>JANEYF010000641.1:0-664823 GCA_029963845.1 Rhamnusium bicolor | reverse complement strand
TACTTTTAGTCTCAGTTAACTCTAATCGGATGATAACATTCAAAAGGCCATTGTTGCAACAATGAGAAGAAGAAAAGACACTATCTTTCGCTTAGTGGTAATCAAAACTGAGAAAGAAATTACCGACCCTTAGGACCAACTGGAAATATAAAATATAGGCAGGGGTGTCCCAGACTTAACGTGATATATAGAGTAATGGGAGATAGAGCATACTTAGATGAGTTCAAAACACCCCCAAATTTACCCTTAAATGTTAACCGTTTTTTACGGTTTTCGTCAAAAACTGTAGTTGGCCATATTTCTGGAACGGCATTAAATACTTGATTACAATTTGATACAAATATTACACTCTTTTAGTCTAATCAAAATAATAATTCACTTTAAAAAATTTTAGGACCGGACTCAATTTTTATAATGTTGCCCTCAGTGCAGGTTACATCACACTGTGTATCATTTTTAGGTAAATATTAGTAAACGTTTAAAAAGTCAATGGATCAGTGTATAAAATAATATCATAATATGTTATGGCATATTTAAGGTTATTGTCCAATAAATTTTTCAGTGTATTGTTTGAGCAAATTTCAAATAACTAGCTAACGTCACTATTTCATTAATTTCAGTTAAATACCCTACACTAATTAGCATATACATTATTTTTGGACAAGAAATACATATTTACTGATAAATTAATGGTTCATGCAGGGCTGGATTTGCTTAAAATTCCATGATTAAATATATTTTATTTAAATTAATCACATTATGGAAATTATTTTTTGAAATTCAGTAATAAGAGAGTAAAAAAGTTAGTATAATAAGAAGAGCTTGTTATTCGTTTTTTTATATGCCGAGTTTTTAAGCTTATTTAAGTTTAAAATTCCAATTCAGAATCTAGTATATTCCATTTCTTTCATAAAAAAAATAATGTTAATAACGAGGCTTGTATTAACAACCACAATTAAAACTAGTTATTAAACACCTATATAAAATAATATTAACATAGTAAAGATGAAGGTTGGCAATTTTGTTTTGACAAAATATAGTCAAAATGGAATTTATTAAGTTCTTACAACACTTACAATTTAAAAAAACACAAATTAATTAGCAGAACGATACATTTAATTAAAATTGCAATAACGTCGATACATTTTTGAAAACGCTTTAAAAGGTTTTTCACTGATCTGTCAATCATCTTGGGGTTATTTCTAATGTTATCACATACAAATATTTTTTCTAGTAAATATGCCTGTGTCGGATTTCTCGTTGTACATCTCTGAAGTTGGCCCTATAAAAAAGTAGTTCAGAGATGTAAGATCAGAAATCTCGGTGGCCGTTAACCGGAACTATTAGACTGATCAATCTGTTGTGTTAATGCTGAATCAGTTTATCTCTGACCAATACAGAAAAATGGGGTCCAGCACCATCATGCTAAAACCATATGCTTCTAGAATTGATGCCTTGTAACAAATCTGGCAAAACTCCTAAGAAAATTTAAATAAACTTCTAACCTTTCTTACGGTTCTATTATGTGGTTAAGATAATATTTTTTGTAGGGTTTTTGGTAAGGGAAATGAGAAAGTTGCAAAAAGAGTGTAGACGTTTTTCAAATTGCCGTATACCAAATCATACGATATTTTCAAAGGTATTCCAACTTAGTAATGAACGTGGAAAATTTTGTATTAATATGTTTCAAAAATGATGTAAATAACGTGAATAACAAATTTAAATAAAATGTAATCATGGAATATTTCAAAAAGTCCAGCCCTGCACGAACCATTAATTTGTCAATAAATATGCATTTCTTGTCCAAAAAATTAATATATTGGTGTAGGTATCTAAGTAAAATTAATAAAATAGTGACGTTAGTCATTGGCCAAATTTATAGAACTTAAAATTTGGTCAATCAATATTTTTGAAAATTTATTGGAGAATAACCTTAAACATGCCATCAAATATTATCACATTACTTTTATACATTGACTTTTTAAACATTTACTAATATTTTCCAAAAAATTATACACAAGGTGATATTATCCGTACTGAGAGCAACATTATAAAAAAATGAGTCCAGTTTTGAATTATTCTAAAGTGAATTATAGTTTTGATTGGACTAAAATAGTATAATATTTGTACCAAATTTTATTCAAATATTTAAAGCCATTCTAGAAATATGGCCGACCACAATTTTAGTCAAATACCATAAAACTCCCTGTATCTCAAAACGGTTAACATTCAATGGTAAGTTTAGTGGTGTTTTAAACTCAGCTAAGTGTGCTCCATCTCCTATTACTTTATGTCACTTTAAATCTGGGACACACTGTATAAAAGTTTGTTTAAATTTTAGTGTACTTATTGGAGAATGGTCTTTAATACATTTTTAATTGTCTCAACATATTTTTTTGCTTTTAACAATAATAAATAAATATTGATTATTTTTCTTGGCATTACGTACTATTTTTACTAAAAAAAAATTTTGATTTGTAAAATAATAACTCAAATCAATAGGGGGAACTTACCCTTCCATTTTTAAAGGGCTTTGTCGACAAGTCGACACTTGTTGCAAAGTAACCAAAATTTATGGTCAGCGGTCTCATGTTTCCATCCTAAAAGCCCACGGGATTATCAGTGTGCCCTTAGTACTTCAATATTTTGTTGAGAAGGAGATAGCATGAAGCAATCAAACTAAATATTATATGAGGTATTCTTCATTATTTTATTTATGAAAAGTATCCCATATAAAAGAAAACATATTAAGATAAGCAAGTTAGAAAATACTCATTATAAATAAATTTTATATTTGCATTATTATAGCTGAGCCAATCTAAATAGGCTATGAGATGAACACTAATATCACTAGTACAATTTGGTTTTTTTGAAAGACGTAATTAGTAATGAGATGCTCCATTAGGGTGGTTAGCCTTTCTAACTAAAAGTAATAAATTTTGGTACATTTTTAAAATCTTATTATAAAACAAAATATATGAAATTAATTTTACAATTTCGATATCAAATGTTGAAGAAAATTTATCTGTATATGTGTGCCTATGAAACATTGATGGTTTTATGAAAACATAATAAATTATTATTATTTTTTAATTAAACACCACGGGTAACACAATCCTTTGCATCCCTAAAGTTACCACGCGGTACCTTGTACGGGAGGGGGTTACACATTTTGGACAACAGACACACACCCAATATCCGAGTATGTTAGAACTAATTCCTTCTGTTGACAAAAATCCTATCTCCTTGATCGGTGACCAAACCCGGGACTCCGAGATGAGAGGACAACGGACACACACCCAATATCCGGGTGTGTTACAACTAATTCCTTCTGTAGACAAAAATGCTATCTCCACTACCGGTGACCGAACCCAGGACTCCGAGATGATAGGCAAGTATCTTTACAGCTCGATCACAAAACCACAAATAACTTGATTATTGTTGAAAAAGCATCTGTCACTTTCTGATGTCTTGAGATAATTAAGGAAAACTGTTTCTTGTCACGAGATAATTAATGAAAACTGTTTTTTTGTCACTGACATATCTTCCTTCTTTTAACAATAATCAGTAACTTAGAGTGACAAAATATATTATAGAAAATTCAGAGAAGTCTCAATTCAACACCAAACAATGTGCCCATCTCAAAACGTATAATTCGGTATTAACGCAAAATGGCCGACAAGTAATATATTTCTTTCAACATCCCCTTGCAACAATAAGGATTCAAGAATTTAAGGATCTCCTAATTTATGTGGTGTTTTTATATCAAGTACAATGAACTGAGAAATTGGAAGCAAGAATGGAATCAGTGATGAATCAATGATGAATTATTGGCTCATGAACGAAGGTGAGACGTTCCCATGACGAACATAGCAATTTGGAATTGCCATTGGTTCACCATACTGCCCTTAGAATAAGAGTAAGTAGATATTATATCTCATCGTATAAAATCGCCCCTGTTATTTGTTGGTGTAACTTTGAATACCATATCTAGAGCGCGTTGAATCCTGTTGAAAAATTGGGTTATTCAACACTTAAATTTGTTAAGAGTGTTGAATAACCCAATTTTTCAGGGAGATAATATTCTCTCGCCTATATCAAGGGTTACTGCAGAGTACCTTAAGAATACAATGTTGCAGTGTTTTCATGACCTGCACATTCACCGGATTTACCACCGACAGAACAGGTGCTGGATAAAGGCTAATTTACTACATCTCTTACGCATTCGGATTCAAGAAGCGTGTAATGACACACTCCAACAGGATATTAAATGTATCATTTAGAGCATAGAGTTAATGACTAAGAAATCATGGTGGGGATATTCCTTGTTCAGATTACAGCAAAAATTCACAAGTTTCATTGAATGAAATTGCATATGACAAAATGATTTGGGTAACAATGTTTGCGAAATTTGTTCGTTGATCAAATGGAAAGTCGCAGTCAACGTGGAGAAAAGCCAGACGATTCTCTTCAGGAAAGGACGCAAGGAAACCCCCACAAGACACGTTTCAATGTTCGACGAGGACATCCAATGGCACGATTCCGTCAAGTACCTTGGCGTAATCATGGACAAAGGCCTGACATGGAGACAGAATACCGAAGCCATCGTGGTAAAGGCCAAGCGGACGAGAGCTCTCATCTACCCAATGGTAGGGAACCAGAGCAGGCTCAATCTGAGGAATAAGCTTCTGCTAGTCAAAGCACTCATCAGACCACAGCTGACCTACGCCTCCGTAGCATGGGCAATATGGGCATACCAAGCGAAGACCTATTTGAAAAAGATCCGTGCAAAACGTGACCTTCAGGACAGCGGTGGGCGCACCATGGTACGTTAGAAATGCTGACATCTTCAGGGACCTGGAGTACACACCAGTCACCGAAATCATCCGGGATAGAGCGAAGAAACTGTACACCTTAGCCGAGGAGCATAGGAACCCGCTGATCAGGAGGCCACCTCCTATGATCCGGCCGACGCACCGAGGCACAAGAGGCCGAAGGTACAGTTACTGGATAACGGGTAAGTGTAACTAATCCTTTCCTTACAGATGGACCAACCCACGGAAAAGACATGACGCAACCAACCACCTTCCCACAAACCTTGCGGGCACCGGTCAGTAAACCGACCAGTGCCCGTTGCCCCCCTGGCTCCCTGAAGGACTAAAGTGCTAAGGAAGCACTTAGGCTTTCGCCTCCTAGAGCTACATAGTTTATCCTCACCTTGTCCGATGATCCAGATGACAATGTGTCAATTGACACTTTGTGTACTGGCAGTCAATCTCAAGTCACAGAATATCCACACAGTCCCTGACAGACCGATGACTACCCCGGGAGGCGAACAAGCTGGTGAAGAAAGAAGACGAAGTCAGAAGAGCGCCAGAAGAGGCCCTAGCCAGCAGGGTTCATCAGCCAGGACCCAGGGAGGTTGGCCGAAATCTTCGGCACCGCTCACATTTGTGAGTGGGCCATTCGTAAAGTAAGCTAACCCGCCCTGCACGAGGCCGGTCCAGGTCTACAACGATGACTAGGGTAAAAAGGCAATAGTCCTGCCTGGCCCTAGCATCCGAGACCGACATCAAGCCATATGGATATTGACGCGATCAAATCTGTTCGCTTTATATCTGTTAACATTATTTCCAGATCAAGCAATAATATTACATGCTATATCAGCAAATATATTCCATGCATTCTATGCCATATTAGCAATCTCGAGGTTTTCAAAATTATCCAAATCCACTCCACAAAGAAAATTTTTCTTAATTAATTTAATATATATTTATTTAAAAAATATATTTTGAATGCATTAAAAATATATCAGATTTGACAAAGAGCTACATTATTTTATCATGATAAACACACGAATTTGACAGATGATGGAAATAATCTACAAGAACGTTGAAATTTCCATCAGATTTGACAAGTAATAACAACCCGACAGCCAAATACCGAAAGGTTTTTACTTGTCAAATTGTACATGATTTGTCCTCCCATCCAGAAAGTTTGAGTAAATTAGCCGTTAAAAATATAAAGGTTGATAAAATTACTTTATACATACAAGAACCAACAAATTCTAAATTTATTTATTAATGGCCCCTTTGCTTACATTACTATGCCTAACCATAGGCTAGGTAACAAAATCTACTCAAAGTTTATCGCATTTTATCGCGTTTTATTGTTACAAAACCATCTATGTTCGAATATAACGCATTGTGTAAAATAAAGTCTATAATTTTTCTTCTTTGACACTAACGAAATATATTAAAAATCATTCCTATAATAGGTACAGGGGCGTCTACAGAAATATTTTTGGGAAGGCAAATTCACTATCAAAATTATGATAAAATATGTTATTTTCGTATACCGATGATTTTGAATGTCGTGATGACTTTTTTCTAATTGAGTATATATCTGGCTATGAAAACCCATCAATAAGTAAGCCCTGTACTAATTTAATAAATTTGTAACTTAAATAATGCAGTAATTTTATTTAAAACATAAGCAGTTAATTAATATCTCCATGAGGATGTATTGACAACGGATTTCCCTTATTTCCTTATTACAAAATTTGCAATTTGCAGCAACAAATTATCCTTGTACCAACATAATTTTCACTTCTCCGTCCCGAAAAAATTTGTTGCTGGTGCGTTCCTCGCTCGTCGTGGACCGATGCACATGTGATTTAAATAGAGCTGTATTAAATTTGCCGATTATGAATAAAAATATAATTTTTCATTGCGCAGTGAAGTAGCATGATGTTTAGTACATTTGCAGGCAAAAAGATTATATGATGTAAATTTTTTTGACATTAATAGCCTTACATGCGTTGAAAAAATACGTTTACCGTCTTCATATCTTTCAAACATTTTTAAATGCAATTTGAAGCAGTTTCAGAAATGCAGCAATATCAAAATTACATTACATTAAATTACATTAAAATATTTTTTTCTGCAACTGTTCTCAAAAAGCTTTTTATTTTAAATATTTTACATAAAATAAACTGTCAGATGATTACTTTCAAAAAGAGGGATTAATCATTTTTAATTGTTATCATGCAGATACTATCAACCAAAAATGATACAAAGATCTACCGAGCTAGACCAATAAATATGTATTTTCCACTAAAAAAAAAAAGGCAAAAACAGTTAACTTTCTAGACAGTTGCGGAAAATACATATACTATAAAATTAATAGTCATTTACGTGAAAGACCGGAAAGTAATTTTTTACGAGGCAAGCTGGTAATTATGTCAGTGAGCCCAGTAAATACACTTTCCGGGTGTGTTTTGTACAATATTTTTTCGGCAACCGTTCTTGCTAGTCTCAACAAACTTTTTAACTTGAAATGTTTTGCAAACAAAATTCATAAAGTCAACTGATGGATGTAAAATGCTTACTTTCAAAAAAGACTGAAACATTCATTTTTAATTGTTATCAGATGCTGTCGACAACAAAAATGATACAAGGGACCGGTAAAGACTATACCGGTCCCTTATGCTTTACCGGGCTAGACCAGTAAATATGTATTTTCCAATCAAAAACTTGACCATAAACAGTTAACAAGTATTACAACCTTTAAGTCTAACCTCCGTATCCACCTCTGATATGTGCATAAGTTAAGCGTGCGCTACGCGCACCCTCGGCGCGTTGCAAGGCATCTTCCTCTGTCGAGGAAAAAATTTGTATATTATTGACCGTCACGCCGTTACGTTGCGTTGGATCGAATTCGGCCATAAGACTTTTTTTCGTCTTTCGCGACGTAGAACGACGCGTCCTCCGCGATTTTGCCGAAAAGACGCGTTCCGAAATTAGCCCCCTTCTCCAACCCCCCACCCCCTCCAATTTTTTTCACCGAAACGTCTCCTCGAATAATATCCGCCCACGGAGGTGCGGTCCTTAATCTACCGACGAAGTATTTTTTTCGGACGATCGAATCTTTTCGGCGCATCAATGGCCGCCACGCGGTTACAACGCGTCGGATCGATTTCGGTCATAAGACTTTTTTGCGTCGATCGCGACGGAGAACGACACGCCGCCCGCTAATTTGCCGAATAGGCGGTTTCAAAAATTAGTAATTTAGCTCCAACTCGTGTTCCCCATTAGCGGTATATAAACTATCTAGACGGTCCGGAAGAAAACATATTACATTAAAATTAAAATTAAAATTAAAACATTAAATAACAAAAATGTCATATAGAATTACGTGGAAACGTAAAATAGAAATAATAATTTCCTGGCAACAACGAAATAATTTCAGACTTCATGAAAACTGAAATTGCACTTTCTAATTAGTACTTTCTTATTGAAAATGTAAACTTAAAACACAATAAACACAAATTTCCAGGGTGGGGGGGAAATTGCCCTATCTTGCCCTCACCCCTCTACGCACTCTTGAGTAGGTAGTATTACTTCAATTACTTCAACTCAATTTCTAATGAACTGTTACTGAGATTGTAACACAACTACCTTATGCATTAAGTGCTCTAATTCCTGCCATAAAATCATAAAATTTAGAGAAATTTATGAATAAGGTTGCGTGTCCGCCAACCATTATGGAACTGTGAGTGAACTAAACTATGATATATTCACATTTTGGTTTAATTAACGACTAGTCTAACTTTTACCATTTATAAGTTATTATCTGGCCACAGGTTCATTTTACGACTCCGAGAGATATTCCGCATTATGTTTTTGTTTTTCTCAAAGTTAGTTGGGTTATCTGCCATGGCAGTTTATCGTTTTCACTGAAAACAAGGCAACTGAAAATGATTACCGAAATTTATCATAAGTTAATAAAGACCCTCCTTTAACTTTTATTATATTATATCATCTCTGTGTAAGCTTACTCACTTAGCATGTTAAGTTAATGTACCCTACTGATATGAAATTATTATTTAAAATGTATGTACTTAGACGTTATTAATTGAGAAATAACTATACTAATAATAATAAAATACCAAGCAACCTAACATGATTTCAGAACTATTTACCATGCAAATTGCAACTAATTGAAATAACTGCATTCGACACTGCCGAAAGCAAATTGGCTGGAAGTCAGAAGGCAGTCATTCTAGGTTCTTTCCGTCTGCTTAGGGCACATGATTCTGGGATCTACAACTGCTAACCATGCGGGATGTGGGGAGTGACTGTAGGTAATTTGCTGATGCGACTCCCATGTGAATCGGAGCCATGAGAGGACTGTCCCGTGGGTTCAAATCTTAGCTTCGGTAGATGGCAATGTCGATAGGAATGGTTACGTCCATCTTATTTTATAATGTAACATTTCATTGAGCTTCTACTAATGAATTTGGGGGTTATCTAATTTATGTGGTGTGCGTTTGTGCCTTTATATTTATATTTAATTTTAGGAATTTATGTGTATTTTCAAGGAATACAAATTAGATATATTGAAAGGCTATAAAGATATTTCTTTTTGTAATTTGTAGTAAGCATTTTGTAATTTAATACCGTTTCGATCGTCTTAAAATACCTTCAACTATTTATTTTGCATCACTCCACATATCTTATTGATGATTCCTCACCTACAACCACGGTTACGAATTTATTTATATACTGACTTGAATGAAAAACGCAACACCAAGAATTTGCTGAGAAATTTTTTAAAATTTTCAGAAACGCTTTACTTCATTGTAACTAAAGAACGATTAAAATTTTAACAAAAAATAATATTCTCTGGCCTTTTTTGTACTTTTTGTTTTAAAATGCTGATTATTTTAGTGCCTATTTTTTTGGTTTCGCATTAAATGATATAGAAATTTTACTTAACGTGAAAAAATTGCTCTCCAGTTTCTTTTTAAAAAAAATATATATTTTCATGAAATGTTTCTAAATAATAAGAATCTTCAAGACTTGTGTGTAGCGGACCATCAAACAACAAAATTTCCGACATGGTATATATTATTGTGGTTAACAATAATGCAAAACCAGGGCCCGAAATGCAAAACCAGGGCCCGATCTAAAAGGGAGCAAGCAGGGCAATTGCAACTGCAAAGTTGGTAAAAAGAGAAAATTACAATCAATAAAAAAAATTAAACTCTTTGAAAAAAACGGTAAAAAGTAGCTAATACATGTTTGAATTTAGTATCAAATTTATAAATTGTTTTTAAATAACCCATATAGGTACTGTTAAACAAAGAAAAGGTGCATAACTATATTAAAGATCTTAGATATTTCTCCTATCTTACACCTATTTATCTTGTTGCAATTATTACATCTTAAAAACTAATAAACAAAAAAACGTAATAGAGAAAAATAAGGATATATTTGTGTTATTTTAAATTTAAACCTCAATATCGAATTAAGTATGAAAGATAATGATAGTAATATTACACAGGATGTCCCATAATTAAGTGCTTTCCTTCAAGAGAGTGAGACAACTAGAAAAAGTAAGTTGTGTTTTGTATACCTTTGCCTTAAAGCTGCAACACATACTTATTTGGCGGTTAAGTGGCGGTGTAAGAGTAGCCCACTGGCTAAACTTCGCCGCGCACACCCCAACATCAATATAAATTTATATATGTGTATATTGTGTAATATACCTACATGTATACTCAAAATAAAGACGATTATTATTATTATTATTATTATTATTTGCTAATTTTCACCATTTATTAATTTCATATTGTTACATATTTTGTAAAATTTTTATCTAAATATCATGATTTGTTGGGTTAGTTACAGAAGGGAGAGTGAGGGTGAATTTTCGCTGTAATTTTTTTTGTCTTAATTTTTTTTAACATTTAAAACAGAACAAGACACCAGTGTTAAAAACTGAATAAAAAAAGGTACTCTTACTAAATTTCAATAGGAGCCATCGTTTTTTATTGCAATACAGGATAGGTATACAAAAAGAAATAGGTAACTACATACTTCTACAAAATTAATTCTACAATATTTTCAACTATTGTTTTGTAGAACAATTTAAAATATCGCTTTATGCAATGTGATTTAAGGGCAAAAAAAATTTTTTTTATAGTTATTTTCTAATGAATATTATGTTAAGTTTTGTGCGTTAAGAACGCTCCGGAGTCATAGGCAACTCACCATACACTTAACCCAATTTTTGCCCCTAAATCTTGTAAATATAAATTTATGCAAAAACGACAGAACTTCCTATATTTTACGACTATCTTCTCAAACCGGTAGACTAAGTTGGCAGGCCTGTCAATAGATTTTGTAAATATTTTGATGCACATACAAGTTATTTTTTATTTTGAAAAATTTTACGATTTACGTAAATAAATATAATAAGAATTGTCTCGTTATCTTATAACTTCTTGTAAAATTTTGCTAGAGGGCTAATAGATTTTAAAATGCCAGCTTGATCATTGAGACATAATTTATTTTATAGTATATTAAACAAATTGTGCCAAAACTGACGGGTTATATGCGAACACCGTTAACGGGAATGTTGTGGGTGTGCTAACTTTGATAATCTAGTATGCCCACTCGTAAATCTTGGAATAATAAAAATAGTTTTGTGTTCAACTGTTGTTAATTTTTAGAGCAAATAACGTTAATAGATTTAATAAATACCACATTTAATTTTCAAAAAAAAAATAATTAGTCGAATAGTTGAAGTATTTGCACTCCAGTCTTCCTGACCATTGACTATTGAATATTGGACCAGGATATTAATGAATGGTTATTGATGTTATTTACCTTGAAAATATATTTACATTAAAGGATTTGTGTTGTCTTTAATGTTCAAATATTGTGCTTTTTCTTACATAAACAAATAATTTAAATAGTTTTCAATTATTTCAGATATTCCAGTTTTACCTTTTTAAGGTAAAAAGTAACCTTATATTAAGAAACATATTATGATACAGTAAAATGGTTTGTAGAAAAAAGCAATTATTTTATTTCGTTGTTTAACGCATTCTGTTAGAAAAAAAATTATCATTGACAATATGACCATTATTAATGTATTTTTTATCATCGTGCTCATTGTCATTATCATTGTCACTATCATTGCTAGTATCATTAAGGTGATGAATAGCCTGGTAAGAGAAGTTTAACGGGGGTTACCAGAATTTAATTGTTCTTTTGGTAGTAAACATAACCTCTATTTAAGTACATGACCGTTTAGCGAAATGCATGAAGACATGGACATTGGACAAGTCTCATTATCAGCGAGTAGATTAGTTATCTGAAATATCTATTATTTTTTAATTATAACTATAAAATAAAAGAAAAAAATTATAGCCTCTGCAAAATAATTGACCCAATATTACACCCTGCTCTGCTCCCAGGGATTGCTGACTATATGATGTAAACCAGGCCCCATTATTAAGTGTGGTGTTTATTAGAAATGACATTACGAGCACAGACAAGACATAATTTAAAAAAGCTTGATAAATTTTCTCTTCCACAATAATATACAGGAACTTAATAAATAAGAATAGTACAAATATTTCAATAATGGGAAAGTTGGCAAAACTGAAACAGATCGCATAGTACTTTAGAGTTAGTCAATCTACAAATTGACAAATTACCTAATAAAATATTGTTTTAGTTTATTTTTGCTCAATATTTATTAAGCTGTAAAGGCGTCTGCATAATTTCTGTAATTTGCACCGAAAGATGATGTTTTGCAATTTGGCCTTACACCATCCAATAAGTTGTATAATTTTTTTAAATTATATTAACCGAAAAAAACAATCAATTAAATTTACAATAGAAATAGAGATTAATAATGAATTAGGTACCTTTTTTGGATATTTTAATTATAGAAATAAATAACATGAAACCTGAGTTGATATTTAAATTTCAATTTTAATCAACATTTTACCATTAATAAAGATGTAAAATATCTGTTTGATAGAGCCATAAAAACATCTTCAAGTGATGATATTTTAATAAATGAAAAGCAATTTACTAAAATTATGCTACTTAGTAATACCCGCAAAATTCTATTAATTAATAGAGAATTTACAACAAATTACGTAAAATTTAAAAAAAAATAAACTAAAAAGAATCCGCTATTATATTACTAAACGGTAAATATATAAAATTACGTATTCTGTAGATTCTTGTAGTAGCTGGTTAAAAACGTGGTGTGTAGAAATAATGTCTCATGAGTCTATGGAAATACATAGACAAAAACTGTCATATTTGATATTGATGCAAGAATCAAATATTACCAGAACAATCTTCCTATTAGTTTTGATAACGGAATCAGGTTGTGTTCCGAAACGTCAACATTTCTACCTAAAATATTTTATATGTAATAATTTCATTTTCAGGTTATATTTTTAGGTGTGAGACATTTTCTAGATAGGCAAAGAAAAAGGTTTGTGTAAAAATTGATCTAAATAATTTGTAAGACAGTGGTTTAATCCAAAAAAAGTTCAAGAAAAAATTATTATAAGATGTCACAAATAAATAATTGTAGACAATAAAGCTATGATAAAGTCAGTTGTGAAAAACAGTTCTATATTTTAAAAAATCTGACATTTGAATTGTATTTATGAATTTCTAGAAAAAATACTAAAACGATTATTGGGTATTATATAAGCATCCTTTCAAACCTAACATGATAACAATAATAAATACCTATAGTTTTTTATATTTTATATTGTCATTCTTATCTGAGTGCGCTAGTATAAAAGTTTTATATTAATGAAAACTTAATATATGCTTTAATTCTACCACTGATTTCTTGTAAAAATAAAATTAATTAAATCTGTTCATAACTTGTTGTCATCATTAACAGCTGCATTGTTTACATAATTAAAAGACTGAACCAGATAAATTAATTGACAAATTACCTAATAAAATATTGTTTTAGTTTATTTTTGCTCAATATTTATTAAGCTGTAAAAGGCGGCTGCATAATTTCTATAATTTGCACCGAAAGATGATGTTTTGCAATTTGGCTTTACACCATCCAATAATTTGTATAATTTTTTAAATTATATTAACCGAAAAAAACAATCAATTAAATTTACAATAGAAATAGAGATTAATAATGAATTAGGTACCTTTTTTGGATATTTTAATTATAGAAATAAATAACATGAAACCTGAGTTGATATTTAAATTTCAATTTTAATCAACATTTTACCATTAATAAAGATGTAAAATATCTGTTTGATAGAGCCATAAAAACATCTTCAAGTGATGATATTTTAATAAATGAAAAGCAATTTACTAAAATTATGCTACGTAGTAATACCCGCAAAATTCTATTTAATAGAGAATTTTCCACAAATTACGTAAAATTTAAAAAAAAACTAAAAGAATCCGCTATTATATTACTAAACGGTAAATATATAAAATTAGGTATTCTGTAGATTTTTGTAGTAGCTGGGTAAAAACGAGGTGTGTAGAAATAATGTCTCATGTGTCTATGGAAATACATAGACAAAAACTGTCATATTTGATATTGATGCAAGAATCAAATACTACCAGAACAATTTTCCTATTAGTTTTGTTAACGGAATCAGGTTGTGTTCCCGTCAACCTTTCTACCTAAAATATTTTATATGTAATAATTTCATTTTTTCACGTTATATTTTTAGGTGTGAGACATTTTTTGGATAGGCAAAGAAAAAGGTTTGTGTAAAAATTGTTCTAAATAATTTGTAAGACAGTGGTTTAATCCAAAAAAAGTTCAAGAAAAAAATTATTATAAGATGTCACAAATAAATAATTGTAGACAATAAAGCTATGATAAAGTCAGTTTGTGAAAAACAGTTCTATATTTTAAAAAATCTGACATTTGAATTGTATTTATGAATTTCTAGAAAAAAAATACTAAAATGATTATTGGGTATTATATAAGCATTCTTTCAAACCTAACATGATAACAATAATAAATACCTATAATTTTTTATATTTTATATTGTCATTCTTATCTGAATGCGCTAGTATAAAAGTTTTATATTAATGAAAACTTAATATATGCTTTAATTCTACCACTGATTTCTTGTAAAAATAAAATTAATTAAATCTGTTCATAACTTGTTGGCATCATTAACAGTTGCATTGTTTACATAATTAAAAGACTGAACCAGATAAATTAAGTGAAATGATACCATTATACTTTAATTGAAATATACTAAATGAACATTAAGTAGTATTAATTTAATAAACAAGCTATAATTTTTACCAACGATTGAACACACACGATCTACTAATATAAAAAAGGCAATTAAACATAGCAACACCATTAAAATATAAAAAATAAATCTTAACGTATTATCATGACAAATGGTTGCGTCTACAGGCTGAGTAGTATATCATATTTTAGTCGTTCTAAATCACATTACCACTCCATATGTGGCTCAGATTAGATTTAAAACTCCTGAAAATTTGAAATAAATTAAAATTATGATGAAATGCTTAACATATCATCCATCAATAATTATAATAAGCACATGCTACTATTCTCAGTGGCACCGAGACGGGGGGCTTGTAAGGCTTAAAGTAGTCAAACAATAATTAGTGGAAGAGAACTACTAATATATTTATTGCATTTACTTCCTTATATCTTTAAAAAGAAGTAGATTTTAATAAAACAGTATCATGTGAAAATTGTCAAATAGACCAGATTAGTTGTGATGTCATATAATTAAAATAATTATGCAATTTACGTAAAAAGGGTCATGGCTCACTGGTTACTTATATGAATCACTAGAACATGACCCTTATGCTTATGAATGTAAAGACGACATTTTTGATGGTTAGAACACAACACAGAATTTTATATTTTCCTCCTTGAAAGAAATATTTAAAAACTTTTACTTACCATCCACCATGCACAAAATTTATTAGAATATATACAAGTATAGCGCATTACAATAACTTTTATTATTAATATTAACAAAATTTCTATATTGCACGGTATTGTATATCACTACCATAATAACATAAGGTCGTATTTGAAATTTTTGGTATCATGAGATATTAGCATCATCGTATGTAATAGTACTGTATTTTACAACATGACAACGTTTCAACAACAAGATTTCAAGTCCATTTATCTCAAAATTGTTGATTTGAACATACGATCTTATGCAATTATGGTAGCGATATATTTGTATGGTATAGTGTTACATTATAGGCAGTGTCTCATGATTCTTTTACGTATGTTGCATAATTAAGCAACGTTATACTAATATAGTCCATTTTACATTTAAAATTTCCAATAATATTGGAGGTTACACGGTACATACTAAATTTTTTATGTGGTACCATCAGAAATATTGTATTTTCGTTGAAGCGGTTTTCTGTGTGTTCTAAATATTTAGAAATTGAAATAATTTGAAAGGTTTTCTTTGGGATTAGAAATGTTTAATATCTTTGACTGTACCTACCTCTATTTTGAAACAACCAGTGGTTGCATATTACGTTTTTATATTTTTTATTATTATTATTATTATTTTATATATATATATATATATACATATATATATATATATATATATATATATATATATATATATATATATATATATATATATATATATATATATATATATATATATATATATATATATATATATATA
This sequence comes from Rhamnusium bicolor, assembly GCA_029963845.1. NCBI lineage: Eukaryota > Metazoa > Arthropoda > Insecta > Coleoptera > Cerambycidae > Rhamnusium > Rhamnusium bicolor. Next base: position 648,295 of record JANEYF010000641.1, on the reverse strand, counting down.
TATATATATATATATATATATATATATATATATATATATATATATATATATATATATATATATATATATATATATATATATATATATATATATATATATATATATATATATATATATATATATATATATATATATATATATATATATATATATATATTTCACGTGCAAAATATCACCGAATATTTTTCAAAGGAAAATATTTAATTTTTGACATTATTTGTGACATACAAAATTTAAAACATCAGTGTCTCAAAGACAACATTCATAATAAATCTAGATATGTTTGGATTTGAAATGTCAAGGGTTCTTCAAAATGACACTCGGTAACGCTGAAAAGTCTTAGGAGAATTTTGCACTATGACCTAAAATTTCATCTATATCAGATGCAGATTTTTTAAGAATTTGATGCACGCTATAGAGAAAATCGACTGGAATGTTGCAAAACTATTCTAAACAAAATTAAAGACAAATATTCTCTTGATGCATAAAAGTTAAAATAAAATTATCTTTTCGAATGTAATATTAAATATATCGTTGGAAAATTTTTTTGGGTAAGGGTCCTTATTTTGAGAAAATAAGGACCCTTACTCAAAAAAAATTTTCCAACAATTAATAAGTCGGTCTAAAAACTTTTCTATTACATTAAATATATCGTTAGATCTTTTTAAGGACAATGAAATCAAAAGGCGAGAGACGCACAAAACTCTTCGCGTTTGACTTCAAAATAATCTGAATATTCGAAAGGGTAGTTCGAAAGCATGAGCTTATGAAGAATATACAAAAACGGTGAAACTATGGGACGAAACAACCCAGAGGAATGACAGAAAAAGTTTTTCCATGTAGCTATAATGGAGTTAGTGTGAAGGGAGAAGCGATGCGTTGTTATTTTAAAACGGAATAACACAGAAATAAGTAGTGATGGTCGCGGAACTGTTCAAATGTAAACACGGGGTCTTTCAATTGCAGCCACAAATGTGCGACTGGCTTCCTGTCAGTGGTTTCCTTTTGTGTTGTTGAACCTAAGTTGTACCTATCCTTACAACTTATAGCCGTCATGATTACGAGTAATGACTCAGAAACACGTGTCGACGGATTCATCCTTTTTTGCGGGCAATACCCATTATCCCTTTATTCCTGTTACATCTCATCCCGCAGTGACTTTCTATTCTTTGTTACTCTAAACCCTGGGTAAGGAATACCACGCAGGTAGCTATAGTTGCCTCCGTGGCAATATTGTCTGATGCCCTGTAAACACGGGGTCTTTCAATTGCAGCCACAAATGTGCGACTGGCTTCCTGTCAGTGGTTTCCTTTTGTGTTGTTGAACCTAAGTTGTACCTATCCTTACAACTTATAGCCGTCATGATTACGAGTAATGACTCAGAAACACGTGTCGACGGATTCATCCTTTTTTGCGGGCAATACCCATTATCCCTTTCTTCCTGTTACATCTCATCCCGCAGTGACTTTCTATTCTTTGTTACTTTAAACCCTGGGTAGGGAATACCACGCAGGTAGCTATAGTTGCCTCCGTGGGGAATATTGTCTGATGCCCTGTAAACACGGGGTCTTTCAATTGCAGCCACAAATGTGCGACTGGCTTCCTGTCAGTGGTTTCCTTTTGTGTTGTTGAACCTAAGTTGTACCTATCCTTACAACTTATAGCCGTCATGATTACGAGTAATGACTCAGAAACACGTGTCGACGGATTCATCCTTTTTTGCGGGCAATACCCATTATCCCTTTCTTCCTGTTACATCTCATCCCGCAGTGACTTTCTATTCTTTGTTACTTTAAACCCTGGGTAGGGAATACCACGCAGGTAGCTATAGTTGCCTCCGTGGGAATATTGTCTGATGCCCTGTAAACACGGGGTCTTTCAACTGCAGCCACAAATGTGCGACTGGCTTCCTGTCTGTGGTTTCCTTTTGTGTTGTTGAACCTAAGTTGTACCTATCCTTACAACTTATAGCCGTCATGATTACGAGTAATGTCTCAGAAACACGTGTCGACGGATATATATATATATATATATATATATATATATATATATATATATATATATATATATATATATATATATATATATTTATATACAGTATGGGGACTGTAAGCATGGTAAATGGGAAAACCCAAATGTGTAGAACAAGGACAGATTGCTCTCATATCATACGTTGGAAAAGGATAGAGACCAGAGGCTAATAAGTAAATAGGCATTTTTACAATTCTTATTATTAACAACGCATAAAGTCAAGAAGATTACAACTTCACTGAACGTCGAAAGCAATGAACAAACACGGTGGGTAAGAATATCGCCAGCTTTTTGTTTATGGATTCCTGTTACCACTAATTCAAATTTCGTTATTTACTATCAGCATCTGTACTTTTCTAACATGCGTATGAGATGAGAGTAATCTGTCCTTGTTCTAAATATCTGGTTTTCCCATTTACCATTCTTACGGTCCCCATACTGTATATATATATATATATATATATATATATATATATATATATATATATATATATATATATATATATATATATATATATATATATATATATATATATATATATATATATATATATATGTATATATATATATATATATATATATATATATATATATATATATATATATGTATATATATATATATATATATATATACATAAATATATATATATATATGTATATATATATATATATATATATATATATATATATATATATATATGACTTATGTGAGTGACTTCAATAAAGAAGCAGTATAAGTCCACTAGTGAAAAGAATGCAGGGTTTCTACCGCAGAAAATTGATTCTTCTAGTGTTCGTCACAAAATACATGTAAAGAACTGTTTGCAAACAACTCTATAATTTTGTCAAGAGAAGCCAAAATATGGTAACTTTTGAAAAAAACCGTTACAGATATCGAATTAAAAACAAGAAGAGCTTGACTAATGTTTTACAGGGATTTGTAGAAATGATATTAAATACATAAAACAGGGATATTCCAGACCAAGAGGAAAAGGGGACTGAGTAAGTATGGATTTCCCAGTGCAACAGTATTTTTAGAGTTTACTGTATGTATTTATTTTATTTTATACCTAAATTAATTAATTTTATTATCTACAAGTAGATGTCTATTTTATTTGCATGAACGTGTAGCTGTACATTTTAATCCTTTTATACATTGATGTCTTTCAACAATATCCATCTTTAGACTATTTGTTGGAATTAGATCCATGTTGAAGTGATTTTTTATTATAAAACTTATGCTTTCTCAAAAGATTTTGGTACATTTAATACTAGATTTATTGACATATCTATAGCTTGGATTTTCTGCACAAACAATGATATTAATATTTCACGAACCTTGCGCCTTTGTGTATTCATAATTCTTTCAGTAAAGAATTTAACTTCTGAAAGTGTAAATAACTAAACAAACATCAAGAAAAGTAATTAAAAGATTGCATATATACGTTATTTTATGGCTAATAGTAATGTGTCATTAAAATTCTTCAAAGTATGTTAACACCTACACTGGTAGCGTAACGGATACATTAAATTTTATGATAGCGATGGTATCACAATTTTTGTTGCTATACGCACCTTCAAATATTGACCTCTCCAAGTCTTTGTTTTGAATTTAAATTAGCAAAGTACACAGTTACCTAATGGAGACTTGTACGTATTTTAAGAAACTGTACGATCATGGCTGTATTATCATTATGCTTTCATTAAACATATTGTATGTTTATAAAACAATGAATTATTTATGCCCATTGTAGGATACTAGATTTCACAATTCTATTTCTCAAGAACAATTTTAAAGAACATGGAAATTATTCCATATTTTCTTTTTATTGTTATATGACTTTTACAGCATAATAAATAAATAAACAAACAGAATTATTATAATTATAAATTAAAATGTATCTAGCGGAACTTTTTTAAAATTATTATTTTTATATAATTCCAGTACAGTGTGTAGTAAACATTTTTGTAAAATCGAAAGTATACGGTGTAAAAAATTCGGAAGGGGTGAATTAGACAATTTTGCATATTCTGCCGTAATTTTGACATTTTCTTATCGATAGTTCAAAATATGTAGGATCAATGTCATTTTTTTAAATAGCATTTGGGGTAGTTGGGGAATTTTCTAAAATTAATATATACATAAGGAAATTTTTGAAAAAGTTCTTGAAAATCATAATACGAAAAATCCAGTTTACCCTGTTTGTATTTTATTTCCTAAAAATGTAATAGGGGAAGTGTAAGTAGCGCCGAACCATCGTTTGAATTAAAACTCAACTTTTTAAAATAGTTGGTTGAACATAATTAAGGTTTTTTAATAATTTTTTTGTCAACATTTGTCTTGTTTTCACTGTCATATAAAATGGAATACATTTTATCGAAACATTTTTCTTCCACTATGAATATTAAGGGAGGTATCTGGGGGTGAATCTCATAAAATACACGTTACCAGCAATATACAAAATCCGACAATGTGAGAAATGCTTAAACTATTCTGCAAACTGACCAATTCACCAAACATTATGCAAAATGACTCGCACTTTGAGTAATCTACGAAATCTCTAAGGTATTTTAGATAATCTGCAAAGCATCTAATGCAACAGCCAATCTGCTGTTGGTGTCTCACATTGACTCGGCAGTTTTCGGAATGCCTGAGTGAGTCGAACGTCGCTGGTCAGTGTTAGCGTGTCAGAATTGCGAGCTGGAAGAAAGTAACATTTTTAGAGAAATTAAATATATTATGCATTGAAAGAAGCTATAACAATGTGTTTTTATCATTTGACGGCAATGAATGGCATATATTTGAATGATTGTGGTTTGAAAGAACGCGTAGAAAAAGGTGATTTCACCTTAATTTTCGTTGCCCTAAAATGTCATTATTAACGTCCAAACGTATGAGTCGAAATCCATCCCTTGTATCTTTCTTATTTGAAAAGATATGAAAAACAAATAATGCGATGTTATAGCGAGCACACCTGTGTGGTTCAATTGTTATCAAATTTTATTATTTTTGATTTACGAACAAAATTGCACTTACATTTGCATTCTGTTATATTCCAAAATCTCACAAAACAATATCTCGCAAACCTCGCTCTTTGTTATTTAGTGCTAGAAATATTACTGAGCTATAGGCAACCAATAGTACACTCTAGTTGTGTGCAAAGCATTGTCGTCGCCCTTCCGGTATATTGTAGTTCATTGTAAAATACGCCGACCAGACCGTAAAGAACAATTTCCTTAAGACTGATCTATGGTCATCCGATAGGGATATAAGGAATTTGGTCTGAAATATAAGTTTCCTGTTTTGGACGCAGTGTAGAATGCGTTAGTGTTGTTTGAGAAGGGTACTTTTACTGGAAACAGGATATATTTGCAATCTTTGGCTGGTTTGTAATAAACGCTCAATCTTAATACCACAATATAGATATTTTGAGGAATATATTGCTCTGGCACATAGCAAATAAGAAGTGAGGTTATGACTTTGGTGGTTCTACTTGAGAAACTGGAAGACACCTGTACCCCCTGTGCTTGAGGTAAATAGTTCGTAGAATTATAATTATTGTTTTTATTTTGTGTTTAAGTGCATTACAGTTTCCAATAGATGAAAGTTTGAAAGTGTGTAATTCAAACGTATTTTTTTTAGAGTGCACACCTAGGGCGAAGTCTGCATCGTTCTGCACGCCTGGGGCGAAGTATGTATGGGTGCGAGGTCTGTATCGTTCTAGACGTCGGAAGCGCGGTTTGTTATCATTTTGCAAGCGTAAGACTGAAGAGCCTATGTACCTGAGCACCGAGTGAATTCTAAGTCCTGGTAAAAAGGGACGAGGAAGAGTTTTGAGGAGGACCTGTCATTATGTGCCGCTGGTAGCTGGTAACTGTGTATTTGTTTTGATTTTCATGATAAGGGAATATCAACCCCATTTTGTTTAATTTGAGTAAGATAACGATAACCTTAAACTCGACTGCCACCAAGTAAATACGCTGTGAACCCTCAGTGTAGCCACATTCAGGGTATTGAAACCTTGTCTGGATCTCTTGTATACTTCTTGTACATAAGAGTTCAGTTATCATAAGCTAATGTATATAGTTTTTATATGTTTCTTTCAAGAAATGTGTGCAAATATAGCCTGTTTAATAGATGTTGAATTTGATATTTTATAACGAGAACGAATAATTTATGATACCTTAAAGTTTAAGTAGAGTAATTAATTAATTGTATTAAAATCAGAACGCCGTGAGTTCTGAGCTAGTTTCTATTTTGTCGTGACAGTCATTAACTTATCCAGGCTAAGTAGTGTCACGACTTGCTACATCCCCACGCCCAGTAGTTTTGTGATTACATACCCTACCCTCCAAGGTAGGACGTTGAGGAAAAAAAGGGGAGCAAGTCACCTACACTTATTTTGTTTTAAGATACTGGGAACCAAATCGGGATAAAAGCTTATTCTAATTGTAAAAGGAACACTACTGCTTTGCTCAAGTATTCCTAAATATTATCATTTTTATTGTGCACTCTTGCGTTCATATTTTTCGATGAATCAAGAGAGTACACCAAAAACAATGAGATTTGGAAATAATTGAACTACATAGCTTTGTTCTCTGTAATACTGCCATTAACATTCATCTCTTCATTTTGTTTCATAAATTCTCAAATAAGAAAGATATAAATGTTTGAGTTATTACTGTTTTTTAAATATTTTGCTCATATCTAACAAAGTAGACCACGACTGTAAAACTTGTCTTTACTTTCATATAGCTCATGAAAGATGGAGTAAAGTTTTTTAAAACATTTTCTTCCACCATAGATATTAAGTAGATATCTGGGGTGGCCCTAATAAAATAGAGAGCTTATATATGTACTGAATGAGTTTGAGGTGCGACATAATAATTTTAGTAACATAATTGATACGAGACAATAGGTGCGTTCTTTCTGAGATCTCAGTTTATCTAAGTAGTTTTACGGTTACGGAGGCTACATCAAATGAAATTATGCTTTTATTTATGCAGTGTAAGTGTAAAACAACTTAGATTAGCTGAGATCTCAGTTAGATAGAACGCACCTAATAACTTGTTTACATTGAGTCACTACTGCTAGTCCGTTGGCCTCAATGAAAGATATATTCACACCGAAATAAATTTGGATTTCCTGGAACATGTCAAGAGGCTCATCAGATAATTACTTCAAATTATTAAAATTAAACACCACAGGTAATAAACACAACCACATGTATCCCTACAGAAATCTTGTTAAGAAGCGGTCTGCACATTTAAAAACATCTGATACGTACTCAATCTCTTATTATGGCGAAATGAGTTTCTCTTACTAAATGGTTATCGCTTTAATCATGTTATTCTGAACCAATCACTTCAATTAGATTTATGAAATACAATTTTTGATTAAAGCAGGTGTTGTTTCCAAATGAGGTATATTTTTGCAATATCTGGACACTGGTTAAAATTTGATATTAATAAATCAGTTATATTTGAAATGCTAAGATGTAGAATTATTAGAGACACTTACAGATTTTTCTTCACAACATTTTTTATTAAATGAAATATTTTGTGAAGAATAATCTGTAAGTATACTGTGCGCCTCGCATTTGCATTTGTCATTTACTTCATATGTCGCCAAAAATTCCTATTTTAATTTAAAATATTTTTCATTTTGTGTACTTTTGCTAGTACGAGTAAAATGCATGGGATTTATTAAAATATAGGGTGTTAAACATCAACGTGACACAATCTTCTTTGATTATTTTGAAATTCACACTTATCTGGGAAATATATTATTATATAAATTTGTAATGCTGCTATATTTATTTGGTTTAAAGCGTTTTAATTAAGCAGGCTTCAATTTTAAGATCTGTTTATTTTTTGCATTTCACCTCATACTTAATAAATAATAAATTTCCATATTGGGAATACTCACCAAGGGCGAATTGTGGCTACAGGTCCACCGATTTAATTATGGTTCGTGGATCAAATGCTGTAAAAATGATTATCTTATATTAATTGTGTATTTTGAGTCATGATCGGAGTTGAACTGTTGTTGTACAACTCACTCTAACTCCACATTGGCTAATGATATCGAAATTACTTTCCTTGTAATAGCGAGCAGAGAGACCAATACAGATATCTAATATTTTTTTAACAAATGTAGGGTTTAGAGATTGGTACAGATATATGTATATGTTCCTTTTTTATTGATTATAGATATGAAATTTTGCAAATTGTTTGGTTTGTTTGTTTGGTTGATGAACAAGTATGTAAATTTTTTTCAATAACTGTTAGCTTCGTGGTCGAGCTGTCAGAACACTTGCCTCTCGTCCTGGAGTCTCGAGTTCGATCCCCTGTCGAGAAACTAGAATTTTTCTAAACCGGAAATTATACTAGCATACTCTGATATTAGGTGTGTGTCAATTGTCTCTAAATGTCCCTAGGTATGTATTATTTGGAGAAGAGCTTTTTACTGCAGCAACTCGACTCGTCGTAACACCATCAAAATGCGAAATTTATATACATAAATCTTTTAGAGTTTACTTTTAATTTTTACATTGTTTTAAAGTTTTACATCAATGGCACATGATTTTGCATGCCTCATTGATTTCTATTCAAAAGTTATTAAATAATTTAAAAATGTTCTTATTTTTAGGTGTTGTATTGCTTTAAAATTTCCAGTTTTAAGCCCGGACCGGCGCCGCTCCGCCCGACCTAACAATTGCCCCGTCGCCACCATACGCAGGGATGCTAGGTCGGCAACGGACCGGGTGTCCGGTGAAGGCAATATGCAATATTCATATTTAATTTAAATAAAAATAGTTTTGAATTTGAGTTTGAATGTCTCTAAATATGTAGAGGCCTCGCCTACACAAGGTACCTTGTGGCACTTTTTCAGTAATACAGGGGTTGTATTCCCTGTAGTATTTAATTTAATTTAATAATTTAATTAGCATGTTAATCGGTATTATGTAGAGAATATGTATCATTTTTATAAATTTTAATGAATGGAGCCTGATTAACAAAAAAAAAAATCGGGAGGGCCAAAAGTAATTTTCGGTGACTCCGGTTTGCATTTAAGTTAGGAATAGCCACATGTTTGTCTAGAAAACTGTCAAGTATCAATGGCAATAATAAATAATGTGTAAACATTTGTATAAAAATTTTTTCTCTTTGGCTTTCAGTTGGTTTTCATTGAAAATATGCATAGTTTTTAAATTATCTTATTAGCCTAAAAAAGAAACCTGTTTAATAGTCTAAAATAAATGAGATACCCTGTACATGCACTAAAAGTGTGAGCAAAAATTTTGTTATTTATAATTATTTTGTATAACAGTATATTATGTAGAGGATAATGTAAAATATTCGATGACTTCCTCGTGGTCAAGGAATCATAGCTCTATAACATGCTAAATACACTACTATAACAGTATGGATGTTTACGAGTTAATTTTCTAAGAACTGGTTCAGATTATCTAATCTAGTAATGTCCCATCAAATTTAGCCTCAAGTAATCTAAAATAGTAGGAAAATCTCACTGGACAATATAAAACAACCATTAGAGAAAAACTTGTTACCAATTTTGAAGTAACATCCAAAACGATCTAGGTGCTAAGGATCCCAACATATTTTATAATCTTAATTATAATAATGACGATACCGTTACTTTAATTCTAGAAGTAGGTAAATCGCTATTAGTCTAAGAAACATTTTTTAATACTAAAATTTCCAATATACCATCATAGTTACAATATATAAGTTATAAAATGTAGGTGTCGTTGGTTAGAATTATTAAAAAAAAAAATAGATAAATTATATTCATCCAGATTGACGTCGGCGCAACTGCTATTTAATTATATATTCTAAAATAAAATAAAAAGCACAATAATTACATGCTGATATTAGAGGAAGACTATATAAATGAACAGATAATAAAATTATGATGGCCTTTAGTAGTTTTACATTATAAGGAAATTTTCAAAATAATTTTCTAAATAGGGTAATTTTGAATATCTAGTTGTAGCATTAAATTAACGGCACACGATTTATTTATGATATTTTGTATCACTATTTAGACGATTTATTAAAGGACTTATGTTTGGCTGATTTCTTACAGCCTAGTAGACATACTTTTAAACTTAAGCACAGATAAATTTGTAAGAAGTATAATGAGGGATACATAAAAATGATGAAGTAATAATGGCCGTGCGTCTTTGTTCCTGAACGTAAACTCACCAATAAGAACAGATGGACTTCATCACCTGAATAAGTCTTCATTATCAATCTATCAAGCAATTTCTTACCTGACGGCCTTTTAATTTTAGCAGTTTAACTAATAATAAGTTTATCAATATTATAATAAACATAAAATATAATGAACAATATTAGAAACTATAATGTACGAGGTTTAAAGTGTTTTTATTTCAGTTAACAGTTGTTATCACTTATCACCCAAGAACTACGGTATATTTGTCAACTAACTTTGATACTCAAAACAATACTAAAATCTGCAACTGTAAACATTCGTAATGCAGAACTTGTACACAAACAAATAAAATTCAAACATTATTTGAAAATGACGTTAAAAGACATATTTTTATATGATGTTTCAACTTAAATATTCAATAAACTCTGTTCGGTAAGTAAATATAGTAATACTTCATAACACATATAATCAACTTATAAATTGCTATTAGATCTAGAAAATAAGGTGCTATTTCTTGAATTACATCCACACTCTGACATAATCTCTTAATACTCCTAAAATATTTTAAAAGTTCTAATTCTGGATATTAGATTAGTCAACGTTTATATAGGTATTGTATTTTTAAAAATGATTCACTGAGTACACCCTTGAGAAATCTTGGTTTCATGATCGAGTGTTATTTCATCGAAGGAATACTCCAATAACTGCCCCCCTTAGAAATTTACGCTACCAGTCTCTTGTGAGGCATTATTTCATCAATTTAATAATAGTGCTGATCTATTTTCCCAAACGTATAAATCTATTTTTATGGTTGAATCAGGAGTTTGAAATATATTATCCGAGTGTCGTATGTATCACTTGCAACTTCTTGGACAAGATCTTATCAAATAAAATGTACAGTGTAAAACAGTAAAATCTTTAGCCTAATGTCATTGTTAAAATAGAAAAACTAGTACATGTCTTATTTTTCGTCTATTAATTAACAACGTCCCAAGATTTCTCTTCAAAATAGACAAAATATAAACATGAAAACGTATTTAAACTAACAGTTTCTTTAAATATAAATAAACCTACATCATTTGACGTATTTGGATTAAAGGGATCAAACTATTAATGAGAATGAACTGGATCACATGAACGTATTTTTAGAGTCCTGCATAAGATATTTTTAGATAATGATTGTGCTTTTGCTCCGATTATGCTAAAAAACCTGACAACAAATGTATCACGTTGTTCAAGGAAAAAAGCAGATGTACCTGCTAAAATAGCATTATGTGACCAGCTCACAGCGCAAGAAAGAGAATAAGGGGAGTCGTCCCTGTGCTTTACACTGCCGTAAGTTACAGTTATAGAAGGAATCGAATGGTAACTATGTGTATTTACACCATGTGGACACCATTGGGACTAAAGCTAGTTCTGATTTAGTAAGCAAGTAAATAGATAGTGATGAAACGAATCGTGCGTCACAAAACATCATTTAGTTTAATGTGATTAATATTAACAAACCACTATATAGAATAGACGGAATTGGATGGAAATCTTTTTTAGAATAAGATGATTGTAAATAATTATTGTGTCGATTATGCTAACCCAATCCTGCCGATAAAGAAGAAACAGGAAAGGAGAGTCAAAACGATAAGTAACTAAAAGATTGCATCGTCATTCAAAATGACAAAGCGTCGTCTCTGGTTATTGCACTGTCATGTTACTATTAAAGACGGAGTCGAATAGTAACCACATGTATATCTTTAAACCAATTGTCAACAAATACATCTTCAAACTTATTAAACTATGCGATCAAGGGATCATAAATAGTAGACTGGATCAAATAAAAGTTTTTTAAAATAATCTTAAATAATAGTGTGCTATTTTGAAAATATTATGCTAACCAATACCTATCAGCAGGTATACTAATTAAACAAAAGGAAAAGAGGTATACGTGTTACATACTCTACCTGACAAGAAGAAGAAGCAACGTATCTGGTCTTTATACTACTGTAAGATACAATTAGAGAAGACGTTAAACTACTGTCGTCATCATGGACAGAATTGCGGACGAATGTACGGAGAAAATAATTCTGACAACACTAAGTACAAAGGTGAAAAATAACCCGTATGAACATCATTATTAATGGGAGCAAACGACCATAAGTAATAGACTGGATCGGATGCAAGTTTTTTTGTTGCTCAACAAAAGATTTTTTTATATAACTATTGTGCTAATGCCCAGATTGCTCTAATCAAAGCCTGCCAAAATACATTAATTTACTCAAATTGCATCTGGTTTTTGCATTGCCATAAGATACAATTAAAGATGGCGATAGGTAGTAACCTTATACATATCCTTGCGCTCTGACGCCCAGATTATAAGGATGTAACTTTTAATAAAAGTTAGTTCAAAACAAAGGTAATACAAACGTAATTTTGGAAAATATATTGTATTGTTAACTACATCATTTAGCTTAATAGAATTATTAATGAAAGCATAGGAGTGGACTGGATAAGATAAAAAATTTTTTGAAACATTATATAAAGTGTTTGTAATAATTGTGGTTTTGTCCTGATTGTCAACCAAATCCTGCTAAGAAGTATATCGTTTTGAAAAAATAAGAACGCAGCAGAGATACCTTTTAAGAAAATGACAAATGACTTATCAACCACTCAAGATGAGTAGAAAAAATCGTATCTGCTGTTTGTACGTAATATAAATTTAAAAAAGAGTCGAATAGTATCCATTGAACTGACCCGTGATCATCCTGGATCGTCCTATAAATGAAACTAATTCCAAACGTTAGTACTGACAGCAGGTAGCAAAGATGATGATGAAACATATCCTGTGTCAACAACTACATGATTTAGCTTGTTAGGATTAATGAAAGCAACCTTCCAAAAGAACAAGACTACTCCACTAGGCAAGAAGAAAGAGCGTCGTCTTTGGTATTTGTACTGCCATAATATGCCATTAAAGAATTGCGAACGATAGTAGTTGAGAAGGTATTAATGATTGACAGTAGAAAATATAAAGATAGAGATGAAATATTATGACAGTACTGGAAAAAAAAAGTTTAAATATAATGATCGTACAGATCATATTTTAAACTCATTTTTAAGAATTGATGCAAACAAATGACGATATGGATCAGGATGAAAGTCTACCCACATGAAAGTCTTTTAAAGCCATTGTGATTTTACATAATTATTGTACTATTATCCAAATTACCCTAAATGTGATTTGCAAATAAATGTATTAATTTGTTCAAAAGATAGCAGAAGATATGCCTCCTGAGGAGACGATATATCGCAGAATTAATGGAAAATACAGATAGTAACCATGTGTATATCATTAGGTACATCCTGTGATAATCAGATCATTAAGGAAATACTTATGATTAAAGTTAACTTGGAACACAGCCGTGATAGGAACAAGAGCAAAGATAATGATGAAACAACAGATCCTATAACAAAAACTGTATTAATAGAATTAATGAGATCAAACGACTATAATAAGTGGACTCAATTCGATGAAAATCTCTTTAGAGAACTACCATGTGAATAAAGAAGTCTATTATTATTTATTTTATATATTGAATGTAAATGAAGCTTCCGACAGTAGCAGCGACAGTATAAAAAATAATGCTATAAGATATCATGTATCAGCAACTGCATCATTAAAGTTTTGGTAACTTATGAAAACAAGCTCCCATTAAAAGTGGATTGGATCAGATGCATACCTGACAACAAGTTTTTTTCTAGTCTTTAATTAAAGAGGTGAACAAATGATTGATTGAGTATATATTTGCACCCTGGACGGAATTACGATGAAGGTAGCTGGGACGATAGTAATGACAGCAAAAAGGTAGTGATGGAAAAGTGTCAACATCATTTGGCTTAATAAGATTATATGAACAAACCACCATCAGAAATATCCCAGAGCCCCATAAGGTATTTGTAATAATTATCGTGTTATTGCTCATATATTTGCCAATTAGGCGATACGTGACTAATACAAGGAGAAAAATATGACGTAAGGTTATTGCATGTAAGATAAGAGTGGAACAGTGACCAATTTACAACATGCTATGATTTTGCATAGACCTATAAATAAAGTTAAATCAAAAAGTAGTATTGACAACAGAAGTACAAAGATAACGACAGAGCAGATAGTATGTCAACAACTACATCCTTTAGCTTATTAGGATTAACGGAAGCAAATGACTATGATGAGTGGACTAGACCAAAATGTTTTTTTGAGCCCTGCAAAATTTGTTTTTAAATAATAAATGGGCTATTATAACCAAAACCTGCTAACAAGTATATTATTTTGCTGAGCAGTGGATATGCGGCTACTCACCATGCAAAAAAAACTAAATATCACCTCTGATCTTTTCGTAAAATACAGATCTTCAGGGACAGAATCCTGATTGGAAGAGGTTAGTTCAGAAGATAGCAATGACAAAAACAAGTACAGAGATAATAATGGAATAGAGCCGGTATCAACAACATCATTCAAATTATTAATATCACTGGAACCATAAAGAGAGCGCTCGATTAGATGAAAGTCTTATCAAAATTATAACATGTTTCCAAAATAATTATTATATTGCCATGTCCAGAATGTGCCAAGCAAACCTGCCAATAAATATACCATTTTGCAAAAAGGTAAACAGCAAATATTCAGGAGACGACACATAACTGACTGCAACGTGCATTGGGGTTCTGTGGGTAGTTTCGCCAATGTAGACTATCAAAATTGGTTATCAAAGTTCTGGTGTAAAGCCCAAAGCAGCAAGAAAATTACATTTACCTGTAGAAGAATGTCATCTAAATTATTATCAGACATCAAATTAATATAATATAAGCTGCAAAACCGTCAGTGACTAACGAGGATTATAGAAATATTTGATAATGGTAGCGTCTTGTATTACTGGCTGGGGTATTTTCTTAAAATATAATGCACAGAGACCAATGCAGCACAAATGAAGCTGATAGAAGAGGAAAAGTTTATGATAAATACATGTGTAACTTCTTATTTGATCACAAGAATGGTTCTGTTATGGATGCAACTCGGAAAGGAAGCAAGATCTGTTTTGCGAATTATTACATCAAACTGAATTGTTACGGTAAAATTATGGTAGTGAATTATATAATTGGAACAGAATATTAATTATATAATTGAAACATAAATGCAATATTTGCCAAGAGGTCTACATAGTCTGAGGAGGAATTATTCTTAGATTATGAGTGGTGCTACAAGAATGTAGGATGAGAAATGGAAATTTTATATAATTTATTTATTTTTACTATGTTCAGTATTATTCTGTTCTTATGTATACAGAATATTCATACTATTTTATTATATGACACAAGATATTAAAATTAATTAGTGAACAGCTAAATCAAGATCACACAATATATCAACAGAATTTTTTAAAGTGAATTATCATATTATAAACATGGGTTATTGATCTTTCCGATAGAACTTTAATAATAAATGACCCAACAAACGACTGACTAAAACTGATAGAAGAGGAAAAGTTTATGATAAATACATGTGTAGCTTCTTATTTGATCACAAGAATGGTTCTGTTATGAATGCAACCCGGATAGCAAGCAAGATCCATTTTGTGAATCATTACATCAAACTGAATTATTGCAGAAAAATTACAGTAGTGAGTTACGACAATATAATTGATATATTCACCAAAAGGTCTATCTATCTCGGGAAGAATTATTCTTAAATTATGATATCGCGCTACAAGGATGCATAAGGAGAAATGGAAATTTTATATATTTATGTTTTTTTATATATTCAGTATAATTTTGTTCAGGTGTATACAGAATACTCATACTGTTTTAATATATGGCACAAGATAGTAAAATTAATTTGGAAACAGCTAGGAAAGATATATGATCGTAAACAAAAAAAGTACATATTATGCAAGTGGTTCTTATCATGCAAATGTAATTACGGGCATAATAAACATCAATTTGACATGTAGTTAAGAAACTTGAACAAGAACTTGCTTCTACCAAAATAGATTATCAAAATTCCAGTTTATAGCCCAAAACACACGAAAATATCGTCTACCTGTAGAAGAAAGCGATCAAAATTATTAGACATTAAATCGACACAATAAAAACTGAAAAGTGCCAGACACCAACGAGGATTTGATAATAATATCGTGTTGTATCAGTGTATGTATATTCTTAAAATATAACGCACAGAAGAATTAGTTTATCTCGGAGTATTGCAGCAATTACTGCTTCACAAATAGAACTGATAGGAGAGGAAAAGTTTATGATAAATACTTGTGTAGCTACTTATTTGATCACAAGAATGGTTTTGTTATAAATGAAACTCGGAAAGGAAGCAAGATCTGTTTTGCGAATCATTATATCAAACTGAATTATTACAAAAAAATTAAGGTAGTGAGTTATGAACATATAATTGAAATAATCGCCAAGAGTTCTATACAATCTGGGGAGGAATTATTCTCAAATTAGGATATTCTTGTAGCAGAATGTAGAATGAGAAATGGAAATTTTATATAATTTATTTGTTTTTACTATATACTGTTTTAAAATATGGCACAAGATAGGCACAATATATTAAAATTGATTTGGAACAGTTAATCTATGTAGATCACACCATATGCCAACAGAATATTGAAACTTGATTATCATCTTATAAACATGGGTTTATTGATGTTTCTTGTAGAACTTAATAATAAATGACCCAACAAACGGCCGATATGAATATAACAGTAGCAAAGATACATAACCGTAAGCAGAAAAACGCCATATTCTGCGAGTGGTTGACATCATACGAATATAATTACGTGCACGATAAATACTCATTTGACAAGTAGTTCAAAACTTGGACAAAAACTTTGCTATATTAAAGGGATGAAGCTAACTGGGTATAACCAAAAAAAATTGAAAATGTGGTTGTATCTGAGGGAGGAAGGGAGAGGTTAAAATTAAATTATTTATAAATTCCAAACTAATTTATGAAAAGGATTAATGAATTTAAATAGCTTTTATGTTTGAAATAAAGAATTTAGACGAATCGTTAATATTTCTTTTCGTTAAACTATAGCAGCGGATAGCAAGAGAATGGACGAAAGACTGATGAATTATATTTCCATATTAATTATATTTTTTTTATCAGAAAGAAAGGACAACTTAAAAGTTAATCTAAAACAAAAGTAGAAAACGGTTTATGAAGATCACAATTTTATACCGGACTAGTAAAGGAAAAGTTAGAATTCTGTTAAATAAAGTACTTTAAAATTATGGAATAGTTTTATCAAAGTTTACAGAATAAATTGTAAACTTTGGTTTTATTGAAAAATTTTATCAATCATATATCACCCACATAAAACTTTATAAAACTAAAAATGTATTTTACATTAATTTTGTACCAAGCAGGGTTAAATTGCTAAATATAATTTTGAAACTGATATGTCATTCACATAGTGAATTTTATACATGATCACATTCATCACACTTTATACGTTGTTCCAAAAATCTCAACAAGCGTAAATTAAAAAACTAAAAGGGGAGTTAAAATGTTACATATTTCAAATGAGAAACATTATATATTATTTGGAAACATATTCAAAGGAATACTTTAAAAAATGTTACTATATACATAGGTATATCTGTTATATACATTGTCATTAAATCACATGGCGCATTATAACATTGCAATTGAAATGGTCCGGTATTTGATAGATATTTAAAAAATATACATAAATAACTTTTTTGGCTATAAAGCATATACAATATCTCTACTTTAAAATCATTGCAGTGTTCATTCTTCAGGATCTTACAATATGGTCGACTTTTTAAACAACTTTTAGTACAGTCCAGATTTTTTTGTCTTTGGTGGAGTAACGCAACAGGTTTTAAAATGTGATTGACGTAAACCTGAGCGTTTAGTGCATTGGACAAACAGTAAAGCTTGGCGCACATTAAGAGCCAATTCCACGCACAACTCACGCATAGCCCACTCACAACCCATACACAGTCCAAACCCAGTACACGCATGGGAATATGTGACAGAAGTGACAGAAAAACGATAATCCCAATAATAGAAATTTAAATTTAAAGAAAGTAAATAGAACAAGCCTACCTAGCATTGAACAAGTCTGTGACGGTATAATAAAATACCAAATTTTTGTCAAAATATTTTAACGAGTTGCATCTCTAAATTCAACAATATTTAAATCAGATGTAATCCACTTTTTTTACGTTTTATTACTCAACGTTACGTAGCCAAAAGCCAAAAAATATGATATAGTCCTCGACATGAACATAAATCAGACAGATTTTTCCAGGAAGAATCAGTATTTACATAAATATATCTGTAGGTATTTATATTGATTACTTATTTTATTTTACAATTAATTATAATTGACGATCATTTAGAGCATCAAACCTGTTCCACCGACAAATTATATTTATTAGATTTATTCTTTAATATTACTAGATACTACTAATTAAAGAAACATAAAAAACCTTATATGTATTAATGAAAAACATTTTTCTTCTTACTTAACAACCTTAGTCGTTTATAAAATTCTTTCAATATTTCTAAGAAAATGAATATATTTAATAGATGATATTTTACACAAGTTGTTGGCTGTTAAAATAGAAATTATTTCTTCAATAAAAAACAGAAAAAACTTTATTTCCTATTTTTATTTCTAGAGTAGTATCGACCCGAAATTTAATATAGATACCGCAAATAAAAATAACAAGAAATTACAAATAACTAAAATGGTATCTAGTATAGAGAATGCATTGGAAAACGTACATACATCTGAAAGAAATAACATCAGAGCCAGTACCTGTAATATTTTAACTAATTATAAAAACAAATTACACCCTAATCAGAAACATAGCAGTTTAAACAGTAATTTAAATAAAACTAGGAGATTTTTAAAAAACAATCCAGAATTAATCATAACAACTGCCGATAAAACTAATAAAACAATCATCATTACACAAACTCAATATTTAAATAAGATGAATGATTTATTAAGTGATAACAGCACGTATGAAAAATGTAATGATAAAACGTGAATTACCCAACAAGAAAATAATACAATAGTTAAGGATCTCTGTAAAAAAGGCTTTATTGATAAAAAATATATAACAGATTAATATCACATAATGGAATCTCACCAAAATTATATGGTTTACCAAAA
Organism: Rhamnusium bicolor; assembly: GCA_029963845.1. NCBI lineage: Eukaryota > Metazoa > Arthropoda > Insecta > Coleoptera > Cerambycidae > Rhamnusium > Rhamnusium bicolor. The sequence goes on along the minus strand of JANEYF010000641.1, from coordinate 628,846 downwards.
GTACACAAGACTAATATACCAATGAGACCAATATGTAGCTGCGTACAAGCACCGAACTACGAACTTTCAAAATTTCTATCAAATAGCTTAACAAATGCAGTAGGGAAAACTATTTATAGCTTGAAAGGCTCCTGGGAGTTAAAAAAATTTATTGATGAAATCAACATTCCAAAAAACGATATATTAATCTCTCTTGATATTACAACACTATATACAAATATACCAATAGACTTAACAATAGAAGCCATACAAAATAAATGGAATGATATCAAACAATTTACAAGCATAGAGGAAAAAGAATTTATCTCTACCATAAAATTTATTCAACATACTTCTCGTTCAATAAAACCTTTTATAAACAAATAGAAGGACTAGCTATGGGCCAACCACTTTCAGCTGTATGTGCCAATTTAACTCTGGAATATCTAGAAACCAACTAATACCGACACTTTCAAAGAAAATTGCATTTTATAAACGATACGTAGACGATTGTCTACTATGCGTTAATAAAAATGAAATACAGTACATATTACAAAAATTCAATGAACAACACAGGAACATAAAATACACATTAGAAACAGAAAATGAAAATAAAATAAACTTCTTAGACCTGACTTTAATTAGATCTACCAGTAGAATTAAAACCAATTGGTATCAAAAAAGTATCAGTTCGGGACGATATACCAACTTCCAATCAAAAACCAGTAATAAATACAAAATTAGCGTTATAAACAGCCTCGTGGACAGGGCCATTTTACTATCAGATAAACTGTTTCACAAAGAAAACATAATTAAAATCAAAAACATTCTTTTAAATAACATTTAACCGCCACCTTTTATGAATAAGTATATCCAAATGATAATACATATAATAAATAACAAAAGCAATAAAAATCAAGTTGACATAGATTTACAACCTAACTGCTTTGGACCCATATTTAACAACACAAACCAGGACAAAAATCAAAACAATCCAAATAAAAACAAAATATACATATCGGCACCATACATACCACAAGTATCAGAAAAAGTTCAGAAAGAATTAGGTAAATATAACATACAATTAGCATACAGAAATGATAATAGCATAAAAAATAAATTATATTCAATACTAAAAAAGAGAAATTAAATTAAACCCATGTTATTTATAAAATTGATTGCTCAGATTGCGATAGGTGTTACATTGGACAAACCCAACAATATTTAAATAAACGTATAAATCAACATAAATTATCAATTAGAAATTCCATAGCAACTCCTAATTCATGTAGCACAGCATGAACAGAACACGCCATAAATAATTCACACAGTTTTAACTTTCCGGATACAACCATACTGCATAAAGAAAGAAATACCAAAAAAACGCATGTTTTTGGAAATGGCCGAAATACAAAACAACAAAAAAACAATAAATTATCAAACAGATATAGAAAATTTAAGTAGCATATATCGCAATCTTATTCAATAGTAACAATTTTTATACATTCTGTATATGTGCTAACTGCAAAACCTCTTCTCAATGGCTATCCAATATCATGAGAATGTTTACAATAACTCTGTCTCTCGGGCCATAAATATACTATCAGCTGTTATAAGTACCTACTCTTAAAAAGAAACACATCAACGACGACACCAAATACTGATCGTTCTCTGCCTAACTCGTCGAACTATACATACATCACATACCTATCAAATAAAAAAATGATGAAAAACAAAATAAAACCAACCCATACAATGAAATTAAAATAGGAAATTTATATTAGGTAAGAAAACACTTTTTTAGATATGCATTCTGTCACTAATCTAATTTAAGATTTATGTAAAACCATTATTTTTAGCTTTTAACCTTGAAAAAGTCCGAAAACTCGGACGAAACGTAGGATAAATTGTTCATGTACCTGGCTGGAAGTCCTCTAGAAATAAAAATAGGAAATAAAGTTTTTTCTGTTTTTTATTGAAGAAATAATATATTTAATGTATTTAAAGATTTTGAAAAAACGTTTCTGTCTCATACATAATATTATCATGTGTACTTGAAATGTATTAAACGCGAACACAAGTAACATTTCATCGATTATTTTTGTTACTGTTTCCAATGTCGGAATTATTAAAAAAAAGTCTCTCTGGCCTTGAATGACCCATCAGCCAGTACCGACTGATTTATAAATAGAAACAAGAGACGTACAAACAAAGCCAGTCCAGCAACAGTGACCAATGATTGCCATAATGGGGACGGGAATAATATACACGCCTGTATTCTAATCTAAACAACAATTTGAAACACATATTACATCAATTGACAGAAGAAATACAGGAACACTTATTCCACTCCAAGAGGTCTGTCTTAATAATATCAAGCAGATATTGACTAAGGGTGGAATGAAAAATAGGATAAAAAATTAACATGAGAGTAATACAGAGGTGCTAACGAAGCTAACCTTACATGTTCTTTTCATAAATATACATTTGCAGTCTTAGTAAAATTGTACAGTGAATTTGAAGATATCGACATTTCTTGACATTAGAATTTTATTAATATTTAGCGGAAAATCAACATTCATTTCTAATAGTTTCTCTATTAACATTTTCGTTTTCATTTGATTTTGATGTAAATCACAATTAAGAAATGTATGATATAAATTTACTAATTTTTCCTAAACATAACAGCCGCAGCCGTGTGTATTAAAAAGAACAGAGACTCAAGAACTGACCCTTGAGGAACTCCTGAGACTTTTTTTAATAACAACTTTTTTGGCATCTTTCAAAAAGCATAATTTATACAAATTTAAGGACATGTCATCAAAACCTAAATATTTTACACCTAAAAGAAATCCAACAGTAATAAAGCCGTTAAGTTTTTTTATTATCTATTGCATTGATAATGTCATTAATGACATTTCGCAAAGAATTAATGATACTGTGAGACTTTTCAAATGCAAAATAAATATTTCAGTTAAGTAATAATTATTAATTTGTTTATGCCCAATTTTTTCAAAAATCTTTGGAGGTATAGGTAGAATACTAGCGGGTCGTAAGTCTAAGAGTGTGGGCCAAATTTTAAGAAATTGCTACCATGTGCATGGAACGCAGTCTTTTTCTAAACAAAAAATTACTGCGACTTAGACAAGGAGTAATGTGAGGTAGACAATAGTTAATCAGAAAGAGATTAAGCCTGAGCCAAACGCATTGGATTTAATAGAGTTTATATGATTTTTAACTTCTTTAGTAGTAACTAATTTAATAAATATCTTATTGCTCGGAAATGCTTCTTTATTATAATGATTAATCATATTCATACAATTATTGTTATTATTATTGTTATATAAAAATTCGGAAAAAATATATTAACTTCTTCTGGGTCCAGCAAGATCCTCTGACAAATTATTTTTATTTTTGTCTAAATTCCTAGATATCTTATATCTTTTTGGCAGCTACCTTTCTCAAAAGATTTATTTATATAAGCTTTTATTCCCTTCGGATTACTGATAAAATGTATTTTCTTACATGTTTGTAACTCACATTTAAATTTTTTGTACTTTTCCATTTTTATGTCTCGTTTCTCTCTTTTTTCATAATTTTTACAACTGTAAGCCAAGGTGCTTTAGGTTAGGTTAGTATTGTTCCAGTAACACAAATTTTCCCGATTTTGTTCAACAGTTTTTTTTATTTTTTTCTCTACTTAACCTGTTACATGCTATTGTGCATTTTATTTGAAAAAAAAAAATTGTCAAAAATGTATGAGGTGTCTTTTATTTTTCTGCAACGGTATAAGTAGTAACTGATATTTTCAGTTGTTGCAATTGATAAAAATAAATTGTAAAGTAATAAAACGCCGTTTAAATTAAAAAAAATATATATGTTTGAAAATTTTCTTAAATTTGGTCACATTTTTCTCAAAAACGTTCTTATGTAATTTCATAAAATTTTCATCTAATTTCATAAAATTTCCTAAATAATAAAAAGTATGGGTTACTATATAAAAAGTCTATGACGTCATAAATAGAGACGCGAAGTTGTGATAATAAAGGAATACTAAAAAAAATAATTATTTCGATGGGCTCGAGGGAAAACAAGTTATTAAAAAAGATACGGAATTTATTCCATTTTTCTACTCTGTATTTATTTTTATTCGTATATACAGTTTGTTTTACTTCCAACTTGCTAGACACATACGAATAGGCAAGCACTTTACATTTAATTCAAAATCTAAAGTCAAACAGACAAGCTTTGATCACAGAGTTTCCTTAGATATGAAATTTCTCTTATAAATACCTAAATATCTGTCTCTCGGATTTACGACGAGGAAACTACATAATTCCATGTACGAGTTGTTCAGTTGGCGTCGCCTTTTGCGGCGTCGTTTGTTATTCAGGCAGCGTCGCGATGCCCTTTTTAGGCAAGGCACTGATTTGTCAATCCACAGCACTAAAAACCAGTCCTCTCTTCAGATTTTGCTACTTCTTTTTCATCGTTTACACCATTTTATTTCTTATACAGGTACTTCATCCTTTCAAATAAATCTCTTTCTTTCATGCCTTTTTGTGCGTCTAAAGGGATCAAAGGATGTTTTAATTTTGAACCCTTTTTTATTATGCCTGACGAATTAACGCCTGGGAAACAGATGTGAATAACATTAGCAAATACAGCTCATTTTTGTTTTTATTAATCTGCTTAATTTTAGGCTTTCATTAAATTTATCCTACAAAACAGGAAAATGTGAGTAGAATTTTTTATTTAAATACCCCTAACGAAATATTCTAATGCTTACATAGGGCGACTTTTGAAAAGGACTCTCGAAAAAAATTATATATTCTTGGATGCCATCCATCTGTTTTGTAAATATAAATCATCTAAAGTTGGCAATTTGAGATTTCTACCGGATTAAGATGCATTTAATATATTTACCTATATTAATTTATTGAAGTTGTGATGATTATAACGTATTAGCAGATGCAAGAAGAGACATTTCACCTTAGCAATGTTACGGTAAAAAGTTTCTTCGATTGAGAAACTATAACAACCATCTTCAGTTTCAGTTGTTTTCTGATTTGTTTTAGATAAATAATTGAATTTAGTAATACGTGCTAGTAAGAGTGCTATTTTCGAAATGAACGCATTAAATGAAGGCGTTTCTAGGATTAATGAGATTCAGTGATGGACATAAAAGCTTGTGGTTTTTAAATCAAATAAAAACATATTTAACTAGAACCTGCTTTTCTTAGAAATATGAACTTCCTTTTTTATATACTTTAAAAAAGTTAAATGAAAACAAATTTCTACATTTGTCAATAAAATTGCAAAGGGAAACGAAAAAATAAAAGAACCCCCCGGGAAAAAAGGTCCGACTTTATTTCCTATTCATTTCTCTTCTTAATTGTTTTAATTTTACAAGATATTATTCATCGTGTTTTGGAATTATTTTAATGTTAAATAAGTGACAGTTGTTACTGTCAAAGTTGAACTTTAACTATCAAGACCAGCGTCGCTGTTAATACGAGTGTTGCTATTAAAATGAGGCTGTCATATTAAGCATCGCTGCTCAAATTAAACTTGCTGTCGAAACTAGCGTGGATGTCTTAATTTCTTCATAGGGTCGAATTCTCTGACATGTCACTATCCGTCAAAATCCAAGCGCAGGATAAGATTTGTGATGTTGACTACGTCTTTATCGATACCCTCGAAGTTTGATACCTTTAACACCAGCTGACTTCAAAGTAAAACTTTATTAGGTTAGAAAATTTAAAGGGCAGAAGGTCTAAATCTATGAAACTTCAGTTTTTTACAGTAGAAATTAACAATAAATGTAAGAAAGACCATATTGGAACAAGTTCGCACTGAGGTTAGAACACTTCAAGATGAACCGTTCGCAATTAAATTGATATGTGAGGTTATGAAATTCATTAGGGCCAAATGGTCTTCAAGTTAAACAATTTAAGTGTTACCTAAAAGGAGATCGCTCCAAAAAAATTGTTCTTTTGACTGAACAGATAGTCGCTAGAGGTAACCTTCAGAATACTAACAAATTTCGGTACGGAACTCACTCATCTTTTTTAGGTTATGTTTGGATTTCTACTAACCACGGAGGATCGACAACGACCTCTCTATTTTCCCTATCGATTCTATTTATAGCCTCGATAAATCGCGTCAAAATCGCTTAGAGGTATACTTGCGTTAACACTATTGTCACTTTTTAAAATCACTCTACTACGAAACTTGCATGCAATAAGTCATTTTGATTTGTCACAGCGTAATAATATAATCTGAGGTCACTAATGAAATCTTTAAAAAGATACTCTCCGCCTGAGCTCATCTTTTCTTACCACTGTATGACGTTTCTCTTTGAAATTTCATTTATTTAGTCTTGCTCTCAACTTGTGTCCTAAAATTACATCGATATACCGAGTGGATCTCGCTATTCTCATGCTTGGTCTAACTTTTTTGTACTTGTGAATTAGTACGCCCGATTTGGTTTGTCTGTAACTATCTAACCTGTCCAATTGTATGTCCATCAAATGAAAACTCCTTAGACCGATCTGCGCCAGCTATCGCAAAGCACCAGGAAAATTTTCCCGAGATTCTTCAAATCTTCTCGTTATAAACATGGCGTTTCATTACCGTTGCAAATTTCTCGGATCGGTTCCTTTTCTAACAATTCTTCATCTTCTTTTATGATCCTGCCGAAAACGTGATTAATCGCCCATGGAAAAGGAGTGATCTCTTAATTTTTCCTGGTTTTTTCTTTGCCCAAACGAGGATACCCATTTTCACCTTAGTCATTTTGATCAAAGAAAAAAATTTGTTTCAAAATTAATTTCTAAAAATACATTGAAGTGTGTTCCTTCCTCTTGTAGAGATCGAAGAATCTCTTTTTTGGACACAAAGAAATTTCAATTTAACAGACCACAATTTGTCCCTTTTATCTATCAACTTTATAATTATTTCTAGCATCTTCTAACCTCTCCGTTTTTTTATATTTTTATGTACGCATTATGACGGTTAATTAAATTCAACGTTTTTTTTTTTTTGGAAGCCAAATATAAATTAACATCGTGTATCTAAATTTTGTGTGGGATAATATTAGACTGTTTAACGGAACCCATGAATTTACTTGACTTTATTTTATTTGCTATTACAAAGGAGAGACTCCGCTTCCTAGCTGTTCTGCTTCACCTTCCCCCACGATCATGGTTCCGGCTTCGGAAATAGCACTCTTAATTATATGTTAATATACGGTTCCGTATAGAATAATTTTCGGAATACTAAGAATAATTGTATATCATAACAGAATTTACTGCATTTTAAAACAAAGAAATAAAAATAATGAAATGAGAAATTATTTCCTAACTCACCACAGTTTTTACAAATGAACTTTACATTCTCACATCAAATAAATTTAAACCCTGGCGAAAAATTGGAAAATTCGAAGAAACATTCTTTAGGTATTAGAAAAGGATTGGTACGAGAAGTCTTTTGTCAATACCTAAATAATATTTGTCAATTATGACAACAAATAAAAACATGTTTTTAAGATTTAATGTACACAGCGAGTTTGAATCATTTTCAAATGATACTACCTTGGATGGCGAAACGTGCGTAGAGTATAGTACCCAGTATTTTAATGATTGTCGAAATTACTTTTTCGATGTTGGTGACTATGCAGGAGTGTCTCAATCTTATTACAATGACATTAAAACCATCCCCACCGACATTGTCAGTGCCAGTGGGGGGATTTAAACCTACAGCTGCAATAGATATATTTTTTATAGTCACGTCTGTAGTCGCGTGCTGCAGCCAATTATGCCACCCAGTCCAGTATAGCATACGCATATATCTACCATATATACTTTGCAAATAATTAAAATAAGTAAAAAATTCTATTTCTTTATGGAAACAATGTTTTCTTCGTAACCAAATTTTAAGTTGCTCATCAATGAACTTGTACTTTTCTTGGCCTCTAGCTTAAAAGCTTTATTTTAAATTGTGGTATAATAGCGATACATAAAGACAGACAGATATTCGTGTAGAAAGAATTTCGATATTTTTTATTAATTTTTCGCCAATATCCCAAGTTCTTCATTTGAAAGGTAAGAAAGTAAAACAATAATATTCAAGAATTTCTCAAGAAATTTGAATTCATTGTTAGTTAAAATATAAAATACGTTAAATGCTGTCTAAAAACTATATTATCCAATAGTAAAGACATTCGTTTGAATTAACTTCCAATGTTCGAAAGATCAGAACAAAATTGAAAAATTCTTTTTAAAGAAGAACTAAATGGTAACGGGACGATATAAATTAAAATTAAATTATCGCTAACATTGCAGAAAAGGAGATCACAGGTATCACAATAAGCTCAGAGAAATATTCCAGTAAAAAGTAATGATTTCCGTACGAACGAATTTGAGTTCTTTCGTCAAGATTGGTTACCCTCAATATGTTAAAATTTTTTTTGTACTTGTTGGCTTTTACAGCTTACCTTATAATTCAATTATGCTTATTTCATATCCCTTTTTTTATACAGAACATAAAATACGTAGTAGGTATCTTTTAATAAAAATTTAATTTTTATTCTCAAAAGTTTACTTTTGATAAATAATAGGGGCTGATGTAAGTACTGCTTGACAAATATTTTGTGGCAGTGACATATAGATGCAGAGGGTTGCTTAGAGCGGGACCGTCTTAAATATATAGTATTATATAAAAGATCTACTGTGAAGATCCTAACTCTTCTTAAAACAATGATTCGACCTGATAAAGCCAATGTTGATAAATCATTGCTAAAAAATTAAATTTAAAGTATTTTATTATTATTATTATTATTTATTGACCACAAAGGTTTAAAAAATTAATCAGTATTATTTCATTTTTCCTCAAATTAAATTCAGACGGCTTTTCAACATTAATGATTTTGTAAATATCAGTAACCCAAATAACCATATTACCAACTAATAGTGTAACTCAAAGATATGTAACTATATACTGTTAGATGTGGATAAAAGTGAGGCTCTGGTGACCTCTCTGAACATCAGGATTCTAGAAGCTGGCGATATTCAGTAAAGCTGAATGTCACACAGCAATAGTTGGACTGGCGGAGAGGGAATTCTCTATCTCTTAAAGTTGAGTTAAGTGGAAAGATCCAGCTATGGTTGAAAGGAAATGTAAAGTTTTTCTAGAGACGATTTGTGATAGTTTTCTGACCGTAGAAAATGCGACTATTACGAGAACTGTGCAATAAAAACGTTTTGATTGAACAAGCACATCTCGCAAGCGCATGCTTCTGACAGTTTCAAACGGTTGGAAATTGATCTACAAATAAACCTATGCTCTTACTTCTTCTCAGGGATGAGGAGTGGAAGAGAGAAAAATTGACTTCCCCGGACTCTAGTGTGCTATACAGATGATAGTTCTTATGTGGCCGCTAGACCATCTCCGAGGCGGGAATATATCTGGAAGGCAAAGGAGGGTAGGAGAGCTTTACTCTAGGATCATACACCACGGTCTTCCAAGCAGAGGTCTACGTCATCGTAGCGGTGGCAGGTAAGAACAAGGTAAGGAATGGTGCGGAATAGATGGTACGCATCTACTCCAACAGACAGGCTGCTCTAAAATAGTGTGCTCCCCTAGAACGACATACTAAAAAAGCATTCGGGAACCAACAGAGACTGTAGGCAAACAATCTCGAGATTTTGTTCTGGAGGAATTATGCCTAGCCACTGAAGACTTAGGAGACATCTATTCAAAGGAGAAACAAGAGAAGTACATGGTTGAGGGAATAGCTGGAGGTGGATAAAAAAATAATCTCTGCGGCCTACTTGCTAAGCCTCAATCTCCCCCACCATTACCATTACCATATAATGTTAGAAAGATCAGGAACGAGCACCTGCGGAGGAATTATTTAAAATTGGTTAAAATCGAAACTGAGACATGTAATATAAAAACTAATGACAAAAAACAACGAAGTTATAAATTTGTCAATAACTAAATACCTGTGAAAAATTTTTATCATTTAATACATCTACCGCTGGAAAGGCTGTTTTTCGCCTACCGAAACTGTAAACGTTCAGCACATAAATGTTTTGACACATAGACATCTTGAAAATTTGGTAGTTATTTTTATGTAACAAAACGAAAAGTAATTCTTCACTGGGCGAGCTGGCAATTTCCAGGGTGAGCCCTAGCGAGTCCTGAAAGCCGTTGAGCCTAATAAAGATACGTTCAGGGTGTGTTGCTTAAAATATTTTTTCTGCAATCGTTCTTGCTAGTCTCAAAAAACTTTTTTTAACTTCAGCAAAATTCATGAAATTCAACTGACAGATGTCATACACTTATTTTCAAAGAAGAATAGTGGATTGATTAATCATTTTTAATTGTTACCAGATACTGTTTTGTCAAAAGTGATAAGAGAGATCGGTAAAGACTTTACCGATCCGTTGTATCACTTTACCGGGCTAGACCAGTAAATATATATATTTTCCACTCAAAAAATTGACCAAAAACAATTAACTTTCTAGACGGTTGCAGAAGAAAGTTGGTAAACGAAAATAGACACCTGTATTTTTGTACTTTTTTGTTTGTAATAATTTAGGGTATTTGAAACACATTAAGAAATATTTAAAACTAGTTTTCACTAAATTTGAGTATCAATGGTAACATATCAACCAAATATCTTTAAATTTAGTCTAGCTTTTGTAAATGGCATTTACAACAATTTGAAGACACTCTATAAATATAATTGTTTTACTTCGTATCTTTGGTCTACGAAAAGAAATATACAAAATTACATAAATCTGCAAAAATCTTATGGGAAAATTAAAAAACATATTGAGTTAATTAATTAACGAACTACTGGTCATAAATTTAACTTTATTTTGTTTTCCTTAATAAATGATTACTCAAAATTTTTAACTAATTTTTAACTAATAATAAAAGAAATTAACAGTGGGATAGTTTCCCATTTTTTTTATTTTTAAATCGAATATTAGTGATTAAAATAAGACACTTGTTTTTTTTTTCATCTAAACTGAAAAAAATTAAGTCAAACTTTCATGACGTCCCTAATCGTAAATTCACATAGAGAGCCAAATATAGTCATTTTAAGGGTATTTCATAATCTGTAGTTGTATGGTATTGTACCAGATTTGACATTTAACCGTAACCTCATATTTCGTTTGTTTATTATTGCAAAAATATAGCCGAAAAATTATCTGATCTACCTTTTACAGATTTTTTTTCATATTTGTGTGCTTTTAGAATGTATTAAAACTATTATGACAAACTTTTTAAATAGAATATATGATCTTACAGATACGTTATATTTTGTATATGTATTCATTTTTGAGTATATCTGTGCTATGCATTTTTTAAGAACCTGTCTATATCTGTTTTTATTGTCACCTATTCCTTCTTTTACTCAATCTGTAAGAAAAAATAACATGATAATTACTAAGGCTGGGAATTTTCCAGATTTTAGTATTCGAATATTCGTTCGAAAAAATATTCGAATATTCGAACTATTCGAATAATTCGAATTATTCGAATACCTATTCGAATATTCGAATACTCGAATAATCCGAATTATTCGAATAGGTATCCGAATAATCCGGATCCGCGAATATTCATTATTAATAGGTATAGCACTGAATACTAGTGAATAGTGAATACTCTATTTGAGTATTTGGTTGGATAGACCACAATAATAGTCGTGACGTAAACCACTAAGCAGGCAATTTGATTTGCTTTCCATACCCACAATAGGGTATGTCAATAGTTAAATATTTACAGGTTTTCTAAAATTTAAAATTTAATTTTAACCCCTGCCTTAGTACAGTAAGAATAAGGTCGAGGCGAGAAAGAGATGGAATAGTTTGACTGGGAGTAAAAACGTGCCACTAATGTGGTCTATTTATATATTTGGATTTTAGAATAGGTACCTACCTATACCTACTATCTGCCTACTTTGCTTGGATGCAAACTGCATACCCTATTCGTACATAATTTAATAATATATTTTAATATTCAAATTTACTCAGATATAATCAAATATTCGAATACTCGAATATATTCAAATATTCGAGTACCTATTCGAATATTCGAATAATTTCCCATTAGAATAATTCGTATTCGAATACTCGAATATTCGAATATTCGAATATTCGAATTATTCGTATTCGATTCCCAGCCTTAATAATTACTGTGTTTGTTTATTGAATCAAACAAGGTCACTATCAATGACAATAACAGAATTAAACCAATTGACATTTCCAAAAAATAGTATAAAAATGTTTTTCTGCGTCCAAATTTGAGAAACCAAATTCAGAGTTTTCTCATTGTAATGAAAAAGAAATTAAGAAAGTGAAATTATTTTATAATAGAAAATTATATATTAACAAATGATGATCATTTATGAATGATGATAGTCAAATTAGTTGGTGTCAATTTATCAGCGTTTAAAGTAAAGGCAGTCTGTAACAAAAATTAGATTTCCATGCTGTTTTTGGTTGCTATTATTAAAGAATTTGCATAAATATGCTATAGGATTGACCTTCGATTCAATGCTGATAGATTTGTGCACTTAATTTGAGAAATTATAATTCACTAAAATATTTATTTTGAACTTAATCTACATTTTTCTACGACATTTTTAGAGTGCGGTCTAAATACTTTACATTCACTAACAAGTATTAAAAACTGGTGCGGACGATAACTAAAGATAAAATTCCGGTTATAAAATGTTTCATATTTAATTAAAACATTTTTAATGGTCATCCTAATTAAATTTTAAAGTTGAGATGCGCAAATTATTGTCAAGTTTCAATTTCTTCTTAATAAGTATATCGTTTTAATAATTGCTTCACCAAAGAGACTTTTATATTTTTAGTAGGAGAAAAAACAAGATTATATTCGATAAACACGTCAAATTATCAGAAGTTAAACGCGCCGATAATATAATTGTTTAAACCAGTGGGCACTACATTAGTATAAAAGTATACTTAGCTTTGAAAAGGATGTTGGTTTCTAAAAAAAAGTTGCTTTAAAATGTTATACTCAAATCAACGGCCAAAATTAACCAGTTTTTATTTCATCTGCATAAATAATTTTTAATTAGTGACAAAAGAAAAGGAGAATAATATAAAAATTCCGTTTTAAGGAATTTTGGAATTATTATTTTTATATTATCATTAAAGTCCGTGAGTAAATAGTACATTCCAGGTTCGTACATACATCGTATTGTACATAGGTGACATGGTGAAAAATACATGTTTTTGCAGAAGCACATTTTTAACCCTTTCACTGCGGCACTCGATTTCGCTATACGGGTCGTCAGAACGATTACGGTAACCACTTGCGGCAATATCCGCTTCCCGCAATTAATCACCCAAAATGGTGCTTGTTATTTTGCTTTCTAAGAAAAATATGGAATGACTTGGAGAACGATAAAGGATGTGTGTTACTCTATGTAACCGACGCAGCTTCCTTTATGAATGCATCTGCAACGCGCTTAAAAAATACATACAAGTATGTAAATTTATTACATATCACATGTTTAGCACATGGATTCCATCGCATGATGTAAAGAGTGCGATCGACAAATTAAATTCAAATGACGCACCTCTATTTCACACGCTCAGCAGACGTTTAATGTGGACAGCCAACAGAAATTTATTCGATTTTTTTAAAAGATTTTTGCAAAATTTTTTTGTTTTACCTCCGTGCTTTTCCCTTCACGAGTTATAAGAACTTTTTGATTTAGCCAATTTATACTTCACATATTTAACATCTATGCGATTTTTTAAAGATTATTTTCAAAACTTTTTTGGTTTTTTGTTTTCATAGGGACTGAGACTTTTGCACAGGATAGTAGGCTGTCAAAGTCGTTGGCGAGTTTGAGGGGGTGTTTTTTAATTTATTTTTTCGATATATACACATCCCTTCACGAGTTGTAAGGACTTTTCGGTTTTGTCGGTTTATACTTCACATATTTAACATCTATTCGATCTATTAAAGCATTTTTTTATTTGTATATGTATTTTGAGCAACAGGCTCAAAAGTTAACTCCTGAACATGTAGAACAGATGCTACTAATATACTGAAACTCTAAAAATTAATTGTGTGCAGTGTTGTGTGTTCAGGGAAATATTTATTGTTTCTGTTATTTTGGACACTACAAAATCGCCAACTAAAAAGTAGCAGTATAATTTATCATATCTTTATATCTGTTCTGCGCAGTGTTCTGGATCAGCCTCTGGTTTTTACATCATCTACTGTTTACTCACGGTCCTTAATTCCAACGAAGGATAACAAAACAGTCGCGCCTTTTATGGCCAGTCAAAACCAGCTTTCAGAGTGGAGGTATTTACAGTGGTTCCTGAAATATCCTGAAAAAACTGAAAAAGGCAATTGACTTAATTTCTTCATAGTTTGGACATTTCTAAAGGTATTCGATTAAAAATTAGTACAGGTGCATCATCGCATTGTTACATATGCAGAATCCTAAAATGATGTTGATACTTATTTGCAACATAAGAAACGTCAGCACCTTTGACGGTGACAAAGAGATCAAAGTTGCCGACGTCGTTTATGTTACAAATATTTGAACTGAACTTTACATAGTTCATTTTTATAGACGCCTATTGGATTTTTTATGTTACTAAATCGAACTTTTTTACAGGTAAAGCTTTTTTTCTGAAATTGTCTAGAAATTAAAAAACCGCTGCCAATTACTTGGGGATCAGAACTTCCTCACCGTAGTAAAACTCGGACGTGTGGTGGAGTTTATAATAAAAGTAATTTTTGACGTTTCCAAAAAGTCACATTTTTTTACGTTTCAAAAAAAGTCACATTTTAATGTTTCAAAAAAGTCACATTGGTGGAATGTCACTAACATATTTTTTAGACATTGGGACCGATTTTGCCCATCAACGAACTCAATCTCTTCCTTGACCTCTAGAATGTGTGTACCAAATTTGAAAGCTTTATCTCAAAAACTGTATCTGTTATCACGAACCACACAGACAGACACACAGACAGACAATTTTTTCTGTCTGAAATTTTGTGTATTGTCACAATTTGTCGAGAATCGTCCAGAAATGCAATAATTTTGTTATTTTACGAATACATACCTTCCTCACTTTTAGGGGTGAGGAAGTAATATCAGGAAAAGTATAACATGGAACCTACCAAAAAGAATCGAAGAAATAAGGCAACTATAAATTCAACTTTTTAATTGACTGGATATTGAAGGATATAATGTCGATTCCTAATTTAGAGAGTTAAAATTATTATACAAATTGTGCAGAGGAAAATTTTTTTATATTTGTTCGTGCAGTTGATAAATAAAACAAATTTCTCTATCTTGTCCCAACTCTAGGAGTGTGAAAATTTAGCATACCTAAAATTTTGGTATAGTTTATACTGTTATGAATGATCTTGTGCAAAAAAATCAGATATGCTTTTATGCGTCTATGCTCAAGTGAGTGAAACTAAAATTTGAGAGAAGTTCATACTTAAGGAAACCAATAGCAGCATATTCCCCATCTGTTCTAAACTTGGCATATTTTAAAAATCTGCACTAAATTCGTTCCAAATTGTCAATATATGTAGCATAAATAGGACACCCTATAGTCGACGTATATTCTGAATTACAGGGGACAAAGGTGGTATATAGCAGTTTCAGTGTATCAATATTCTGAAAATTACGGCTATTTATGATAATAAATCATAAAGCTTAGTAAATCTTTGTAATAATATAAGTAATGTGACTATTAAAGGACAACTTTTATCAAAAATGACTCACAAATCACAGAATGTGTCAGGTGTTGAAAGTATATTATCGTGAGAATACTCGAAATGTTTCAAAGATTTTTTGGTGGAGTACGACACTGCGTTGCCTTTTTTGATATTTAAAAGTAAATTACTTTTTATGCACCAGTCCTTGACAAAAATAAAATTTTGTTGTAGTTGGAGACAGTCGTCAATACTTGCAACTCTACAAAATATTTTCAAATCATTAACATATAATAGGCATGAAAGTGTTAGGCTATCAACAATATCATTGACAAATAAAGCAAAAAAAGAGGTCCTAATATCGATCCCTGGGGGAACGCCCGAAGTAGCAGATAATTCAACAGAATTGCAACCACAATTTACTATATGTTGGATCCTATTTGAAAAATAAGATTTTTAAAACGTCAGGAAGTCTTGAGACAAACCAAAATTAATCAACTTATTTAATAGTATAGCGTGGTCAATTCTGTCAAATGCCTTCGAAAAATCAGTATAAATCACGTCTATATATATATATCCAGTCCAGAATTTCTCTTTCACTATCCTAGAACATATCCCAGACGAGTAATTCTTATGTCCATCTTTCAACAGGTATGAGACTAGCTCTTGGACTATATTAAAAAAGATATTTTCAATATAGAAAATGATATAGATTTTAATGTTATTTATTTTAATTCACACATTTGTTTCTTTTTTTTTTGTAAATTATGTATTTTACATCATTTCTAAATAACGATCATATCTTTTCAAAACCGTTTATTATATTGTATATTAAATGTAAATACCTACATGAACTATTAACGTAGAACAATGTTTAAATTAAAATATTTTAATTCGGGAAAAGTTTGTTTCTTAAACTCCTATTTAATTTATAAATAAAATATTGTAATAAACAATTTGTCTGACATGTCATTAAATATTAGAAATTTTAACTGCATGATAATAATTGACATCGTGCTGGCTTATAATTTTACTGTAATGGGGGAATGCATGCTTAAGCCTCGGTAATTTGCCGTACTAAATAACTATTATGAGTAGATCTAATTCTCCTAATTAAAATAACTGTTAAACCGTATCGTAATCAATGGCGTACACAGATGTGTATAATGCACTTTAAATTCATCTATTATTTTGCAATAAAAACTTTTAAATCAGTAGCAAAACTAGGAAGCTACTTGTAATAACAGCACTTTGTGAAATCCGATTTTCTGTTCAAAACGTTACACAAATCTGTGATATAATAATGTCATAATTTAATTAAGGCCTAACATTTTTGCTTTGTTCTTCCAATTCTTGTATTCATATAATTCCTGTAATTTAAATACGCTCACCGGTAAAAAATTCGATGCACCCATAATTTTGATGAAGTCTCATGTTTGATAACTTGTTCACCCTTGGATTGATTTTAATAATTTGTTTAGCAAGCTATAAATAAATTCATAGATTATCACTTGTTCTCTAATTTTCAAAAAAAAAAAAAATTTGTTTTGTCAATATACCCGGGGAAACATATGCTGTTTTATTGTCACTCAGTTAAAAACACACTGTAGAGTATTTAGGTAGCCTAATAATATTACAATATGCTCCATACTCAAGCCATATCTATTCTCAACATTTTCTTTTTTGAATCATTCCAATATCTGTCTTCTCGTAGGAGATACAAATTTTCAAATAAGATGCTGACAATAGGCCCCTTGCACTTGGCAGATTTTTAAAATTATTTCACATATTCTAATATAGTCTTATTAAACATTACACAGGCACACAAAAAAATTCTGTACTTTAAACGGAAACCATCCTTATGTATTTTGATGTGTTGAAACTGAATCTGTCCATAAATATTACGGCTGTTGCCTCAATTTTTAGCTGAGGGACATTTTTAGCTACAGATATCGTAAAAATCACCTCTTTTAAACAAAAAAATTACAATTTTGCTAGACAATTTTTTTACCTAAATCATCGTAATCTACGTTTCCATGGGTACTAAACATAATGTTGACATCAAAATAGTCTTTTTTGGCGGCTGCAAACTGTCAAACCGTAAAACATAAAATTCCAAAATACATAAGGATTTGATTTGATTTAAAGTACAGAATTTTTTTTTGTATGCCTATGTTTCAATGATCAAATCCGTTTTAATAATTTTTACCTAGAAAATGCTTAATTTATTAATTGAATATCAAATGCTACAGGCATGTCTGAAAACGCTATCCTATTGGCGCGACGTCACAAATCACGAAATCTCCGGGTGGTGAACGATACGGTACCTAGTTCATGCATTAATTAAATATCCGTGCTTGTTTCCTAAAATTATTTGACAGTAGTCATAATATTACTAAGCCTGGCCAAGCGATGGTAGATTCAGGGTCGGGCGCAATACCAATGCCATCGCGCGCTTGTGAATAAATTTATCGGTGAATTTCCGAATTTATTCTATGATGGATGTAAAATAATTTGTAACGTTTGTGATCAAGACTTAATGTGCTGGAATAAATACGGCTGCAAAATTCATGTCAACAGTAACCGGCATAAATATTTTAAAAATGGCGTGTATTCTTTGGAACCTCAGTTTATGTTTGATTTACTGTTAATGCTGACTGCCTGTGATGTTCCCCTGCGCATATTGGATAAACCAGCATTTAGGGAGTTCTGGAATAAATACAATCCCCAGGTGAATTTACCAAGTCGTTCATCGTTACGTAGATATGTACCAAGTGTTCGTGAAGACATTGTAAATAGGATTAAATGTGCATTAAAAAATACATGGCTGTGGTTATGTGTTGACGAGACGACAGATTGTAAAAACAATTCTATTTTAAATGTTATATTACGTGTACTCGACCCTGTTAAACCAATATTTCCACTTTTACTAGCTAGCAAAAGACTAACTGCGTATACTGGCGAAACAATTACGCGGGTGGTGTTGCAGACTTTCGAACAATAATTTGAACTGTCAACAAGTCAAGTGTTGATTATTGTGACCGACGGTGCTGCGACAATGCGTTTGGTGGGCTGTTTTCTTCAAAGAGATGATTGTAGGTTTTTACATGTTACGTGCAAAGTACATGCGTTCCATCTTGTAGCAGAAACGATTCGAAAACGTTTTCCAGAGGTAGATGCATTAATAGCAAATACAAAAAAAGTATTTCTCAAATCTCCTAAACGGCTCGAGCATTTCAGACACTGTGCCCTGGTATTCCGGAACCACTGGTGGTTCGGCTCTGGAGCCGATTCTTACACGTTGGGGAACGTGGTTGAAGGCAGCTTTTTATTATGCTGAATATTTTCAACAAATAAGAGCTGTGATACTACAGTTCAACCCTAACGAGGCTGCAGCTATTAAGGAAAGCCAGACAAACGTTCAAGATGTTTCCCTTGAAACAGATTTAAAAACTATTTATAACAATTATAGAGGACTACACGACGCAATAGAAAAATTGCAAAATACTTCTTTGTCGTTAGTGGAATCGCTGCAAATAGTGGACGACGTAAATACACAGCTACAGACTATAAACGACGCAAAAAATAAGCCCGTTATGGAAAAATTCGAGAGTGTATTACGGAAAGATCCTGATTTTACCAAATTAAGACAAATTTGTGATGGTGCATCTACAGCTGCGTTAAGTGAGTTCACAGAGTGTTGTCTGTATTACTTCCGTAGATGTCGAACGGTCTTTTTCAAAATACAAACATATTTTTTCACCACAGCGAACATCGCTTACTGAGACAACTGTAGAAACATATCTGATGCTACACAGTTATTATAGAAGTGCTCCAGTTTGTGATAACGACAACCAAGCTACTTCATAAATCTGCTTAAGAAGGTGAGTTTTGTACATATTTTTATAAAGTGTACCAGTATTAATAAAATTTATTTCTATTTATTTTATTTATTTATTTATTATTAGTTATCACTTAGATACACAATGTACATGTGTGAACGTCATTTAACAGTTTAATAATAATGTGCAGCACTAAGCTTACAAAATATAAGGAAATATATAAAAAAGAATTTAAAGCAAACGAAATAATACAAAAACATACATCACAATATATAAAATATTTTAGTTTTTATTATTGTACTTATTCAAGTATTATGATATGATGCATACCCAGTACGTCTCTGTAGGATTAATGACCTTGGCCAGGCTTAAATATTACATTATAAACACATATGGAAACATTCCCACACAGAAAACCGGAAATTTATAGACCATGATAAAGTGAATTTTATTTAATTTTAAAATGTTAATACGTAACCTACCTATTATAGGATTCAAATGTATTGAGCCTTTACTTTATCCGCGAATATCTCAAAAACGGAGGAGAAAATGTTGAGAAAAATATATGTTCATTATATGCCTATTGTAAACCACTCACTGAAATTTTAATAACTTGGTTTAAAATGTTACCTATTTTTAACGATACTCTTGTCACATTAAACTTTAAATGGTCATTTTTCGGAAATCACTTATTAATTTTAGTAAAATTTTGTGAGGGCTCAATACATTCTAAAAGTATAGTAGTTTTATCGGAAAATATGTAACATAAAATAAGGAAGTTACATTTTTATACTAGCCAAATTTGGCGGTGACGCCACACTATATTTTTCCTTATAACTCGTGAACGGCTAAAGATATCTAATGCCGTTCTGATTCCGAAGTTTTTGTTTATAGATAGAATTATAACCCCCAAATCTATATACTTAAATGTTATATATATATATATATATATATATATATATATATATATATATATATATATATATATACATATATATATATATATATATTATTAAATATGATTTGAAGGAAACAACTACTCAGCGGGCAAATATCCCGACCTGCATTGAATTACACCTTCAAATCATGATAGATCGATAGCCAATATCATATGTCAATTCCTAACCGGACACAGATCGATTTCGAACTTATTTGTTCTCTTCAGTATGCCATAGGTTATGGAACAGACAAATGGTAGTGGCCAACCTGCTAGTTATATACTAACTAGAAGTGAATAGTGGTGAGAGGTATGAAACTTCTCATATGGTCTGAATGCTACTATCCGACCGACATCCTAGATGTCTTTGTGGCGGATAGCGACTTGCATCATAGCAAGTACCGAGAGCGGCGACCCCTAGCCCAGGTGGACTAAACTAATGTTATTAAATATGATTTGAAGGAAACAACTACTCAGCGGGCAAATACCCCGACCTGCATTAAATTACACCTTCAAATCATGATAGGTCGATAGCCAATATCATCTGTCAATTCCTAACCGGACACAGATCGATTTCGAACTTATTTGTTCTCTTCAGTATGCCATAGGTTATGGAACAGACAAATGATACTGGCCAACCTGCTAGTTATATACTAACTATATATATATATATATATATATATATATATATATATATATATATATATATATATATATATATATATATATATATATATATATATATATATATATATATATATATATATATATATATATATATATATATATATATATATATATATATATATATATATATATATATATATATATATATATATATATATATATATATATATATATATATATATATATATATATATATATATATATATATTATATATATATATATATATATATATATATATAACCGGACACAGATCGATTTCGAACTTATTTGTTCTCTTCAGTATGCCATAGGTTATGGAACAGACAAATGATACTGGCCAACCTGCTAGTTATATACTAACTATATATATATATATATATATATATATATATATATATATATATATATATATATATATATATATATATATATATATATATATATATATATATATATATATATATATATATATATATATATATATATATATATATATATATATACATATATATATATATATATATATATATTATATATATATATATATATATATATATATATATATATATATATATATATATATATATATATATAAATTACCTTCGTTAGATATGTGTAAGAATTTTATATACACACTGTTTGTATGTATTTTTAGAAAAAATATTTTTAGACGCCCCTTTATCGTTTTCAAGTAAAAATTATGAGTTTGTGATTGATATCTATTTAAATAATAACATTTGCTAAAAGTGTTTCACTGCTAAAAAGGGATAATTGACAACTCTGTGTCCGATGATTTTCTGTAACACCCAGTAAGCTCACACATAATCCACGATGGAAAATATCTTTGTTAGTGCCCCAAAATGACATAAGAAAATTAGAAAAATCGTTCGAAACGCAGGATACCTGTTGTAGCGTGCCATATACTTTACACATTATTTTTTTATTGCTTTTTCGTATTTATTTTTGATATTATTTTTTTAATTACTCACATCAAAAAGGTTCATGCATACAAACACCCAACTTGTTTTCAAAAATTCCTTTGAATCCCGTTTAATCATCTTTAACTAAATTTGTCTACGTTTTCCGTTTTTTGGATCTTGGACGAAAGTTTTTTCTGTATTTTACATATTGGTACGATGCACCAGTAATATGAAAATACTTTATAAGATTTGATCATTATAATTACTTCACTTAAAATTTCACAACACAAATTACACTACTTGTTCACATTTAACAACATGCTATGCCTGCTTCTGCACTGGAACTACATGATCTGTGACGTCACCGTATCGATTTGCCCAGCCTCCAATGTTTGCGCGCATAATAGACTAATAAATTACATTAAATAAAATTTTAACGTTGAGAAACTTTTGTTAATGAAGAAATAAAAAAATATCCTTTACACACTGTATTTTGTATTCAGTAAAGACTCCAGAAATGTCAAAATAATATTTTTTATGTGATATTTTACATTATTGTTTGCTCAGCAGATTTATTCAGGTGGCTGTGGATGTTTTGTCTTCTTTTTATATAAAAATGCATGAGGAAACGAGTTACGCATACCGAAGTGCAGTGCAGCATTGCTTGGAATGGGAACAAATTGAACAGGATGATGTTTGACACCTTATCGAAAGAATGGTAAGGCGTATAGAGGTCTTAATTTGTGTTCATGGGGCCATATACATTACCTGAGTTTACTGACCTACATTTTTTTTTAATTGAAGTGGTTTGTTATTCATGCTATGAGTGTAGTTTGCTACATTTATTGTCATAAATAATCAATACTGTAAAATTGTCAGCGTTTTATTTGAAAAGTTATACTTCCTATAAGAAGACAGATATTGGGATGATTACAAAAAGATAATGTTGAGAATAAATGTGGATTAAATATAAAGCATGTTGGAACATGACTATGCTATTTAAATACTCTATAGAATGTCTTTAACCTACTGAGAAAAAAAAACCAGTTGTGTTCCCTGGTATAATATGATACATAAAAGTCAATTCTTTTTTTGAAAATTATAAAACACGTGATAATCTCTGAATTTATCCACAAGTTGCAAAAAAATCATTAAAATCAGTCCAAGGATGAAAAAATTACCAAACATCAAACGTCATCAAAATTTTTGGTGGACAGAATTTTTTGCCAGTGAGTGTATATAGCGAGAGTTGATTCAATTCGAACAGGTGTTAAAGAAAAGCAAATGTTGTACATGTAGATTTCCCTATGTGGATTATTAATGACGTTTCTCACTACAGGTGGAGCAGACATAATCCATACACGTCATTATTTGCTTTCGTTTTAATCCCTGTTTGACTTAAAACAGCGCTCGCTGTATAAAAAACTATGTGTCATGTGCAGTTCAAATTAATGAATGAATTATTTTGTTAGAGCGTGACCTTTTCCCAGGGTCGCCAATGGGGTGGCATTTTTGCAGAAAATCAAAAGTAAATGCAAACGAAAAATAAGAAAAGTAGCATTAATAATAATAAGTGAAAACTTACCTACTTATAAGTACTTATAAGTAAATATACCTATCAAGCCAACACACACTGAAATATGTTGCGATGCGTGCATCGACTCCCAGGTTTCATGTTGCAAGTTGTACTGTATGTAGACTGACATTGGCGTATCGGAGCAATGCAATGGGACGGGAACTGAAACATCTCAATATGTTTCAGTGTGTGCACTTGTGCAGGCCGGTTTAACAGTGAAGCAGCAGCTGGTGTACGAAATGGTTAAAAAAATAGAACGCCATGTGATTTGAAACTGATTAGCTATCAATCACAACTATTAATTATCCCTCCAAATCGTGAAAGGGACTATAATTAAATACGAGAGTAGAGCAGTTAATTTTCAGAAAGAAAAATGTTGAGAAAACCATCATATTTAATAAAATATTAAAAATTATACAGGTGGTGTACATAAACACAAATACACAAAACACAAGCAAATACATATACTATAGAAATAAAATTAAAAACCACTGTATTTACAGATTGGTACATTCGAAAAAAACAAACAAGAAATATCTTAGTTAATAAAATTTAAAAAAATTATATAGAGTTGGTGAATATAAATACAATACACAAAGCACAAAAAATACAAATACATAATCTGTAATATAAAAAGAGTAAAACTAAAAACCACTGTATATTCAGATAGGTATAGGGTTATCCAACGAAAAGGCCCACCCCTGTATTGTGTTTATTTCTCGAATTAGAAAAATTTTTTTTAAATAAAATTTGTAGTAAATCAAACGAATTATTTTAAAATCTCTGCATAGAATATACAGCGTGTCCCATAAAAGCGGGACAAACCAAATTTACATTTTTTTAAATGGACCAGCCTATATTTTTCATATTTTCGAAATCTGTGTTTTTTGCGATTTCAGATATGTAGATAAGTTGTATCTTATCTTTTACTCTTTTTTATTTATTGCAAATGTTATACTACAAGCCAGCATCTGCCTTCGGGTTAACCATGGATGAAAGACACTTACTTAATTTGACACTTATCAATTACAAAATAATTTAATAATGTCAAGAAGCAAACTGCGTAGTTTAGTATGTCATATTCTTTGTGAAAATGTTTACTTTATCACAGCGATATGTTCACTATTTATAAAAAATAACAAAAACTCTTCAACGGATAACATTTTATTTGGTATAGTATGTAATACGTAGTAGTTATAATGATAATTATAACGCAATTTCCTTTCTGAATTTATTAAATTATTCTGTAAGGCATAAGTGTCAAATTAAGTGGTTTTCATCCATGGTTAACCCGATAACCTGGCAGATGCTGGTAGTATAAAATTTACAATAAATAAAGAAGAGTAAAAGATAATATACAACGTATCTATATATATCTGAAATCACAAAGAAACACAGGTTTCAAAAATGTAAAAAAAATATAGGATATTCCATTACAAAAAATATAAGTTTGGTTTGTCCCGATTTTATGGGACCACCTATATATTCTTTGCAGATATTCTAAAAGAGTGGTGCATTTGATTCACTATAACTTTGAAACTTTTTTTTATAACTCGAAAAATAAACAAAATATAGGGGTGGGCCAAGAACTATCTTAGGTATATGATTGAATAATATATATAAATAAAAACGCATAGGACAAAATTGTATATATAAAATAAAACAAAATTAAACTAAATATCACATAGTTCTGCTTCAGATCAACATAATAAATAAAATATGATTTTAAATAGGTATTATTTTATCATTTATTATTATTTATTCATTTCTTATCTATTGGAGAAGTGCTCTTAAAAAATCTTCATGTTAATAAAACAATGTTTTAATATAATTCTCCTAAAATGTACATACGCATGTTAGATACCATAACAATAATCACTATTATCCCAAAATGAATTAAGTATGTTACAATCTACAATAATGTACCGTATGGAAGGTACAACCGTCAACATAAATAATATAGTGTGTACATAAAGCACGGAATAAATTCATTATCTCGGAATATAAAAAATTTCGAGCAATCCTCGGACACCTCGATTTCTTATTGTTAATTGTACATATTTTAATTCATTTATCGCAGTTATAGGATAACCTGCATTTTTTTACAGTTTTGGAATCTCCATGAAGGGTTGATTTTAAGGACCTATCACACTCAGTCTCTAAAACTGATAAGTTGGGAGCTACAGATATTTAAATATCGTATTTTTTGAGTTTGAGTGACCCCTCCGTAAAATTAGCTGGTGGTACAGCAAAGCGTTTTTCACATATATTGTTGTTTATGTTATTATTTATTGTTTGCTTGTGTATTTATTGTTGTTTATTTGTCAGTAAAAAAAATAACTTTTAACTTATTTTTGGCAATATTCAATATTTAATTGGTATGGATGCAATCGGAATAAAGGTAGTTATACGATTTTTGAAAAGGAAATATGTGAAAGCCGCTTTGTTGTACTTTCAACTGACTTTTACGGAATTTACTCAAGTGCAAAAAATACGATTTTCAAATGCCTTTAGCTCCCAAATTATCAACGATAAACCCTAACTAATGATGCTAGATCCTTGAACTCAGCACTTCATTGACAGTTCAGAAATATAAAATATACAGGGCGTTTTATTTAAAACAAATATCAATGACGTTATATCCAGAATAAAAATGACGTCATGATTAATATAAATGAAGCAAAATATGAGGAACTAAAAATAGAAATCGTCGTGTGAGGATTTTTTTAGAAATATTCCGAGAAAATGAATTTATTACATACTTTATGTATTAAGTGTATATGTACAGGGTGATTTTGTGAGAATGCCCACCCCCAAATTTTTATTGTTATTACTGTGAAAAAATGATAAATACAAAAGTTATAGCACTTTTTACGATGTAGATTTTGAAAATCGTATCAGAGAAAATTAATTTAATTTTTTTAAATTGAACGCACCCTGTATATTTTGACATGTTTGAATAGAAAGCTTTCTGATGAATACGATGATATAAGTTTGATTAAAGATAGAGTCTATATCTAATACTAAGGGATATAAGGGGGAAATTTTGTGTCCCAACACCGTTTAATAAATTTGTTATTTCTGACTATTGACAAAGAGTTTATAAAAAAGTTGCAGGGATTTTTAAGAATATTTTGAAAATCATTACCATGACAATTGATGACATTTTTAATAAAATGTATTTTCCATTTTCCGTATACAGTATGGAACACGGGACGTGGGATTACATGGCTATCATGGTTACTAGTGGAGATAGAGAATCAATTAAATGAGCAAAGTAGTGCATGTCCATTAACAGAAAATAATTAAATTCCGATCAGAAAAAATTTCTGATTTATAAAATGCAATAATTCAATAGGGCGTCCATAACAAAAAAATTATTTCTGGATTTTTTTTTCAAAACTACTTTTTGAAAAATAAATTAAGTATGCCACTGTAAAATTCTAAAACAAATTTTGAAAAATGATCATAACCATTTTTTAATTTAACCACTAAAAAAGTCACAAGACATTTTCAAAAATGGCGACGGTTTTTTCCCTAACAAAATCTAAACCAAACGTATTTCAATTATTTTCTGGACGCCATGTTAATAGGCATAAAATTCTGCACTACTTTCCTCTTTCTTCAAGCGATTTTCTGTATCCACTAATAATCAAGATACCCATGTAATCAATCTCACGTTCCGTGAGACGTACTTTATATTAGGTATTGTTAAATATAGTATTTTATGCTAATTTCAGAAGTATGGTATACGTCATATTTGTCTTTCAAAGTATTCTATTGTTATATTTAAATATTACAATAACAGATAATCATAGTAGCCTGGGCTTTAATTACCATCGATATCATTGTTTTGGCACTAATGTCATTTTGTCATTGTTGTAACCTCAACAGTATTTTAAATATAATAAAATAATCTATTTTATATAATAATATATTATTCGGAAGAAGACCATTTTAATATTGTTGAAATATATTTAGCAAATAATTTAGCTGCATGTGCAGCTCAGCGAGAATGCCGCAACAGGTTTTCAAACACACCAACAGACCAAAAAACGTTTAGCAACCTAGCACTCAAATTTCAACAATTGTTTCATTTAAAACACAGAAAAATGATCTGCAACAACGATGAAGAACTGCAACTAAATATATTTATTATTACATTTTAAAAAGAATCCTTTATTCTCAATAACGAACGTAGCTGTACAATTTGCAAACTCATATTTCTATATCCACAAAATTTTAAAAAATAATGAATCAAACCTTACAAATTAATTCCTACCTAAAAACTTTTTCCAGAAGACATGCAATCTGTTAAGATTACAGTTCTGCTAGGTAATAATTAACAGATATAATAATGTCCATGACTTTTCAAAAATGTGTTGTGTATAGACGAAGCAATATTAACTACAGGAGAAATAGCCAATGGACGAAATACTCGTCAATGGGCAAGAAAAGACCTACACACTATACGGAGTGTTCAGTTTCACTAACGTTCAGGAACAAATATGGGGTGTGGTATTCTTAATAACCGCACTTGTTATTTATTTTACAATGGAACTCTCAATGGTATTAGGTATTTACAGTTTCTTCA
This sequence comes from Rhamnusium bicolor, assembly GCA_029963845.1. Classification (NCBI taxonomy): domain Eukaryota; kingdom Metazoa; phylum Arthropoda; class Insecta; order Coleoptera; family Cerambycidae; genus Rhamnusium; species Rhamnusium bicolor. The sequence continues at coordinate 600,587 of JANEYF010000641.1, read as the reverse complement.
AAATAATATCGATGACTTTATGATTTAAAAAAATCTGACATTTTATTTGCTTCGTATTTGTGCATTTCTAGAAATAATAATAAAATAATTATTTCATATTGCATAGGCATCCTTTCAAACCTAATGTAACAACAATAATAAATATCTAAGTTTCTTACATTTTATCCTGTCATTCTTATCTGATTGCGCTAGTACAAGTGAAGTAATTGTTTTAATAGTTTATGTATTTGAGTGTACTAGCGCATTCAGATAAAGATGACAGCATAAAACGTAAGAAACAATAGGTATTTATTATTGTTTTAGATCATGTTTGATAGGATGCTTATGTAATACCCACTAATTATTTTATTATTTTTTTCTAGAAACACTATGATATTTGGATAGGTAGGCAGGGTGCCGTAGCACAGATTTTACCCCCTAGATATTTTTCTGTGGGAGTACCTAAAAAATAATGTGCAGAAAAACAAAGGACAAACAATCAAACTAATGAAATACCGAAGCACATAATTTGTCAGATTAATCAATTGAACATCAGCATAATAACATTATGCGAACATATCAACTGTGCATAGAATAAAATGGACAACATCTTGAACATTATTTATTATATCAGTAGTGAAAAATTTTGCAATTATTTATAAGATGTTTGTTATTTGTATAAATAATATCAAAAGTAGCAGTTTTATTTTATATAAATAAATATATTCAGTATAAAATAAGAGATAAATAATATGATCAATACTTCTGAAAGCAGCAAACATTTTATTAAAAATAGCTTCAGTTGTCTTGGTAATACGATTTTCAAAATATTTCCATTTAGAAACAACAATTCAGAAATAACAAAGATATTATTACAAGGGGGTGGGACACGCACAAAATTTCCCTCATACCCCCCCCTTAGTATTAGAGATAGACTCGTCAACCCATATATAATTGTGTTCGTGAGAAAGCGTTTTATTCTTATGTCAAAATAGAATCAATAACTGTTACCATTTTATTTGAGCTTCTATTGTTTTCGTGATATAGTTTTCAAAATCTACATAAAAGTCCTATAACTATTTGTACCTACCATTTTTTATAATAATAACGAAATTAGAGGGGTGGGAATTCACACAACATCACCTGTAGGTATAGCTATTGGAGAGATGGGCTCAACGAGCACATACCAAACAAAAATAGAATAAAAAGGAATAATGAGTAACTAATAATAAGTATAAATATCACAGATATTTTTACGTTCAAAAGTCCAAGCATATATTCTGGTTTACAGCATTTTTTTTACCTTACTAATGTAAATTTTAATTATCATCAGATAATTTCATATTTAATTAACAACCAAAAAATAATATCCAACGTAGAAAACATAGGCAATGATATAGAGAGTATAACGTACGATATAAAAATAAAAAACAGCACTTAAACAAAAGTACAGCACCAATAGAAGAATAAGACGAATAAAAAATAAAATGTCGGCGATTTCCATTATTATTCTCTTGAAAATTTATTGTGAAGCCTATAATATTAACAATTTTAAATTTAATGGCAATACACGATTGTAAACGTCTAGACAATTTTTTATTGTTTGTAAACATTTACCAGTACACACAGTTGTCTTTATTATTCTTCCTAGGTGTAAGTAAAACGTAAAGGCAAAAAAAAAATTACGATAAGAACCTACCAGGGCAACAAATAACTGGACTCGATCATAACATAGAGACTTCCAAAAAGACACTAAACAGGAGGACGGTCATGTGTACCCAACCAAGGAATATTCTTAAAATATATGTACCCAAAATATTTCTATATTATTAGCAGTTTCTAGAAGCATACAACGGGTGCTTTAAGGATGAACCCTAAAATCAACACCATCAATTGATAAATTCTACTTTAATAGGTAACAAACAATCATTATTCAAATAGATATAAATTTAGCATACCTCTATGGATGGCTTCAGAAAATGTACTTAATGCAGCACAATAACTTTAATGAATGCTGATCTAAATTATCATTAAACTCTAATATGAAATATCACAAAAAGTCTTCTAATTGCGTACGACGAACAGCGTTCATTTAAAGTCAAAATGGTCGTTTGGAAAAATGAACTGGTTTTTATTTTGCAACAGAAGTATCCAACAGAGTAACCAGAAATTTTACTAATCTAAACATATTTAATACACTAACGAACATTAGCCAACTCCTGGGAGGGTAAACAGAATATTAATTTTTAAAGTACTGAAATCAAATAAATTAAGTGATTTAAATGATAGTGTTATAAAATGTCTTTCTGGGGAACTTTGTTTCATTCGATAACATTTTTTAATGAATAAGATACTGATTTTATTAGCTTGACAAATGTATGAAAATCTAGCGCGCGCCTATGACGTGTTAGTAAGAGTGATAAAACTTGCTAAATTTTTAATCACTAAATTTAATAAGCTACCGATGACCGCTTTTCAATACAATACACTTATAGTCCACAGAAGATGTCAATTAATTGATGGTCGCAACGCTCCAGGCAAGGGTACACAGACGTCATTTTTTGTCTAAAATTCTGAATCTAATTACAATTACAATTACCACTGTGCAACCTAACAAATCATAAATTAAATCAACCAAACAACCTTCTTCAAAGCCCCTAATGCCAGAACTAGTAAAAATACGACAACCAGAAAGAATTATTGAAGGTTTTCAAGTTAATAATTCAACAGACTAAAATTGTAGGTTAAATTAAAAACGATACCATGCTTACGTTTCGTCAAATTATATTTTAACTTCTTCAGGGCTCAATAGGTAATTAATATAAACATGAATTTTCAAAAGATAACATTCTGCTACCAAATCTATAAGAGAAAACCACTTGTAAAATAATACATATAGAGGAATCAAAATTATTAAAAACAAATGTACAAGACACAAAATTTTAAATTGAAAATAATAGTGTAAGACATTTTTTATGGAAATATTTCCATTACAAAGCATCAAGTTAAAAAAACCAAAAAATATAATAAACATAATAAAAACATTACAATGATACAATATGAAATTCTTAAGCAATTATTATTACCTGCAGGCATAACAATTATTAAAAACCCAATCAAAATTTACCTACTATACAACAGATGAAAAACTTTAACAAGTGTTCATTGCCAGCGACCGAAATCAAATACAATCATACATCGAGCAAACAGATTTACTGTTTAGCAAACAGTCAAATTAATTCATGTAAGCAATCTTTAATTGCCATGATCTGCTACTAATCACATTACTTTGCGATATTTCCTCTTACACTTTAGCAGAGCTGTGTCTGTACTTATGAAATATACTTGTACAAAGTATTTAAATACTTTTTTGTTGTACTTGTAATTGTACTTAAATATATTTCAGTTTTCCAAGTAATTGTAATTATACTTAAGTACAATTAGTATAATGTATTTGTATTTATCGAAAATTAATTGTATTTATGGAAAAGTAATTGTAATTGTGAAAAATTACTTTAAGATAAATATAAGTACAAGTACATTATACTAATTGTATAATGTACTTTTATTTATCGAAAATTAATTGTATTTATGGAAAATTAATTGTAATTGTGAAAAATTATTAAGATAAATAAAAAGTACAAGTACTTTTATAAGTACAGTTACTTTCAAATAAATACAAGTAACTTAGGAAAAATCTTAAAATCTGAACAAGTTCTGTTATTTATCTCAGTTGAATTTAGGTCTCAACAGAAAAGGGTGCTGTTATTCTCCTCTCAGAGTTTTACGTCCTATAGTATCGGGCTATATAAATATTGTTTCTGTCGTTAAGATTTTTGTTAGCAAGTAAAGAAATAATATTTTGTATTTTGGCTCCGTAGTCTAGAGGTAACGTACTTGCCTCGAAAATTCGTGGTCCCGGGTTCGATTCCCGGTCGAGGAACTGGGATTTTTCTGTGAGAGAGATTAATCGTAGTATACTCGGATATTGGGTATGTGTCCATTGTCTCTAAATGTGTAGCCCTCTCCCACACAAGGTCATTCCAGGCCTTCAGGGATAAAGGGGGTTATAATTTCATGTGGTTTTTTTTTTTTTTTTTTTTTTTTTTTTCGGTCCTGACGCTGGCAGCTACGGTAGACCAAGGTGTTGATAACACCACTTGGCAGGCCATAATGCCCCCCGGCCCCCCCCCCACCCCCCCCGCCTCCCCTGAGAGAGGGGAGGGTCAGCCTGGTAAACCCAGTGTTTCGATGTTTTTATAGAAGACACCATGCTGGCGTTTACCGACGCTGCTGCCGAAACAGATTTTCCTGTTCGGCAGCTCTAATTCGGGCTTTCAGACGATTTGGCTGAAGTTCGGTGACTGACTCAACATCAACACCTCGCCGGCCTCCGCCTGATGTCAAATGCGAGACCGAGTTCATCTGCGGCTCTTTTTGCTGCCTTATTATTATTATTATTGTTATTATTAAATAGTTTTCGTATCTTTCATATTTTATTATAGCACTAGTCAGGGTTCTAGTTCTACGTTTGCTTTTTAGTATAAAAATAACATTTCTAAATAATTCCTTTTAAATTTTCAACAATTTAGTATTGTTTCAGAGTTATTCATTAGTATGAAATTTGAAACAGGGTATAGAATTTTTAATTGAAAAATATTTGTATTTCTCATACATAAACAAATTATTTACCATATGTCTATATGTAATTTTGTCTTTCAGGGATATATTTTTATCCACAAATTTGAATAGATATTTGGTTTCTAACGCAGACTCAATTATGACACACGTAAAAGTCTGCCCCATTTATTTTAATTATTTTTGACATTTAAAAAAAATTAAAAATATCCCACGAATATTTTCCCGAAAATTTCAATTTTTCTACGAAAAGTGCATTTTCATCTTTCTATACAGGGTAGGTCAAAAACAAGTGTGTTTTCTCTTATGGAATACTGTATATTTTTAAATATTTAAAGAATTTATTTTACCGATATCAAAAATATTTAATTTTTTTATATTTTTCAAATAATTTTTAAAATATATGGATTTAAATTGTCTGAAAACAACAATACATTTTTTTAATAAAAGCAATTTTACGAACAAAAAGAAACATAACAAAACAAAAATATATAAACGAACAATAGAATGTACATTTGTTTTTCATAGAAATTATTAGATTATTAGATATTTTTCATTCATTTTAACATCAACATCAGTAGGTTTATTGAAAATAATCCTGCCATTAAACAACATATTGCGACAAAAATGAACATTATTGTTATATTTGTGTGACTAAAGAAATTTAACATATACTTGAGATTATTAGTACAATACAGTATTGTGACTTTTTTATTTTTCAAATAAAAAAAATTATTAAATTCATTAGTTGTTTATACAATTTAAAATTTCCCTCATTTTTAGAGAAAGGTTTAAGAAATTACCTATATTAGATTGAAATGTATTTACTAATTGTATTTGTATTTAAATACATTTTTCGGAAAGTAATTGTACTTGTATTTAAGTACTTTTTCAAATTGAAAGTAATTGTATTTGTACTTAAATACATTTTCCATAAAGTAATTGTATTTGTACTTAAATACTTTTTTCTTGTACTTAGCACAGCTCTGCACTTTAGGCATGTTATAAAAGGTTAAAGTCGACTTTGCTCAAAAACGGAACATTTTATCGAGGTACAACAAGAAATCTACCAATGTTTCTAATTTGTTTTGGAGATATTTAGAGAAAGCCATTGTCGGAGTTCCTCCTTTAGGGATGCTATAATTATCTTAGGAACCATTTTTAGACCCATGTTTATGGAAAGTTTTTGGTCAGAAAATTTGCTGTTGTATTTTGGAAGTGATTTTTTAAACATCTCCACAACAAGGTCAAGTTTGCTCCTTAGTAGCAAAAAATGGTTTCTAATCTACCTATCCAAGTCTCATAATAATTATTATTGTTTAAATATTCCTAAACGATTTCCTGTATCATCTATAGCCTATTTCTTAATGAAAAAGAGTAATAAATAATTGTATGTACCACCCATTCCGTGAGCATACCATTTCTTTTAGAATTATTTCTATAATAATGTCACGCATATATGAAAAAATCTCAAATTAAAAAATATGCTTGTTTTATTATATTGTTGATATTAAATTATAGTATCATTGTATACAGGGGATTCTTAATTATGGTAAATAATTGAACGACTTAAAAAGGAACGAAAATTGATGTATATATAATTTTTCGTTTTGAATTTTTTCGATTTTTAATATTTTCAAAAACATTTTACCGATTTTTTTTCATATTTTAGTAGGTGAATTGAACACTACAGATGGCATTTATATTTGATTTAATTGAATATTTAATTGCTGTAGGGTAGGGTACCGCCTAATGTAATTTTTATAAATAAATTTGGCCATAATTATTTCCAAAAGTAATAAACTGTTATATAAAAAACTATAAAATTTTAATAAACGTCGCATTGACAATTATTGACATTAAAGATCCAACGAATAGCACGTTACGTACCTAGTTATTGGTACAACCTCAACTACTACCAACCAAGGTACCTAGGTAGGTATATAACGATGAAGAATTGGAGCAAACTGTTCTTTCCTGGCTTAAGACTTCTCCATTCTAGTACTGCCTTCTTCCATCCGATTTTTAAGGGTTTGAAACTTACCACGTCTGCTGGTTGCAGAATAGGAGTAGCTACTAATATAATTGACAGTGTACTACACAATGTACTGATTTCGTAGGTCAAATGCACTTTGAGCCCATCTAGAAACAGTGTTATAGGTAACTGAATTACATTTTTCATTATGTAACGATATAAGAGGTTTTGCACATAGTCAACAATTATTTCGGTCTCATTCACCCATTGTACATTTAAAGCAATGCCCCAGTTACCAGCGATGCTATTTATGGATGTTTTCCCTTAATCACTTATTGGAATTTATAATTAATGGAGGCGTAATGTCATCACCAGCGGCAGAAAATATAAACATTACAGTTAGATTTTGTTTGGCTTCACCCCGATCGACCTCATAAACGTTTTTAGCTCCTACAAGAGCCAAAACAAAAAGCATGTCTCATCTCCATTATAAACCTGAGTAGGATTTTGGCAAAATTTCGAAATAATTTTTTTGTTTAAAGTAATCTTCTATTTCTCTGAATCATTTTCTTATGTTACTTGCTGACACGTTTGAGACTTTTAACAGCCTCTGTGGTTCGCTGCACTAATAGAGGATGTCGTTTTAAAAACCCTATCGTACCAATGATTTCTCGGAGTATTATTCTTGAAGGAGTTTCACGATGAACGGAACCTGAGAATGCTGTTACGGGTGCCTGTATGTCTTCCCTTCCTCGGAAAATCTATTTTTATGACTCAACTATCCAGTCAACCAATTTATCCTTTTCGTCTTTTGTAAGTTAGGTGCATGGTCCATTTTCGATTTTATTTAATTTTGCATAATCTAACTTAAAGGGTCGATCGTGGGATTTGGTATTTCGCAGCAACTATCTTTTTTGGTGTTCCATTTTTTTATTTCTTGTCGAGCTCGTTGGAGAAAATTCCTCAAAATATTTTTCTCATATTTGCAATTTTTTTAGTTTTTGACATTTATAGTACAAAAACACAACAAGATACAGCAACAGAACTTAAAACATATAACTCTACCTAGAATGTTAAAATATTATCCACCTAGGTAGGTAGGTAAAATAGTTTCAAAAATGCAGTGCCAATAATTGGATGCCCTTGACTTTAGCAAAAACTAGTTATTGGCCCCCCGTAATCTATAAAATTCTGACAAAATCTGGTCCAGTTGTTGGCATGTTATATTTCCTTTAAAAATTGCACAAACACGTGCAAGATTACATGATAATGTACAAATATACCCTAAGTATCAAACTACAATACATGCAAATTCCCAGAAATGTCATTTAGAAAAAATTTCTACTGTCTTTGGTTGCCTGCTTGCGCATTAGCTTTATAGACAGTTCAAGGTTGTCAAATTCTTCAAAACTACCTAAATTTAACAAAAGTGTCCTAGGAAAACAGCAAATCAACGGAAACATGTCGGGTGCTAATGATTGGTGTAGTGCCAACAATTGTATATTTTACCCTATTTGCTATTATTTTAACAGGCAATATTTTATTTAACATTTGGTTTAGTAAACTGATTAATAAAGGTTAAAAATAATGTAGTAGAAGTCTAAAAACATATAAATATAATTGCGGCGCATCCATTCTTTGACTGAGGCTTAAACACGTTTTTGATTTTTTAAATTTTTTTATAAAAATTTTGCTAAGGACGCCAATGAATGAAATGTTACCCAATGAGGGTTCAGTTAGTATGAAATTACATTTAATTAAATTTACTTCCTGTCTACTTTATAGTTACGTATGTAAATGAAATATACAACTATATTATTTCGAATTACGAATAAATCAACCATACTATTTCACTGGAAATATATCAGAACTATCTTTATGTGATTATTTTAATTTTACCACTAATCGATATTTTTGCTATGAATTGTATTAATTATACAAGGTATTAAGGGTTAAATTATATACATGATATTCGGTTAATGACAAGGGAGAAGAATAAATTTATGCAGTATAAATTGGTATAAAGATATGTAATGAGAATTAGTTTAAAAACTTTTGTTGTAACTTCACAGATAATAGTATTTCTATATTCGTTCTAAAAACATATAAATTCCTAATAAAATTATGATAGTCAAGGTCATTTAAATATATCCTATGTTCAAGAATTTATTAACAAGGCACCTGGCAAAATTTAAAAGATGTAAAAACAATACGTTTTTAGAATCTAGCCCAGATGAATATTGTAGTGATCTTTTATGAATCTGCCTATACTATGAGTTTTGTTATTTCGAAACTTCTAGCAATCAAATGTTAATACTTTTAATAAATATATCTATCCTTCCATATTTGAGATAACCTAGTTTTGTTTGTCGTCTTATTTGTCCAACATATTTTGTAAATCCCCGTACACCACGGGTTTTCAGGCAGAGGCATTTACCCTTCTAGCATTGGCATATAATTAAGAAGAAGATGGCACGGTGCAAATAATATATACTGCCTATTGCCTACTGCAAACATATCTTCCCCATGCATTACCCAAAAGTAGAAGAATGTTACAACTCTTCACCAAAGCTAACGATAATCAAGGCAGAATAATGAGAACAAAACAGCTAAGAAATAGAAATATTACCACGAACATAGGAACAAAGCGCAACAGAGATCACTCAACATTATAAAAATTAGAAGATGCTTCCACTACACCTTTCCCCAACTGAGCCATACTTCCCATACAAACGAGTTCATAGTTTTTGAACATATGAACTTACACGACGAAGTATCTTTTAGTGGCTTGTGGTAAATCATACGTTGACATTAATTTGTTTGTCTATATATATCTTTGTTCACTGTTTTGGACAAAATCAATTGATTTTAATAGATTAAAAATTAATTCTGTAATTACTTAAAATCCAAATTTTCCTTGTTTTATGTCCCTTGTCATTGAAGAAAAATTTCAAATTTGAATTAATCCACATCCATTATACACTGTGTTATCCACAAGAATGTTGCTCAATCCAAAAAAAATATGGGTAAAAAACCATGAACTCCAATATTAAAATTGTATGTCTGAATATATTATTGCTCTCGTTTCTACTCAGCTTGATAAAGTTTAGACTGTACGGTCTTGGATGAGATATTCTCGGCCCTGGGAAATTGAGGTTATGTATATTTGTTTTGGATGGTTGCCTAACCACTAAAACAATTTTTACGTCATAATTTTATCGGATTATTTTATATCAGTCGAGGAAAATGTTGTCAGGGAATTTGTTGAGCAACAGAAAAGTAGTAGCGTACAAAGTTAATATCATATTAGTATATAAAATGTTTGCAAAAATCAGCTAAGTTTTACATATAAACTGTAGCAGAATACAACACAAGTTTAGGTTAAACAGTAAGAAATTAGCATATGTGTAAAATTATTAATGTATGTACAGCATTGCCTACTTTAAATGAACAGAAAGCGCTGGTATCCATGTGTTACTTGTGGCGATGAGGGAATTAAGCTTCTTATTGAAACAGAATAGCTCACTGGTATTAAAATGAAGTATCACTTTAATACTCTTTGAGTTTGCTTCGTCACTAAAGCAGGCATAGATATCAAGCGCCCTTCGGTCATTTAAAGTAGACGAAGGTGTACATGTTATTCACAACATTTGTAAAAATGTTTATCGATTAAGTTCAATAAGAACACCTAAGTGGAAGAAATGCTGTACATGCTCAATAAGGTGACAGAGAAAATACTGAATATTGTGCAGAAGAAAGTGGTTTTACCGGAAAACATTTTTTGTTCACATATCACGCAAACATACTTTTGACCATATTCAGAGGAATTGTTTATATCAGATCAATTTCTCATTGCAAAATGTTAATTAAACAATAACAGTATAATTAAACAATATTGTCGATTAAGGATTAAGTCCTCGATTTCAAATATGATTCTCGGTAGAGTCTGGATTCGGGTACAAATAAAAAATTCCCAGAAATCGGGAATCGAGTATAATTATAAACATATGTTTCGGATTCGGGTACATAATATAGATTTAAAAATAACCCAATTTTCTAGTACCGCATACGGATAGTTTTCCAAAATATGCAACTTAGTAAATTCATTAAACAAGTCACAAGTTTTGTGACACAACACCCGAGGCAATAGGGAACTTGCCCAAATAATAAAATTATGTAAAAACAAATAATAAAATTATGTAAAAACATGGCTAAAACACTTTGTATGTAAAGCCAAAATTCAAAAAAAAAAAAAAATGTAAAAACAGTTAAAATCGTAAGATGATGTCATTAAAAACCCCATGCAAAAAAGAAAAAGTTTAAATTTTTTTTTTTAACTGAGTTATAAAGGTTTAAAATTTGAATAATTGTATCTCCGCTTAAAACGCGCTGCCATTGGTTGTGACGTCAGACCGTGCGTATCGATAGAGGTGACGGTGGACCAGCACCTGAAAGCCGTGTGAAAGCCTAATAATACACATGTGCCCACAGCGTGCTGTTCTGTTGTTTTTGGAAGCAGTTTTATTTAATTTTGGTGCATTGATTAGGCGTTTTGTGACTGTTTTCTTAAGAATTCATGTGGTGAATACCTACTTGCATTAAAAATGGTTGATGCGGGTTATAGAAAAGGACAATCAGACAATTTACCCAGAGTTGATATGTTTATGGCTGCGTCATACATTAAAAATTAACATTAACTCCCAACTTTAGTTTACATTGCACTGCTTTACTTCTAACCCTTACAGGGTGAGCTTGTACAGAAACATCCCTTTTTGATAAAGCACTTCTTTGTGACAAAGTATCATCCGTTTCCAAGTCCATGTCAATTAGTGGTTGAGGCTCGGATTGAGGGCAGCTTTGAGGACTGACACTAGTTGGATCAGTCTGTGATGTTCCCGGTGACGTTACTGTAGAAGTAGAAGCTATTGCTTCAACAATAATTATTCTTTTAGCCCTTTTAATAGCTGCTGCCCTTGAAGGAACTGAAAACGATCTTTTTCTGTCTGGCTGGCAATCAAAAATGTGAGGGACTATATCAGGCTTAATTTTTTTCTGCCACCCATCAGTTTAAACCTAATGTAATTTTCCATGTCTTCCTTAATCTGAAATAAAAAAATAAATATTATATCCCTTACTATTTATTTAAAAAATATTCATATATTTTCCTTTACAAATAAACCTACTATTTAATAAAAAAAAAATAATAACACGCTTTATAAATACTGGAACAGTAAAATAAGAACGATATTTTTTTACCTGGCTAGGTAACACATTAATTTTATATTTTTCAAACACTCAATAACGTATTTATATATTTGGGCTATTATACTCACATTAAAATGATCTTCACATACATGGATAGCACTGTTCTTAATAGAAATATCCCCTATATCTCTTCTGCATGCCCTTAGCCATTTTGATCGGCGATTCTTTTCTTCAGGTACCCGAATGAAAATTTTATTTGGAGCTTTAATAGTTGTATTTACACACAATGGCACGATGCAGTACTTATAATAAGTATTTTCCATGTTAAATACAAAACACAAACAAGTTAAATCGAATAAACAAACCGAATATCACACCAAAATACAATAACCGAGACAAAAGATGCCAACCAAATAAATGCCCGTGACTGGCGGCTAAACATTCGGCTCCGTCCCGTGTTCACACGGAGTGACGTCACAGTGGCTCCCGCGCGTTTCGCCTTGTTTGAATTTGCTGACGGACCATTCCAACTTTAATTATTTATTGTAAAATAAGTACTACGATTTAAGGGCTGATATTTGGTATGATGTGTTTTTTATACATAAACACACGTTTTAATGAAATAAAAAAAATATGGGCAAGTTCCCTATTCTCATTAAACCCTCTTAACTTTTCCATTTTTTGACAAATATATGAAAAAAGAGAATTTGGCAAGGGAATGGAATAAAATCTGAGGATGATATTTTCCGTAGAATATCTTTAGTCAACTAACGTAGACACATTTCTTGGTAAAATTATAAAATGTAATTCTTTGAATTAAAACCTGAAGGATAACTTCCATAAACGTGTGTGAAATAGAAATACCATCAAACCACACAGTCGTGAAAATATTTGATGTGAAAAACATAAAAACCTTTAAGTGTTCTACAAATAAAATTTTAAATCTAAGTTATAATAAATTGTAAAATATAATTATTACTTCGTAACAATTATGACGCATATGATTAATACATATTGCTTTCGCTGAAGGTAGAATATGCATCCATTACATTTTACTTCCTTATAAATTATAAAGAACTACATTTTATAATTCAACGAAATGTTTTATTTCACAAGATAGGTATTTTCATCTATAGTTAAATGATTAATGATTATATTTTACTTTTCTGAGGGTTCATATTACAACACAAATATGCAAATTTTTATCGTGCAGAATATTCTTGAGCTGCTGATTGCTGGTCTGCAGAATTAAAAATAGATGTAAAACATTTTTTAAAATAAAATACGTAGTTGCAAATTATTTCACTGAACTTGATTGCGCAGAAGACTAGAACGTTAAGGACGAATTTAGCTAGTTTTACTGTCTGCCGACTCTCAGGTTCAAAGAAAGTGCAAGAGGACTGCACATTACATAAAAGTTTTCACAAATATTTAAATAAATAAATATGTCATTTAAATTAATAGACAGAAATTTTATATTTTTTGTACGAACGAGCATAAAACAGTATTTTACTGTGTCAAAATAGGGAGTAAAACGAGCGTTTATTCTCTGAGGGATTTAAAGTCGCCATGCAAACCAATGAACAATACAAACATGACATATCATCAACATTTTTATTATGTCAAAATTTAATGATAGAAAGAACAAAAAATTAAGAATCAAACATATAATCCATAAAAAGTAACTTATTTCAATTTAAAAAACCACTGTCAATTACTTGGGGATCAGAATTTTCTCACCGTAGTAAAACTTAATGTGTGGTGGAGTTTGTAATAAAAGTAATTTTTGACGTTTCAAAAAAGTCACATTGGTGGAATGTCACTAATATTTTTTTTTAGATATTTCAGATTTTAAGAAGTGTCAATCAAAATTGAAATTTTATAGTGTTGCCAAAATGTTTACAAAATTTTAATTTACAGCGTTATTTAAACATTTGAACATCATATTATAATGGGTTTGTATAACAGATCTGATTTATAATCTTTCATCACAAATAAATTTTTTTGGAAAATTAGAAATAGAAATGTTGGGGCCCGGTAGACCTCGTTCCAGGGGACCGATTTTGCTCATCGACGAACTCAATCTCTTCCTTGAACTCTAGAATGTGTGTACCAAATTTGAAAGTTTAATCTCAAAAACTATAGCTGCTATCACGAACCACACACACACACGCACGCACGCACGCACGCACACACACACACGGATAAATTTTTCTGTCTGAAATTTTGTGTTTCGGCATAATTCGTCGAGATTCGTCCAGAAATGCAATAAAAATTTTAAACATTTTTTTCACAAATAAACATACCTTCTTCACTTTGAGGGATGAGGAAGTAATTTTTTCACGAATACATACCTTCCTCACTTTGAGGGGTGAGGAAGTAAAGTATATATAAGGTAATTTTCACAGCTTATAATATTTGGTAATTAATAATATTTAGTAATATTTAGTAATCTAAACGTCAAACAAAAAAATAAAAAATATCAAACTGACAATTAAGTACAAGGATACCTAAATAACTCCGGAATAAAATACAAAAGCTTCATGACCAATTATTGTTCGTTAGTTTTTACATTTAATTCTTTTTTTGTAATAAAAATTGTGCCCGTTCGTACGAAAAAATTATATGCACCTCGGGAGTAAAGTGTGTTTTATTCTCTTGCATAAATATTTTCCTTGCTGCGCACTGGAACACTTTTCATGCAGGGGACTTAAACACTCACTTTGGTGCATAAATAACTATTTATAATAGTGATGGGATCATTCGAATGAGAAATAATCGTTCAATCAATTATTGAAATAATCGAAACATTTCGATTACTGTGAAAGAATTCGATTGATATTCACCACTCGAATCACGCACAACACAACCTCGACTTTCGAGTTCAGCTGACGCAGTAAGTAATAACTGCATTGCATTCGAAATGCGTCACTCGAATACTCGAGTTCTTTCCATGCATACAGCCATGTCACAGTTCAGATTTGTGTGGATGTTCTTCATCTTTGTTGAAATTGATTGGGATGAATTCTTAATAACTATTGCATCAAATTAGTTGCATTTCCAAAACACTTCAACACTTTTTTGCATATACTGCATGTCGCTGTATTATCCTGTGTTTTCTTGAAATGGTTCCAAATAATACATTTTTTAGCATTTTGTTAATAAAAAATAGAAACTAAAATTTACTTGACTGTATTGAAAATGAATATTTAGTTTATTATAAAACATACACAAAAATAGAACTATTTCGACTGTGGGAGGTTCCAAGCCAACACTATCAACTACGAGCGAGTGAGTGAGGTGACTATAAAGTAAAACTTCCAAATCTTAAAGAACCAAGACCCTACCCCACACGTGACCAGTTGTCGATTGCGCAACGTTCTCGGTTCTCATATCGCCCTAGAAACATTCATGCAATCATTGGAATAATCATTCGATTATTGAAATATTCGGATACTGACTTTTCGATTACTGAAATCATTCGATTATGCCCATCACTAATTTATAATATTAGGCAACAACCACTTTATATTAAGGCGGCGTTAGCATGCACTCTTGCCAGGATTGCCAACATAATAATTTAAATGGGTGTTAACATTTTTCTATTGATGAGAATGAAAAATATTCTTATTCATCTTAAATATCTTATGGATAAAATATACCTATAAAATTACAGACATTATTGTTGCGTTTTTTTTTTTTTATTAATAAGAAATACCAATATTTTATTTGATGTCGTTTTATGACGTTAAATCGTATTTCCTCTTAACAGAAAAAAATACGCATCAGTATTGCCTTTAATTTCATATATGAAATCTATATCGTATTTGGGATGAATCTTTTCATTTGTTTTTGTTTTTCGATATTACTAGCAGAACAGCGATTTGTAGACACCTGATGAAAATTTAAGGACGTAAAATGGAAGCAAGGCAAGCAGTGCTTTCCTTGGGATTATTAAAAAAAACACATAATTAGAACCTAATTATTATTTGTCACATATATTAATCATTAAAATTTACTTTTACCCAATTTCAATTGACACGGCCCTGCATTTCAACAGCTGAGATAATGTTGCACGCTAAAACCGTAACGATGACGCACTCGATTAATCGAACCAACACGAACTCGCGCGACTTCGATATAAGCAACTTCTTGAAATGCATCCCATCCCCACTTCATAATCTTGATATCTGAGCCATATAGCATAGTAATGCGTCTTGTTTTATAGATTTTAATCTCGATTTTAATATTATACTTAATATTAATCTTCCTAGTATTATTCTCAGCTTTTGTGCTATATTTTGTAAAAACTTTTTTGGTGTTTCTAAACCTGTGGTGCGGACAAGTGATTTTTAAAACGTTGAACATTAGTGCGCGTATAAGCAGTTTTAGAATTGTTTATTCAATATGGAAGTTGGTCTTAGCACTGTGGAAAATATTATTTGCGTTTGTGTGGTGTGCAATTTGTTGAAAAAGGGATTTTCAACATATTCGTTTCAAGATAAACTGGATATTATTAGAAACGGGAGACCAACACCTGATTTAAAATTTTTAAAAACGAAAAATAAATCATGCATAGGTACTTTAATATTGAAAAATGTACAGTGCTAATCAGTGGTTAACGGGTTGTGAAAATTTGTGTAAAATATTTTGTTGGCCATGTGTGCTTTTCACAAATGAAAAAGGTGTTTGAAATAAAAATGGCTTTTCAGATTTAAACTACATTCACAAAGTGACAAAGAGGCATGGTAAGTGTGAAACTCATTTGCGAGCGGTGCTAAAAAGAAAAAACATTTGGAAAATCACGAATTGAGCATTCATTAGATCAGCAGTTGAAAGAAAGTGACCGTAAGCATAGTGAACTTGTAAAAAAAAATCGAGAAGTATTAAAAAGGCTTATTGACATTGTTTGTTTCCTCGGCGAAAATGAACTTAGGTTAGAGGTCATACTGAATCTGAGCGTTGCTAATAGGGGCAATTTCATCAATTTAGTTGATTTATTAGCAAAATACGATACTATTTTAAGTAACCATCTGGAACACTCCACGGTATGTCGCGGTACATCAAATCATATTTTGAATATGATCGCCCGTGCAGCTTCGGCTTTTGGAATCGGGGGTTGTCTAATTTTTGTGGTGTTTTTATGTTTTATGTTTATTGAGGAGTGGCGGTCATACAAGTGTACTTTTTTCTAGATATCATGACTTTGCGGCTTTAGACATTTGCTTTAAAATGAGCCACGCCCCTTTCTTAAAAAAAATTGTGTCTCGCTTCGCTCGGGGCCTCGCACTACCCATCACCCTATATCACAAACTGCTTCCCCCTGTATCAAAACTCACCGCACGCCCCTGTAAAATACTAATGCCTACAGTAGTAGTACTGTACTGCAAGTGAAAGAATCAACGCGACGAAAGGGGGAAGATAGCCAACTGAAATAAACATTTCTGATATTCCATAGGCGTGCTATAGATATTTAATAAATATAAAATACCTTAACTTTAACTTTCGCAATTCTTGCATAATGCAGAACTTATATCTATTATCTATCGGATGATCCTTATCCTAATAAACACATTTTTCAAATTTTAGAATGTTTAAACAAAATTATATCTTTAAAAAATGTGACATTCTAAAAAAATTCTAATGTGAACATATTTATGCAATAATTACTGAGGAACAGCATTCAAAAGATTGTTTTCTAATATTGTAAAAATATATGATACACGAATAACGTTAAATATGCATTAAAATAATTATATTATGTTATTTGTAAAACATAAATTTATAACTAGAAAAAAGGCTAAAAGTAGACATATTTTCCATTTTAATCTTAGTATCCATCTGAAATAAATATCAAAGAGAAAATGAAAGTAAATATGACAACGTTTGGCAGCCATTGATGCCACTGACGGATTCTTTTTATGTCTATCATTAATAAATAGTTTATATTGTTTTCTGTTTGTGATAGAGCCTAACTTTATTAAAGATAGAAGGGAAAATTTGTCAGAAGTTATATTATGATTCAAGAGGTTTTTATTGACTATTTTAGCATCGATTTTAGAAGTGTGAAAAATACTAGATTAGTTTTATAATAACAATCATTCTGATAAATGCTGTAAAGTATTATTATTTACTTGATTTAAGTAGATATTTTTGGGTAGCAAAATTAACAATAATAAAATAGCACACAATAGTTATACTTAACATTTGAGAGACAATAACAACCACAGAACGTCAGTTCTCACAACAATGATTTTGAAACATATGAAATTTACAACACAATCATGCAACATAAATTGGACACTAAGCTTTACCGCGTATGTTTTAAACCGTGACGTCATCATGTCGACCATTTATAGCGGGAGTTGAATTTTTTCGAACTTTAACATTTTTTCTAGAATAATTTATGCCATGGATAAAAAGTAAATGGATACACTGAAATATCGTATGTTTTCGAGTATAAATAAATAATAAGAAGAAAGTGTGGCGACCAAACCCAACTAATGTACACGTGGACTCAATGCTTCGCATTGATGGCGTGTACGGTGTACACATTATATTTACGATTCTGTCAAAATACACGACGAGCTGTTCCGACACTATTTTTACCTGGCGAAGTTATTTGATAATAAAATCAGATACCGATTTGTTACTTATACAAAAGAAATATTACTTTTTTAGATAACTATATTTATTGCATAAATTAAAATTACGTCATCTCGATAATGAATATTTATTGTTTGTACCACAGGGCCATGAAAATTTCACAACACATTCTTAGTTAATGTTGATTAAAATTTATTTGTGGCATAAATCTATTCGTAATTTATTTCTCGTAAATAAATAGAATGAGAAAAATACAAAATTAATCAAATATTCAAAATGTAGTAGTATGAATGGAAAACTTTTCTAGTACCTATTTAATATAATTGTGCCATTCTTGACTTACGCCAATGTTAAGTGTTGAAGTGAGATGTAAGGTAGCGACCCTTCATTCGTGTCCAAAATGAAGTAACACACTTCGAAGGAGTATCCCTTGCGCCCGTGTTTTCATTCATTACGTATTTGACTGACTGCATTTCATGTATTAGGCGAGCGGCACACCAGCATAGCTTATTTTTCAATGATCTCAAATTTAACAAGTTCATGTAAATACCGACCCTAATGTAAATGAACAGTACTAATGCATACTCGCATTCTTTTGCCGGTTCTTCTTTCGCTTGACAGACAGCACGTTGAATTCTAAAACGCCTGTAATTAACGTATCATCTTAAGGATCTCAAGAATAAAATTTCAATGGCAATGTGGATATTTTTAAAATTACATGGGTGTCAAAACTATTGTGTATGAGATATACGTAACCTTTTAGTAGAATATAATAGGTTGATAGGTACCGCTGTCAGTGTTATAAAATACGGCTTTTTTATTATAGTAACATAAATTAATACTTTTTCAGTGATTAATAAATTGTAAATTGTAATTTAATTTATATAAGTTAGAGCCGGTTTATCAATGTTTAGTTAACTTTAACTAGAAAATAATACTCAAAAAAATTGTTATAGCAGTTATTTCTTTGGATATTATTTTTTGGGTAATAGGTAACAATTATTGTAATTCCCTACTAGAAGATATAAAATATGTATACCCTTCACTTAATTTTGTAGCGTTAGCCAGGATAGAGAACAAAATGTACGCTGATTCTTGATGCAAACAGCAGGCAGATATACACAAGTGCAAAGTTCCTATAGTTGTTCATTTTCATGTTTAGTTTATTTCATAACTATCCGACGTTTCACTCATTTAAGTCCAACCCAACACTGCAAAGTTTAAATGATTACAGTTTAATTATTTGTATATTAATGCTTTAATTAGTTTGGTATTGTAATAAATAAGCGAGTTTGAATTTTATCTTCTAGTTAGAGTTAACTGTAGCAGGGATTGTGACGTACTTCGCTGCTCTACACAAGATCAGAAGTGTCACTTTGACGCCCAACACTACGGCGGTGCTCACGGTACGGATATCTCGGGCGCCAGTTTCTGCTTAGAGTGCAGAAACACCACTTTACTCTATTGGCGGGACGATAGAGGCCGGGCAACTACAGTGAAGAAACGGATAAACCAGGGGTCGAGAAAAGGTAACTTACACACTACAGTCAATGAAACGACTCTTATTCAATATATTTACATTTATTCTACACACTAATTAATATTTACACTTTATATACACCTTAGTAACTACAACTTATACTACAAACGGTCTTAACTACGGGCAAGCGGGGACAGTAAGCGGGCGGATAAGCGGTGCGAAACGGTAATACGGAGATTAAGCGGTGAAAAAGGTAACCAGCAATAGTTAAACGGCCATAAGCAGACGGCGGACGGATACCATAAGGGGAAGCAAGCGCCAATACAAGCACCCTATGACTATCTATAGCGGTTATTTACTATCGCTTGGCTGCTTCCTCTCTGGAGCGGTCGGTGTCGGCACGTCTGGTCGGTACGGGCGGCAGCAACGTACTGTTCTGGATGCTCTGAAAAATCCTCGCTACTAAACTCTGCCAAAAGCAGAAGTAGGATGAGACGCGGTAGTCATACGCGGAATATAGCAATACATCACCCGAATTCAATTTAAAACAAACCTATACCTTTATACTCACAACAAGATTACTTCCTATGCTGGTTGGCGTGGTTCTTCAGTCAGCAGCTAAACGGTCAATGACTTGTTCGAAAAATTCTCAATCTACTAAACTCTGCCAAAAGCAGAAGTAGGAGGGCGCGGTAGTCATACGCGAAATATTGCAACTACGTCACCTTTTACCGACTTAGAAAAATTCGCAATTAAATTTGTATACCTATGTACCTCTATACTCACAAGATTACTTACTGTGCTGGTCAGCGTGGTTCTTCGGTTGTCGGTCAGACGGGAACTAACTTGTCTCAAAAATCCTCATGCTACTAGACACTGCCAAAAGCAGAAGTAGGATGAGACGCGGTAGTCATGCGCGGTATATTACAACTACGTCACTTGTTTACTGACTTAGAATAATTCCCACAGACCTCGGATATATAGACCAAGTGACAATGGATTAATGGTGTCCGAGACATTTATTTTGCTGATCTCTTTCTATTATATGATTTCAGGGTTAGCTTTATCTCTCTCTCAATTCTCGGTCAATGCACTGAAAGAAATAGTATTTTAATATATGTAACAAGTTTATTTCCAATAACAAGTAGGAGCTGATGGATCATGTGTTAGGGTTTTTGTTTTTGGATTGAAGGTCCCGGGTTCAGTTCCTCGACCCAGCCACTTTTTTTTTCACTTTGGCTTTTTATAAATTTAATATCAGATTCCAATAAGGAAAATTGAAGTTTCTGAGGCGCAAAGTTTTGGCATTTGATTACTATAGGAATTTAATTCCCTACAAAATTATTCGTATAAACTTTTATCGTGTCTCCCATGGTTTAAGATATGAAAAAAATTATCAAAAAAATGGAGAACCAGGGAAGGGGCGGGTTACATGTTACATTATAATAACGTTTATTTTAATAAAAAAAAATACAATACATTTATAACTGTTTATTATAAACATAAATACACCACTGTAAATATCAAAAATTAATATTTGTGCGTGGGTACTAAAAGAGTTTATAAACTTAAATTGTTTATAATAAAAAGGCACCATAATAATGATAAAAAAAATAGAAAAATACATAATATGTATGAGTCATGACGAAGAATAAAATTAGTCCTTGGCACAATCCAATATATACCACAATTGTCTTTTAAATCTATAACTAACGTGAAAAGATATTAATTACATAAAATCACAAAAATTATATTTAAAAACTCGATTCTCTTATAAAGACTCTAACTGTAAACAATCAAACAAATTTAATGGCGGCGGCAGGTGAGTGGCGACGATTACGAAGCGAGAGATGACATACGCTAAAATTTCTTATGAGCAAGTTCAAGAAGTTCATCGACCCTGAATCGAGAGAGAGTGAGGTAAATACGAAACAAATGACACGAAAGGAGAGGAACCAAAAACGGCATTTTGCTGGTTGTCCGGACACAGTCGTAGTTAGATTGATATGGTATATTGGTGTCTTTAATTTTTATAAGTCTATGATAATTCCGCATTAAATTTAAATACCTATATATCTTTATACTCACGAGTTTACTTACTGTCCTAGTCGGCGTGGTGCTTCGGTTGGTGGTCAGACGGGAACTAATTTGATTGTTTCCAGTCTCGGGGTCCTTCACGGTAGCGCGGGCACAGGAGTGCCGGGGCAAGATGCGCGCTTCGCGTTTCGCGATTCACGTACTGCCGGCCACTTGGCATGTGTGGAATGTTTATCCAAACAGATCAATACTACCTATTTATAATTAACAATTTTACTATTATTAATGATCAGCTGACAATACCACTATTAAAAGCGCAGTACTACAATGGTTAAAATATCTTTCGAAACAGACACATAGCACCTAGTTACCTAACTTAAGTCTACAAAATAATCACTTCGTTACATGATAAAGCGGCCTTTAATGTATTTTTTTTTATCTAAGTGGATTATTCATTTGTTTATTTTAAATTCATTGTTTCAGATATGCGAATGGAAAGAAAATAAAGAAGATTATATAAAAGGTAAGTGATTTTCTTAACTCCTTTCTTCATAATTGTTGTACATGTTCAAAGATTGTAGAACTATTCAACTGTTTCCTGGTATTTATAATTTTTCGGGTAAAATGCTGATTTACGATATTTAAAGAACTTTTTAATTAATTTTTGACAGTTTTTACACACGACTTCGTGACAATGCTAAATAAAAACTACTATTTACTACTCCAAAGACCACAGCGGAATGTTTCCGTGTGATGAATACTGGTGAATACTAGGATCATGGTTAACATTAACTCTATAAATACCTATGTCAAAACATTATACAATATTACAATAAAATTAAATATGCCAAATAAAAATATAATGATCGAATCATGAATTCTTCTAACAAAAGAAAAAACTTGGAACATGAAAAAATAAAAAATTAGGAAGAAACACTAAAAACAAGTGTTAATGCAGTTTTAAATTATAACAATAATTAAGTTGCTGGATAATTTAAAGTGGTAAACATTTTAGACGAATTTATTTTTACAATTGCCTGAGATAAAATTTATAATCATAACTCTGACATAATCAATGTATTTTGCTCCAGACACTCTTGAAGAAGTTAGTGTTGTAACAACAACTTTGAAAAATAAAAAATTCCGCTTCCATTTTTCAATAAAGAAAAATTCATAAAAAAGATTGTTTAGAATGCAATTTGTTCCTGCTTACCAAATTTTAAAAACATAAATTTACTTTATTGGAACTACCTTTTTTTTAATAGTGGTCAGTTTTTTGTTGAAAATGAAAAGTTAATAACAAAAGTTAATAATAATTAGAGCTGTCCGATGTGCCTGGAGTACAGCCACGGTCTTGCGCTGTCGTCACACGTGCCGATTTAGAAGTGATTTACGCTGCAGTTTTATTTGAAAGGTCAATGCGTGAGGTTGTACCTATAAATTATACATAATGTCAAACGCGCCAAAGGGTAAAAAAACGACCGTACGCGGACACAGTGAATAAATTTATGCAAAATAATTTGTAAAGTTTGCAATCAAGACTTAATGCGCTGGCACAAAACAGATTGTCGTCGTCATATCAATACCGTGCAACATCAAAATAAAAAAATTGCATGCCTTTGACAACTCAGTTTATGTGTGATTTATTGTTAATGTTAATAGCCTGTAATATTCCGCTACACATACTGGATAAACAACCATTTCGGGAGTTTTGGAATGCAATCCCCAGGTGAACTTACCAAGTTGTACATCGTTATGTAGATATATTCCAGCTGTTCGTGAAGACATTGTAAATAGGATTAAATGTGGATTAAAAAATACACGGCTCTGGTTATGTATTGACGAGACGACAGATTGTAAAAAAAATTCTATTTTAAATATTATAGTACGTGTACTGGACCCGCTTAAACCAACATTTCCACGGCTTTTTATTATGCTGAATATTTTCAACAAATAAAAGCTGTGATACTACAGTTCAACCCTAACGAGGTTGCAGCTATTAGGGAAAGCCAGACAAGCTTTGAAGGCGTTTCCCTTGACAGATTTAAAAAATTATTAATAACAATTATAGGGGACTACACGACGCAATAGAAAAATTGCAAAATAGTTCGTTGTCGTTAGTGGAATCGCTGCAAATAGTGGACGACGTAAAAACACAGCTACAGGCTATAAATGACGCAAAAAATAATCGCGTTAGTGAAAAATTCGAGAGTGTATTACAGAAAGATCCTGATTTTAGCAAATTAAGACAAATTTGTGATGGTGCATCTACAACTTCGTTAAGTGAGTTCACAGATTGTTTTACTTATGCCTGTATTACATCCGTAGATGTCGAACGGTCATTTTCAAAATACAAACATATTTTTTCACCAAAGCGAACATCGCTGACAGAGACAGCTGTAGAAACATACCTGATGCTATTATACTATAGATCTTCCCCACTTTGTGATGACGACAACCAAACTACTTCATAAATCTGTTTAAAAGGGTGAGTTTTATACAAATTTTTATAAAATGTAACATTATTGTTAAAATTTATTTCCATTTAATATACTTATTCAAGTATTATGATATGATGTAAACATATGAGTCATATGACGGCTCTGGCGGCCAGGTGACCTCGGACAGCTCTAATAATAATTAGAGTTAGCAAGTCGTGCAGCTATTCAGTGGTGCAACAGCAAGTGGATAGATATCTAGTGAAGCAATGACAGGCTGGCGGACAAATCGAGAGCCGCGAGACTACTTTATTGTTGTATGTCGTAGTGTTTACACGATAATTTATTCCTCTCCGTTGTATTTTATGTTGTTGTATTGTTGATAATTTTATTTGTTGTATTTTATTGTTGATATTAATTTAATAATAAAATACGTCAGACGTGCGCAAGGGTGAAAAACGGCCATACGCTGACAAAGTGCATAAATTTATCAGCGAATTCCCGGATTTATTCTATAATGGTGCCACAATAATTTCTAAGGTGTGCGAAACAGACCTGATGTGCTGGGATAAATATGACTGTAGACGTCACGTAAATACTGTACAGCATAAAACTAAAAGAATTGCGTGCTTTCGAAAACATATTTTATGTTCGATTTAATGTTAATGTTAATGCTAATTGCCTGTGATGTTCCGCTGCACATACTCAATAAACAACCATTTCGGAAGTTCTGGAATAAATACAGTCCTCAGGTGACGTTACCAAATCGCTCAACGTTGTGTAACTATGTACCAACTGTACGCGAAGAGATTGTAAATAAGATTAAATATGTATTAAAAAATACACGGATGTGGTTATGTGTTGACGAGACGACAGATCGCAAAAAAATCCATTGTAAATGTTATAGTACGCATACTGGGCCCTCTTAAACCGACATTTCCACTATCATTAGCTAGCAAAAGACTAACTGTGTAACAAGGCTTTTTCTCGCTATTTTACTTTAGAGAACTTTACATTTATTGATAAAAACAATAAACAAATTGAGACTCAGGTCACAGGGCATAGGAAGCTCGTGATCACTAGAAAATTTTTCAAAAACTTAATATTAAACAAGGACATATTAGTCAGCAATTTATACTTAAAAACTAAACATGTTTCACTTACTGAACAAGTCTTGTTAGGCTCCACCTTTTTTAAATGTTTTTCCTCTAAAGTTCTAATTAATCAAAATACCAGTTACAGTTTAATAAAATGAAAAAAACATGTAACCACGTCCATCAGCCATCGGAAAGTCAAATACTTAAATTTGCAAATCCCTTAATTATAAGTTTTAGTTGCCATTTTGCGGCATCGCCACGCTGACACAGGCTTTACTTTTTTCTCGTATTAGGTACCTAGATTTAAGTAAAATCAGAAGGCCTTACCAGGAGTTTCGGTTATCTACCATATTTCATTTTCTCATCACGGAACTACCAAAACTCCAAGGTAACGTAGATCCGCCAGGGCATAGCAACAAGGTACCATATACAGTGGGCTCCAGCTCAGTCACACCACCGTAGCAACAATTTCTCCACATTACCGATCGCTCACGTGGCTCTGCACACTCTAAAGATAACGGAGGAATCAGTTATCTCACACATATACTATAACACAAGGCAACTTATGACTAAAGCTGGCCGAGGTGGCTGGGGTACAGCCACGGTCTTGCGTTGGCGTCACACGTGCCGATTTAGAAGTGATTTACGCTGCAGTCTTATTTGAAAGGTTCATGCGTGAGGTTGTACCTATAAATTATACATAATGTCAAACGCGCCAAAGGGTAAAAAACGACCGTACGCGGACACAGTGAATAAATTTATCTGTGAATTTCCGGATTTATTCTATGACGGATGCAAAATAATTTGTAAAGTTTGCAATCAAGACTTAATGTGCTGGCGCAAAACAGATTGTCGTCGTCATATCAATACCGTGCAACATCAAAATAAAAAAAAGGCATGCCTTTGACAACTCACTTTATGTTTGATTTATTATTAATGTTAATAGCCTATAATATTCCGCTACACATACTGGATAAACAACCTTTTCGGGAGTTTTGGAATAAATACAATCCCCAGGTGAACTTACCAAGTCGTACATCGTTACGTAGATATATTCCAGCTGTTCGTGAAGACATTGTAAATAGGATTAAATGTGGATTAAAAAATACACGGCTCCGGTTATGTATTGACGAGACGAGAGATTGTAAAAAAAAATCTATTTTAAATATTATAGTACGTGTACTGGACCCTCTTAAACCAACATTTCCCCTTTTACTAGCTAGTGAAAGACTAACTGCGTGTACTGGTGAAATAATACGTGGTTTGGAGACATTCGAAAAATTTGAACTTTCAACAAGTCAAGTATTGATGTTTGTGACTGATAGTGCCGCGACAAGGCGCGGCCGTTCTCTTCAAAGAGACAATTGTAGGTTTTTACATGTTACGTGTAAAGTGCATGCGTTACTTCTTGTGGCAGAAACGATTAGAAAATGTTTTCCAGAGGTAGATGCATTAATAGCAAGTACAAAAAAAGTATTTCTCAAATCTCCTAAACGGCTTCGAGCATTTCACAGACAGTGTCCTGGTATCCCTGAACTACCAGAGCCGATTCTTACACGTTGGGGAACGTGGTTGAAAGCGGCTTTTTATTATGCTGAATATTTTCAACAAATAAAAGCTGTGATACTACAGTTCAACCCTAACGAGGCTGCAACTATTAGGGAAAGCCAGACAAGCTTTCAAGACGTTTGCCTTGAAACAAATTTAAAAACTATTAATAACAATTATAGAGGACTATTCAATATTATATTCAATTTTATGGTCATCCTATATCTTTATAGGCATGTACTTAGCATCTAAAGTTCATAGAGACTTTTAGTACCAATATGATGTGTCAAATCAAGTGCACAAAGCACGTATACAACATATCGCACATCTCATCGAGTTCATCAGGGTAGAACAAGCTCAGCATGCTCCTTATGGCGGCGAACCCACACATGTCAAACGTCTATTACTTATTTTCAAATAGATTTACATAATTATATCTCCTTCGTAACATAATCTTAGTTCCTCGGAAGTAATAACATTGTCAGCAAAATTTGGTTTACTGGAAAATTTTATGAAACAAGTTACCTAAATTTTTTTCATCCACAAAACATCTTCAATGCAAAGGAGAAAAACAAATAAAAAAATACTTTATATTACTTATTCAGTTTAAGTGCTCCCAGTTTTAGATATTAGTTTATATTAAGCATTTTATTAAATTGATGACATTTGTAATTTCAATAACTATTATTGTCTATAGTTATTTATTTGTGACATCCTATAATGTTTCGTTTCACCTTCTTTTTGGCATTAAGTCACTGTCTATAAATTATTTTAAAAAATTGATAAATAAATCTCTGCGCCAAAAGAAAACTGAAAGGATCCGCCATTATCTCATAAATGTGTGTTTAATTGCTCTGTAGATTTTTGTACGAGGTAAGTAGACAAAATATCAATATAGCATATAGCATAATGTCTCAAGTGTCTATGAAAATATATAAACAAAAACTGTCATGTTTGACATTGCTGCAAATATAATATTTTATTAAAGAAATTTTGCTCTAGTTTTGAGAATGAACCAGACAGTATTCCGAAACATCAACGCTTTATCATCTTAAAATATTTGATATTTCAGTTTCTTTTTTCAGATAAATATATTTTTTTATGTGCAAGACATTTTTTTGGGTAGAAAAAGGAATTTTTTCAAAAACCAACCTCTGACTGATCCTTTTGGTGCAGAGGTTTATTTATAAATTTTTTTTAAATAATTTATAAACAGTGGCTTAATATCCAAAGAACGCGAGAAGAAAATTTCATAACTATTGTTGCATGCTTCAACCGTTTATAATTTTTCAGGAGAACCTGTAGACTATCTAATTTTCTCGTGCGTCAATGTCTCCATAAATATCATTTAGAAAGTATGTAGTTAAAAATAAGTTTATTATCGTTCTACACACTGATTAAATTTTTTTTAGAACAGTATGGAAATGTGCGTTTAGCCGGTATTTAAATATAATTGAAATGTAAAAACATTTAATAATCTTACAGGAGAGAAAAGTTGAGTACGTATTAGAATAACAGGAGTATGTTTAAATGACATCTACAAAAATAAAACTCCATCATATTATAGAGACATATGAAACGAATTAAAGTTATGCACAACACTAATGTTATTTTTTTCAATTCCACATAGTAGATAACACATTCATAATAAATATACAATAAAGTACAATCTGAAACTAAAAAAAAATTTTGCGAATTTAATAAGTACTTAGAAGGAATAATCCAATATGATGTAAATAATGAATATTACAGAAAATTGAATAATACCGTCCTACACACTAATTACATTTTTTTTAGAATAATATGGAAAACCTACTTTTGCGTTTTGTGGGTATTTAAATTTAATTGAAATATAAAAACATTTAATAATCTTACAGGAGTATTATTATATTTTATTTCTATGTAAAATACATTTTAGGCAGCATTCTAGATTTTCTTTGGATCAAAAATAAAACAATTGCACACGTATTGGATCCTTGTTCTGCACTCGGGGTACGTAATATAAAAATACATAACTGCAAAAACCATTTTGATAATACAATAAATGGAAAATTTGAAATTGAACGACCAGTGTATTAATCAGTTGATATCGTTGAATCCATCCCCATTTCTTTTTAAGGGTTAAATATTCCAAGGTGGCTTGTTATTTTAATCTATGTTTCCAGTTTATTGACTTGGTTATACTTGTTATATTTGGGTATCAAACTGTGACAGATTGATACAGGCTACAGAAAAGTTAGGTTAGAAAATTACGATTCCCACACCGTAAGATGCATTTTTTTTAAATCGTCAATGGTTCTTTAAATATCTGATGTCGCCAGCACATAACTTTCCTTTACGAGTATAAATCATCCTGATCTAAATAGAATCTTATAATTCATGTCATATATATTAATAATTTCTTCTTATTGACATTGACATTTTTGTAACTATATTAGACATTTCAAATGTCAAACTGCCTAATTTATACTAACCCCATTTTATGAGGTCAAATGTGTACAAAACTTCAGTTTCCATCAGCTTTATTTAAGTACTTGAAAAATATACAGGGTGTTTACGAACTTGGGAATATACTTTTAATGGGAGGTAGTACTTGGTAAAAGAAGTCGATTGCTAAAAATTTACCTTAGTAAAAGTTCCTCAGAAGTGGCAAAAAAAAATATTTTAAATAATACATGAAATTGTTTGAGAACCGCTGACGAAGCTAGCTGTATGCGAAAGTTATGGCCATAGACATATAATAATGTCTATGGTTATGGCAGTGTTGCCAAATTTTATTTCAACGCCCATTATTTAGCGACAATTTTTTTCTTGTTCCAATAGAATTAGATAAATAACATCTAACTATGCTACCGATCAAAATGTACTCATTTTTTTAAATTAAATATTTTACTCGAAAATTAAACGTCTTGTAACAGCCAGAAAAGTACAACATAACCCATGGGTTGAATTGTTTTAAAGAATCTAACTACAGCTTAAAACATTTTTCTCACTATTGATTGATTGATTTACATTTTTTTACATTATTAAATTTGTTATTTTTCATAATATCTGTGTTTTTATGGAAATACTCGTACAAATATAAAATGGAGAATTCAAAATATTTACATTTTTGTGAGCATTGTACAATTTAAAAATGGAAATATACCCAATCTATTATAATAAATTATAGTGAAGAAATCCCTGATAATTGAACTTATTTTTACCTTTGCAAAAAACTTCTCTTGCAGAAAATTCCTTAAAAGACTTCCTTCCCCAACCACAAACGCACATAATTTCTTCTTTGTGTAGGGCACTACATTCAAAAACTAAATAATTAACAATATTTCCAAGTGTAATATTTGGAAATGCATCAAACCCAACCACAAACATAATTCACATAATTCTTTCTTTGTGTAGGCACTACACTCAAAAACTAAATAATTAACAATATTTCCATGTGTAATATTTGGAAATGCATCACCATTTGTAGTGAAGTCTTCTTTTTGAAAGTATAAAAGCATCTAAACCGGGTTTCGGCTGATGGATCTAAACCAATATGACACTTTTTCCATATCACGAGACAATTCCATAAAAAACAAACGTCTCTATTTTGAGAACACAAAATTAACGAAATAAAACAATAAGATTTGTTTTAAAACTAATCTTGTTGTTCAGTAACCATTAATATTAGTTTTTAAAACTGCGTTATACACTTAAAACACGTTCTGTTAAGTAAACGACGTTTGTGCTTATTTGATATTACAGCTGACGGGAGTTTCGATGCATATTCACTTCACATACAAACACACAAAGATTTTATTTTTAGTTTCTCTATGCACAAAAAAAAAAGAAATATGTTGTGGTAAATTTTTTACACATCTTAAAAATTTCCATTTGACATTTGACAAACAGAGATCACGAACCTGTAATATCAATAAATTACAGACAACGATCAATCACGATTTGTAAACTCTACACAGGGTCGAACTGACCTCATTCGGCCCCATAGGAAATAGTTGTAATTTGTCCCCTACGGCCTACCCCCTCCCACCAAGAAAGATCAATCGTTTTCAGGATATAAAGAAATCATATACCTAAAATAAACACAATAAAAATTAATGTTTTTCGTTATTGTTTATTACTAGATAAATGTAAATATGTAATGTAAAAGTAAATATCGAAAGGAACAATTCAAAAATAAAAAATAGTTGGATTTGTATATTGTAAGTACAGGGTACAAGAAATATAACACAAATAATGTATCTTAGAGCTAAAACAATACACTATTTTCTTAACCTATAACCTCATCTCATTCCTTATTTGGTACCTTTCAAATTTTAATAATGCACAATAACATAATTATAAACTTACTTCATAATTAAATAATTAATTATCTATAAGTACTTACTTACAGTATTTTTGCATGAACGGGAATAAAACAGCATTTTACTACTCAAAACAGGGAGTAAAACAAGCGTTTATTCACTTGGAAACCAATGAACAGTATAAACATAATATAACGTCAACAATTTTATTATGTCAAACTTTTAATGGTAGAAAGAATGAAAAAATAAGAGTCAAATATAAACCATAAAATATCTTATTTCAAATCAAAATTTTCACAGTTCGCAATATTTGGTAATTAGTAATATTTAGCAATCTAAATGTCAAACAGAAATATGGGATGGATGACGCTACTAGTGCCAATCTTACATCTTTCAGCTTCTTGCGAATCGCTGGTTACACTAATAAAGAGTAAACCACTTGTACTAGCTGGCGTCCGGTGGCCAGACAAATATTTTTGACTTTGTTAATGGAAAATAATTTCCTACAAAGGAAAAGGAAAAATACATTGTTTCAGTTTGCAGTTTGACCTCCCAGAAGTGTTTGGCCCCGTCGGTAATTGCCGACCTGCCGGCTGGGCGAGTCCGTCCCTGAGGCTCTACACATACGCTTAGGGAGATTGGACGTTTGCGCATCGAAAAATCTGGTGGCATCATTGGCGACGCCATTTCCACTAGAAATGTCCATCATTTAATGTTTATTGTTTGGTTTTCTGTAGTTATAGTGCGATTTCTTTCATTATATGAATTTTTTGCGACTTTCTATGACTACGATAGGATATTTTAATACTTTGTGTAGTGAAAATAATATATTTTTTTATTAAGTGCAAATTGTATTTGGTACTTTTATAAAAAACATTTGTAAACAACGTCTTATGCAGTGAAATAATGTTCTAAGGTAAAACATTTTAAATCTAAAGGGATCACTTTTCAGAGGTATGTTAGTTTTGATCTGTTATTTTTTTCAATTCTACAAATTACGTGTTTTAGATTTCCTAATGGAGAGATGTTGGAGAAGTGATCGGAAGTTCTTGGGGAAAGCGAGCAGAGGCAGTGGTCAGAGAATAAATTTATTTGCTCCAAACAATTCAAAGGTGATTTTATGAAACTGAGACATAAAGTTTTCCTGAAGGCTGATGCAGTGCAAAATTTGCAACTCACAAAGGAAACTGCGACAGAAATTTGTATGGACCAAAATATGTATGTTCCATCTACAAGTGAAGAAAGGAAAAATAAGGCTACAAGTGTCTACTGTTATTGATGTCATTTCACTAACGACACAATCGTCCTCTTTTAGTTCTACACAGACATCTTCATGACACTCTTCGATTATGAATAAGATTGAAATTAAAAAGATGTTTGGTGTAAGATATTGCTTAAATATAATAAGATATATGTATTGTTAATTTATGTACTTATTTTTAGCAAAATTAATTAGTGACGAGACTGACAGTAGCTCTAATAAGAAGAGAGTTAAATTTATTCAAAGTATTCATAATTATGGGTAAGTTTTTTATATAAATAAGTACTCCATAAAATTTTCATTAAATAAATTATTTCAGTGTTTCGCCTGAGATTATAAAGAAATATACTGAAATAAGAAAGTTGGACAGAAGTCCAGAAGAAAGTTATATTCTGCCATGAAAAATAAAGAATCTGAAAATGAAAAATAACTACCTTGAAAACAGTTGTGCAAGAATATTATTTAATCAACCACAATAACTATTAATTTTGTAATGTTTAAAACTATATTTCTAACTAGGTTAATTTTAACTTTTGGTATGTAGGTAACAATATTTAAGAGTAGGTTTTATTTCCTTATTTACTCGATATTTCTGAATTTATTGGAGAACAAAATATAACATATTGAGTTTAACTTTATTTATTATAATAGCTGTTTATGTAATAAGTCCATAATATAAGGGTTTATTGAGCAAGTCGTTTATATGTGAATTAAATGTAGTGACCAAGGCCATAAAAAGGATGAATTCAATAAAGCTATAATATGGAGGAGTTGCATGTAAAGCTTTATGTTCGACTGCTAAAATTAACTCATTATGGAGAAACATTCATTTTATAAATTTTGTATCTATTCTATGAGAAACAAGTGAAGTATGCTGTGTACTGTTTATGACATAGTTTTGCAGCCATAAAGTACCTCTTTATAGTACTAGTAAAATAAAGTTACTTTATTCTACTAATATTATAAAGAAGTACTTTATGACCGGAAAACTATGTCACAAACAGTACTTTACAATATAGTCATACATATCTTTGAATTTATGAAATCTTAAGATTTTATGAATTAAGCCTTATAAGTGTTAAATTTTAGTTCAGCTGTTTGTGGAGTTGTCGAAAATATTAATGATATATAGCTGAAAATTGAAAACAGTTTCGCAGAAGTCTCACTTTCGTGCCTGATTTCATATAAATGTTCAACCAAAAGTAAGAAAAATCTATAAATGCAATAATGAAAATTCTTTTCATAATAGGGTAATAAAACAATGCACTTCAGTGATAAATTGATCACAATTCATTTAAACAGTATTTACTGAACATACAAGAATTTATGCACCTAATTAAACAATACAAAAAGATTAATA
This sequence comes from Rhamnusium bicolor, assembly GCA_029963845.1. Lineage (NCBI taxonomy): Eukaryota > Metazoa > Arthropoda > Insecta > Coleoptera > Cerambycidae > Rhamnusium > Rhamnusium bicolor. Next base: position 566,656 of record JANEYF010000641.1, on the reverse strand, counting down.
ATATAGCAGCCATATTAATAAAAACTATGATAATAGCATGCTAACTTGTCACTATTAAAGATGCACAAGAACTTTTGTTATCAGATAGGGTAACAGATTTTCTCAAGTCTACGAAAGTAATCGTAAGCTCTAGAAGAATAGAATTGGAGAGTCAGTGCAAACTGCCAGATTTCTTGAGAGTACTTCCTGTCTTCTACTCTTTGATTTTGGAGAAACCAGATCTTCTAATGTACATGGCAGGGATGACTAAAAAGAAAATTAAATATTGTAATATACATACAAGTTATAAATGAAAGTTTTTCGTTGAATGTTATCTAGCTTTTAACACGAGGCATTAAAATTTTGATAACTTAATTTTATTTAATATATGACACTCAAGATATTATAATTATCATGCCAAAAACCTGAAAATGTGGTTATAACTATTACATATACAATCTTGTTATCTACCAAGAAAATATTTTAATATTTATAAGGAAGGACCCAATTTTAAAAAATTTTAATGGGCACAATTATTTTACTTTAAAATACCTTTAAAAATAAAAGCACAGATCAAATTATTGTATTAAGAACATTGGTAAAATTCCCTCCACTATAAGTTAACATAAAAACTGAGGCAAGCTGCTTTATTCAATTTAGTTGTCGATACATTTTAGACTACGTGATATAAAATTATTTTAAAGGACGAATTGTATAGAATGAAAATCATTAATTTCTTTAACCTGACAGGACTCCAAATACTGCTATCTTGACTTAATAAATACTATACCTTGTGCCCTTAAAACTTCCATTGTCAAGATTGGATTGGACACCGCTATAGATGGAAAAGCTCCCGCTCTTGATTGTAATGGTTTCCCAGACTTTTGAGTTTTGGATCCATGTAGTCTTCGTTTATAAAATGTTTTGAACATATGAATAGTGTATGTATAATGTCTGTACTTGAAAAACCTCATACGTATTTGTACCCATACATTTTGGCTATCGTCACTGGGTAACCTATACGATTAAATTTTTTCATTAAATATTTACTTCAATGTATAGTTAATGCAGATGGTTAGATTTAGCAGATAATGCTTGAACAATATAAAAATAAAACAATTCTAACCTGTGAAATGTCACGTGATATTCTTCCAGATATGACTTTGTTTTCAGTTTTTACATAAAACACAATTTCGATATGCTTTTCCTATTATTGTGCCGCAAAAAAACTGAAAAATAGAAGATAAAACAAAAAAATTTCCTGATAGGAACGAAATCAAAACAAAACAAAATGTCAAATCTCAAAAAAAGATTGAGAAATGACAACTTTTGACAGAATAAAGATGAAGAACAAAACACAAAATTCTGTGGTTGTTGTTATTTAATAGTGTTTGTTTTCAACCTTCGTTTGGTCCATTTTACAGTGTTTTTTCATTAGTAACAGTAATAATGAACTAGTCAATGTTAATATTTACGGTAAATGTCAAATACGTCGGCTGTTTGTATGCGGAACGTTTTCCAAATAGGAATGAACCAAATGTCATATGATTTGTAACTCTTGTGCAACGATCACACGACATTTGTCAGTTACGACCCCGTCAAAGACGTGATATGAGGTCCTCATATGTCTTTGAACGCTGAGGAAAACATTTTAAATTTGGTAGAGGACAATCCAACTTTAAGAATGTGTGCATTCATTCGCTAAGCAAACCGTACGTCTAATCGGATTGTATGGTGCCCTGTGAGGAAATAAACTATATCCATTTTCATGTAAAAAAGAGTTAATTAATGTTCTACAGCAACAAGATTTTGTGTGTTAAAGGATGTGGCAACATCGAACAGTGATTGTGCCATATGATGTATTTGACACACGGTCATTCAACTTCGATTCCAGCAGTTCTCAACATGTTCGCACTTTTTTGTTGAGAAAGGTCAGTTATTTTTTTCTAATATTTAAGGTTTTCTTATGCACTATACGATTTATTATATCAAGATGTACTTATCCTCAAAAAATAATTCCCAAGTTTGTAAACACCCTGTGGTGGCTTGATATAATAGATATGATTTATATCTTTCATCAAGAATATATTTTTTTGTAGTCAAGTACAAAAAAGTTTGGGTCCCATGGACCTTCAGCTAGCTAATTTTGCCCATCACCGAATTTATCATTGTCACTGGCCATTTGTACCAAATTTTAGCTCTATTTCGAAAACTTTCTCACGCGAAACCACAGACACGCAGATAATTTTTTTCCATAAATTTATGTTTTTTCATTATAATTTGTCGAGATTCGTTCACAAATGCAATAAAATTTTTTTTATTTTTTTCCCTAAATTGTATCTTTTTTCTTCTTTCATCCATTATCTCTCTTCTGGTGGTACCATATTAGATCAAGGTGTTGATAACACCATCCTGACAGGCCATAATGAAATCCTCGGTCTCTGACTTAAGCCCAGCTGACCTTAAAAAGGCGAATGTTAGCCTGGTCGATAAACCCAGCGTTTCTATGTTCTTATAGAAGACGCCATGCTCGGATTTATCGACGTGCTGCCGAAACAGATTTTCCTGTTCGGCAGCTCTAATTCGGGCTTTCAGGCGATTTCGCTGAAGTTCAGTGACCGACTCTACATCAGTACCTCGCCTGGTGTTGAATGTCAGACCGAGTTCATCTGCTGCTTTTTTGCTGCCTTGAACAATCCTGCTCCCACTCCTACAGTTTCGTGATCTTTTATAAACCGCAAGAGGGGATCTGAGCTCCCGAGGATGTTACATGCGATACTCAGTACTACTCTGCCATGCATACACTCTAGGCTCAAGAGTCCGCCCCCCCCCCCCTGTTGACGTGGGAGATACACACGAGGAACGGACGATCTAGGATGAATACTTCTGTAAATAATCATCATCTTGCGGGTATCTCTGTTGGTGCAGCTCATCTACCGTCCATTTTACTACTTCGAAGCAGTAAAGCAGAACCGGAACGGCAAGCATATTAATTGCAGACACCTTGTTCTTTCCCAAAAGTTCGGAAGACCAAATCTTTCGGAGGCGGTGTCTGTACTTGCCGCGGAGAGAATCCTTTATTTGTGTTATATCATGGATGTGCCTTTGTTGCCCAGATATGTATTGGTCTCTCCGGCATCCAAATATCTTAGGATGCTTCCGTCTGCGAGCTGCGCATCTTACGAGAATTCCCCACATCGTCCTCTCTTGTGGTGGACGACTGCACATTTGTCCAACCCGAAATCCGTACCAATTGCCCGCGTGTATTCTTCAACCACCCTAAGAGAATTTTGTAGTTCGCGCTCTCCAGAGGCATAAAGTTTAAGATCATCCATATAAAATAGATGGGTGACCTTATGCCTCCGGTCGCTGGGTGGTCCACATTGATATTCGCGGGTTTGGTGGAGCACAACAGACAACAGCAGCAGTGAGATGCAGAAGAGATTAGGATTCAGGGAATCACCCTGGAAAACTCCTCTCCTAAATGCCACCTTCTCTGTCGTGCCCCGCTGTGCACCTGATGTTATGGTGAAGCGACTTTTCCAGAGCGGCAGCAGCTGTTCTATGCATCTCATTAGTGGTGTTGGTACCGCAAATCAATCAGTGTAACAAGAGCTCGTGCGATGTAGTATCAAATGCCTTGCGGTAATCAATCCAGGCCATCGATAGATTTCGCTTGTATTGCACAGAATCCTGTGTAATACAGCAGTCTATTAGCAGGCTATCCTTGCAATCTGCCATGCCCTTCTTGGCACCATGCTGTTCGTGTATCTGCTGGAAGACCGGATCAACAGACCTCAGTACCCTAGCATACAAGATACGTGTAAATATCTTGTAGCAGGAGTTGAGGCAAGTGATCGGCTTATAATTCTTCGGGTCGGAAAGATCCCCCTTTGTGGGGATAAGCTCAGTACGTCTCTGGACGAACCAGTCGGGAATCTGCTGTCCCTCGTTCAACCATGAATTGAAAACTCGCGCCAGACGGCGGTGAGTGGAAGGAAATTTCTTCCACCACCAGTTGTTAATGTCGTCTGTGCCCGGGGCAGCAAAGTTCTTGGTACCAACAAGTGCTAGTTGGACTTCTTCCGTACTGATTACCGAGCACACTTCTTCTGGCACTTCAAGATGCCTGTGGCACAGAGCCTTGTAATGGCAATTGCTGGAGTGTCGCTATTGAATGGGCGCGTTTCGTAGATTCCTTTTCAGAAGGTTTCGACATCTTCTACAATTGGCGGATTATCTACAACGTGCTGTGGCTCTTGAAAGGGGCGGGAAGGATTCGTATGGAACAAATTGTTTTGCCCCATACTCCTCTCCCGCCTCTTCAACGTTTTCTTTATAACCATGAGCGCTCGGATCCTATCTAGACAGTGCTGCTTGATGGTAAGCATCACTGTCAAATTTTGAGTATGCTGTTGATGTCTTAAACCGGCTGCTATGCGCCGGATTCTGGGAATAAAAACTCTACCACTCGTCGTGTATTCCACTACACTCTGAATCCGAGAAGCGTGTTGTCTGGCCGACTGTATCTTGCCCTCGATTTTTTGTACAAGCCGCTTGGCCTTCTCGACCCCGTGATTGGTTGACGTCTCACTGGGGACAAGTTACTTCGCGGTGTTATTCATGGTACAGTTGATTTGCCAGATGTCTGCATCTTCTGGAAGTTTCTCATCGATGACCGCGTACATTCTAGCCAGATCTTGTGGCTTTAGATTAGCCCTGGTGGAGGCTAACCCTCGTCATTAAGTCTACATCGGTGAACTCTAGAGGATGTTCCCCATCAGCTGCTAATTGCCTCGGTGGGACTGCGGCTGGCAGTTCTTCCAACTAACGCGGTGCCCTTACGTAACCTGTCATACGCAAGAAGGATACTTGATCTCTCAGGTGTTGTTGAGAGAATGCGCGATGCTCTGGATGCATTTCGCACCAAAGTGCATGCAATCGCGCCATATAGCCCCTTCGCTCAGGTTCGCTACTCTCGCGGCAGATCAGCAAGTCGTCCCTTAGTTCCCTCGTCCACTTAAAGCGTCCATGTACAATTGCATTGTCGTCATCGTTCGGACCGTCCGATAAGGCCCCTCCCACCTGTCCCTGACCTCCATCCGACTAAGGTCGATTGTGAGGGGCCTGTCTTCTGTTAGTTGTAACCAGAAGTACAAGGGGTACCAAGTGGTACCCTGTAGATACTAAGGCTGGGAATCGAATACGAATAATTCGAGTATTCGAATATTCGAGTATTCGAATACGAATTATTCTAATGGGAATTTATTCGAATATTCGAATAGGTACTCGAATATTCGAATATATTCGAGTATCGAATATTCGATTATATTTGAGTAAATTTGAATATTAAAATATATTATTAAATTATGTACGAATAGCTATACAGTTTGCATCCAAGCAAAGTAGGTAGATAGTAGGTATAGGTAGGTACCTATTCTAAAACCCAAATATATAAATATACCACATTAGTGGCACGTTTTACTCCCAGTCAAACTATTCCATCTCTTTCTCGCCTCGACCTTATTCTTACTGTACTAAGGCAGGGGTTAAAATTGAATTTTAAATTTTAGAAAACCTGTAAATATTTAACTATTGACTTTTCATGTATTTGTTTTATCTTCACAATCTGCGTCTTTTTTAAAAACATTTTAATTTTAGAGCACTTTTATTTTCTTCGAAAAGGAAAAATAGACACTGAAGTATAATAAACTAGCTCTATTTTTGTTTTATTTAAGCTTCAATAGTTAAATGTGAACAATAGCGCCTCAATCCTAAAATAAAATACTAACTGAATAATTCTGACCCTTAAAGCACATGTACAGGAGACATACCCTATTGTGGGTATGGAAAGCAAATCAAATTGCCTGCTTAGTGGTTTACGTCATGACTATTATTGTGGTCTATCCAACCAAATACTCAAATAGAGTATTCACTATTCACTAGTATTCAGTGCTATACCTATTAATAATGAATATTTGAGGATCCGGATTATTTGGATACCTATTCGAATAATTCGGATTATTCGCGTATTCTAATATTCGAATAGGTATTCGAATAATTCGAATTATTCGAATAGTAAACGGAGAGAATCTGGAATGACCGCCTTCTGCATTATTATTATTATTATTACTATCATCTTACTCCAAGGCCGCTAACATAGAGCAATATATTTTTTAAAATCATTATTATTGATTTTTTGATTTTGCATTTGCTGTTATGTTCAAAAACAGTGTAAATACAAAATATTACTAAAATGTTCTTTAATCCTAAGAAACACATATTGATCGTTTACTATTAAAACTTTAGTTAAGGCAACAAAGAACGCTGATATAAAAATTATGTTTTACTTTTTTTAATTTATTTTTCTATGTCACTATATAAAATACACTGTGAACAAACTTATAAAATGCCTTTCCCAAGCAGAATTGTTAACGGAAATTTTAATAATAATTTCTTTAACAGGATATTGAGTATAGCAATAAAAAGTTACGTTACTCTTAATTAATATCCAATATTCATAAACACATTCCTCTGTAATCATTTAATATAACTAATAAAATTTTATATTATTGGCAGTTTACCATTTGTTACCGATATTAATAATATATTCAAGCATCAAGAATTATACATGACCTTAATATTAAGTTTTTAAACTGCACAATATTACAGTTTAATTAATTAGATTCTATTAATTTTTTTCTCACAATTTAACTTTTGTTGTGTTGTGGAGAAAACCTTTCCAACATTTTGCTCTAATTGATACAAAATACTTTTTTTAATTCCCACTATAGTCTATCCAAAAACAATTTTTATTTTCCAAACAATAATCTAGATAATGATTTTTCTGTGTAGAACACCATACACAAAAAATAGATAAAAAATAATTTAGGCTTTAAGTAAATATTTACTAATACTTGAAATTTACAATTCAGGATATACGCTCCTGGACTTATCTACTGCTTGGAACAAGTAGTCTAACGAATATAGGAATCCACATACCAGTCACCCCAGAATTCTTGCACGATGTGTAGAAAACAATCTCATATAATTGAATCTAAGAGACAAATTGAGAAATATTTATTAAATGGCAAAATATTTAATGACTGCTATAAAACTTCCAGTATTAAGAGCAGACAGACAGACAGAATATTTCTAGAAGTTTGCATCTATTTTGTCCTGTCTCTAAATCCCAGACACATTGTCCAAGATGTGTATGCTGGCAGAGGTACCAAATAAGGGATTCATTGAGATTGAAATAATGTCTAGAGTTACGATGACGCAGAGAAATAAAGCAATGTGATGAGAACACATAATTTTCATTTCCTAATAGAAGATCATAAAGCCATTACTCTAGGGATAACATTTGAAGAAATATATGTTGTTTTCTACTCACTCATAAATTCAAGAGATAGATACGACATTTTCCATTAAGATCCTTTCACACATCATATTACTAGAATTACTGTACAATTTATAGAAAAAAGAATATGAAATTGAAACTCTGCTTTGGTTTGTTTTGTCTTCTGACAATAATTACAACCCAATGTCAAATCTCTGACGCCGAATCGACATGCTTCGAAAACTTAATTTAAAAAACAATCTATTTATTTACATTAGGAATTTGGCCGTCGCGTTGTTAAAAAACCTATATCACTAAAAACCCAAAATAATAACTATTAGTAGACTGCATCGATATACTTATTGTGACTTCTGTGGGGTTTTCGTTATTACGAGCTGAATTTTATATAAAACCAATGCTTATGCACTGATATTTCAAAATCTCGAAGCCGTCAAAATTGTCATGTACAAAACGACACTAAACTCAAAAAACGAGTTAAGCATATAGTAATAAAGAAGAGGCAATTACAATTCTTCGGTACATTTTTCAGAAAAAGTTTTGTAGAGCAATTACTTTTTTATAATTTTCAAATATTATATTATATTGGAGCTTACGAGAGAATGAAACTTTGAACGGCAATATCTCGGTTTCAAATGCTTCCAAATCTAATTCAATTTAGAAAATTTTTGCGTTTCTCCGTATTATCTCCGAAACGAAAACCAAAATCTAAATATTATATTTTTAAGAAAAGTTTACTTTCTGAACAAAATTGTGTAAGATTTATTTGATTTTTTTTATGTCAACTACATATCTACGCATTTCGGAATATCTCTGATACCGTTCTAAAAACTAAAGGAAAAGTTCTTTGGTAGTAGATTGACTTTGTATCAATGTCAACATAATTTAAAATATTTTACATTAAAGTTTCATTTTCAGGTTAATATTTTTTAAGTGCAACAGTTTTTGGATAGACAAAGATATTATTTTAAAAACTGACCTATGACTAATCCTTTTGGCGTAGAGGTTTATTTTAATTTTTTTTTAACTAATTTATAGGACAGTAGCTTAATACCCAAACAGGTGTGAGAAAACATTATGGGATCCCACAAATAAATAATTATAAACCATATGTGTTGTTATTCTTTCCCTATATTAGTTTTTTTTTTAACTTATAAATGTTTTATTACTTCTATTTAGAAGTTGGAACAAAAATATGCATAATATAATCCTTTCTAGGAGATGCAATAGGGCTATGAGGAAAAGTGAAATCCAAGATGTGTTGTTGTAATGGGGATACCTAGTACACGGCTGCAAACGGATCACAGGGAACTTGCATCGCATTGCAATGGAATTTTGCGAAATAGTAATGGAAAAAATAAGCGAAAACGAAAATTATACTAGAAACGTAGTATTCACAGATGAATCTACATTTTCAATACTGTCTCGACATAATCCATCCAGAGTAAGATATTGGTCCAAGGAAAATTTATATCGATATTTTACAATTGGAAATCAGTGTCCTCAAAAATTAAATGTTTGGGGAGAAATTTTAGGGGAGAACATGACTGGTCCATTCTTCATAGAAAGCAATCTGACTGGTTTGGAGTTACTGCAGCAACATATTGTTTAGGAAACAGCAGGAGAAATATTTGGTGACAATTAGATTACATGATGGTTGTCCGGCCCATAATTATAGTTTAATTCAAGAATACTTGCACAATACTTTTCCACCAGTCTAATAACGGGAAGAGGAACCGTCCTGTGGTCAACCATATCACCAGAGACGATAGATATCACTACAAAAGATATACTTTTGTGGAGGTATTACAAATCAGTGATTTATGGCTTTAAAAATAGACCTAATACTTTGGCTACTTTAGTTATGAGTGAAAATCTCGTAGGTTTTTAAAAATATTACGCGTAACATGTTCTCGAACGTCAGAAACGGCTTTTATAATAAATTGGGATATTGTTTTGCTCGTGAATAGGGAGTTTTTAAACATTTCATTTAATTTTTTATTTTTGAATTCTATTTTTAATTTTTGTTTTGGACGTGTCATTATTTTAGAGACAGTGTTTTATTTTGTTTGTAGAATCACTTTTTATTTTGAAAAAAAAATGAGAAAAATTTACATTGTTTAGAAGTTCTGAAAATTTTCTCATTTCAATATTTAACACTATCTATGATGAAATTAGAAAAATTTCAGAACGCTTCTCCAGGAAGACGTAAGTAAATTAATATTCTAGATGAAAAGGCACCCCAACACAGCTCATACGATATTGCAGTCTAGCTCAGAGATGCCGATCCAAAAAATCAGTTTTTCCCGTTTTAAAAAATCGATTTTCTACGACCTTAGGTTTTCGAATTAGGTTTTTTCATGATTCGATATTATTTTTATCAAAATTGGTATCAAAGTAACAGCTTTAGTTTTGTAGTAGTTCAATGTTGAATGTTTCCGAGTGCATAGAGAATGGCACACCAGCGGCAATAGTTATTACCAAGAGGCATCTACATTTATTATTTTTTGTTCACTTCAAAATTTATGTATTTTTTATGTAGTTGAACAAACTGTTTAACATATTGTTTCTTCATTTATTTTGTGTTAAAAAATCGATCTTCAAGGATCGATTCCTTTTTAACGATTATTTAGTGCATCGATCTTCGTAATTTCGATCATGAACCGATTCAGAAATCGATTATTTTCACAAAAATCGGCATTCCTACGATGACTTTGCACGTTATTATAGTCAAGTGGTTCGTGAATTCTAGTGTGTGTAAACTGTCGGCCAATATTCAATAGAAAAAAAAATTGCGCATACTAATGACCGTGTTTTTATCTGTATAAGCTTTGTCGATTATCATGGTGGGGCTATATATCAGATAATTTTATCTAAGTATGCATTTTTGTTTTAGTTCATCATTTTTCCCATTAATTGTGTGGCTTCGTGGTTGAGTGGTAAGGACACTTGCCTCTCACCCTGAAATCCATGGTACAATCTCCGGTCGAGGAGCTAGGATTTTTTCTAAACCAGAAATTAATCCTAGCATACTCGGACATTGTCTGTGTCCATTGTCTCTAAATGTGTAGCCCCGTCCCACACAAGGTACCTTGAGGTACCTTCAGGGATATAGGGGGTTGTATTATCTGTGGTGTTTAAAAATTGAAATGTTTTGATAAAAAAAAATTAATTAAAAAAATTATACTGTATTTTTTAACCAATAAAATGTGTTTGCTCTAGTGTCGCCATGGCAACCCAGGTATTTTTTTGGAAATTTTTTTGTATCGGGGTACTCTGGAGAGAATTATGGTGGCAATTTTAGGTGAATAGTAGGTCTGGGCGATTGTCAAAAGTCATAATCGATTATCGATTATTGAAAAATAATCGATTATTTCGATTAGTCAATTATAATCGATTAATCAAATAATCGATTAATCAAATAATCGATTAATCGATTAATCAAATAATCGATTAATCAAATGATCGATTAATCGATTATTTGATTAATCGATTAAACAAATAATCGTATAATCGAAGATCGGTTATAATCTATTAATCGTAAAAGCGATTAATCGATCATAGTCGATTTTAACCAGCCTTAATCGATTATTCGATTCTCTTGCCCACCCCTAATTTACGGAGCTGTAGGATTCATCTTATGGTTATTTTCAATTTTATTTTTACATACTGTTTATTTATATGACTATAATACTATAATAAATGTATTAAGTAAAAAAATAGATAATGAGGATAGGATAAATAAAGGACAGTTGTTATTTTAATATTTTGATTGATATCTAGGGCGAATGTCAAAAGTCATAATCGATTATCGATTATTGAAAAATAATCGATTATTTCGATTAATCGATTATAATCGATTAACCAAATAATCGATTAATCGATTAATCAAATGATCGATTAATCGATTATATAAGAAGAAATAATTAAATTATCGATTAATCGATTAATCGATTATTTTTCCCAGCCCTAGTGAATAGGCTAGAGCAGGAGAAATAGCATTTACTAAATACCTGTGTCTAATTAAATATATATGATATATTTGGACACTATTTTGTCTAATTTTAGTAATGACCAATTGAGCTAAACACTTTGTATTTTACCAACATAGTTGTGTAACTATTAGTTACAATCTGTGTAACTACTATAAAAGAATCAGTTATGCTAAATCTTAAAATGATATATCTATATTTAAGATTTAGCATAGTTAATTCTTTCATATTATGTTGAGTTTAAATTACTACAATTGGTAAAAAATTATATTTTAGCAATTTTTGTTGTATTCAGTAATGATTAGTTTTATTGAGTTACAAATTCTCTATTTTACTAACTGTAGTTGCACAGATATATTATTTTAAGATTTAGCATAATTCATTCTTTCATATTATGTCGAGTTTAAATTACTACAATTGATAGAAAATTATATGTTAGCAATTCTTGTATCCAGTAATAATTAATTTTATTTAGCTATACATTTTCTATTTAACTGTAGTTGCACAGATACATCATTTTAAAATTTACCATAGTTCATTCTTTCATATTCTGTGAAAGTAAAAATAAAATTATTTAATTAAATGCAACTCAGTGTGAAATTTTCTTATCGAATACTACTCGAGGTTAAAAAACCCAAAAATTTTTTCCTCGGTCATGAATATTTTGTGAAAATAAGTTTTCAAAATAATCATGATGGCGAAAAAATTTTCAAAAATAATTTAACCTCAACAACTCAAGAAATAAATTCACTTTCGAATGAATACACACAAGTGAATATAAGTTTAAAATTTAGTACAGTATATCGGTTGATTATTTATATTTTCATTTAATATAAATAGCGCAATTGAAGCACCCGCCAGTGAACTAACAAGGGAACTAATTAATACTAATTGGAGAAACACAATACTGGAAATTAAGGGTACAGAAAATAGATTACAATATCATAGAAATAACGTGGAAAATTGAAATTAAGGGAACCAACGCACAAATATACATAGCACACTGATACAACCAGAAGGAAGAAGGAAAGTAAACGAAGGAGTCTAAAAATAGCCGGAAGGAAACATCAATGTACATATAGGACAAAAAGATAGAACCACCAAAGGTAAACAAATAATTTGAAATTACCAGAAGCCTCCAATACACCTACCCTAACCTACCCATATTTTCCGCATCAGCAACATCAAACGTGATCCTAACTTTGTGGCGTGTGAAATGTGACTGGCTTGCTGCGAGTTATATACCGGTGTATAGGTATAGGGTGATCCAAATATCAAACCCAATTGCAATTTTTCATATATACTATATTCTTCTTTTTTTCAAAAATAATTTTAACGTTGTTATAGAATAGCATGGAAAATTACCAGTGCCGAAAGGTCTGGTTTATTTTAACTTTCTTTTATTTATTCAAAATTTTCACTTTTAGTCTCCCTTGAGTAAATTTTTATTTATATTAATTACAAATTGAATTATGTTTTATTCCTCTTTATATGACGGTAAGTATTTCCTTTCTTATGAATTATAATTAAAATAAAATAATTATTTACATCTCAATTTATTACCCGCCAGTGGTGTTATCAGAACTGAAAGTTAATTATTGCATTTCCAAAAGGGATTTATTTTGATTCTGATCGATGTCGAAGTACCGCTGTAAACATAATTTTCGGTAAATCCATTGAAGTTAAATTGTCTTATACATTAAGCTAGTGGTGCGATAACGTTATTTTGATGATAACAATCACTTTAACAATTACATACATATCCCTATATATGTACATACATATGTGCAATTATTACAAACACATACATTCTTAAATTATTAATAATTTTGTTTTATCGGTAAACTAGATTCAATTTGATATAATGATTAAGAAAGAAGTTACATACACAATATTCAGGAAATAAAAATATTTTTGCTTAATCAAGTTCAGATAATATTATACCAACGAGACATTTTGAACTCGAACTAATAAAAACATGTTAATTTATTTTAATTTAAATTGTATATTTGTTCTTGGCAATTATTAAAAATGTAGAAAAACTGGCTATAAAAGACCACCTATATAGAATAGATAGATACACTTATTAGTATTCACAAATTTATGACTATTTACCTTTATTAGTTTAAGCTTTAAAATAAGTATTAATATGGATATTTTTGGTTATTTAAACACCATTTATATCTTACTATTTATTAGACAATCATAATTTAATTTCGTGATGATATGAAAAAATAATTCTTTCTCAAAAGTTAAATTTATATACATTATTAAATTTCTGATATCCAATTATCTTCTAACAGGTGAACATCTTCTAAATTTGCAAAAGACTTGCGAAAATGTGTTAATGCTTAATTCAGTGTCCTTCATTAATTAAAAAAATATCTCATTAAGAATTTGCTATCTAAATATTACTATAACCAACAACAACCTTCAGATAGGTACTAAAAATGTTTTGAAGTGGCTCTCTCTGCAAATCTTTTGAAAACTAGTTCTTCTGCCACGTATTTAAATAATATAAAATGTAAATATTTATTGAAATTGACTCAATATCTTTATATTTTATCTTTGAAAATACACCTTATATAAGTCCATTCTTATCTGTAATAAAATATGTTGAATGGAGTAGTGCATGCATATTCTGTAATTAAAATTCTCAAAGGAAGCTACTGTATTTAATTTTATATAAGCTGAGGATACGGTATGATTGACTACTGAATCTAAAATTATTATAGGTACTTTGATAATAGAATCAAAAACGTTTACATAACTATAAAGGAGGTACTTGATAACTTAAAATAGACAATAATTATACCTAATATTTTATTTATAACTTTAGGTTGGAAGAATAGGGTAAGATACAAAGTTCTCAAAACTACTTAGGTCAACATTAATTGAAGATAAAAACGACCACATAAATTATTTAAGATTTTCCTTAAATTATAGAAATAATACCATTAATGTTCTTATTTTGATATATTGTATATTATTATAAATGTTATCATAAATTAAAGAAAATTATTGAGGTGTAATGGTATAATTCCAGTCGTATTAGTATGAATTAAAGAAATGTTCATTTTACATGTAAAGTAAAATCTGAAAACTTGGTTTAGAAAAAGAAAGGGTTAAAAAATATGTCAGTAAAGTATTAGATATTAATTCCTTTACTTATAACATAACACTCAAATACAAAACAGTTATTCTTTTTAGCAACTATTTTCACGGCTAAACATTATTAAAGAATCAATATTTCTTTCTATCAATGGTTCTAGTTCTAATTAACGTCAGAAATAATTACCTATATGATAAAATTACAGCAGTGTAAAGTAGACTGTATTATCACAAACCTGAATAAGGTAGATATTTTCTGTTATGCAAATCTCATTATACACTATATGTATTAAGGTATTACCCCGGTATTATCAACATTTTAAAGGAACTTTTAGCTTAAAGTTTTAGTGAGAAGAAAATATATTAAGAGCAATCCCAGCAAAATATGAATCGAGATATAGGAATGTCATTAAACCTAATTTTCTATTTAAATTATAGAATTGCTATCTGATATTTATATTTTGTTTGCTTTCTGATCACTAAAACTCCCTTTTAGTTAAAGGTTCCTTTAAAATGTTGATAATACTGGGGGTTAGACATAGTACATTGAAGGAAGACTGAAATTTGGCATCGTATCGCTGGCAATGTACACTGTGACTGTACGACAGCTAGATGGAAAATGAATTCGCTGACCAGTGATGGGTTGTCTGCTTCTGGTTTAGATGCAACGTTGCCAGTTAAGAGACCCGTGTATAATAAATAATTCAATCACACAAAAATAGAAAACTATTGGAAAACTCGGCATACCAGACAATCACTACAGATTCTATTACGTACCCTGGATAAGACAACACAATATAATTCAAGTAAGTCCAATCGACAAATAATTACAAAACTAGATTATTTCGAGGAAGAGATCTTCAAGATATCGCAAATTATACGGTCTTCAAATGATTCATAAAGAAGAAGACCGACTCTCAGCTTCATAGGATCACCTCTATCTACAATAGTTAGCTAGATGTTCGGCTTGACAACTGCAACAATCCAAATAGTTTCCTAGACCATTTGGACAATAGTTACCACAAAAGTTCACGATCCTGGTAGAAACAGATGGACTACTCCAATTCCTGGATTTATTAATAAAAAAGAAATAGAACCGAAGCCTAGACCATACGATATATAGAAAAGCTGTTCACAGTGACATATACCTGAACGCATAATCACATCACCATCCTGCACACGTAAATTCAGTGCTAAAAATGTTAATCATATGCTCCTAGAGTTCGTGAATGTCGATAATATCAACGAGGAAATGTAAACAATTTAGAAAAGGCTGCTACAAAAAACTGGATTCACACAGAACATGATACAGAAGTCTCGAATTAGACGTAAAACCCAAAAGACTTCGAAAAATCAGTAGCAAAAGCTCATATGTTATACATAAAAGGGATATCAGGCAAAATAAGCAAACTTCTTCGTAAACACAACACCGAAACAACATTTAAAACCGACAAAAAAAATCAGCACCCCTCTACGAAATCCAAAGACCAAAATTGCCCTAGGAAATCAAGGAGTATATGAAATACTGTCAGGACTGTAGTGTCAAACATGGGACAGACCAGCAGATGAATAAATGTAAGAAAAGAGGTACAGTATATGTAGTACGAAAATGTGAGAATACTAGCAAAGCATGTGTAAACCACATACAGTAAAATAGTAGCCAATTTGAACATTAACAGTAAGAATTACGAGAGACACCATATAAATAGGAAAAAAGCCACAAAATAAGAGAGATAACAAGCAGATATATTACTAAGAACACGCGACATTACGAATGATGAAAACATCAGAACCAGATACACTGACACGCAGCCGAAGTCAGTCGTATGCGATTAACAGAGCGAGAATACTTAAGAAGCAGTTCGATCCAGAGAATATCATTGTATTTCGAGTAACAAGAAGCCGCAGTAAGCAGTTATCAACGAAAACCTAATCATCAGAGATGATGATCCTGCTGAAACGTCGTTTAAGCAATTACGGTCTCACTAGAAGCCAGTCAGCATTTTTTTAAAACTATCGTCTATCAACATCTTGCAAATGCTTTGAACACTATGGGTTTAATGAGAAAAATCATTGAAATAGAACTGAGGGGTAGCTATAACATTTTGAACATTGTACTGATTCTGCGGTTGGCTCCTTGTGAAACATTATAAAATATTTTTTAAATAAACGAAGAAAATTTGCTTTTAAATGTTTCAAAATTGTATTTTCACTCTACACGTGATTCGGCTTTTTAGGCTCTTTTCAAGAGTACAGATGAGAGGTACCAGTACCTTCTTCGTTTATTTAAAAAATAACATTTTGTGTTATTCTTCAACTCCCACTATGAATGACTGGTATTAGTTTACTAAGGTTTTGATTAGTCGGCATGTTAGTTGTTAGTTAATATTATGAGCCAATTTCATAATTTGATGAATGATGATATTTTACTTATTATAGCTGATGATAAGATCGCCTTCTAGTTAAACGGAGCTTAATATTAAATTTATGACCAATCTTTCCATCTACTGTTAAAATTCAGTAGATAGGTTCATTGAATATAGTTGTATCAATATTTATTTCCCTAGAACGTATTTATTAAATAAATTTAATGGGAGACGGAAAAACCGTCCCCTAGTTTATTACATGTTTTAAACATATCTGTAACTAATCTGTTTGCAAATATAGAAAAAGATAGGTATTTTTTATCGTATATACAGGCACCAATAAAATGGTGTTACTAATTGTAAAAAAATGAGAAACAATCATTTTCAAAAATGTCGAACATAGTTTGTTTGCTATGTCTCAAAAATTGCAAGAGATATTGTAACAAACTTTTTCCACTTGATTTTCAACGAAAATGGATTTCGAAAATGTACAATCAGTTTTTGTTCATTATGTTCTTGAATCGGTAAACCCCTACTAATGCCCTACAATTTTGGACACTTTATATGTATTAACTACTTTGGTAGGTTTTAAGATAAAGTGTAACAAAGTCAAGCAGTGTCATTTCTTATTTCTTCATTTTCATTATACCTAAACTGTCAAGGCGGTTAAGTCTATAGGAAAGTAAAACTTAAATGCAGTTACATATTTAAACTAGTCAAGTGAAGTACATTACATTATTATTATTACTAATTAATTATTATTACTGAGACATTCATTATGTTTATTTTTGTTTTATAATAATAAATAGCCCTATTTTCCTTTAACATTCAGCTTCTATTTCTTTTCATCCTCAGATAAGATATGCGTTACCATATCCCCTATTTTTATTCATTGGAAAAGCTCACACTTTATCTACATGAAGTGGAATCTTTCATGATCCGATAAGGCGTCAAGTGAAGTGTCATCGATTTAAATGTCCCGGATATATTTTTGGCACATCTGACTGGAATCGTCCGAAAAGTGAATGTATTGTGATGAAAGCAACACTAACAGAGCTGAGAGTAAATTTCTGATGACCAGTTTTGTCGTTCTGCTGGGTTCAACGTCCATTAGAGCTATGCCATCACTGTCATGTCCGGCCTTCTATATTGCCTTGCCCGCAGATTTAGTATTACGTGTGATATTAAACGTAAGAATTTTGTTTAAAATTATGTTTAATGTAAATTAAAGAATGTGCAAATTGGAACCGTAAAAGTATATTCTAATATTTTAAATTACATAATTATTATAATTATAACGTTAATATAGTCCATTCTATAATAATCACAATATTACCAGACCGGTCATATGTATGTATAATGCATGTTATATAAATTATAACGTATTTTAATGCCAGAGTAAAATTGTCTTGTCCCTGCAATCGCACCGCTTAGTAATTATTTTACAAAGGCATTCTTATATTTGTAGTATGTCACTGTATGGTGCTAGTAATCGTAATCGAATAAATAAATATACATAAATAATTACTTCACGAATCAACCAGAACTGTTAATCCAGCTCCAGACGATGCGCTCATTCGCCAAACATTCGTCAAATACCAATGCGTCAAATATTTGTACATTATTTGGAGAGAATTTATTAACACTAAATCGTTCGTATACTCGATATGACAATGTGAGCCCATGACCATAATATATCTCCTCAAATATTCGTTATGTTACACGATGTGTACACTCGCCAATTTTTCACATATTTATCCTCTTGTTCGTTAAATTTGAAACAAATATGAAGAAATAATTACTGCAATCAGTCTATGTTGATAATATTTTTATGATTCTCGGTAAAAGAAAAAAAAACATTTCGAAAATCAACAATTATTGAAAAATATCGATTGTACAATCTAAAAACGCATACGACGACTTCAACTATTAAGTATTTACAGCGTTTACTATTTCTATTATTTAGATTTTCGCAAATCAACAAATCAAATTACGGAAGAATAAATCTTACAGGCAAACATTATAGACAATTTTGTCGTGATAATTTTATTATTTTATTATTGACAGATAATTTTGTTGTGAAAACTATTCGAAGAATTTTTTCTTAATGATTTTGACGGATTATTGAATAACGTTCTATTAGGTAGGATACGTTTATGGTTCCAGCATGGTGGTGATAAGACTCGCTACACTAGTTAGGTAAATTAATTCCTGAACGAAAATATTATTGGCAAGTGGATAAGTTGTGGTGGAGAAATCCCCCAAAATGGTCAAGTGCAGGCTAATAGAATTATCACCTGGCGCCCTAGGTAACCAGATTAGATTTTTTTCTATGGGATTAGTAAAGGAAAAAGTATATGAAACAGTACCAACTCCTAAAGAAAATATGAAAATTATAATTAATGAAGCCTTTCAAAACACAGATTTTGATGGTTCGTTTTCCACGAACCACCAAAATACTATATACTGCACTTGACGCGCTTTTCGCCAACCAAGTTGGCATCATCTGGAGATTATTAGCACTAACCTTATTAAATATGATTTGAACGAAACAACTACTCAGCGGGCAAATACCCCGACCTGCATTGGATTACACCTTCAAATCATGATAGATCGACAGCCAATATCATTTGTCAATTCCTAACCAGACATAGACCGGTTTCGAACTTATTTGTTCTCCTCAGTATGCCATAGGTTATGGAACAGACAAATGATAGTGGCCAACCTGCTAGTCATATACTAACTAAGGTAAATTGAGTAGTGGTGAGAGGTATGAAACTTCTCGTATGGTCTAAATTAATTGCCTTAACGGTGCCAACATTTTTGAAATTCGCCATTATTCGTTTAATACTGTTCGGAGACGGTTTTTGTTTCTCTGGATATCTATTAGCAAATATTTCACATGTTCTTGATAAAACTTTGTTACATTCTCCATAGGTTATAAACAAATTTAAATAATCTTCGTACGTATAATTTAAGCTTCCCAGCATGATAATTAATACTTGTCAAATGGTAAATGAGAGCTACATACATTTGTTTAGCACCCAACGCCGTCATAGCCAACTAAGAGTAATTGAACTTAAAATACATAGCAAAATCCCCATATAAGAATATTGAATTGGCAATATTTCGAAAACTAAAAATTTTCGGAATAGACATCCATACACAAACTTACCCTTATTTTTAATGGTAAATAAGATAAGATTATAAAAATTGGGGGTGTCCATTTGAAAAAATTGATTTTTGACAGTTTTCTCAATTTCATTTTCATTCTTATTTTTTGAACACTCTATTAATACTTATCAAAATATTATAAAAACTCTATTAAAGTAGGTCTTTTCCAACAAAGAATCTAACCCAAATTAAATGATAAAGGCTTCCTTATAGGAAAAATTGATAATTCTTTTAGTGCCTGCAAACGTCATTTTTGACATAAGAATTGAAATATGTCAAAAACGAAGAGGTATAGGACATGATACACAAAATCGGCCTAGAATTTTGCGTACAATCCAAAAATGTAATAATATATAGGGTGTCCCATTTAAAATAAGCAAGTTGACATCTTGAAAATATTTTAGCCGAGTTGCCCGCGTCGACTTTAGTTTACTACCAAATTTTCAAAATATTCCAATGTCTACTTATCGAGATCGCCGCAGTTCGTCGTGGGACACCCTGTATAGGGCGTTACGTTTGAAATAACAAAGTTGATGTACAGGTACGTTCAGGGAAATTGAAACATCTTGTAGAATTCGCAATAATTTGCAGTCATTTTTGGTTATGTCCTTTTAAAATTAAAAAGTCTCTTGTGTGAAACAAAATTTTGTATATCGTCAAATAAAGCCGTAAGAAAATAATTTCAGATAGTTGTATATATGTTTCAACTGTATACGTTTCAACTTTTCTCCGCACTGTAGTTTAAATAAACTTCCATATTACTATAATTTAATTTATGTTTAGTAAATTAGAACATATTTACGAAACGTGAAAAATATTACGTTTTCATAAAAAATCTAATAATATGTTTATTCTATTTACATCAATACATGTCTATGAGAAGAAATTACTAGTCATTCATTCTATTATGGTTATTTTAACAAAATATTGTTGTGTCAGTTCATTACCTATGAATGAAAAACATAATATAATAAAAATAATAATCATTCGCATATGTTTTGCTGAGATGACAGCCAAAAGCTGGGTTACCTCCGCTGCTGGTAAACTAAATAAATGTGACTGAATTATACAATAAATAAGATAATTTGTACCGTATCTTAACAGAAAGAATTTATCCGGATTGCATATAATACAATCTATAACATAATTTGTGGCCGACTGTATAATTTTATCATTATTTGTTTATTTATTTCCAGCTTGCTGCAAATGGCGAGGCATCCTGTTCTTTATGTGTGAAAATAGTTAACTGCTGTGTTTCCAATTGTGTAAAATTAATAATGTACGTTGAGGAAAATGAAGAATATGTTGATGTTAGTTTATAATAATGGGTTTGTTAATTACGTATTTAGGTAATTTGGTTAATTGGCACAAGTCATTTTTAAGAAATTGGTTAGGAAACAAAATATTTATTTAACATAAGGGATTGAGTTATGATTAATATTCATTCTGAAATAGAAATTTTAATTTACAAATTACATATTATGTAATTAATAAGTGAACACTTTTCCTAAAAATGCTAGTAAAATTATCGAGGGGTCTCTTACTGACAGAAAATATGTACACCTACTGCCAATTTTAGCAGAACTTAACGTTTTACATGTACTGCAATACTGCCGAAGGATCGGTAGCAGTCCTAGTCCTGCGAGGTACTGTTTTAAACAATTAACATATATTTATGTTTTTGCAATATTCTTTGGTCAAATTCTAACAAAAAGAGCTCTATGAACTTGTAGTCAATAATTTTTTGTTTATGATTTTGAAAATATTTGCCTATTTTCAAACCTTCAAAATGTAATTTTTCTTGAAATACCCACAATTTTTTACATCTTCAAATGTAGAATTATTCAATATTATATTGAATAAAATCTACTAAGAAACGAATAAATAATTCGTATTTTTTTGTCTAATTTATTTTATACAAATAAGTAATTCTATTTATTAAAATAATAAATAAAACGCAGTGAAGCAGTAAATCATTTAATAAAATTTTTGTAAGTAATCAACTGTTAGTATTTTTCCCATAACCCGTTAAGACCCACACATAAGATTTCAAGAGAGTGGACGTGAAAACAAACGCTAACACACACGTGTTATTTTCCTAACACACGTGTGTGTTAGGAAAACAACGCACAGCATAGTAAAATCGCAAATTTAATTTAGTTTTTTAATAATAACAATTTAAATAGCTTATTACGCCACTTTGCAAACAAAAAAAACATTATTTGCATTAATACCCTGAAGAATAACAATACTGTTATGGTAAATAGTTAAAACATTAATAATTGCAGCAAATATTAGTATTAAAATTCTGGCGGAAACGGCCGCGGCACCGGCGTGTCAACGACGAGAATACCATATGCCGAAATGGGCTGTACCAATCAAGACGCAGAGGCATCTGGTAAATTACGTCTGATTGTCTGCCGCGTTATTTTGTTTTAAATGTGTCTGTCTTCCGTCAAATTCTTAATTGTTATTTTATTATTAATTTGAAGTCTGTAAAAGTGTTAGAAAATATTGATTATTATTTTTTTACTCCTGGGCTATGGGAAAAATATTTACACATTCGGTTGGCGCTTCGTACGAGAAACATCACACCTCAAAATAAATAAATCCTGTAAATACGAGTGTAAATACGTAGGTACTCGAAATATACATACCATATGTCTAGCGCTAAGTGTGGCCAGTTAGAAAAAGAATACGAGCGATGGCTGCCAACTAGGATGAAATAACACACCCACTATCACTATCATTGCTGCCAATTCGCCTAATTCGTTCAATTACAACAATGTGCCAGTAGAGCAATAGTAACCAATATGACCATGTTCATAAACAAAATAAATTTAAACAGTTCCTTAGTATGTTGAAAATAAAACCTGTCAAATACTTTCCTACCTTTCTATTCTATTGTTTCACTTCACACACGCACTCACGCACGCACACACGCAAACACACACACACACCTACACACACATGCACACACATGCACACACGCGCGCGCGCCCACACACACATACACACACACACGCACACGCACACGCACACACACACACACACACACGCACACACGTATACATACACGCACACCCACGCGGACATCCACGCGCACACACACGCACAGACGCACGCACGCACGCACACACACACACAAGGTCTCCAGCAAAGTAAAATTTAATGACAGCATGTCTACGGCCCTTGATATTACCAAAGTTCTGCCGGGTCCTATGCAAGTCCTACCAGGTCCTGCTAAGTCATGCCAGATCCTACTCAAGTCCTGCTAGGTCTTTCCAGGTAATACTAGTCCTGTTAAGGACTGTGAAAGTCCTGCCGCTATTTTGTACACATACCGTCATACGAGACCCTACGAAATTTATTTAAAGAATCACAGTTTACATACAAAATCTGCCGTAATAATATCTGAAAAAAAATCCACGCCATTTACATGTTCTAAATATCGATATTAAAATTGAGAGCATACTGTTAGTAGTGCTATTGAAGCAAACAATTCAGGGTTAACTACTGATGTTTGGCTTAAAACCCGTTAATGTGTGTTAGAAGAGTATATTGTAATTTAAAAAATACTTACTCCAGAAAAGACCTTTTAAACTAAATTATTACTAAATTTCTAGGTAATGCTTTGGTACTGTCACAATTTGCCAGGAGCGGATCCAAAAAAATTACAGGGGGGCACATAATTAGATCGATTTATATAGGATGTGGCGGTAAATGCAGAAGTCAGCTCCAAATCGGTAAGGCCTCCCCTCAGATTCCTTTTTTGCAATAGGTAGATAATACAGTAATAGTAACATAAAAAAAATCAAATAATAAAAACTAGTGAGAATTAATAACAAACAAACGTAAAAAAACCTGGTCTTTTTAACAAATTTCAACTGAAGTGTTCGCGTATGTTTCTTAGAAAATATGTCTAAGACCTCTTTAGGAACTGTTTCGAGATCTTTATTGATATTCAGCAAACTCAGACCATTTAATATCTCCAGGCCTATGGTAGACCTCAAGACCTACTTAAGATAGGTCTTAATCTTAATCCTTTTTAATGCACTGTAGATTTGCACCTCGTGTTTTTCGATGGTGAAAATAAAGGTAGCGATGATAAAATATGTTTATTCGGTACTGGTAAAAAAAATAATAATCTTAATTTTCAAATTTGGAATTATCTCTCAACATAAACAATTTATATTTATTAAGCATGCGCGGCGAATTCTCGCTGCAGTTAGTCTAGAATGCGGCAAATATGGTTTACTTTGGCGAATTACTAAATCATTTTAGAACGCAAACGGATAATTGACCAATGGTAATATTTATCTCTCATAAATGATTTTTAGGGATTAAATGCTCATATACAGCTGCGAAATGCGGGTCTCTTTCTGCAAAATTTAGGCCCGCGTTTTCATCTATTTCTTCCATTCTCACTAAAACGAAATTCATTATAATATTAAAGTTTTATTTAGTAAATTTACTTGGTTCTAACCATCAGTCCAGATCAAATGCACTTAAATACGATATATAATGTATTAACTAGAAAATTATACAAATTACCATTATTATTTATGGAGGTACTATCGTATTTTGTTTATAATTAATTTGTATTAGAGAAATGTAAAGAATAAGGGTCCAAGGAATATGTGGATTAATAAAGAGAAAAGCACAGGACAATTTTCATCACTTTTTTTACTGATTAAGTATAATGTTCTGTGAGGTTATGTTTTTTGACATTTCCGTAGGAAGAAAAATATCCACAAAAATGTTAATTTAGTTTCAACTCTTTTCCGAATTCGCATTAAAATTGAGATCTCTGCCAAGAATATTTTCAAATTAGTTTTACACGAATTTCGGATGAAAAATTCATGTTTCGCAGCTTTAAGTATGAGGCCTTATGGTGAACTTTGTATACTAGGTATGCTGAACGTAGTCCAGACAGTGAGTGTAATCTCCTATATTCAACGTTGAGACACTAGTGCGGCGCTATCTCCAAATGTTTGTGGTACTAAAATCATATACTCGCGAAATTGAAATTAAATATAAAAATATAACTTGTATACATTGTTTTTTTTTGGGTGATACATTCAACACGCATGTGGGTAATACATACAATAAATAGTTGTATAATAATAAAATCGTGGTACTAAGCATTACCACCTAAAAACAAGGCCTCAGTGCTGCGGCGTGACGCCACAACTTCTAGTCCAACCGAGCCGGCATAATTTGCCGTGCGTACTATAAAAACGAATAATAAACAACAATAAATTATTTTTACTTACCGTTTAGTAAGAGGTTTTTACGAGTGCAGACGTGTATACGGAAGTATAGTGCCACTGTGATCTACCCGAAGTGATATCCGAAGTTAAGCAACGGTCGGCGCAGTCGGAGCTAACTAAAGTTAAGCAACGGTTGGCGCGGTCGAGCTTGAAATATTAGTTGCCTTTTTCAAGGCTCTAATATACTTTTTGCGAAAAGAATTCAGAAGAAGAGAAATATTAGTCGTCTTTTTCAAGACGCTAATATAAAAAGATAAAAAAAGTCTCCCTCCTGGAGACACATATTTTTGTTATATTCTGTGTGTACTAACCATAACTTCTATTTTTCAGCTTTCTTTTTCAGATAAGGCTACGCATACCCAGGAGGAGGGTATGGGAAACCATAGAGAAGTGGACGAGGACTCGCAGAGTGGTAGTTCCAGGGCTTCCACCCCATGCAACATGGATGTGGAGATTGTGGACCAGGAAAAGCTGCGTCTAAGGGCTGAAAACAAGGCACTGAGGGCCCAAATAGAAGAAATGAGCCTAAGGATGGCTCAAATGCAATCAAGGATGGACACGAGGAGCTCCTGAAAGCCATCCAGGGGGCTCAAGTCGGATCCACGAAGTCCGTTAATAAGAAAAGGAGGAAGGCAAACTCCGACAGTGAAGAAGAGGAGCCCAAACAGGCCAGGACCCAGGAGGCCCGGACTCCTGAAGGCACCGAGGCCCCAGAAGAGAGTACGAGCCGGCAGGAGGACCGGAATCCAGGACCGGCCCAATGGAACCAGCCAAGACGCCCAAGATACCGCCAGTCGTCCTTAGGAAAAAGGAAACGTGGACGGTGGTAAGCAGACGTTTGCGCGAGGCAAACGTTAACTTCAAGAAGGCCCGCGTCATTGGTGAAGGCATCTCCATCGACCCATCAACGAGTGAAGATTATAGGAAGATGACAAAAATCTTCACACAGGAGAAAAGGGAGTACCACACCTACGCGCTCACTGAAGAGAGGCTCCTGAGGGTAGTGATACGCGGCATCCCTAGTGGCGTAAGCTGCGAAGAGATCAAGAAAGACCTGGAAGACAAGGGCTTCTCGCCGATCTCTGTTCAGCGGATGACGTCGAGGAGGACCAAGATGGAGATCCCACTGGTACTGGTCCAAGTGCCACTGGACCAGGAGAAGATCCTGGAGGTAACGAGGTGCTGCTACCTGGTAGTCCGCACAGAGAGACAAAGGGCGCAACAGAGCGTCACCCAGTGCCACCGATGCCAGCGCTTCGGCCACGCACAGGGTAGGTGCACCGCACAGACCAAGTGCGTGAAGTGCGGCGAGGCCCATCGGACAGCGGACTGCAAAAAGAAGCAGGACGTCCCAGCGAGATGCGCAAACTGCCAGGGAGCGCACCCGGCCAGCTATAAAGGATGTCCCAAATATCCCAAGAAGCCCGCGGGCCCCCAGAAGCAGGCTCCAAGGACCCAACAGCCACCGAGGGAGGCCAAAAGACCCGCCACCAGCGGGCTGAGCTACGCAAGGGTAGCTCAAGGTAACGCAGGGCCGAGCGCCGGCCCTGCCAGGCAACAACGAGCACCCGTGGAGGCCCAAAACCTCACCGCGGTGCTCAAACAGATGCAGCAAATGTGCTCAGCAATGAGCGCATTTTTTGCACAGATGCCAGGCTTTACTAATCTGTAATGTCTTTTCAGGTGAAGCCGAACTTCCTGCAGATCGCCTCATGGAACGTTAACGGGCTACAAGGAAGAAAACTTGAAGTGGAGGAACTCCTAGCCCGGTACGACATAGACGTGTTGGCACTACAGGAAACGAAGATGACGCCGCTGAAGCCAGCCAACTTCCCTGGCTACCATGTCTACAGGAAGGACTACGCTGGACCAAGGCCCATGAGAGGAGTAGCCCTGCTGGTAAAGAAGTCGATCGACCACCATCCAATCGTGCTGCCGGACATGGAAAACCTGGAAGCCACCGCCGTAGTAGTGTCAACGGCACGAAATGGCGACATTCAAGTGGTATCCTGTTATCAGCCGCCCCGATGCCGGATCCTGGACACGGACCTGGATGCAATATTCCAGGACCAGACTCAGGTGCTTGCCATAGGGGACCTGAACGCCAAGTCACAGGAATGGAACAGCAGAGTCACCAACACTCTAGGACGAGATCTGCTGAGATTCCTGGGACGACACGCTGGCAACATGCAGGCACTAGGACCGGACGAGCCGACGCACGACAATGGGATCCACCGACCGGATGTGCTGGACATCGCTATAATGAAGGAGATGACCCTCAATGCGGAAATCTCTACCAGGACGGAAGGTTCCACCGAGCATAATCCGATCTTCTTGGATCTAGGAGAGAAGGATGATGTGGACACTGGGACCTTCATCAAAAGGAGGACAGACTGGGAATTTTTCCGTGCAGCACTGCAAAGGAACATTGCACATATTCCCAGGATTGAATCCGAGGAAGATGTGGAGAGGGCCATCACCTCCCTGGAAAAACAGATCCAGGAAGCGATGGAGGAAAGCACTACAGAGACAGAGACCAGAAGGGCACCAACGCCGATGGCAAACCTCACGGAGGACCTCAGGCAGCTGATTCGGGACAGACGAAGGACGAAGAAAAGGGCCCAAAGGACTAGACTCCCTGAGGACAGGCACGCGTATAACAGGAGAGTCAAAGCTGCCCTCCAGGAACACCGTCAAGAAGGATGGCAGCGTCACCTGGAATCACTGGACCCACAGGACAGGAGCATCTGGAACACCCAGCGTGCTCTGCGGAACAGGCCGAAACCAATGTCCCCAATCCACGGAGAGAATGGGATTGTCTACACTTGCCAGGAAAAAGCTGAAGCATTCGCGGACAGCTTGGAACTGCAGTGTAGGGAAAACCAACTCGATGATGAGGACGAGGACTGGTTTGATGACGTGGAACGCAGAGTGCGTCGGATGCTCCGCCTGCCAGACGATGATCACATCCGTCCGACCACTCCAGAGGAGGTCAAGGAGATTCTAAGTAGCTTAAAGCCGAGAAAAGCTCCTGGATGTGACAAGATCGGAAACATCGCCCTCAAGAAGCTACCCAGCAAAGGGGTGGCAGCCCTGGTGAATATCATCAACGGGATCTTGAGGCTCAGATACTTTCCGGACAGGTGGAAGAAGGCCGACGTCATAGTCATCCCGAAGCCAGGTAAGGAACTACTCTTTCCCTCCTCTTACAGGCCCATCAGCCTACTCTCAGCTGTGAGCAAGGTAGCCGAGCGCGTCATCTTGAGAAGAATAGAAGAGGAAACCGAAGAGCTCCAAATCATCCCGGATGAACAGTTCGCGTACAGGACAGGACATAGTACGGAACTCCAAGTGCTCAGGATCACCGAAGAAGTCACCAAAGGTTTCAACCAAAGACAGGTGACGGCGGCACTACTCCTGGACGTTGCGAAGGCTTTCGACAGGGTCTGGCACGATGGTCTACTAGCTAAAATGATGAGTATGGGTTATCCCATTGCACTCGTCAAACTAGTTAGATCATACCTGCACGGGAGACAGATGCGAGTGAAGATCAGGGACTGTGTGTCAACGTATCGACCGATGGAAGCCGGAGTCCCCCAAGGCTCTGTGCTGTCACCCCATCTGTTCGCTGTCTTCACCTCTGATCTCCCAAGGGCCGAAGGCACCGCAATGGCACTCTACGCGGACGACACGGCCATCACGGCCAGATCCTGGAGTGCGAGAACAGCCACCAGAAGACTCCAAGAGGCAGCCTCTCTTCTGGAAGAATGGTGTATCAAGTGGAAAGTCGCAGTCAACGCGGAGAAAAGCCAGACGATTCTCTTCAGGAAAGGACGCAAGGAAACCCCCACAGGACACGTCTCCATGTTCGGCGAGGACATCCAATGGCACGATTCCGTCAAGTACCTTGGCGTAATCATGGATAAAGGCCTGACATGGAGACAGAACACCGAAGCCATCGTGGTAAAGGCCAAACGGACGAGAGCTCTCATCTACCCGATGGTAGGGAACCAGAGCAGGCTCAGTCTGAGGAACAAGCTTCTGCTAGTCAAAGCACTCATCAGACCACAGCTGACCTACGCCTCCGTAGCATGGGGATACCAAGCGAAGACCTATCTGAAGAAGATCCAAGCCGTGGAAAACGTGGCCATCAGGACAGCGGTGGGCGCACCATGGTACGTTAGAAACGCTGACATCTTCAGGGACCTGGAGTACACACCAGTCACCGAAATCATCCGGGATAGAGCGAAGAAACTGTACACCTTAGCTGAGGAGCACAGGAACCCGCTGATCAGGGAGGCCACCTCCTATGATCCGGCCGACGCACCGAGGCACAAGAGGCCGAAGGTACAGTTACTGGATAACGGGTAAGTATAACTAATCCTTTCCTTACAGATGGACCAAACCCACTGAAAAGACATGACACGACCAACCACCCTCCCACAAACCTTGCGGGCGCCGGTTAGTAAACCGACCAGTGCCCGTTGTCCCCCTGGCTCCGTAAAGGACGAAAGTGCTAAGAAAGCACTTAGGCCTTCACCTCCTAGAGCTACACAGTTCATCCTCACCTTGTCCGATGATCCAGATGACAATGTGTCAATTGCCACTTTGTGTACTGGCAGTCAATCCCAAGTCACAGAATATCCACACAGTCCCTGACAGACAGATGACTACCCCCGGGGGTGACAAGCTGGCGAAGAAAGAAGACGAAGACAGAAGAGCGCCAGAAGAGGCCCTAGCCAGCAGGGTTCATCAGCCAGGACCCAGGGAGGTTGACCGAAATCTTCGGCACCGCTCACATTTGTGAGTGGGGCCGTTCGTAAAGTAAGTTAACCCGCCCTGCACGAGGCCGGTCCAGGTCTACAGCGATGACTAGGGTAAAAAGGCAATAGTCCTGCCTGGCCCTAGCATCCGAGACCGTCATCATGCCAAATGGATATTGGCGGTAGTAAGAGGTTTCTGTAAAAACGGGGTTGTCAGTCGTGAATTGAGCACACTTCGCACACTATTAATACTTTTTGCGCTTGTTAAACCATTGTGAAAATGATTATAAGAATAGTTTTTAAATTTAAATGTCAAAGACATAAATCAGAAAATCGATAGGATATAATAAAAATGGAAAATTTTGAACATCAGGCAATAAAGCAATAAATACGGGATTTTTATACTAGGGTTATCAAACAAGAATTATAGTTTAAAAATATTAAAGAGTGAAGATTGATGTAATTCTCACTGTGTGATTTGTTTTTAGGTGGAAATGTACTAATATGCCAGAGTAAGCACATTTAAGTTTAAGTTAGGTTAAGTAGGATATGATAGTAAGGGGGTTAAATGGAAGAGAAACATGAGTAGAATTTCGCCTCCTTTCAATAAATAAATAAAAAAAACAGAACTGTTAAATTGTAACTAAGGTGTGTGTGTGTGCGTGTGTGTGTGTGTGTGTGTGTGTGTGTGTGTGTGTGGGTGTGTGGGTGTGTGGGTGTGTGGGTGTGTGCGTGTGCGCGTGTGCGCGTGTGCTTGCGTGCGTGCGTGCGTGCGTGGGTGCGTGCGTGCGTGGGTGCGTGCGTGCGTGGGTGCGTGCGTGATTGCGTGCGTGCGTGTATGTGTGTTTGTGTGTGTGTGTTAGTTTGTGTTTGTGTTTGTTTGTGTGTGTGTGAGCTCGCGCGTGTGCGCGTGTATCCGCGATAACTCGAAAAATACGAATACACAGTTTTTGAGATAAAGCTTTCAAATTTGGGACACGTGTTTTAAAGGCCAAAAAGAATGATTAATTCGATGATGAGCAAAATAGGCCAGCTGAAATGAGATCCACGGGACCCAAACTTTTTTTGTATTTGCCTTTATAAAAAAATATATTCTTGATGAAAGATTATAAATCAAGTCTACTATATCAAGCTAATAAAATATCTTTTCCAATTACGTAAATAAAACTGATGTAGACTTAAATTTTTTATACAATTGACCACATAAAATGGGGTTAGATTATATTTAGTAGTTTGACATTTGAAATGTCTAATTTAGTTACAAAAATGGCAATGTCAATAAGAAGAAATTATTAAAATATATGACATGAATTATTATTGACAGTATCGAATGACGCTGATAATTAATTATTTAAAAATTTTAATGAAACATTTCAAAGTACGATATTAAAATTTAATTGCGGTAAGTGAAGGATTATATAGAATGATTTTTTTACATCAGGATGATATATTATTGGTATAAGATAGTTATGTGCTGGTCACATCAGATATTTTAATTTTCAAATAAATTAGTCACAGATTTGTTGATTTAATTCTGGTCTAAACCTTAGTATGTTCTCGAATCTATGTATAATATAATAAGGTAAGGTCCATCTAAAGTTTAGGTTTCAATGGTTCCAAGTTTCAATCAGCTAGAGGTTACAATCGATTTAAAGCAGTATTGGCTTTACACACTATGTAATGCAATCTATTTGAACCCAACTTGATTTGAAAACCATTTTATAATTTTAGATAGACCCAAATTAATCATGCTGGTCTGTATGTATCGATTTAGCTCTGATATTCGATCCAGTTACAGTAGTCAAAGCGTAGCTTTAGAAATCTTTATTCATGTGCAATATGATAATTTAATTATTGTTTTATTATTTAACATATATTTCATAATCATAGTCCAAGAAAATGAGGTGAGAAGTTGACAGTAATTAGGAAGTGATTGAACATATTTGGTAGTTGTTCAGAATTAAAAACTGAGTATAATAATCCAAAGATTCAAATTTGACCGACCGACCAAATTAAAAAAACATTTTAAAAAGGGTACACCGCGACGCTTCACCCAAAACGCTTAGAGAACCGTGGCAGATACGTCAAAATTTTATAGGACCAAAGTCGTAGAAGATAAAATTCTCAAATAAAAGTCCATGACGGTATAATTTATCTTTTATAGTTTAGCCGTGAGCGCACATATTTGTACTATCAAAACACGAGAGCGGCTGTATTGACTCTAATTGTTTAATTCATTATGTACATTTTGTAAGTACTGAAACTAGTCCGAAAAATTTGCATGTTCTACGCATTGTGAGGAAATTTTCCGCACTAAAATTTTTGACTAAAAATTCAAATTTTGACAGCGCAAAAAATATGTTTCTCAATTTCATAGGGATTTCAGCAGAATTAAAGTTAAGATATTTTGTAGATTATTTATCGTGAATCAAAAACATTACGTGCAAAATGAGGGTTCTTTAATAACTGAAAATCTGACCCCTTGAAATTTTATTGTAAAAGCTATAGTTTCGCTAAAAAATATTCATAACTGAACAAAAAAAAAATTTTGATCTCATACTAGTCGGTTTCAGCAAAATATAAGGATTTTTTGCAAGTATTACAATTCGTCTCAAATTGTTTATAACAATTGTTTATTTAAAAGAAATTGTAAATTATAATGAAAAAAATACATTTGGTATTACTAGCTGGTCTTTATTTTTCAAAATGGGTTCGAACCTTTGATGTGAAGATAACACTGACGTAGTTTTCCGCGAAACACCAAAATACCATATTACTCGACGCGCATTTCGCTGAGTTTTAATCATCTCCAGATGATACCAACTTGGCGAAACGCCCGTCGAGTGCAGTATATAGTGTATTGGTGTTTCGAGGAAAACTACGTCAGTGTGGTCTTTATATTTGAAAAAAAAAAAGACTGTGGGCTA
Organism: Rhamnusium bicolor; assembly: GCA_029963845.1. Classification (NCBI taxonomy): domain Eukaryota; kingdom Metazoa; phylum Arthropoda; class Insecta; order Coleoptera; family Cerambycidae; genus Rhamnusium; species Rhamnusium bicolor. Next base: position 533,711 of record JANEYF010000641.1, on the reverse strand, counting down.
TATTTTTAGAAAATTATCTGATATATTTATTAGTGACACCAGAGAACACGCCACAACCTCAGCTTATAACATTCAAAGAAATATGTGGTATAATAATAAATAGACACCACAGAAATTAGACAACCCCCTGAATCCAAAGTAGAAGTTGTCTAAAAGTGGGTTTTACTTAGAAAAACGTGAAAATTGCCAGTGCCGGTGGTGGGATTTGAACCCTCATCTACGATAGAAAGATTTCTAGTCATGCTTGCTATCACGTGCTTTTGCCAATTATGACACACAGTCGGTATGCCATGGAGTAATAAGTATATTATATATATATATATATATATATATATATATATATATATATATATATATATATATATATATATATATATATATATATATATATTAAATATGATTTGAAGGAAACAACTACTCAGCGGGCAAATACCCCGACCTGCATTGAATTACACCTCCAAATCATGATAGATGGAAAGCCAATATCATTTGTCAATTCCTAACCAGACATAGATCGATTTCGAACTTATTTGTTCTCTTCAGTATGCCATAGGTTATGGAACAGACAAATGATAGTGGCCAACCTGCTAGTTATATACTAACTAAGGTGAAGTGAATAGTGGTGAGAGGTATGAAACTTCTCATATGGTCTGAATGCTACTATCCGACCGACATCCTAGATGTCCCTCGGATAGTAGCATTCAGACCATATGAGAAGTTTCCATACCTCTCTCCACTATTCACTTCACCTTAGTTAGTATATAACAAGCAGGTTGGCCACTATCATTTGTCTGTTCCATAACCTATGGCATACTGAAGAGAACAAATAAGTTCGAAATCGATCTATGTCTGGTTAGGAATTGACAAATGATATTGGCTTTCCATCTATCATGATTTGGAGGTGTAATTCAGTGCAGGTCGGGGTATTTGCCCGCTGAGTAGTTGTTTCCTTCAAATCATATTTAATAACATTAGTTTAGTCCACCTGGGCTAGGGGTCGCCGCTCTCGGTACTTGCTGTGATGCAAGTCGCTATCCGCCACAGGGACATCTAGGATGTCGGTCGGATAGTAGCATTCAGACCATATGAGAAGTTTCATACCTCTCACCACTATTCATATATATATATATATATATATATATATATATATATATATATATATATATATATATATATATATATATATATATATATATATATATATATATATAATAGTCCTGAAACATTTGAAACACATTTAATTTGTAAGAAAGCAAACTACGCCTTATTTAATGTTTTGCAAACTCTCAGCATCCGTTAGGTGTATTATCAAATTTGTATCTAGGAACGTTACTGTTTCTGAAAACTTAGTATTATCAATGCATTGAAATTCATACAAAATTCCTCTATTTATGAAATAAAATTATGTATTTGGTTTTACTGTCATTAATGATAATCCGGTTAAATGCTTAATTCACCAATAGTGTTTTGAAGAGCAGTTTCAAGTTGTTAAAGCGTTGCTGCTGGCAGAGCTATTGTCATCTGCAAATATTGTAAAATTCGGTAGGTTATTTATAAATAATATAAACAGTAATGGCCGTACAACAGAACCATGTGGACCTCCAAGTTTAACATCATATATGGCAGATGTATGGTACCGTTAACATTAATGACCATATTTTTGGCTTCCTATTAAACATGAATAAATCCAGTTAAAAATGTTACTTGGTATTTACCAAGTATTATGTACCATAGGAATAAATAATAAATAGAAAATCAAAACAAAACGAATAATTTAGGCAAAATATACATTTTTTCATTTACTGCTTATAACTATGACAATTACATGGAGACAGTAGAGTAAGTAAAAAATAAGCTTGTCAGGTAGGTATCATTTCTGTAAATCACGCACCGTTGTAATTTCCAGAAATCGCCACGTGTGGTTACTGAAACCACCACGTCTTCAAGAATTTCTGTATAATCAAGGTTTGATTGGTCAAAAGTAAAAAATGCTCAAATATAATTGCTCTAAATATATAAAATGCGATTGTCACCAAATTCGTACTATTCTTGGACTCCGCGAACTCTCATTCTGTTTAATTTTCTAATTTGCAGCAATAATTAGTTGGAGTTTGTAGAAATTATATTGAGACGTCAGAAAATGTCCATATCTTTGATAAAGATATTTAATTGCCCTATTGGCTGACGCAAATTTCTGCAATGTGATTTTTTTCGTAATTATTTCCCCACATGTATCCTACATCCAATAAAATTTTTTAATGTTTCTCAGAAGCTCCAATGAAAACGGTTTATTAGGGGCAAAATTAAAAAGAATCTCCAAGATATTCACCACTTAAATTAATTTTATTGATGTGTATCCATAGAAATTTTTCATTAAAACAAATATTAATTTTTCATTTGGCTTAACTAAAACGAATCATTTTGGCGGTGTCAATTAAGAAGATAAATAATTTTTATTGTGTTGAATTATAAAAGTTGCTTTTTATTTTGGAAATTGTCCCATCAAATATAACTCGTGGTACGATTCTATATGAATACATTTTTATTTAAAACGCTGTTTGGTAATGAAGCTACAAACTTTCGTAAATAAACATTTATTCGACAAAATCATAAGCCCTTGATCTGTTATTATGAAAATTCGGCTTTTTTCACTCTGTGCAAAAACAGACAACAATTAGAGAAATTCATTTTTTTAATGTCAACAATATCAATACCTAATTTAATAATTCTCGATAAGGTTTCTTTAAATATTTTCTTTACCCTAAATGTTCTAGTCTATAATTTAAGAGATTCCAGTTATCCGGTTTTGTATTTAGTTATGGAATAAAAAAATTTAAGTTTTAATACCTTGATCAAAACCAACACGTGTATCTATTTTTACTTTTTCAAATTAAGCTCCCAAACCAACAAAATTTAATTTAAATTTTAATAACTAGCGTTACACTAAACTTTACCTCAATACGTCAACAAGTCCTGAAAAATCCAGAAAACCTCATTGTTCGTAGGTAGTAAAACTTTGACTTTTCGTCGGTCGCCCAGTTTTCTGATTATTTTTCGAAAACGAACGTCTCTTTATATTTCTACTTGGATCTTCTAATTAATGCTCTCTAATGGCTTTAACAAACCTCTCTGCAGAATTTTTTTCTCTAAGATAGGGGCCACTTTGAAAGGGCTTATAGTTTACAAGCTTCTTAAAAATCTGATAATAATAAATTTTCAATGTAATTATGATTATGTAATTTGGTCACTAATTAACCATGCCCCCTCACTAGCATTTCGCTTTGGTCGGACGATAATTGATTCTAATGACTAAAGGAAACATAGGATGAATAGATACGGCCTGCTTATATAGCATCTACATCAGCAGGGAACTTCGGTGTTAGCATTTCGATTAAAGTTATCCTACCACCATTATACAGTCTACATTGACAAATGTTAACATCTGAGATTACTACTTTTATTTAATTAAATATTCAACAAAATAAGACTTTTTTTGTTCTCATTTGCAAACATTATGGGAGTAATAATAAGTTTAAAAAATCTACAAATATAATTTTTATAAACTGAATATAGGTTTAGCCTTTTCACTATATACGTACCTACTTCAGGACGGATATCGTTTTATATATGATCAAATACAGGATGTCTCACCAGGAACTGCATCGATCCATATAACGAAAAGTACGCACCAGAATTTTTTTTAAATTTAGGGAATTACTAATAGTAGTGTGGTCAATCCCTATATCGATCGATGCAGTTCCTGGTGAGGCACCCTGTATACCCACTAGGAAGTTACATATCACTAAGGGTTTCTGTATCTATTCAGAGACACCTAATGTAGCCGATTTATCAGTAAAGTTGGCCGAGGTGGCTGGAGTACAGCCACGGTCTTGCGCTAGCGTCACACGTACGGGTTTAGAAGTGATTTACGCTGCAGTCTTATTTGAAAGGTTAATGCGTGAGGTTGTACCTATAAATTATGCATAATGTCAAACGCGCCAAAGGGTAAAAAACGACCGTACGCGGACACAGTGAATAAATTTATCGGTGAATTTCCGGATTTATTCCATGATGGATGTAAAATAATTTGTAAAGTTTGGGATCAAGACTTAATGTGCTGGAATAAATACGGCTGCAAAATTCATGTCAATAGTAACCGGCATAAAAATAAAGAAATGGCGTGTCTTCTTTGGAACCTCAGTTTATGTTTGATTTACTGTTAATGCTGATTGCCTGTGATGTTCCTCTGCGTATATTGGATAAACCAGCATTTCGGGAGTTCTGGAATAAATACAATCCCCAGGTGAATTTATCAAGTCGTTCATCGTTACATAGATATGTACCAAGTGTTCGGGAAGACATTGTAAATAGGATGAAATGTGCATTAAAAAATATACGGCTGTGGTTATGTTTTGACGAGACGACAGATTGTAAAAAAAAATCTACTTTATATATTATAGTATGTGTACTGGACCCTCTTAAACCAACATTTCCACATTTACTAGCTAGTAAAAGACTAACTGCGTGTACTGGCGAAATAATTACGCGTGTGGTGTTGGAGGCATTCGAAAAATTTGAACTTTCAACAAGTCAAGTATTGATGTTTGTGACTGATGGTGCCGCGACAATGCTCGTGGTAGGCCGTTCTCTTCAAAGAGACAATTGTAGGTTTTTACATGTTACGTGAAAAGTGCATGCGTTACATCTTGTGGCAGAAACGATTCGAAAATGTTTTCCAGAGGTAGATGCATTAATAGCAAATACAAAAAAAGTATTTCTCAAATCTCCTAAACGGCTTCGAGCATTGCACAGATAGTGTCCTGGTATCTCTGAACCACCAGAGGCGATTCTTACACGTTGGGGAACGTGGTTGAAAGCGGCTTTTTATTATGCTGAATATTTTCAACAAATAAAAGCTGTGATACTACAGTTCAACCCTAACGAGGCTGCAGCTATTAGGGAAAGCCAGACAAGCTTTCAAGACGTTTCCCTTGAAACAGATTTAAAAACTATTAATAGCAATTATAGAGGACTACACGATGCAATAGAAAAATTGCAGAATAGTTCGTTGTCGTTAGTGGAATCGCTGCAAATAGTGGACGACGTAAATACACAGCTACAGGCTATAAACGACGCAAAAAATAATCGGGTTAGTGAAAAATTCGAGTGTGTATTACAGAAAGATCCTGATTTTAGCAAATTAAGACAAATTTGTAATGGTGTATCTACAACTTCGCAAGTGAGGTCACAGATTGTTTTACTTATGCCTGTATTACATCCGTAGATGTCGAACGGTCATTTTCAAAATATAAACATATTTTTTCACCAAAGTGAACATCGCTGACGGAGACAGCTGTAGTAACATACCGGATGCTATTATACTATAAATCTTCCCCCCCTTTGTGATGACGACAACCAAACTAGTTCATAAATCTGCTTAAAAGGGTGAGTTTTATACAGATTTTTATAAAATGTATCATTATTGTTAAAATTTATTTCCATTTATTGTACTTATTCAAGTATTATGATATGATGTAAACATATGAGTCATATGACGGCTCTGTCGGCCAGGTGACCTCGGCCAGCTTTATTTATCAGCTAATATGTATGATGTGTGGAGAGGAATTGTACGAGTACGCCGCACAGTGGACTAGAATTAATTTTTAGAAGGACAACACTTAAATTTGTAAGAATTAATTTTGGGAAAAACTCCTTTATTTGTAACTTCAAAAATAGTCGGTGCATAACGACAGCAATATGAGAATTCCTAAAAACAAGTCATTTAGCAATAGTGATCAGGTAAAGAACACTAATAACGCGCAACCATTCTCAGTTTGTCAGTTGTTCTTGTATCGTATAGAAGTGGTGTTGTGGCCTCGATTGTTCTTGAGGGTGTAAAATCTTTCCTGTAGGAATCTTTTTGTTAAAGATATGCTACTTTTTCCTTTTTTATTTAACATTTTTTAATACAGTTATTTGTGATATTATCTTATTTAAAATATTAACTAAGAAAGTGCCATTATTTTTAAATTACATATTTACTTAGGTTTATAAAAAATGCACGCATTTGCACACTGTAATTTGAAATTTTTAAGGAAGCTTATACAATAACCGTTAATAAAATGCAGTGCCCATTAGTGATATGTAGGGATAACTTGTTTTTATTTGAGCTTTCTTTTGCCTTGAGTATTAACATATTATATTGTGACGTACTTCGTTGCTCTACCCAAGAGCAGAAGTGTCACTTTGACGCCCAACACTACGGCGGTGCACACTGTACGGAGATCTCGGGCGCCAGTTTCTGTTTAGAGTGTAGAAACACCACTTTACTCTATCAGCGGGACGATAGAGGCCGGGCAACTGCAGTGAAGATACGGCTAAGCCAGGGGTCGGGAAAAAGGGAACTTACATACTACAGTTAAGGAACAGACTGTCATTCAATATATGTACATTTATTCTACACACTAATTCTTATTTACACTTTATACACACCTTAGTAACTACAACTTATACTACAACGGTCTTAATTACAAGCGATCTTATTCTACGAGCGGTCTTATACTACTACGGTCTTAACTACAAGCGGTCTTATTCTACAAGCGGTCTTATACTACTACGGTCTTAACTACACTACGGACAAGCGGGGCAGTAAGCGGGCGGTCAAGCAGTGCGATACGGTAAGCCGGTGAATGAAGCGGTGAAACGGTAAGCAGCGATAAATCAATCGGTCATACGCAGACGGCGGACGGATACCAGGAGGGGAAGCAAGCGCCAATACAAGCACACTATGCCTATCTATTTACCAAACCTTTATCAAACCTTGCTACCTACTTCCGGATCCTAGGCTGCTTCCTCTCTGGAGCGGTTGGGGTCGGCACGTCTGGTCGGTACGGGTGGCAGCAACGGACTGGTCTCGGATACTCTGCAAAATCCTCAAGCTACTAAACTCTGCCCAAAAAGCAGAAGTAGGAGGAGCGCGGTAGTCATGCGCGAAATATTGCAACTACGTCACCGTTTATCGACTTAGAAAAATTCGCAATTACCTTTGGATACCTATGTACCTCTATACTCACAAGTTTACTTACTATCCAAGTCGGCGTGGTGCTTCGGTTGGAGCTCAGACGGGAACTAATTTAATGATAAAATCCTCATGCTACTAAACACTGCTAAAACGCAGAAGTAGGATGAGATACGGTAGTCATGCGCGGTTTATTACAGCTACGTCACCCGTTTGTGGGCTTAGAATAATTCCGCATTAAATTTAATTACCTATTTCTTTATACTCACGAATTTACTTACTATCCAAGTCGGCGTGGTGCTTCGAGTAGCGGTCGGACGGAGACTAACTTGATTGTGAAAATCCTCATGCTACCAGATACTGCTAACGCAGGAGTAGGATGAGATACGGTAGTCATGCGCGGTATATTACAACTACGTCACCCGTTCATCGACTTAGAATAATTTCGCATGAAATTTAGATACCAATATATCCTTATACTCACGAGTTTACTTACTGTGCTGGCCGGCGTGGTTCCTCGTTGAGTAGCTGGACGGAAACTACTTTAATTATTTTCAGTCTCAGGCTCCTTCATGATAGCGCGGGTAGAAGAGTGCCGGGGCACGATGCGCGCTTCGTGTGTCGCGATTCGCGTACTGCCAGCTATTCGACCTATGTGGAATGTTCACAAAAACATATCCATACTTCCTATCTATAATTAATAATTAAACTGTTATTCTTTACAAGCGCAGTAATATAATGGACAAAATATTCTTCAAAACCGACAAATAACACTTAGCTACCTAACTTAACTTAATCAAATAAAATCACTTCGTTACAATATCATTTACAGAGACAATGTCTGTTACCAGTTATTTGAATTTTTAAAAGACAAGGTTGTGCAGTTAAATTCAGAATTAGCTAACTATATTTATAAGCAAACTTGCTTTTAGAAATTCAGATAACTCTTCTGGCCTACTGTATGCCGTGCTCTTGAAAATATATGTTCCGGTATAGGGACCAACACAGGTGATGGATCAGTTTTATGTCTTACATAATGAAATACATTTTTTGTGTGACATACGTAGGATATGTTATAGAAGGATACGGTATAATATTTCTTTCAGAAAATGTCCCGACATAACCGATTGCCTCTGGCAAATGAAGAATTTCTTCAACTGTTAGAAAAAGATAACAATTCACATCTTGCTGCTTTATTAAAGGATGATAATTGGGGTGGGATGAAGAATCAGATGGACAGGATGAAGAAATGAATAAATCATTGGAGTTCATGGGGGAGACAAATGAAGAAAACGAGCTTGAAGATAATGTGTATGACCAACAAATTAGACATTAGGAAAATGAAAATAGGGATACTACGATCATTGAACCCGAGAATAGTGAGGAGGGTAACATAAATGAAGTCGAGAGTATCGAAACAAAAATGAAACAGCAGAAGAAAGCAATCAATAAACGAAGGTTTTATGAGACATATGATCTCATTGAGAATAGAAATATTCATTTGATGATTCTTTTTTGTGAAGTGTACCTATTTATGTCACTTTGACTCTAGAAAACAATGAAACAGTTTCATTTCCCATTATGTTTTGCATATAGTACAGTGAAATGGTTAGTATCTCTTGTAATATCTGATAAAAATATAACCCACTAATATTTTCAGAATTTGTTTGTATCTTAATGATTTGTTTTTATCAAATGAGATATGTGTGTATCTTATATATTCAACAATGTCTTAAAAATCATTTCTTAAAATATTTTCTTCGTCTTTCAAGTCACCGCGGAAACTCCTGAAAATCCTAGAATTTTGTGTAAAGTAGAGGAAGACGGAGCCCTACAGTTTATTGTTTAGTCCAAACCACATCTAGGGCATCAACAGTTCCCTCTCCCATCTTAACCCGAAATAAATTACAAATAAAATTTCTTACTTGCTCCAGGATGGAATAGAACCATCGACGGAACCGAGTAAATGAAACGCTTTACTCACATGGCTACCATGCTCCCAACTGGACGGATTTAATAAAGATTGTTGTTGGCTTAGAGGAAGACCAGCCTATATTTTTCAAATAATTGAAAAACAATTGAATCAAAATGTGTCTACCTGTGATATGTTAGAAAGTGAGACGACTTTGGCTTTTCATTGAACATTTTTTCTCTGTGGGCAAAAAATTTAAACTTGTATTTTTTTCAGAACGATTTTGGAATTTTGCCATTTACTTCATTAGTTGCGGAAGTATATGTTTTAATTCTATTGAAATTATCAAAAACCAGACGAAAAAAGATCTTTGAAATTATCAAATTAGAAATTTGACAAATTCTCTTCATATTCTTCAATATTGGTTAATATGTTGGCTTTGACAGATTAAGTTAGAAAATAAATCAAATCATGCCACATTCTCAAAATTTCTGATGCAGAAATTGGAAAAAAATTGTGCAATTTTTGGCTCAAAAGTACTTAATGTCTCAAAAAAGCTACTTTAGTGTACAAAGCAAATTAATATCTGGATGACCCATTGTCAAAATTTCAAAACCTTCTCGAGGGAGCACTCATGAGTTTATGCACAGAAAACAAATGAAAAAATATTTCGTCAAATAGGAGAACCTCAACTTTATAAAAATAGAGGCCGTGTAATTTTCTTCATATTTTTCTGTTTCTACATCAGTTTAGAGATCATCCTGTAGTCAAAAAAATTAGTTACACCTCATTCTAAAATTTCTCTCACAGAAACTGGAAAAAAATGGTACTGTACAACAAACGGGTGATGGCGAGCGGTGGGAATGCGCCGTTGACCAAATTTCAACGTTACGCCACTCCTCGGCTAGAGCAGAGTAACCAATGTCAGAGACAACCCGAGACGCGCAAGTACGTGCTAAAATTTAATCCACAGTATTAAATTGGTCGATTGTAATGGAAGGTGAAAGTAGATGGCGCAAGAAGCAAACGCCCGCGAAAATTCAAAACTCCCCTTTTTATTATTTTATTGATATTATTTATAAGCTTTATTTCTGCAGCAGTTGGTGATCGTTTGTGGACCAGAAGTAGTCGATTAGTTGTTTTTAAATACTTCTATTCGCTGGAAGTTAAAAACTAATCGAGTGACTATCTCTGATGATCCACAAACGATCACCAACTGCTGCAGAAACAAACCTATTTTAAAGTTAGAATACAAAACTAGAGGTCAATTAATTCTTATGTTAAACTAATCAAAAGGTTAATTGTAACCTTGTTGAACCGCTTAACATAAGATTTAAAAGAAATATGTTTTTGTATTGGATAATTAACATAACATTTAAAACACAAGTAGGTAGGTAATAATATTTTGTACAAAATTTATTAAAATCAGAAAAATACAAAAAAGCAAATTTAGGACATTTTGTCAATATATTACAGAAAATATCAAGAAAGCATGATAGTTATTTATGCAACAAGACCGGAAAGTGATTCTTAACAGGGCGAGCTGGCAATTTCCATTGCAAAAGCCCTGGCGAGTCCAGTAAAGTCACTTTCTGGGTGTGTTGTGTGCAATGTTTTTTCTGCAATGGTTCCTGCTAGTCTCAAAAAACTTTTTAACTTTAATAAAATATAAAATCAACTGACAGACATCAGACACTTACTTTCAAGGAAGACTGGAATAATCATTTTTAATTGTTATCGGATACTTTTTGTCAACAGAAAATGACATAAGGAATCGGTAGACTTTACAAATCCTTATGTCACTTTGCCGGGCTAGACCTGTAAATATATATTTTCCACTCAAAAAATTGATCACAGTTAAATTTCTAGAAGGTTGCAGAAAAAGAATATTATTTAATGATTATAATTAAATTTAAAATATTTATTAGGCTTGACTTGCAGAGACTACCTTAAAATGTTATTAAGTGCTAGATAAAAAAATCATGTATTGTGTGGCACACAACGTGGCTCTATAAAAATTAAGGTTCTAATTATGCGAAAGAATCTTCAGTTTTCCCTTTGTCTCACGAGCACCATTTTTTTTATGATTCTTTTATTCATTTTGCCTCACGAGCATCTTTTTTATTTTGCTTCTGTGCCTCATTGTGCCTCTTATACCACCAAGGAATCCTAATTCTAATAATTCCCCGGTCGTTTTCGAACGGTGACATTCTGATCTGATACAGAAGTGCTGGGAATCTCCTCCAAAAACTCACTAGCTGCCTTCACTATACTAGGAAATTCCTCCGCCAACTCATAAGGTATATTCTTTGAAGTTGAGGCCTCGCTTGAGGCTAGATCTGAAGTAAAATGAGATAGATATTAGCGACCATGTTTATTGGTTCAAATCTATATTTCTTTATTTTGAATAAATTAAATAATAGTAAAAATCTGCGATAATTCTATCAAGCTAATTAGTAACAACTATGGATTGATATCTAAGGACCCCTCACCACCAACATTTTGTAAAACACATATTACCTGCTTGCACTTGGTATGTTGCCAACTGACGACATGGAAAAAGTGTGGGGACTGCATTGCGGGTCAACCTATGACTACTTAGGTCACCATAACTCTCAACAGTAATATGACTGGAGCATATCCTATAATTTTGAAGAGTTTCTTCAGTGTAATGTATACCCATATTCTCTTGCCAAATTTTTGACCTGTAAAACAAAAAATTGTGCTGTTAGAGGTGTTGTTAATTTAGTGCAGGCCTTAATTTACCTTTCCAACCTTGAAGGAAAATAATGACGTTTTGCCACATCGTCCTCCGAAGAACCACACACATAACACAATCTAATTCGTGACTCTGTGGCCATCTCAAACAAAAAATAACCTACAACCAATTTCAAAGTTTATTATGAGGAATGAAATAAGTAAAGGATACAGTTAGCACATTTTCTAATACTGTTTATCCTTTCTGATTAATAAATAGGTTAGATATAGCGGATAAAATTATTTATAATTTTATAACTTACCAGTTATATGAAATTGGTAGTCTTTAAGAAGAGAAATAGTCTTTAACACACAAATATCACAAAATAAAACGAGAAATAATCAAAATCACGACAAAATAACAAACACTTCTTTCGTCAGTTCAAGTTGACAGATAAATACCACAGAAAAAGCGCGGGATAGAACAGAAATGACAGCAGTGCAAGTGCTACCCTCTGCTTTCACCTTCCATTTTATCGGACTAGGACAGCTATATTTGACTATTTTTATATTAAATAAAGATAGCGAATAAATGTTAAAATCGGACAAAATTTTCTATCCACTTGCACGTCTCGGGTTGTCTCTGCCAATGTATCATTCAGAAGCGTTACATATATCCGCTCTGTTTTTGTGATTATTTGTTATATCTTTCGTTGTTGTTTTTATATGTAAATATCAAATACTTACTCGTATTAACCGATGTTAACCTATGAAAACAATGTAGTGATTGGGTAATATATATATTATTTCTTTATGTAAGTATTTTGTTTGCATTTAAATTAATTTATTATAATTTACAGGCCACAGCTATTCTATTTTAGTTTGTCGCGCCAATTATACTTGAGTAAGGCGTAACGATATCTGCGTGATCTAACCCCCACCGCTCGCCTTCACCCGTCTGTTTTGCATTTTATAACTCAAAGAAAACTCTCAAAATAGCAACTTTCTTAAAAAGATAACAATATATCTGCAACTAATACTGAACTTTAAAAGTTTTTAGCCACAGAAAAGAAAATTAAAAGCATCTCTTTAAACAAGAGCACTTCTGAGTTCTTGTTTAATTATGAAATAAATGAGGCTGCAGAAACTGAAAGCGGATTGAAATTTAGCTAAATATATAACATTTTGAATTTGAATCGTATTTTCCAATTTTACGCTTTATCTATTGTGCAATTTATTTAGACGACTATTGGAACTACCTTTGAATATGTTCAATAAAAATATAAAAAATGAATAAGCACGCCTATGTCTTGGCTGTAAATTTTTGTCTGCAACAAATGGAATATCATCTTGAAACGAGGAGGGATTGAGAGCATTTAGTTTGAGTGTTGACAGTCACAGATCGTGACGTCGTTCGGCGTTATAGGTAGGTGATCAATCTCCACCTCTCCAACTACGTCTGCTCATTTATAAAACCTCAATGTGATGCGTCTTTGATATATTTTTTCCAATTTCATCTCAGAATTAACAATGTCAACATGGTTGCTATTAAAAAAAACGTTCGTTTTTAATGGGTATTTATTTCTCAGAATGAGACGAGACGCCTGATATATTTTTTATTGTGAGTAATTAGAACTTAGAAAATTTAAGAAATTATTTATTGAAATCAGTATCAGCGAACTAGAATAAATTCTTAAATTAATTTAAAATTTAACTATCAACAAAGTTACGAAGTAACCCACAAATTTTGATTTGTCTACCCAAGCAACATTCTGACGACGAACCGACGTTGTTGTTCGCAACTAAAAGTCGGTGTGCGACGTACACAAAACGTCGGGATGACCCATATTTGTACTAATCTGGTCAATAAAATATGGGTCGATTCGACGTAGAGGACCGACTTTAGTCGTTGTGATTACCGACCAAATGTTCACCAAATTTTACGTCGGCTTAAGTTGGTTGTCAGCCTATTACCAACCTTATTTAAAATTTGCCCTTAATCTGACCTACCAAAGTCGGGTGTAGGTAGTGAAACTAAGCAATTTTGTATATTATTCTATTTGTCGTACCTATCTATTTATATAAAATGGATAAGGCGTGTTTATCATTGAGTACGTATTATATACAAAATACTTCGAATAAAATTTTAATAAATCTGGTGGGGTAAAAACTGAAACGAAAGAAATTTTATTGATACATATATATAAAGTAGGTCGAAAAATATAGTGAACCCATAAGAATAATGTTTATTTTAAGAACGAAAGTACTATTTTTATTTTTTTTACTTTCAAAAAATATTTTCCGTTTCCAAAGAAAGCGCAATTGAAATATTGTTTAATTAATTTTACGAGTAAATAAAGACTTTTTTGCTTACTTTATTTGAAAAAAGAGGCAAATTTTGTGTATTTTAAATAATTGTACACATAATCAACATGGCCGCCCATTATTTCCTTCTGTGGAACCAGAAAATATGGCGAAGGCGGAATAAGTGCAACTATTTTTACTAATAGCGACTTCACGGTTAAATGATTTCACCTGCACCAACTTTTAGTAGGCTTTGGTGCAGAAATCTGCACTAACACTAACGTTCATTCCAAACAATCACGATAATATCGACCGTCTCTTGCAGTTGGTGTATAAATCTTTACTAAATTATCTATCAATACCTGAATTATCGACATTGATTTGAGGTTATGTTAGACCAAGGATCAAAAGCCTAACATCAACGTCCAACCGACGTTGCTAGACGACTATGTCAGTCAGCAACGTCTAACCAACGTTGGAATGTTACCCAAAAATTACCTAAATCTAATTAATCAGTTACCAACGTCTAATCAACGTTGGATAATAATCTAAGAACACACTCAACGTATTAAGTAGATTTCTGACATCAAACCAATGTTGGTAAATGTGCTAGATGTAAATAGTAGGTTTGCGAGGTGCAAGCTACGTTGCTCCGACGTTGTATCATAACTATAAAATTTAAGACGCTACTTGACTAATATTTGTAATAATTCTGACCTTATAATTAGTAAAAGAGTAGTCGGTAGTCGGTAAAATGTTACTTGAGATGAATGTAGCTACCTATCAAGTCGGTTACCAACGTTGTACAGAAGCAGGTGTATTACCGAAAAATTAATCGGAGTTACTTAAGTTAGTCATTAACGTCTAACCAACGTTAGTTAATAACTAAAAAGGACCAAACCTATTAAGCCACTAACCAACGTCTAACCAACGTTGGCAAGTGTTCCATAACAAACTTGACCTATTCAGTTAGTCACCAACGTCTACCCCAACGTTGGTAGGTTACTCAAAATTTAACCATACCTATTTTAGTCAGTTGTCAACGTCTAACCAACGTTGGTAAGTTATTCAAAATATAACCATACCTATTTTAGTCAGTTGTCAACGTCTCATCAACGTTGGATAATGACTTGAAAACATATCAAACCTTATTAAGTCGTTTTCCACCGGCAAATCAACGTTGGTAAATCGTCCAGACTTAAGCAGTAGGTTTGCGAGGTCGGCGCAATGTTCGACGTCGTATTACAACTACAAAATTTAAGTTATTACTCGACTACTATTTGTAATAATTCTGACGTCGGAATTAGTGATAAAGTAGTCGGTAGTTGGTAAAATGTTGCTTGGGTAGACAAAAGGGATCTGCAGTTAGTTTATTAATCTCGGAACAACCTGTGAATAATTTCCTGAAAATACCTATCAAACTCGCT
Source organism: Rhamnusium bicolor (assembly GCA_029963845.1). Lineage (NCBI taxonomy): Eukaryota > Metazoa > Arthropoda > Insecta > Coleoptera > Cerambycidae > Rhamnusium > Rhamnusium bicolor. The sequence goes on along the minus strand of JANEYF010000641.1, from coordinate 518,353 downwards.
GCGACATGTAATCATGTTCAATCACGTTATTAGTCACCTCACTGCATTAACAGTTTGAAATCTTTATTTTAAATTTCTTTTGGAAAAAGTAACATTTCAAAGCTCCCCCAGTGAGAAATTTGGAGTACCTCTAGTGATATAGATATGATCTCAAACTACGTAATTTGCTCGTATCATTCAATCTATTTAATTAATAAATATCAATCAAGTCAATGGCATAGACAGAACTTGACCAAAATAGTGATCCAGAAAATCCATTTTGTTGTACTGGTGAAAACTGGTTTTTGGCATTTCCTTCGGCTAATCCGATTCAAGCAGTTCACCAAATAAGAGATCCGTTCCGGTTCCCCACTGAATGTTTAATGCTATTTTCTTTTACATATTATTTCTACGATTCTATGATCTCCAAGTTGTGTTTGAGAACCTCTAGTTCCGTGAGAGTCGACCACAATGAAATTGTTTATTTAAGTAAGAATCTTATCGAAGATATATTTTATGTAAACGTGAATGATGAACCTGGATTCATTTACACCTATGAAAAATCAAAAAAAAATAGAATAAACCATTGAAGAATCTAAAAAACAATATGGGCAGCGATATCACAATTTTAAAATAAACTACTATTATTCACATTTTCTTAATCAACACAAATAAACATGTTAAATTTGTATTTATAAAGTGTCCTAAAAGTATTTAGGGAAAATATATCTTCATTCTTTAAAACAACAGCATTCTATAAATTTCTTCTATGAATCAAATTACCTCTTCCAATTCAAAATTTCCGTTAAACGAAGCTTCAGTTTTGGAGATAGGAGATAAAAAGATACAGGGTGTTTTTGAAATACATGAATATATTCAAATCTGTAGGTCCTTATGAAAATGTGAAACAAACGTCACACTGGAAATTCAAAAAATTCAAAAAAAAAATCCTTGACCCACTTCTCCCCCCCCTAATTTCAACGCTAAGATTGCTAGGAATGTAGAGCACATATTTATTGAATTTTCAGTGTTGCCAGATCTGCATGAAATTAATGAAAAATAAATTCAACTTTTCATTTCACGTCACCACATGTAAAGTTGGCACGTTTAATAGAAAATTAATATTTGAACTAAAGAAAAGCATTTGTAACAGTTAAATACAATTAAAAATCCAAACACACAAACTATTGGATGCACTAACAAGCTAGAGCATAAAATTTTCCAACAATAGCATTATCTTATTTAGATACGCACCACTTAAGCGGTCTAGTAAATACCTACTGACATAGTGAGACGTATATCGTATGATAACGTCTCGTACCAGTTACGAATTAGTCAAGGGCTACAAATGGAAGCGATAACAAATACCATAGACGTACGTAATTTTATACGGTAGGATTCAACATTATTTTTCTCGATTGTTTTTAGACATTTTGTGCGAATATGAGGATAATGTGAATATTTCCGATTTGAATATATGCATATACTCGTATTTTAAAAACACCTTGAATATATAGGTTTTTAAACGAAATATTCACCGTAATTTATCTGTATTACTCTCAACCGTGTCATCTAACAGAGCTAAGATATAATATATTTTATAATAAAATACTTGATGTTCCAAAAATGCACGGCACAAATCCAGCGTTATTGGATTATTTTGACGCAAGAATATGTTCTTGAATTTGTGCCATGCATGTTTAGAACACCCCATATTATACAGTTTGCTGAAAGGAGCATCACCGACATATGTGCAGGATATAGCACAAACTTTCTAAACACAATTTATTTCATGACGTAAGTAATTAATTCACCAAAAAGGATGACAGGAATAAGAGTTAAATCTTTAATAATCAGTTGGTATGCAAATGATTGCACTTCGCTGTTCCTTTAGGCACATTTCAAATCAAATAGTCAAGGTCATTTTCTTCATCTCAAGCTTTTTGAACTTCCCCACGTAATTGCAAAATATTCATTACGGGATAATCCTGACGATGAAATCTTCAACCTATCATATTCCATGTATCATGTTGTATTGGGGATAAATCTACTGACTTGATTGACCAAGGAAAAAAGTTATAATTCCATTCCTGCAGGTATACTCTAGCATTAACTGCTGTATGAGGTTGGATATATCTTATGGGTAAATTATGTTTCCCAGCCACTTTTGATATAGAAGTGCCACTAGTTCAAATATATTATGGAGTTCAAGTTGCATTCGAAAAGCATGCATGATGAAATATTTTGACTACGTGGTCGGGCGCCTAAGGCATTTGTTTTCTCACTTCGGGATCCCGGGTAAAATTTCCGGCCAAGCAGCTGGGAGTTTTTGAGTACCAGAAATTAATCCTAGCGTATTGGGTGTATCTCTTATTTCCAAATATGTAGGCCCTTTTCTGCACGGGCGTGGGTTACACTGATGAAAAAAACTCAGGCACACAACCATTCCAACCGAGATTACCAGTGCCGGTGGCAGGATTCGAACCCGTAGCTACAACAGAAAGATTTGTGGTCACACTTGCCATCGATCGCTTTAGCCAACTACTCCACCAAGCCGATATATTACCTTTCTGGTAAACAAAATATGTCCTGTGTTTTCCAGTTAGACGTCTCCTACAACCATTCTGAGCCCATAAACAGAATTGATTTCCTCAGAAAACACAAAATGAGCTCTTAACTTACCTGAGCTTGATTATTTTACCACTTGTTGAATTGACAATATATTCATGATGCAACGTGACATTGATCAACTTATCTGCAATCGATGATGCTTCTGAAGCTACTCACATTTTCAGACGAAGTTGCGTAAAAGCTTACAGAGACTTATGATGGTAATGAGTCTTCTGGGTGTTTCATCACTCCAGAGTATCATTCTTGGCAAGAATGTGATTCGAACCCTGAAAAAAATTACAAGCAAAATAAATTGTAGAAATACTAATACTCGTACTAATATCATAAAATTTTAAATAGATGTTAAAAAAATATGTAGCTCGAATGATGCTAACGATAATCATCGAGAATTTAGAAAGATTACAAACAAAAATATGCAACTACAGTGAAATTATTCGTTAAACCAACGCTTCTAGTGTAATATGCAAAAGATATTGAAAAAACAGAAAAAATTACGATTTTTTTAAGATGGCGGTCGAAGCTTACCTTTAGTTAGTCGTCGTAATTTGGAAGCATCTACATGTAATAGGCATACAAATATCTGTACCAAAATTCAGCAGGAATATAAACTATTTTGAACCAGTTTTTCAATTCACACTTTTCAAATTTTATTTTCTTTTTACATATCGATCTACATTCTTGAAGTGATTTAGCAACAAATGTGTTATATATGAGTTAACTATTAACTTGAAATTATCCCACTGCACTGGTAGTTAAATCGCATTTGAAGAACAGGGCCGCAATATTTATTTTTCTGGTATATTGCTTTAAACAAAATTTCAGTTTCATCTTTAATCATATTTTTTAATATCTCACATATTCTTAAGGATGTCATGTTTCATTTCAGGAAAGATTACTTATATTTATCTGAGCACTTAAGACGGGAACAGGAAATTATTATTATTTGAATTACGTTTAAACTGGAACAGTTAACAAGGCTAAATAGTCGAAGAAAGTCAAGTGGTATTACAGCTTATATTCTTTAAATAAATTATCTAAATAATGGTGAAGTTTAAAAATTTGAATCATAATTTATAGCATTCTTCTTAATATTAAATTAGACATAATAAAAGAGAAACTTCAGTTTGAGATTCTTGAATTACATGAAATAAAGTAGAATTCAAACAGAATACGTTCGAGATACCAGTAGAGGTAAATGCTCATGAAACGAAAAATAGGAAAATTAATCTTCTCAAGCTTTCCTCATTCTGCAAATTGTGAACAGCATTTTGAATCCTGTTCCACAGTTGCTCATCTTTATCAGTACTCATAGAGTATACTTTCTCTTTCAATGCTCCCCAAATGAAAAAGTTACAGGGAGTCAAATCTGGTAAATATGGTGGCCATGAAATGGGAGCATCTTGTCCTCTGCCGATCTATCTGACTGAATAATAATCATTTAAATGTTCATTTACATTGCAAGCAAAGTGCAGTACTGCATCGTCATGCATAGTGCATTTCATCGTATAGATTAAGTACTAAATCGTCATGCAAATCCGGCAGAGAATTTTGAAGAAAATCTAAATAACTATGGCCACTGAGGCGATTTTGCAACTTGATAGGACCAGTCAAAAAGTTGTTGATAAAAGTCATCCACAAGTTTAAACTAAATGTATATTATTAACGGCATGGGGATTTTCGTCTCTATAAACTTCTGGTTATGGAGATTTGTTATTCCATGTTTCGTTAAACATCCATAAAAAAGAATTTTTTTTTTTGGAAATTTATATCGCCAGCTTTGTTTTGTCGAATAATCTACGAGAATTGAAGACGAGCGGTAGGCTCAGTAGATAAAAGTTCTTATATTAAATGTATTATTTATTTAAACTGATATGTTGACCTACTCTGGTTTTTATCAATCAAAAGTAAAATACAAAAAAGAAACATATTTTTTACACCTGCAGCATTGAGAACGATGATCATATCCAACAGTTTTTGTGAAGGAATAGTCGACTATAAGTTTTTGTAGACTAGAATGCATTACCTAATTTTTATTATCAAAATAATAAATTATTTTTGAAATGGTCAGGTTTTAGTTGAAAATGCGTTGGTGATATTGTAATAAAAAAATGTATTAAGACTGTTAGAAGTACTCTAAGTACAAACATTTTATAAGAGAGAACAAATTTTTACAAATCGTTTATCTTTATGATAAAAATAAATATAGTTTAAAAAAACTAAAAAACACGCTTTTAAAGCACATCAAACTAAAAAGTGAAAAATAATTATTAATATAAACTGAAAATAATAATGAACGAAAAATACTAGTATTATTGTGAAAAAAGCGTGGGGTGCTTTGTGCAATATTTTTCGTATATCGAGCACCCCACGCTTTTTTCACAATAATACTAGTATTTTTCGTTCATTATTATTTTCAGTTTATATTAATAATTATTTTTCACTTTTTAGTTTGATGTGCTTTAAAAGCGTGTTTTTTAGTTTTTTTAAACTATATTTATTTTTAACTTTTTAGTTTGATGTGCTATGAAAGCGTGTTTTTTAGTTGTTTTAAACTATATTTATATTGCTTATTGATGCTGATATTATAACATATTACGATCCAACAGATATTTCTGAAAAAAAAAATATTTTTTTATTTCAGCCGTGAGGTTCGAACTCACGCCGGAGGAGTCAATCGTTTCGCGTCGACTGCCTTAACCCACTCGACCACCTAGCTAATTAACAATTACTGAATCTACTCACATATTAAGCCTTTGCTTTCACGCAGGGATACGTGAGGAAAGGATTGGCGATCCTGATCAGGATAATGATATAAACTTATCAAATTATTGTATTGTTACCGGTTCTTCGTAAGTGTACAAAGTTTCAATTAAATCTGTCCGTTTAAAGTGGGTCAAAATCGAGTCCAAAGAGTCGGTTACAAACAAACAAGCAAACAAACAAACAAGCAAACATACAGGTGAAGCTAATAAAAGCGTGTTAAAAAAGAATTGAAGTTGTAGAATCACACCCAAATAATGTTATAACAGCAGATTTGTTTAACGGTGAGAGTGTTTTTCGCACTTCTATTAATACAGTTACTTCAGTTGCAATCGGATCAAGTAATTTCTGTACGTAAATATTAGTATACCAAAATTTTTATAAAATCCTACAGAGCGTTTCAAAGTTATATGAAAACAACTACAATTTTTTGTCAACTATGATGCCCTCTAACAACTAAACCAGACGAATTGGAACAGAGGTAAATTTAATTAAATCGACTTATTTTGACCAAAAAACCTATGGTAACTCCATGTACACAGGATATTGGGACATCATTTATATAGTTCTATCCTCTATTATTTAAAATAAATTAAGTAGGTAAAATTACTAGAATACATTTGCATTTCCAATTATTTTTAATAATCGATTACTGAAATGCAGAAACAGTGACTGCAATAAGGTATAGTAGGAGAAATCGCTATAGAGATGGGAGGTGCGGGATCTGTATTGCTCGCTCGTTTACTTTTTCAATGGAGATTTTTGTGCTCAGCTAGCAACAATTTAACAATTGTAGAAGAACGTATTAACTTGAAATAAAAGTATTGATTTTAAAGTATTGATTACACATACAGTAGTTGCAGTATTCAAGTTCGCTTAATATAAATTGTTACTACACAGCAAGAACCGTGAGGAGGAATGAGCATTTCATACCAGGCAAGGATGAGTATAAAATATTAGTATAGAATAAAGAAATTATTTAAAAAGTAACAAGATACCTTTAAAAGCAAAATAAAAATTAAAAATATACTCTCAAAATAGTAACAGAAACAAATATTTTTTTTTAATAAATAAATTAAAAATAAATTTTAATATTATTAATAAATAATAACATCCTGAAAAAAGAATATTTCTTAAGCACTGAATTACGAAAGCATAAAATTGGAAATAAATAATATTGATATCACAAAATTCACTTCTTCACTTCACATCACTTCACTTTACCTCACCTCACATCACTTCTTCCTCTGAATCCTCGCCATTCTCACGCTATTCTTCATTTTCAGATGAACTACTATAATTCAAATTTATAATAAATTTATTTCCACCATTTATATGACATTCAGCAATTTTTAAATAATCATCCTCAATTGTAATTACTTTCCTAATCCTTTTTCCCAGTCTTCCTTGTTAATTTTCGACACTTTTTGAATTAACTCAACGACTTTTTTTTATCGAATTTCGGAAAAGTATTTCATTTTCTGACATTTTTCTTTAATTTACACCAAATTAATTCAATCGAGTTGAAAATACAGAAATATGGCGGTAATCTCAATACTTTGTGGCCATATCTCTCCGCTACAGTGTCTATAATATATTTCTCATAATTTCTCGTTTGCAGGACTTCCAGGAGTAGTGTTTTATTATAATTTTCCTCATAATAGAGATCATGTTCCATTAAAAAAAAATTGTAACTCCATCTTAGTAGAAATCTTATTAGGAATTTTATACAGTTTTCTCGATAGTACTTCGCATTGTCAAGAACAATAATGCTATTTGGTTTTAATTTTAGAATTAGGGTATTTTCAAACCATTCCTCAAATATTTCTCCCTCCATGTTCTTGTGGTAATCCACGTTATAGTCTTCCATGTTTTTTCCTCACAGTTTTAATGCATGTAATATAATCAACCGAGTCTCTTTCTTAGGGAGCAATGGGTTTGGTTGATATTTCCTAGATCCATCAGTCCATCCTTTTTTTTACGGTGTCATGAGTATGATACCAAGTTTCATCTAGATAATAAATTGGTCTGTTTTCCCTTTTGAGTTCTTTTTACCTCTTCTAGATATGAATCTCGCCAATTCACTTTTTGTCCGCTTTCTATAATCGTCATGCGTTTATTAATAATTAATAGTTTGATATTTAAATCCAATTTTTCTCAGCCAAGTTCCTAAAGTTCTTTTGATATATTATAATCTAATTATAATATATTTCTTTTAATTTTCTGTCTACTACGTCAATAGTTGGGATTTCATTTTTCTGATACGTGTCGTAAATTAAAGTTCTTAAAAGTTTTGCTAACGATGAGTTTTCGATTGACTGATGTCGGATTGTTGTCTTCTTAGAAGGGCCCTTTCTTTCACCAGTTTGTATATTGTGGGATAGGGAACATTAGTGAGAGATGCTGTTTCACCTAGTACATCTAAATCATAAAAATTGGGGTCATTAGTTCGTTGCCTCAAACGATTATTGTAAACATTGAAGCAAATTTGTTTCGCTTGCTTGTTCAAATGTAGCAGATTTTTTCTTACTGAAAACACTGATGAACTTTGATTTTTTTATTACTGTAATCACTGTCTCTTTCATTTTCACAAACACAATCAGATGTAGATGTAGAGTTCTTCCACGGTCAAAACATTTTTTACATTAAATACGACTTTGCAACCTTTTTAAATTATTTTCAAAAACACACCACTAAATAAACAGATATAAAATAATTATTACTTATAATATTACACTTACCATATATTACATAAGTCACTGCAACACGATAACCTTCTTAACTTATTTTCAAAACACACACAAGCAAATATACAGATATAAAATAATTATGCTAAACAAATCGGTAACAAAATTAGCGGCCCTGAACTATCACAGAATGTAAGTGAAACTCCGCCTCGGTCGCGTGCCAACAAAAGCAAGAATCATCTTTCTCACTTTAATGTAAGCGGTGTAAAAGACGAAAGATGTCATGTGTTAGACATTTCCTGCCCTCATGTAGCGTCTTACCCTGCACGTCCCGGCACTATACTGAGTTCTCGTACTATATTACCACGGATTAATCTAAACTATAAAACTCCAGTGCAGACAGGTACACTATGAATAGAATAATTTCAACTATATAAACGCATATTGTCTTCTTTACTTATGCCAAGATCGAACAAAAATTAAATTATTTTAATCTTACCTAAATGTGCATACATAACATACATTCCCCAAAAAGTCTCTGCACACATTTTACAAAATGTTATCTGTAGCAGTACCACAAGTGCTTTCAATTAAACGCTGTTGCATAGCGACAAAAATGTTAAATTTGACAAGGAATAAAAACTCGTCACTGCAAAGCGTTGAAGTATTTGTATTTGTCAAATTTGAGTCGCAGTCACGATTTGAGTAGCTACGCAGGAGTTTGATTAAATTACCTGTTAACAATTCAAAGCTAGTATGGAATTCCATCAGATTAATTTTTATACCTACATAGAAGATATGCAACAAATTCTAAATTTATTTATTAACAACGGTTTTTGTTTGCTTTATTGGGTGATCATAGGCGGCTGCTAGCAAAAGCTAGTAGAAGTTTTATCATGTTTTATTACCGTATAGCAATGTAGGTGTAGGCATTCTTATGGTCCTTATGTTTGTGTAAAATAATCATATGTAGTATTATAAGCGCTTGGAATTTTATCGGTAACATTTTTTCAAGAGCGTGGGTTATCTACACTGCGTTCATTTCCAAGATTCAGTGGATCTAAAAAAACTTGTCCGATCCGTCGCTTCGAGAGTTTTACTGCCGATTGTCCAATAGCAAGGCAGTATCTATGGATTACGTGTGTATCGCGATTTGCTCATTATTGAATGTTGGAAATAAATTAGTAGTTATTACAACATATGCCTAAAATTATTAATTTAGTGTAGGCTGAAGAAAATCTGAAAATCTGGTAGCATGAACGACAATCAGTGATAGTTTTAGTTATTGAGGTTATGTTGAAAAATATGGCGAAAAACTAACCATAATGAGAATTAAAGAAGTCAGTATGAGATAATTTCAAGTTTTGTGTTTTGCTTAAATAACAGTCCCTTGTGTTTTTTTATTGTTAGTCTGCTGTGGGATTTTTCCGGATTTATGAATATAGACTTGGTTTCATGGTAGCTATAAAAGACAACTCTTGGTAAATAATAGGAAAAAGTGAAACATAATTTTGCGTTTTAAATAATACCTATTATACTTTGACCAGAACAATGATAGTTTGTTTATTCTATGATATTAAGTACACACTATTGATTAAATTTTATTTTTCCTTTATTTTAAATATTACATTGACCACAATTTAAAATTTTTTTCGTATTGTCGGTGCTCTGGAATGCACTAAGGAAATAATTTTTAAAAAAGTCAAACTTCTTGCATACTTTGTTTTACAATCATTCTCGCAAGTATATGTATATCTGCATCAAAACAGATTTTAGATCTCTATGATTAAATTGCTGACCAAATGAAACTAACAAGGAATATTCCTTATGTTATTTTGAAGAGGAATATCATTTTGAAGATATTCTTCTTCAAAATTACGCAAGAAAATTACATTATTAATAAGCCTGGCCAAGGTCATTAATCCTACAGAGACGTACTGGGTATGCATCATATCATAATACTTGAATAAGTATAATAATAAAAACAAAAAATATTTTATATATTGTGATGTATGCTTTTGTACTATTTCGTTCGCTTTAATTTTTTTTTTTGTATTTCCTTATATTTTGTAAGCTTAGTGCTGCACATTATTATTAAACTGGTAAATAACGTTCACACATGTACGTTGTATATCTAAGTGATAACTAACAATAAATAAATAAATAAAATAAATGGAAATAAATTTTATTAATACTGGTACACTTTATAAAAATATGTACAAAACTCACCTTCTTAAGCAGATTTATGAAGTAGCATGGTTGTCGTTATCACAAACTCGAGCACTTTTATAATAACTATAGCATCAGATATGTTTCTACAGTTGTCTCAGTAAGCGATGTTCGCTGTGGTGGAAAAATATGTTTGTGTTTTGAAAAAGACCGTTCGACATCTACGGAAGTAATACATGCATAAGTAAAACACTCTGTCAACTAACTTAACGCAGCTGTAGATGCACCATCACAAATTTGTCTTAATTTGGTAAAATCAGGATCTTTCCGTAATACACTCTCGAATTTTTCAATAACGGGCTTATTTTTTGCGTCATTTATAGTCTGTAGCTGTGTATTTACGTCCTACACTATTTGCAGCGATTCCACTAACGACAATGAAGTATTTTGAAATTTTTCTATTGCGTCGTATAGTCCGCTATAATTTTATAAATAGTTCTTAAATCTGTTTCAAGGGAAACATCTTGAAAGCTTGTCTGGCTTTCCTTGATAGCTGCAGCCTCGTTAGGGTTGAACTGTAGTATCACAGCTTTTATTTGTTGAAAATATTCAGCATAATAAAAAGCTGCCTTCAACCACGTTCCCCAACGTGTAAGAATTGGCTCTGGTGGTTCCGGAATACCAGGACACAGTGTGTGAATTGCTCGAAGCCGTTTAGGCGATTTGAGAAATACTTTTTTGTATTTGCTATTAATGCATCTACCTCTGAAAAACATTTTCGAATCGTTTCTGCTCCAAAATGGAACGCATGCACTTTACACGTAACATGTAAAAACCTACAATCGTCTCTTTGGAGAAACCGGCCCACCAAACGCATTGTCGCAGCACCGTCGGTCACAAACATCAACACTTGACTTGTTGACAGTTCAAATTTTTCGAAAGTCTCCAACACCACCCGCGTAATTGTTTCGCCAGTACACGCAGTTAGTCTTTTGCTAGCTAGTAAAAGTGGAAATGTTGGTTTAACAGGGTCGAGTACACGTACCATAACATTTAAAATAGAATTTTTTTTTACAATCTGTCGTCTCGTCAATACATAACCACAGCCGTGTATTTTTTAATGCACATTTAATCCTATTTACAATGTCTCCACGAACACATATCTACGTAACGATGAACGACTTGGTAAATTCACCTGAGGATTGTAGTTATTCCAGAACTCCCGAAATGCTGGTTTATCCAATATGTGCAGGGGAAGATCACAGGCAATCAGCATTAACAGTAAATCAAACATAAACTGAGGTTCCAACGAAGACACGCCATTTTTTATTTTTATGCCGGTTACTATTGACATGAATTTTGCAGCCGTATTTATTCCAACACATTAAGTCTTGATCATAAACTTTACAAATTATTTTACATCCATCATAGAATAAATCCGGAAATTCACCGATAAATTTATTCACTTTATCAGCGTACGGTCGTTTTCTACTCTTTACGCTCAACATTATTTATTATTTATTAGTACTCTATGCATCGACAGATAACAACTGAAGTGTGTCGTGTCATCATCATCGTAAACAAGCGCGCGATGGCATTGGTATTGCGCCCGACCCTGAATCTACCATCGCTTGGCCAGGCTTAATTATTAATTTTATTTGGCCATCAATTTAGATTGTGCAAACAAAAATTTAACACGATACGTAACTCAAGGTTAAATTTAATCGTGTAGTACATCGATTGCAAACGAGCTACCCCAACCTAGAAATTTTGCTTAAACTCTTCTTTGTCGAAGAATAACAATATCCACTTGCCTAATATCTTATAAACAAGTGACCGTCTGCTTTACATCCCCTGAGAAGGATATCATAACCACTACACAATCCTCGCTCAAGATTTTACATTTTTATGATATTAATTTACAAATCATCGTTATTTAACAATACGGAGTCCTTGGTAACCTTTCAAATATGGCAGTTTGTCTGCTTTTAGTCAAAATAACATGACATTGAGAAATTGGTAGTCAAATAAACCTTGAGTAATTCAGTAGAATATCCGACCTAATGAAGTAGTGGTGAGAGGTATGTGAAACTTCTCATATGGTCCAAATGCTACTATCCGACTGACATCATAGATGTCTCTGTGGCGGATAGCGACTTGCGAAGCAAGTACTGAGAGCGACGACCTCTAGCCCAGGTGGACTAAACTACTGTTATTAAATATGATTTGAAAGAAACAACTGCTCCGCGGGCAAATACCCCGACCTGCATTGGATTATACCTTCAAATCATGATAGATCGGTAGCCAATATCATTTGTCAATTCCTAACCAGACATAGACCGGTTTCGAACTTATTAGTTCTCCTCAGTATGCCACAGGTTATGGAACACTCAATTTACCTTAGTCAGTATATGACTAGCAGGTTGGCCACTATCATTTGTCTGTTTCATAACCTATGGCATACTGAGGAGAACTAATAAGTTCGAAACCGGTCTGTCTCTGGTTAGGAATTGACAAATAATATTGGCTACCGATCTATCATGATTTGAAGGTATAATCCAATGCAGGTCTGGGTATTTGCCCGCTGAGTAGTTGTTTCGTTCAAATCATATTTAATAACGACCTAATAAAGAATATCGACGCCTACTCTAATTTAAACATCTGGATTGGAATGTCTTATTGACCTTTGATGTATTTCTGTTACACCCTGTATAGTGAACTGGGTACGAGAACAACTTATATTCTACTGTTTCCTTACAACTTGACACAAATTGACATGTGAATAATATTAATATCAGTAATATAAACTTGACAGTTTTCAATTAAGTCGCCTGAATTAATTTTGTTTATAAATAAACAAAAATAACATTATCCCAATAATTATGATGGTACTTAAATATTGATTTCAGTACTTTTTTTCCCAAATGTATTCGATCTTGTCAGGATATCTACTGGGATTAATATAACATCATTCGATACAACTTAAAATGATAATCTCTCCAATTTATCTGTTTATATTAATTTATGGCCACAATAGCTTGACAATAGACTGGCATAATATTTAATTTGTTCTGATTAAACGATACAGAATGGGTCAAACGTTAACTAGCACAACTTAACTGTACACACTATAAGTTTTGTGCTTAAACCTGTTAATAAACAATAGTGGATGACATCATGGCAAAGCAAAGATATTTTTGATAAAACTTGATATATTATTATTAATACATTGTGACAATAGCAGTCGCCTATGTTTTTTAATATTTGGTTGCTATCACTTGATTTCGGAGATATTTATGTAGTGTGAGAAAGATATTGAAAATTTCTATCTTTTTTTAAATTTTCCAGAAAATTTCGATACAGTAAACATTCACATTTGACTGATACATGGTCAAATGTATTGGATACTCCGTTTTAACGCCAAATATCTGGAAATGAATCAGCAAATATTTAAAACTGATCTATGGTAGTGAGTAGTGTTATAGTGAGTGATTTATAACTAACAGAATTGATACATAATTTTTTTTAAATGTTTTCTGCTCTGCAAATTTTGAGGTATTCACCAATAAAGTGGAATGTCAATACATTTGAATTATGTAGTAGTGTCAGAAATTTCATTGGACATATTTGAGAAGACTCTGACATCATTGGCCTTTTTTTTAAATAGTGACCTTTCACATTTTTTTAGATTCAGATAAAGTGTTTCATTGTAAATACACACATAAAGTAAGAAAGTATAGACATTTATCAAAATTAAAAGTGTTCCATCAAAAAAAAATCTCCAAATTTCAATAAGTGCAACTTTTTTACCCATGAACTGATTAATCAAAATTTTCATATTCTCATAGCTCTATTCTATGAATATCAAATACAGTTGGAAATATAAGTGGGGGCTTTATACAGGTTGTCACATAAAGTCATGTTTTTTTTGCTATTTTCAATTAAGTGTAGGAAGTTTCATGAATGTCTGTATATCATTGTCATATTTTAGAGGTAACCTTGGTATGTTATCAGTACACCAGTTTTTTATTTATTTCTCAAAATTTGCAGTGGTAATTTTTTTTAAAATTTCGTATATTTTTTTTGGTGTAACTTTTTCATCCATAAACAAAGTCGAATTAATTAAAGAAATACTATTTTTAAATTTTCGTCTGCAAGGTTTACAAAGAATACACAACAAACAACAGACATGGGACCTATGTGAGAATTCGGTTTTTTGTCGAATCAAGGATTCATTCAATAACTGTTTCGTTTTAGGAGTCATAAGTGTTAGTACTGCCAATTAAAATTATTATTGAAGGCTTCATGTCAACATAATATCAATCGAATTTATATACACATATTATTATACTTTTGACGAGTTGGCAGGTATGAATTTTTTTCTACGCAATCGGTACTACGAATAACATTATCCGGATTGCCAGCCGCCAGATAGTAGAATATTTGTCACAATTCATCACCGTTTACGAGAAACTGGGACTTTGATGCCAAAGACCAACGAGGGAGGAAGGTGTCACAAATACAACAAGGTAGTTTTGTTTATATTTTTGAAGACCTGTGACTTGATTTCTCTCTAGCTTGGTTATTATTCTTTTATTAAGTTGGGCGCCACGTGACTTGCTGTCACGAAAATAATCTTAGTTTATGGCCTTGGTATTTAATCGTAGGAATGGAATTTTCTCAAGGTCGGTTTTTATTATACGGAGAGGTAAGGTAACCTGTTCTTAGCCTCGTTGAATTTTCTGTGTGCCTTTAGCTATGCTGGCAGAGTTGAGCAAGACTTTAGTAACTCTTCTTCGGCGGTCCTGGCTTGGGAGATCTGTTTCTACCTCAGACTTTATAGCTGAAGGATTTAGTCAAGCGGCTTATGCTTTTTATTTATTTTTTAAGGCAAAAAAATTTGCCCTGGCAATTTGGTTTTTTTCTAGCCTGAAAATGACTTTACGAAATACAGAAAATATTTTTTCAGTCAGCTTTTAGGCAAAAATAAAATTGAACAGGGGACCTCTGCAAAAATGTCCATGGTTCCCTGTGAGTGCTTTCTGAATTACGAAATTTATTTTTTCAACGTCGCTGAAGGCCAAAAATAATTTGAACAGAGGATTCCTCACAAAATTGAAATTTACTCGTGAGATCAGGTGATGTGTAAAATTTTTTCTGTCGTTAGGACCAAAAATAAAATTGGACAGGAGGTTCTTTAGATGAACGTAAAATTCACAATCACAAAATACTTTCAAATAATTAAAAAAAAAAATTGTTGAAATTCAGCAGACTGGACAGCAAGTTGACCAACAACTCGGATACTACTAGCCTGCCCAAAAGGTCGCGCAAGACTTCACAACTTTTCTTAATAATGATCGATTTGCAAAATCAACAAAAATTTTTATCAAAATTTTCTGTCGGATTCGAAAAAAAAATTGTTGGAGCAGTGTATCTTTTTTATGTTTAATGTAATTTTATTAAAATGAAAATAAATTCAGAAATTTATTTTCAAACGACTGAGTCGAAAGTTATTAAAAATTTAATAATGCAATTTTCTATGTCCTGGTGGTCTAACAAACTGTTTTGATGAAATTTATTTTTTGTAAAAATTTTGGCTGTCGATTCTTAAAACTCTAAATTCTGAAACCTTTGTGGCAGCCTAGTAAACACCCGGGAAACTTAGAACTAACCAATTTTCGTTAAATAAATGAATTTTAAGTCAAGTGAAGCTTTGATTTTAAAACAAGTTAATTTTTTTTTATATAAAACGAGGTTCGAGAATGTTCTTAAAAGCCTATTTTTGAAAAATAATTCCAAGTTTTTTAAGTATGTAAGTCACTTACTTACCTGTGCTCGGAGATCTCAAATGATGATGTTCTTTGCAATAACGTTTAATTTTTTATTAGTAGATCGCCTACGTCCGTAGGAGCCTGCTTGTGGTTTTCTAAGTTTAATAAATCAAAAACAACGCAGATTTTTACAATAAAACCTGATGACGGAAGACTCCTCAAGCCAAAATCCACGAATGATAAATGTTGTCAAAGAAGTGCTTCTGTTTTCTGCGGTGGATGTTGTAAAAATATTTTATAGGCGGTGGACGCCATCTTCGTGTATTGAGTACCAAAAAAATAATCCAGCCTGACGCGTGAAGAAATTTCTTAGTGCCTATTTTAAGTCTTCTGGGGCCCGTGGAGATCTATTTACTAGTGAAACGGCCAACGAAAGACTGTTCTGAGGGCTGTAGATCAGTCGGTGTTTATTAATAGGGTTCACAACTGGTTTTATATTAATTATTTATCGTTCCCTAAGGGACATCTAGTCTGTGTTAATGCAAAGGTGAAAAATTTATACTTTTAAAATGAATTTAGTACCACGATGTTCTCTTGTCGGTGTCGAGTGGCAGAATTCTTATCGTTTAATATGAATATTATACTTAGAAACTAAATTTAACACCACCACGTTCTCGCATCGGTGTCTAGTGGTAGAATTGTCTTAACTTGTCTTAAATTTTATATTTATAGGGATTGTGTCGTCATTTATTGCGATGTTAGCAATTCAAACGCGCAATAAGAACAAAAGCTACCCCACTTTGAAAGCTTCCGATTAGGTGAAAGCTCCCGATGCGGTCTGTCTATCTGAATGTTCTACATGGTGTACCAAACTCCAATTTTACAAGTCTAAGTCTACGCTGTGGAAACAGTGATTGTTACCTGAAATTATTATTATTAATTTGTCTTAAACTATTTTACTTTAATATTAATTGCTACTTGTTTAATTAACTCTGTAAAAAATTATTTTTTAAGTGTGTGCGACTAGCATTTTTTAAAATTTATATGATATCAATGCAGAAATCCAGCTTTTACTATTTTATGATGGCTTTGGCCTGTGATAATTATCAGCTTCTGTCGACCAACAATGAAATTAAAATTTTGTAGGGCCTCTCGGACTGCAATAAAATCGTTCAGCTCGGGTTGTATTCTTATTTATGAGCTTCTCTATAAGTCTTGGCCTTTTTGGTGTTTTCCAATGCATCATGACGCCAACCGTCGAGCTTATACTGTGAAGCGGTTTTTTAATGAAAATTAATTTTATTATTTTGGCTTTTAAAAATCGGAGAATTGAGATAAAAAAATTGATATAATAATTTGATACTTTGAACCCGTGTAGTTTCGGTCTCGAGCATTTTTTTAAATGTTTCCAATGGCTGAGGGCCTTATATGTGATCTGGGTGATTTTTTTGGCAATATCATTTTTTTAGATTTATTAAATTTTTTGTAGAATTTTGGTTTACAAGGGAAAGGATCATAAGAACACCACAATTGGATGAAAGACTCCTAAACTTCATTGTTAATAATCCTGACAGCAGCAGTACAATAAGAAGAATTATTAGTATTGAACACGTATCTAATAAAACTGTTTGGGAGGTTCTTAACGAGCAGCTTCTGAATCCTAATCATATTTAGAGGGTTTAGTGTCTACAGACCACAGATTTCTCTTTGTCCCGAGGCACATTGCCAACAGATACGCAATCTAAATATTTCAGTCTCAAGTTTTATTTACTGATGAAGCTGGATTCAGCTAAGGTATATTTTCAATTACCACAATAATCATATCTATGACGATGAAAAAGAATTATTATGTGATCGTTCAGAGAAAACACCAAGAACAGTAGTGGAGTATTAATGTATGTTCAGGAATCATAGGGCTGTTTAACGTTATAATTTCGAGGCATCGTAGAAAGCTTTGGTGATTTATTATTGATCCAATTAGGTATTTTAAAACGTTTTACAACCGCCAAGCGAAGAAAGAAGAAAATAACAAAGTTGGAAAAGCTATTTTTTATTTGAAATATGGACACTCATCATTGATATGTCTTTCATATCAAAGGAAGATTGCCTTCAAATATCAAAAAATTTTGATTTAGCTGTACTCCCTTCTACCTCAAATGCTGCAAAGTTTCATTATTTTCGAACCTACCATCAGGTTCAACAGTGGCTCGGGAATGAAAAATTAGCATCGGAATGGGATTGGGAGGTGAGGAATGATAAATTAATATTAGTTTAAACCAAAAGAGCACCAGTTTCATAGTGATTATTAGTAAGGTTAACGGCAGTAGTAGCTTTTACCTTGAAAATTAATTTATGAATGGGCAAATCCGTACACTATTCAGTGTAGCCGCAGTCAGTTTTTATTGTAAAATCAGTGTTTACTTCACTGTTTACTATATTAAAATTGTGGTAGTGTATTAAACGGCGTCCGTTCGCTAGTTCTGATTGGCAGGCAAATCGTAAACAGACCAGCTTACGAGTTGCCCCGATCTAACTTGTTCTGCCAGAGACGTCACATATAGGAAGTAGGTGAATAAATAAGAGAAAGGTGAACTACTTACAATATAAATATATGTATCATATCAAGGTAAAAATTTATTATAATAATTATTACCTCATGAAGATATATATAAAATAACTAACAATTGTCATAAATTGAAAAAAAAATTAAACTAAATAAAACGCAACAAAAACACTGTTAGTTTTTAAAACAGATAAGAATATAAAAAAAAATTATAACAGTAATTACTACACAAAACAGAACAATAACGGATTATTAAAAAAAACCTATATCACAACAGAGAATGAAAACAGAAAACATAAAAATAAGTAGTGAAGCTTGTAAAAAATATATCAGCACAAAAAAATATACATATACAGTGTGTTCCCTGATTGAGTTCGCAATAGATGATATGGACCTCAAATTTAGATTTTTTTTGCAATTTGAGGGTTCATCCCTGGTTATCTGAAAATAAATTTTTGGTGTACTTTTGTTTTATTTTTAATCGCGTAGGGCATGGTAGTTAAACAAAAACTACTTTCTTGTTATGTAAAGTACATTTTCTATAAAAACAGCAAAATGTCAGTAAGAAAAGGTATTCAGATTAATAAATTATAATTGTATGCAACATTTTAAGAAGATCCGCCTACTTTGATTTACCTAAATAACTAAATAAGATTTTTTTTCGAAATCAACATACTTTGTGATGTAAAATAACTGTTATTATAGAGAAATAAAACATATCAAAATATTGTTATATTACTAACTTCAAATTGTGTAAAAACTATTATAAATAGAGCAATATAAATATCTTGATGTCTTTAAAAATTAAATTAAAATAAATGTTTTTTGAAGTATAATTTTAAGGAGTTATATTACTCCTTAAGGCAGCGTTAGTGCGCTTTCATCGCAAGGATAATCAACAGAAAATTTTAGTTCGCTATTAAAATTTTTCTGTTGATGAGAACGAAAAATGAGAACACGACATGATTCATCTTAAATACCATGTGGATTTAATATATAAAATTACAGGCAATATTGATGCTTATTTTCTTTATTAATAAGAAATACGAACATTTTGTTTTATGTCATTTTATGAAACTAAATAATCGTATTTCCTATTAATAAAAAAATACGCATCAGTATTGCATATATGATTATATATTAAATCTTTATGGTATTTAGGATGAATCATATGTCTTCGTTTTTAGATATTACTGACAGAAAAATGTTAATAGTGATGTATAGATTTAAATTAGATATCTGGTGAAAACGCAGCTTTAAGATACAACTGACCTGAATTTTGTATATGGCACTGCTCTTAATAAATAATCCCTGTATGAGCTACATAAGCAAATAAGTAAAGTATTTTAAATTTTCAACTAAAAAAATCAGCAATTGGGAAAACGTAACCATTTTAATTCAGTAATTAATCTGCTTCTTCCACTCACATATTCGACAAAAGCAGAAATCGGTTTGTTTTGACCATCATAATGAAAATGACGTCATATTAATATTTGACACAAGTGACAATTTTGGCATTCTGTCATCATAGTGCAAAATAACATGATAGTCATTTTCATTATAACCGAGACGTGACCGTGTCTATATCCAAGGTCACATCACTAGACATACTAACGTTTTTTTCTAATGTATTTGATTATTTTTGAATACCTATAATATACGCGATTAGACGCCGCCCATGGTCTGGAATTCTCTCAAGGTTAAAGCAAGGTTAAAGCTACTACTGCCTGTATCACTAGTTATAAGAGGTACTATTACAATAATTGCAATAACTTCAAACCTACTTGTGGAAATAACTGTTCCTGTAGAAGATCAGCTTTAAAATGTTCATTTTCGTGTGTCAATTGCATGGATATTAATTATTTAAATGATGTTGCAATATGCACTGACTACTCTTCAGATGAAGAGTTTTATATATTTTGTTACTTTTTTTTACCGAAATTACTTGTTTATTTTTGTTAAATTACTCTATTTTTTTAGCTTTCTTAACCCTTATCAATGACATAAATATATACATATTTCTTTGTATATTCTATATATTATTATCCCACTCATTTAATTACAGGAAAGAAAATATCAAATACCTATTTATCGTTAGAAATCTTAAAATGACATAAATATATACATATTTCTTTTTATATTCTTTATATTACAATACCAGTCATCTAATTACAGGAAATAAAATATCAAATACCTATTTATCGTAAGAAATCTTAAAATAGTTAAAAATAACTGACAATTAAAATTATTTATAATCATTTCAGGGCTTACCGTGGGTGTTGCTAGAAGAATAAAAATTCAGTTTGTAGTTGAGGAGCTTATTTTCTAAACGCAATTTCTGATAAAACATTTATTGAGGTATAGATGGCAACTCGTTTTAATGTACTCTTTTAAAAACCATATATTGATTTTTAGCAAAATACAGTTTCTACAGAAACTGCATTTAAAATACATAATAAATATAGGGTACAAATTTTTTTAGTTATAGAAAATTATTCAATTACTGCTAAAAAAGTGTTTTGTAAAAATTGCTTTTTGAAAATAATCTCCTCAGTTAGTCCGTAATGTCAAGACTTTTCATCTTATCAAGATCCGCACATCTGGTATTTTAAAATGCATCGTGGTATTTGCCCGTGAAGTAGTATTTTTTTTACTTGATAATATATTAGACTTTCTAGTTTCTTTTAATTTTGTTTTTTATCAATAAACATGGTTTTTAATATTATAAGTCTAAATGCAATAAATCGCCGTCTATATGAGGGTATAAAACAAAATTCCCCCTGTTTTTTCAGAGGGGGTTCTAAAGTAATTATTTAGGTCAAATATAACCGACCTACCAATATATAGCTTTATACTATTTCTTTTCCAAGTCAGTCTATATTTTTGCAGATCCTTTCTGAGCTAGTAGGAATTAGTGCGGGTTGAGGCAATAGAATCTTACATACAAAAGTTATTAGCAACCAAACGAATTTTTGTTTTGTTAATAAGATGCACTAAAACTGTGTCCCTCATCAGTTTTTTCGAACATTGTACCATTCACAAGAAAATTTTAAAAATCATCGGAATGTCGTGGGCAGCAAATCTCGTTTATGATTATTGATTATTTTTGTAAACATAATTCTTTAGGTTGCAACACCCCCCCGTCCAATTGCTGGCATAACACAATTAGCTGAGGGTTGTACTTATTGACCGGTAGCTCAGTTAGCAGGTCGTGAAGAAGGGCTTAGATTGATTTGAGTTCTCACCAAAATCTAGGCTGGGCGCCAGGACTTTTGCAAGTACCAAATAATTAATAGTTTACTTTAAAAGGGTAAAGATAACGTTAATACTTGAATTCTGTTGGGAAGGAAGGCGATAAAAAGATATTATTTAATAAACAGTATAATAAGGATTGGTATGAATATGTACAAAAATTTGCATAGGCTAAGATGGCCTTTTTTAGTTAAAAAAAAAAACGTAGGTTGGTTGATCCCATATGAGTAATTATTCATTTTTGATTTATTAAAAAAAAAAAAAAAAAAAAAAAACTAGTTTCGGTTGAAGACCAAGAAATAAACAACTGGGGACAAAGATCTTACGTAACTTCAAATGGGTTCGTCCAGCGAATAATCTACCAACGGCTAAGCTCTTAATGGGTTCAGTATCAGTTTGAATCACCACTGTCAGTACTGTAGTTACCCTTGATAAGAAATGCCAGTTGTATAAAATATCATTTTCCTACTCCACCCAGTATATAATAATCAGTTCGATCCACCAGTTATCCTCTTCTCTTGGTCCAGGTATTTACATAAAAAGGGGAGAGTATTATGAGATCAGTATTATGGGCAAAATAAAGTAAAAAGCTGTGACGCTTGAATTATCCAGCTACGTAGACAAAATATGAGTTAACACAAATTTACAGAGTAAATTGCAAACTAAACAAACTAGGATCGGTATCCCACAATATTTTGGGAAGTTGAAGACTTCAACTAACTTAAGTATTAATAAAAGTTACGTTAAATAGAAAAAAATACTAGTCCAACAAATAAACTAGGTGTAGCTATGATAATCAACAAAGTGAAATAGGTTTCACTATATGTTAAGATATTTTTTTACTAAAAGAAGGTAATCTTCAAAAAAATAGAATTTTTAATGTCTGTATGCAGACAGACAGCTAGAAAGATAACGTAAATAAATATCTGCTAAATATAAAACAATATGATAATTTTCAAATTAAAGGTAACGTTAAATTAAATTATTTATTAGTTTCTCGTAGAGAGGTAATAATGAATTTCAGATAAAGTTAAATAAAGATGACCTCCTAGACAGGCATCAAGCTGTAAAATTTTTAAATATGGAGGAATAACATTATCTGAATTTCAAACAACACAAACGGGTGTCCCCCAAGGATCTATTCTGGGGCCATTACTGTTTTCAACTTTTACCGCAGATATATATGTAAAGTAATTCAGAAATGTTCAATACATATGTACGCTGACGACCTGCAAGTCTATCTAAATTTCGCTGTTGACTCATCAGAATCCATTTGCCAAGCAAACTCTTATTTAAATGAAGATCTACAACGTGTGCATCAATGGGCTATAGATAATAATTCACTGCTGATAAATCCTATCAAATACCAAGCTATTATGTTTAGTTGTTATGATTTCGATACCAATAATTTTATTATCAGGTTAAATGACAGTGAGATTTCATGGAAAGAATCTGTTTCAAATCTGGGTCTCATTATGGCTACTAAATTAAACTTTAATAAACATGTCAGTAAAGTTTGTCAAACATGGTTTTTGAAACTAAAAAGTATTTATGAATTCCGGGAAAGTTTACCTATATCTACTAAGAGAATATTAGCCGACATGATTGTATTATCCTCTACAAATTACATGGACGTCGTTTATGGAGCATATCTAACTGCTATTAATAAATACAGATTACAAAAGATACAAAACTCATGCTTAAGATTCGTTTTATCTTTACCAAGAAGTGTACATATCAGTCCACATCTCAGAGAGTTAAGTTGGCTTACAATGAGCCAGCGGAGGCTTTTACATGTATGCTGCCTGATATACAAAACAATTACTACCAATACTCCCCGCTTACCTACGGGAATTAATGATACGTCGCAATGACTTACATAATGTTGAAATTAGAAATAATAATTTACTCACTATCTCTCGACATAGAACCGAATTTTATAAAAATTGTTTTAGTTAGCAGGCAGCCCATATTTTTAATAAAATGCCAATATTAAGTAATAGCACAATTAATAGCATCACAACATTTAAAAAACGAGCCAAAGATTTTGTAAGCCACATGTGATATAATTTCTGTAGTTTTAAGTAATGTTTGTCACTTTATGTGTGTTAAATATAATATGTATATTCTTTTTTTCTTATTGACACCATATATACCTTTTATATGTTACTTCACTTGAGAATTATTACTTATATTCATTATTTGTTCTATACAATATTCTAAAATGTTTTAGGTGTAAGTGAGAACACGCTCTGCGGAATCTTTCACCTTTGTTTGTAATTTTTTGTCTAAAAAATTCTTGCAATAAATGTGTATTTATTATTTGACTTGACTATATGTTTACTGCAGATAATTAAAAGTTAATCAATTGCGAGATAACTAGGCAGGTATCTTTGCCAGAGAACTAGGCAAGGCTCCACTAGAGCAGCGTTCCTGACTAGATACTAAGTAAACGTTCAAGTAAGCACTCGATATTTTAGATTTAGAAAAAACCTTACGTTACTAAGGTCTGGTTGGTAAATATATGCACTGATATAAAATGATCCACCACAAAACAAATGCACCACATTAGATAATTCTCACAAAGGTTACAAACAAATAGGTTTAGTCCAAAAAGGGGTACCAATCTCCAAATGTCACTAGTCACCACTTTTCACAGAGCTACCAACGTAGCCAAGTGACCTAAAACATCAACAGACAAAGACAGAAAACAACTAACTATGGTACAAAAATGGCGACATCCGTTGCCGGGTATATCTAAAATTTACAAGAACCGAAAGTTAGTTTAAATTAGCACACGAAATTATTACAATATCAGAGGGATATTAGATAAATTGCCAACAAGGCACGATAAATCGATACTAATCAATGTTAATGATGGCTGTTTCAAAGAACAACCAAGGTGAACTGATCACCGAGAAGCAAATGCGCCCAAGGCGTAAATTAAGATAAATACGGTACAATATTATTATGAAAATTACCTCAAACGTACGTTAAATCAATATAGCAACTTTTTAAATAAAGATTATCATAAAATTACACAATAATACCAGAAAACATATAAATTTTACCAGACCGCTGAACTACAGGTGTTGTCTCCAGAACACTACACTAGTAAGAAGGAGGTAGCACCGTCGTGTTCTGCTACCTAAACTCGATTATCGTTTGGAAAGAGACAAACCTTTCAAAGTACAGTATGAGCAATAAAGACAAATAGTGCAAAAATCTACCAAACTAATTGTTCGAGTAGAAATCAATGGCGCCATCTGGACTAGACTGGCAGAAACAATTTCTCGCGGAAAATTACAAACTAGAATGAAATGGCTTGCAATTTCGTTGCAAGGTACATTAATTAATGATGTGGGTGGAACTGTATTACATTCTAACAATTTGATTTTTATGATGAAAAATGCAATTAACAGGTAGAAAACGTAATTTCATATTTTTAATATTCAAATAAGCAAAAAATTATATTTAATGAAAAAAAATCCCTAACAAAAACAGTGCCCACGACATCACATTCTGATGATTTTTAAATTTTTCTCGTAAATGGTACGATGTGCGAAAAAACTGAACGGAGCAAAAGTTTTAGTTAAAGATAGTGTATCCAAATCAAGAAAACCAAAATTCGTTCGGTTGTAAATAACTTTTTTATGTAAGATTCTATCCTAATTCCGACGCCACTGGTTAGTTTTTGATGAAACTTTTCTTGTACACAGCTACTATGAAAACAATTTTCTCTGCCAAGTTTGAAGTTGGTACTTTCAGCCATCACTGAGTAATTGTTTAAAGAGCCTGTTTAATGTTATACTTCGTATACATCGTAAAGTGATTAGGACGCATTTTAGGAAAAAATGTTCTTCTTTTTTGCTTCTTTTTTTGACGAGAGGAGTCATCCTCGAAGTTTATCGTGACGTCTTTTATATCGAATTATTCTTAACTAAATCTCCTTATTCCTCTGAATGATTGAAAAAAAAATTAACCATTTAAAAATTCTTGTTTTTGATGATATTTGATATAGGTGATGTTCAATTCTTTTTCTGCTTCCTTTTTGGATTCCCTGAAATCAAAATGCATAAGATAAGTTAATTTTTTTATGCCTAGGTTAATACATATTTTCTTCATCAATGTCAAAACATGATGCAAGTCGATCTATTATCGAAGCAGTTTTCATTTAGTTTTGAAAACAGAATCAGATTACATTCCAATTAGTCAACTTTTATAATCTAAAATATTTTACACTTTCAGTTTCGTTTTCCGGTTAATATTTTTTTAGGTGCGAGACATTTATAGGCGAAAATATTTTTTCAAAAAGACAACCTCTGACTAATCATTTTGGCCTATGTTACTTTATCGGAAGTGCCCACAAATAAATAATTATAAACAATATCAGGATTTTGGGGATTATGAAAGGATGGGTCCCCTAGGGTATATTGTGCTGTCTAGGAATACGTAATAGATGAAACAACTGGGAATCAGTATAAAATGAAAACTATTTGCTGACATGAATAATTTATGGGAGAAGAGTCAATGAACTCGAAAAGATGAACTAAAAATTTTCTTTGGATGATATTGATAAGGCTTCCGATCTAGCCACAAGAATTGTCATTGTTAAACTAGAACTATTTACACAACATGCTGCATAGAGCACGAGCACTGTAAGGACAAAGGTATATGATCTTATTGATATTATTTTAACCCTTAACTGGAGACATCGATTTTTAGTACATAAATGGAGACGTGTCGGTCTGAGGGACTATTCTGTTTTGAGGGGGATATCTATAAAGCCACTGAATTTGTAATGTATTTTTTATTAAATAACCCTCTTATAAATCCAATATAGTAAACTGATCCATCATATTCATTTAAAAGACTAGGAAATGTAACAACTATTTTCAAATAAGAAATAATACAATGTAATCGATTATATTAACTTACATCGATGGAAGGTCATGAGCGGTAAAACTCAAAGGATTGTCGAGGCCCCAATAAATAACCATGTTTGGGTTATACATGCGTAACTAGTGCCATTGATACTTGATGAGTGTTTAAACTAAATATTTTAAAAATAATAATACTAGAGGACTTTGAGATTTGCATTGCAAGTGTTAAGACGTGTATTCGTTTCATATTTACTTTAACAAGTCCATAAATATGCACATTTTTGTATTTTATAAAATACTGTAGAAAATTTTGTTAACAAACAACATATCGTGGTAAATATTATTCATATATCATATTTTTCATGTTTATATGTAGGGCTGTCAAAAATGTTCCGTGGGACAGTGGCGTATGCGAAATTAACTAATACGATAAACAATAAACTGTTACAATTTATAACAATGTATGTAAAACTTACCCTCTTAACTAGCTCGATGAACTAGCTTTCTTATCACAAAATGGAGAAGATGTGTAGCCATTTTGCAGCATCAGGTATGTTTCTATGGTTGTCTCCACGAGTGATGTTCGCTTTGGTGAAAATATATTCTTATGTTTTGACAACGACCGTTCGACATCTACTGACGTAATACACGCATACGTAAAATAGTCTTTGAACGTACTTAACGGATCTGGGGCTGCACCATCACATATTTGTCTTAATTTGGTAAAGCCGGTGTCTTTATTTAACACACTTGCGAACATTTCTTTAACGCGCTCATTTGTTCCATCACCTATAGCGTGTAGCAGTAGATTTACTTCGTCCACTATTTGCAGTGACTCCTCTAACGACAACGCACTGTTTTCTAATTTTTTTATACTTTCATGTAATGGTTTATAGTTCTTCGCATATTTTTTTAAAGCTGTTGCAACGGAAATATCTTCGAATTTTGTCTGACTTTCCTTAATAGCTGCAGCCTCATCTGGATTGAATTGTAGTGTCACAGCTTTTATTTGTTGGAAATATTCAGAATAATAGAAAGCTGCCCTCAACCATGTTCCCCAACGTGTAAGAATCGGCTGTGGTGGTTCAGGAATACCTGGACACTTGCTATCAAATGCACGGAGACGCTTAGGAGATTTAAGAAACACTTTTTTTTGTACGTGCTATTAATGCATCCATCTCTGGAAAACCTTTTTGAATAGTTTCTGCCACAAGATGTAAGGCATGCACTTTACACGTAACACGTATAAACGTTCAACCTTGTTCTTGCAAAGAACGGCCTACCGAACGCATTGTCATGGCGCCATCAGTCACAAACATCAACACTTGACTTTTTGACAGTTCAAATTTTTCTAACGCCTCCAGCACCACCCTGGTAATTGTTTCGCTAGTATACTGACTTAGTCTTTTGCTAGCTAGTAACAGTGGAACTGTCGGTTTAAGAGGGTCTAGTACTCGTACTATAACATTTAAAATAGAATTTTTTTATAATCTGTTGTCTCATCAACAGATAACCACAGCCGTGTATTTTTTAATTCACATTTCATCTTATTTACCATGTCTACGTGTACAGTTGGTAGATAGTTACATAATGTTGTGCGACTTGGTAACTTCACCTGAGCATTGTATTTATTCCAGAACTCTCGAAATGGTTGTTTATCGAGTATGTGGAGCGGAACATCACAGGCCATCAGCATTAATAGTATATCAAACATAAATTGTGTTGTCGAATGCACGCCATTTTTTTTATTTTTATGATGTACACTATTTACGTGAAATCCACAATCACGCTTATCCCAGCACATCAAATCTTTCTCGCACACTTTACAAATTATTTTAGCACCATCATAGAATAAATCCGGGAATTCACCTATGAATTTATTCACTTTGTCAGCAAATGGCCGTTTTGTACTCTTGCGTACATCTGCCATGCTTTATTATTAAATTAATATCAACAGTACAGTACAACAAATAAAATAAAAACACAAAAACAATATGCAATACACCCAAGTGACTTAACGTGTACACAACTCGAAAGCTAATAATAGACTGGACTGGAGAAAGAGTTTCGCGGTCAAGGTGAATGCCAGCGACAGTAAGTACGTCTGTACTCTACGACCATGATACACAGAAACAATTTGCAGCTTTATTTATATGTGTTACTATATGTTGTAACAGAGGTAATCATAATTGATTGATTCTTAACAGGTAGCCAGACGCTAATTCAACGCATTTTGTTTAGTACAGTATATTCACACCATTCGAAATATCATTTATTGATGATACCAAAGTTAAATAAAAAAAATGGTCAATAAAATTTAATCAACCAAAATATAATACTTGGCATATTTTCAAGTATATTTTTCTGCCCAAAATATTTGTAAAATATTTGTTTTATATCTAAATATCAGAGATACACTGAAAATAATGTATTTAGTTGCTCAAATATAATCCAATTCATGGCGTTCATGGGATGTAAGAATATCTATTTCATAGAAACACAAGTTGAGATGTGTTGGCACTTTCAATCAAGAAATAGTTCTCAAATTTAATATGCCACTGTTTTAAATTATAAATTTGGCTGGCTACAGCTTTAGTCATAAATATGTTACAATTTCAAATACCATCTAATTTTATTTTATGTATGAATTTTCACTAATTCAGATTAGATTATAATTGAATTACTTCTAGAGTTACATTATGGGGGTCATTCTTGTGCACAATCAACATTCTTTAAGACTGATTTCGGTTAAACACCGGCTTTGACATTACTAACAAGTTGAACTCTTTCCAGTAATTGAAACAATGCTATCCTAGCGCAGCCAACTTATTAAAATATTTATATTTTCGATTGTTTTAATGGGAATTGCCCTAACTTTTAAAATCAGAAAAGTTTTATCTCAGATTATTTGGAAATAGGTAAGTTTATCAAATAGTTTATGAATATAATATTTGATTCATAAATACTCACTATCTGTCCAGAAAAAGCCGTATCGAAAAACAATTATGGGACTTTCCCAAATAACAATTAAAAAGAAGAAGAGTTTCACATCGATTAATAAACAAATTAGTAATGTTAAACTTCTAAATAATCATGTTATGAGTAGTAGAAATATTTATTAATTTATTGTTACTCTCATTATGGAACTTTTTTATTATTATTATTATGTAATAAAAACAAGTAATTAGAATTATTGCCTAATTATTGTATTGTTTCTGCCTTAACTAAAGTAATTTTTTGGTTTCCATTACCTGCATCAATATTGGTTCCTGCGTATCACTGACATTTTTCTTAAGATGTCAAATACCTAAGTAAAACAAGTTATTAACTAAAAAATGGTTAACCATTCTCAACATCACAGTTCAAATAATTAAAATCGTTAATTCCTTTCATACTACAGTAAAAATGTAAGGGAATGATAGTTTCCTTACATCTTTGAGTGAAAATTTTAACAAATATCCAGAGCCAGTTTTCAACTCAATCAGTCTTGAATCAAGATTATTGACAACATATAATTCAGTATGGTCACATTAATACCCAATTTTGATTATATATTCATGGAATTTTTCATCAAATTTTTTGCAGTTATATGTATATCAATATTGAAAATCAGGTACCTACACGAAAATAATAGAACTATAAATAAACTATTGACTAATTGCAAACTTTTCAACATCGAATGCCATTATATTGCTATTTTATTAACACGCTTTTATTAGCTTCACTTGTATGTTTGTTTGTTTGTTTGTAACCGACTCTTTGGACTCGATTTTGACCCACATTAAACGGACAGATTTAATTGAAATTTTGTACACTTACGAAGAACCGGTAACAATACAATAATTTGATAAGTTTATATCATTATCCTGATCATGATCGTCAGTCCTTTCCTCACGTATCCTCTGCGTGAGAGCAAGAGGCTTAATATTGTAAGTACATTCCGTGATTCTCAGTTCGGTCGTTGGCCGAGCGGGCAAGTCTTAGTCGACGCGAAACGACGGACTCCTCGGGCGTGAGTTCAAATCCCCAAAAAATATTTTTTTTTTCAGACATATCTGTTGGATCGTAATATGTTATAATATCAGCATCAATAAGGAATATAAATATAGTTTAAAACAACTACAAAACACGCTTTCATAGCACATCAAACTAAAAAGTGAAAAATAAATATAGTTTAAAAAAAACTAAAAAACACGCTTTTAAAGCACATCAAACTAAAAAGTGAAAAATATTTATTAATATAAACTGAAAACAATAATGAACGAAAAATACTAGTATTATTGTGAAAAAAGCGTGGGGCGCTTTGTGCCATATTTTTCGTATATCGAGCAACCCACGCTTTTTTCACAATAATACTAGTATTTTTCGTTCATTATTGTTTCAGTTTATATTAATAATTATTTTCACTTTTTAGTTTGATGTGCTTTAAAAGCGTGTTTTTTTAGTTTTTTTAAACTATATTTATTATTTATTTATTTTTATTTATTTTCTTGCTGTTATCCAATGTCATAATGTCATTTTTTAAAAAGTAATAGCTTAGTTGGTACCGTAACCGTTTGTGATCCTTTTTAAGTTTGCCCTCTATGCCAGCTGAAGTGTTTTAATTGACTTTGCCATTATTACGAGGAGAATATTTATGTAGATTATGAATAAAGTAGTCCTTATATATCTAGTGCACGTACAGGTTATTATTATATTAATTTCGATTCTCCTCCATGCCGTGATAAGTGTTATATTCAAAGAGTTCTGTTGTTTATTTAATTAATCAGTCGTTGCTGACAAGAATTCCAGAAACCTTTTTTTTTAAGTAAATCGTATAGGATATAAAAGACCTTTAACCCAGGCGTTTCTATTTTTTTATGTTATTTCCATGTTTGCTCTCAAATAATCTGGTTCAATGGAAAACATTTAGAAAGAATATTCTAAAATTGTACCCCAAGAAAATTTAGATCTGAGTTCAAAATTAGTATGAAGCAGAAAGATTAAGTATAAGCAAATATATAAAACAAAATTATAATTCAAAGAGACATGTAAAACAAAGAAAAAATGCGACAATAAATAATTTTAAGACTTGTAATACTATTTGAAACGATATTTTAAAAAAAATCGGTCGCAGTTATATGCTCCTCGACAGTACTTTCTCATCATCATATTCAATGATATAAAGGAGATAAATGAGACAAATGTGAAAAATGATATAAATAAGACAAATGAGAAAAATTAAATAAATGAGACATCATATGAGACATATGAGATAAATGAGACAAATGAAACAAAAATAAATAATCCTGGAGCGGGTTGAAACCTTTGATGTGAAGATAACACTGACGTAGTTTTCCACAAAACACCAAAACACATTACTGAGCGCAGATTTCGCCAACCAAGTTGGCATCATCTGAGGATGATAAAAACTGTTGTAATCATCTCCAGATGCTGCCAACTTGGTTGGCGAAACGCACGTTGAGTGTAGTATATGGTATAAAATAATCTATTTCTCACTTATTTCAAATTGGACATAATAAGAAAGTACTGTCGAAACAAACTACTTTTTTTAATTGAACTGAATTAATTCTGGAGCGTTTTATCAATAACGGTTAATCTAACGAGTAATTTTCAAGAGTTCTTTTCGGCATATTTACGCTTTTTGAACATTTTATTTTAAAAATTTTTTGATCCGACACAATTTTTGAATCCCTTGAGACGTGCCTTCCTGGTGTACCAATTTCACAGATATTCAATAGGGTTCGTCCTAAAACCCTCCAAATATTATGTGTGAATTGTCAGATTTCTACGTTACGACATGTTTGATAAAATGAGAGCACAACAATGACCAGCAACACACAGACACACAGATGACATACCAATTCGCATGCATTTTGTATTTCAGGTCTCAAAACGTCCATTTTCATCATAATCCGGAATTTGATTTTTCGCACGAGCCAATACTATGTCAGTACACAGTATGTCCCTGATTCGACTTTCGCCATTGGAATCTCTGTTATTATTGATGAAAGATGGTTGAATGTGGAAAGTTTTGAAGAATCTTACGACCATTTCGAATTTATTTTCAAAAATACCGCAACACTTTTGCTTTTTGAGATATTGCAAAAAAACTAAATTTTAGAAATTTATTTTTCTGCTTGTATCTTTATTATTTTCATCTCTAGACTTCTAATATTGTTAGAACACTTTTTAAATCTCCATTTGATGACGTACACATTTTTTTTTGTTTTCGAGATACAGTCTGTATCGGTTGTTTTTCTTATGGCAACCATATTTGATTTAATATTAGTTTTTTTTTCTTCGATTGAACGAAGTTTTTTCCGTTGAAATTTAAAGAAATACGTTTTTTACTGTTAATAAATGTATTTAGTTGGCTATGGAAATACAAATTTATTTTCTAACAAATAATTTATTGCAATTTAAAAACAATAAAAACACAATAACAAATACGTAAAGCAACAACAATATTTTTGTAAATTTTATAGAAATTCTCAAAGTGCCCGTCATTATTATTTAGACAAGAACTGGCATCTCTTTCCAACATGACGGACAGTCATTTGAATGTACCTATACAGGTACATTTAAATGATTAAAAGTATTTAACACTTTTCCTCCCAACCCTGTGAATCTGGAAAACAAAGAAAAAATTATGTACGTCATCAAAAGTAGATTTAAAAAGTTTCTTAACAATGTTTAGCTATTAGAAATATAGGTATGAAAATAACGAAAGTACACCCAGAAAAAGGAATTCTCAAAATTCCATTTTTTGCAATATCTCAAAAAAAAAAAAAAAAGAATCGTGGTATTTTTAAAAATAGTCGTAAAATTCTCTAACAATTTCTTCATTTATTTAACCATCTTTCTATCATCAATTATAACCGAGATCCCAATGGTGAAGGTCGAATCTGGGACACACTGCAGATAGATGAGAAAGTAAAATTGTGTTACATAAGCAAGCGCACTGTATTTGTCTTACGTAAAGTTAATTGACAATAAAGTTGCAGCTGGTTCAGTATAATATAATGTAAATTATTTCCAACAATGTTGTATTTAGTACAACTAGTAAAATGTGGCATAACAAAAAAAGATACTGCATTTGTCCAAAAGTACAACTTTTCACTTTTTGGCTTTTTCCCCTATTTTTTGTTTTCGGAAACTATGATAAAAAATTGTAATATGTGTACAAAGTGGTACAATTAAACATAATTTTTTAAAAAAGTGGAGACTGCAATTTTTCAATTTTTTGCTTTTTTTTTTTCGAAAATAGTGCTACTTGGGAAATTGTTTTCAATAATAGAATGCAATGTTTAGTTCTAATATTAAAATGTAGTGCAACAAGAAACTGTGTTATTCAAAAAGTGGAAGACTTTGAAACTTTTTCCTTTTATTATACTTTTTCGAAACGTGCTGAAATTATTTCCAATGGTGTAATGTTCAATACAATAATTAGTAAAATGTAGTGCAATAATAAAATTAATTTAATCAAAAGTGCTTGTCAAATAACCGTCTTTTTTAGTTTTGCTTTACCTTGTTTAATTAAATTCATTGGTATTTTGAA
Organism: Rhamnusium bicolor; assembly: GCA_029963845.1. NCBI lineage: Eukaryota > Metazoa > Arthropoda > Insecta > Coleoptera > Cerambycidae > Rhamnusium > Rhamnusium bicolor. Next base: position 484,097 of record JANEYF010000641.1, on the reverse strand, counting down.
ATCTCTACGGTACATACAAGGATAGGGCAACCAACGACAATTTTTTTTTGCATTCGTATTACTAAATAATTATCTAAAGTTGGACAAATAAGTGGTTAGTAGATTTTTCGAAGACGCACATATTTAATCATGATTTCCACACTAAGCAAAAATAATGAATTCGACAGTTTCGATTGATTTGCAAGAAGGCGGCATTACGGTAAAAAGGAGGTCGTATTCTTTTAAAAACAAGATAATTTCTGTCATGTATTAAGAAAATCTTGAAATTTATTCCAACAACAATGAAGTACGTGTAGTTTTTAGAAAAAACTCGATTTTAATTCCAATAGTAACATAAGTCTTGCTCTAATGGGAAAAATATGATATTATCGTATATCACACTATATTTTTTGCATGTAATTTTTAATAAACTATCAGAATTTGAAATTTTTTAAAAATCTGTTAATTTTTTGGCATTTATATTACTCTGATTATAGATTTATTCTAGAACTACTTTAGCAAAATAGTGTAACAAGACAGGATATTTCGCTCAAAGGCAATATAAAGTTACACATGGTTTTTAGAAAAAACTCGAATTTAATTCCAATAGTAGCATATATAAGTCTTGATGTAGTGGGGAAAATATGATAAGGTAATCAGGGGTGAAATCAGCTCGTGTGCGAACACGTCAATATTATCCTGTGCAAAAATGATGTACAATAAAAATATACAAATATCTTATCCTATACATCTGACGGGTGATTTTGTAATGTCTGAAATTAGATGAATGCTGAACATTTAACATAAAACACTATTGCACTATAACAATTATTTTGTCGCACTGCACAGTGGGTTCGATTAAACAATTTTTGGCCAAATGTAAAATAGACTCATATTAACAATTTCTTGGAATCAGATATAGGACAACGTAATTAGTAAGGATAAAGTCTATACTTTAAGGGAAAAGGGGTATTAACGCTATACCTGCCTCAATTATTGCATTTTACATCGGTTCAAACAAAGACATGTTTCAGCGTATGTTGTGCATTATCTGAGTTTTTCTAAGTGTTTTTTGGGTTTTAATTTGTACCCCTCTGGTGGTCAATGCAACTACCCGTCAGACATCATTGATGTCTTAGTGACTGATAGTGACCTGCAAAGCAGGTACCAAGATCTGTGACCTCTAATCCTACTGGGCTAAACTATGTACTGAATAAGACTTACAGGAAACAACTACTCAGCGGACAAAAGCCCCGACTTGCATTGAATTAAACCTGCAAGTCTTGTTTGGTAGCTAAAATCATTTATCAATTCCTCACTAGACAACTTACAAACCAAAGCGAATTGATCTATTCGTTTGGAAGAAAATATAATAAAAGTGTAAGTGAAAATTATCAACATGTATTTTTAAATTATGAATAGAAATATTTCGATAGGAATGCTGTATTTATTTTCACTCTGTGAGAACCGCCTTTATATCATTAACGGCATTTGCATAACCATTTTTCCATTATATTTTCAGATTGAATTTTATGATTTCGAAGATTCAGGACAGGTTTCCATCCCCTAAAAATCACCCTATTTCATCAAAGAAATTTTTTTCACTCTTTCGTTAATTCGAGGATCAAAATTCGATTCAAACCCGAAGTTTTAGAATTTTACTCAGTCATTTCGATTTTCACCATTTAAAAACGACCCCAATTTATCAGAAGTATTTTTCTCATTATTTTTCCGTTAATTTGGAGAACGAATTCGACATATAGCTGAAACTTTAGAATTTTACTCAGCTCTTTCAGTTTTCACATCCCAAAAACTACCCCAATTTCTCAGTCGTATTTTTTTTCATTATTTTTCCTGAACTTATGAGATTATTTTGGACTAGTTTCATAAGTTTCAGAATTTTGGCCAAAAATTGTTTAATTGGATCCACTGTGCACTGGAATAAAAGAATATTATTAATAATTGTTTTAAATGATCTGGAGTTAGATTACAGTGCCTGTCATTAAAAATTCGTTTGTAGTCTTAAGACAACTGCTTCATGTCTACAGACAGACATAACTGGAGTATATTTAAAATACTGAAAGTTTCTCAACGAAGCCACATTACATTAGGATCAGAAAAGTGCACTTCTTTGCATGTAAAAAAGGTCGACTATACACACATATTATTAAATTCCGGATTATTATTCAAAACTGTTTAAAATTTTTCTCACATGATCCGCAGTGGTTCCTGTTTAGAAAATAAATTGGCGTAGATCGTACACAATATTCATTGCATCAACTAAACAAAATAGGGATGTTAGTTGGCACTCAAGAGTATGAACTGTATATGGCTAAGGGACAAATCTCCATGCATTTAGGCCAAATTTTCATGAATATTTGGATCCATAAATGCTCAGTTAGTATGTAGTCGTATATAGGCGGTGGGGTTCTGTCTTATACATATACCATGTCTTCTTGTTTATTCATTTGAAATGCGACATGCGTTTTTAATTTATAACAGACCTTTTACGATCGTACAAAACATAAATTTAATTTAATGCCTTATACTTTACTTTTCGGTAATTCATATGAGTTTAATTAAGGAAAATTTATTATAGACTTGTTCAGTAGTTTAATCTTTTACATTTAAAAAATTGCAATACAGCTTATATTTGTAACATGACGGCATCCACATTTAAAATATAGTTTCTGTTTATTCAATATTACAATTAATTACGCGAGTATATAAATATTTTGTATTTTGCATGAAATTGGCAATATGTAATAAAACAACGAAGTTAAGGGTACGAATTAATTCCTAAAAAAATCGTGTACCATTTCATTTTATAATATTTATTATCTTTTTATTAGTTGTGCGAGAAATGTATGCAAGTCCGTAACTGGAATCAAATTATAATTTTTGCATGCAATTTTCAATAAACTAACAGCAAAACGAGGTACTGATTTTTGATTTTGCTATTTAATTTTACCAGAATTTATGTATATTTTACGACGGTATTGTACCTTATTTTTCGTCGTTGTAAAACGACCGAAATATTGAGCATTACATTGAGTAAATCACTCAATACGATATTTACCATAGTGTTTATTTCCATTAATATTGACAGTATTTAAATGGTAAGGCAACATACCTAAAGAACATTAAAAATTAAGTTATGATACAGCAGAAATTGAAATTCAAGATTTTTTGTAAATACCGTCTTTTGCATTTGGACGGCAGAATATTTTTCGTTGTAAATTCAAATAAAATAACTAATTTCAAATTTAAAATTTGTTTCATTGCAAATACCCATAATTTTATTTAGGGTGCATGCAAATTTAATAGACAAAGAAATAGGAGACTATATTAAAATGTGACTTTCAGTTTAATGTAGAGAACAAACATCTTGCTGAAAATTTCATAGTGTCTTTAACCCTAAACCTTATGTCATAAAATTTAACCACTGACATCTTGATAGCAGTTTAAGAATCATTTAAATGGTAATCAAAATTTTATGTAATTTTATGCACGGATAGTAATTTGAAAATCGCTAATAACGTAGAATGTTGATAGTTCTGCGATTAATAAAACACGGTGACATTCCTCGTTAGGCTTTACATTGGCATTGATACAATTAAAAAATATTACATAAAGCCAAAACAAATAAACAAGTTAGCCATACATTGTCTAAAATATTGAGCAATTTCTTAATTTTCTTTCTAAAATAATTAGACAATTTTTAACCTTATTTGCACGTCATATTAAAATTAAATTAGAGGAAGATACCCCATTTCAAGTAGGTATACAGTGTATGTGCGAATGGATTGATGTCCGAGAAGAAAAAAACTTTTCTATTTTTGATTATATTAAAAAAAAAAAACATTGTTTATAAAACCTTTTGCTTGCTCGAAAAATAATATTACTAGTAGTAAAAATAAGACTTTAAGTATATGGTGTCCATAAACAATAATATGAAAATTACCCAAGAATGAAGTATCCATATTTTTGATTTACGAATAGAATACCAAATAAAATGGTTGTTTATAAAGACATAATCAGAGCAAACTTATTATTTTACCTAATACTTTTATACCTCAAAATTAATGCATAATTTATTATGAAATTATTCATTATTACATACATATGTATGTAGATGAAACTGTAATTTTCGTTGGATAATAAATTTATTTTGTTTATGAAAATTAAAAACCTCAACTACTTTAACGATTAAAAAAAGAAATAGAAAATTGTTTTTATTACTAATGGCAGTACCCAACAGGGTCTGTATTATGTATGATATAATGCCTATATAATATATACTATAATGTATCTTTTAAAATATTGGTTTAAAAGAGAAATATTTCAAACAAAAGTTTTTTGTTAATTTTTTTACGTATCCTGGTAACCTTGAAATATTTTTTATCTGTTATAGTGTCGCTGCAGTGGCAATTAAATTTATTCTTTTAAATGGCATACTGTTTTTCTATTTTATTTTAGTTTCTTTTTTTTTTTCGTTTTTTTGGAATGAGAACATTTTTCCTCATACAAATGTATAAAGGTTCCATGGAGTGGTACATATAATGAAAATTTCGAGAAAAATCAAGTATTCCGAACAAAATTAGAGTTGTTTAAATAAAATTAAAAGTATAGCTATGCGTATCAATGGACCATCCATCTGAGAGCGTTTAAATTTTAGTATGATTTTATTTTTCAACGCATAAGTTAAATTTAGCTGAGGATAATAGTGAAAGCGGATCATCGGTCAGAAAGGAATAAATTGATGTCATAATTATGCCACACTAAATGTATTATTGGCAGTTGAAAAAAAAATCCATAGTGATTGGAATGATATCATGGCAAAGATCTATTCGCAGAATTAACAAAAAGGAAAAATTTCAGCCATACAAGAACCATTTACTTGTCAGAATTTCTCAATCTTACAAGGAAAAATAGATAAACATAACTTTTAACACTTTTCATTTTAAGAGACAAGCTACAAGTGTCGCTTTCCACTAAGGACTAATAGCGCCTTTAGTTTTATTTCTTATTCTCAATCAGTGCGTGCTGATGTCATTCTTTCATAAAATGAGCTCAATATTTTATAAACTACATTTGTTTTGATTCCGCGTCTACACTGATATTAAATAAGTCTGTATTATCGTCTCACAAAATGTTCGTGACATACTAAAAGAACTTATGAAGATGATATCGATAGGAGGTTACAATTTTGTAAGAACAAAACCTGCATTTTGTAAACATTTTGTTTTCTGAAAAAGCCACCTTTATGTTGCATGGGCGTAATTTTTGTTATTGGGCCCAGCATAATCTCGATTGAATGATTGAAGGTCGTACCCAACGACCCCCAGAAAGTGAATTTTTGTTCAGTAACCCCATTTGATATTTTAACCAAAATCATGGCTATGGCAGTTCTGTGTAGTATAATATATATGTATATTCTATCCATATAATGTAGAAAACCCACCGTTATTCGATCCTGCAGCAAGTTATAAATTTTATTTGTAATTTTTGGACTAAGAGGAGAGAGGGAATTGTCGATGTCCTAGATGCAGTTCGGATTCCACAATTAACAATTTTTTTTTTGCCAAACTTTATGCTGTACATATATTAGTAGATAGTAGATATGATATGATATGAATAATTTTTCAGTTGTAAATCATTGATTTTACATAATTTTTATTATTTTTTTTCATCATGTAAATCAAAAATACCGTAAATACAGCAACAAAGCTTCTTTATGTAAAACTAACAACAAATAATATCGAACTTCCAGAATAACAGCAATTGTTAAAATAACACCATGTCCAAAGAAGAAAATTATTAAAAATGTAATAAATGACAATAGCCAGCTGTAAATTAGTTCTTCGACCTTCTTGAATAATAACGTTCAGTGTACTTATGGGTTCTCTGAAATATGTGATTCAATCAGCAATCACATAATTGAATTCTTTTTTTATACGGGGAAATTTACAACGAAGAGATATTTGGCTTTGTTAACATACAATATTTTTCCTGCAATAGAAGCTCTTTATTCTGACAACAACGACGATATTTGGTTACAACAAAATGGGGCACTTCTTTGGATTGGAGCTCGGAAATTATTTATATAATGTTTTCCAAACAGGTGGATTGGAAGCAGATAAGAAGCAGAGTAGCCGGCCCAGTCACCTGATTTGACCCCCTGTGCCTTTTTTTTGGGTCACGTAAAAGGCCAATTGCTCAAGGAACGACCAAACGATTTCGACAACCTGAAAGATTGAATTATTGGTGCAATAAGGAAAATTGGAGCCATAGTACTTCCGAATCTAAGGCAATCTTTTATGAGGAAATTAGAACTGTGTATTCAGCATAACGGAAAAGTTTTGAACATTTGATTTAATTGATACCCATATATTTATTTTATATATTTTTGGTCTCTAAAAGAATTATTTATTTTTTTCATCATAATTCAGTTGTTAAAATATTTGACACGTGCTAATATAACTATAGATTACTGGCAATTTGATACTTTTGAATTAAGCCGAAAATCAGTTTTAATATTTGAGTCAACATTTTTTTTTATCTTTTTAGTCAGATTTTTTTTATTGCATGATTAAATTTCCAACTTTACAAAGGCTTAGTGTATGAAATTATGCAAGCGCTGCTTAGATATCATCTCAAATTGTTTTGTCTGTTGCCGGAATACTTAAAATTGGTGAAATCATTCCATTGATTCGTTATTTATCGGTTAAAATTCCAGTCTCTACTTGCATGGCTACAATAAATCGTTTGTATATTATCAAAGATAAAGGTATATACAATTTTTGATATTACTTATAAACCGTTTGTTTCATTATTCGCTGGGATGTTCTAATATAAACTCATAGATTTCAACAATTTTGTATACGAAACTTTTACCAATGACTTCTATCACCATATCAAAGTATGTATATCCCAGCAAACATTTTCCATAAAATTAGCTATAACTCGACTTGGTAAAAGGTGAATTTACTGTGTGAATTTATTGTGGTAGTTATGACATAAAATTGACTGGAAAAATACAGTTCCCATAGAAATTTCCTGTTGGTTTTACTTTATATTTAAATTTACGTAAATAATACCGATAAATCTACCTCATACAATATTTTGCTTAAAAATACTTTTAAATAAAACAACAAGGGGAAAACAATTTAAAAAATCTACCACAAATCGAAATAATTGTATAATTAGGTAATATTTACCTTTTTCTGACTGGAAATGATTATAATGGTAGAATATTTTAACTAGGTAGATTTTGTTGGAAATTCTACATAATTTATACTATAGCAACCTATTTGGGCGTCTTTATTACGCTCCCCTAAAGTAATAGTATGTCGATAACGTCGATAAATTCTACCTAGCTTATCTACCTGATTTCAACCATTTAGTCAATTATCCTTTGTAGTTACATTTTCAAACTTAAAGTCAAATTATCACAAGACACCATATTTTTACCACAGTTGTAGTACGATATGAAATTGAAATTTTCAAAATGAGTTTGCATGGAAACGAATCGATGGAAAAGTTAAAAAATACATAAGTCATGTTCAACATAACATACTTTTGGCTGAAACTATAATTATAATTTTTTTACTTGATAAGAGGAATTTTCATATTAATGAATATTTTGGAGGCGCATGGTTATTTTTCGAAGTACAAGTGCTAATATTCATGGAGAATTTTTTGGTATTAATTTCAACAACCGGGAACTTCTGATACTATGCAATTAAATTGGATTTATTCTTATCACCAACATTCATTTATCTTCTACCTTACTATAAATTAGGTGTCTTTTTAATTTTGCAGATGACGGTCAACAATGTTGCTATTACTTATAGAGAAAAATACCAGATAAGTATATTCTTCTTTTTTCTACTTGGAGTCATTTTCCATTTGCACATGAATTCGTAGATTTTACCTAAAACTAGCCAACTCGATGTCGAATTGACGGTGAAATAAAGTCAAATGTATCTAAATACGTATTCAAACATACTGTGCAACTACAAGGAAGATTTATATGTAATTTTACCTATCTCAGTCAATTTAACTAAATTTCAACGTCGTCTTATTCTCCTTTTACGTTAATTTCACGTCGCGTCGACGTAAATTTTACTTGAATATGATTAATTCCAAGTTTGTTTTACATGATTAAGATTATATCAACGTTAAATTAAACCAAAATGTTTGCTAGGATTCTATACCATGATTTTTGGAGGCGATTGCGCCTGCAAAATATTCATTAATAAGGAAATTCCTATTATCAAGTAAAAAAATGATGATAATGTTTTGAGCCTAAAGTATGTTATCCTTGTTGAATGTGACTTAACAAGTATAATTACGTATTTTTTAAAACTTTTTCATCAGTTCATTTCCATACAAGTTTATTTTGAAAATTTCAATTCCAAATCGTATTCCAACTGTTGTAAGAAAATATTGCGTATGTAACTACAAAGGATAATTGACTAAATGGTTGAAATCAGGTAGATAAGCTAGGTAAAATTTATCGATGCTGTCGCCTTATATTACTTTAAAGGAGCATAATAAAGGCGACCAAATAGGTTGCTATGTAGGTATAAATTACGTAGGATTTCTAACAAAATCTACTTAGTTACAATATTCTACCATCATGATGATTTTTAGTCACCAAAAAGGTAAATATTACCTAATTATACAACCTATTTCAACTTTAATAGAAATTTACTTTTAAGGTAACTTGTGGTAGATTTTATTAGTTGCTTAACAATTGTAAGCTAGATTTATTGGTATTATTAACGTAAATTTAAATACGAATTAAATCCACCTGATAAATTTTTATGTGAAGTGTATTTTTGCAATCAATAATACGTCATAATTACCTTAATAAGTATAATCGTTTTTTTACCAAGTCGAATTATAGATAATTTTATGAAAAATGTTTGCTGGGAAGGCCCCTGCTTTTTCTTCTGTGTATGTACAAATATATAGAAAATTAAATTTATGCAAATTATATTGTTACTCAAATGAAAATCAACTGTAACAATCATTTGTTCCAGTAAATACTTTAGAGATCCGTGCTATTATAAACTTAGATTTGAATATGTCAATTCGTTAAAAGTAGAGTCCCTTTACTTAAGGGACTCAAGTTAGAAGATCATGGCTATGCATAAACTCAAGCCACAGGAATGTTATTTGGTAAAATCACATTATAGTAGTATTATGTATATCAAATTTTATGTCATTAAATTTTCTTGAAGAAAGAAACAATTTAGACAATAGACATACACTTAAAATTCAGAACTCTAGAAATAATTGTGTTAAAATGACTTTTTGCAATTTTTGACATTTATGTTGATTGCATTAATTAATCAATAGAGATGAGTAAATTTTATTCAGTAATTTTTAAGTTTTGAAGTTTTGCTTATTTATTTTTAAAATAAAAATGCTTTGATAAAAAGAATCTTTATGAAATCACATAAGATTACCTATATAGAATTTCCTTATGATATAAATTAATTTAGTTTATTAATGAAAAGGCAAATAATAAATTTGAATGTATGAGCAATTTTAGTAAAAACAAATTAACCACTGAATAATAATACTGATTTTAATAATAACCAAACAATATTAAGGAAACAATATATGTGTGTCTCTTAAACTAATAATATGGTTTTAGCAATCCATATTAATCACGAAAGTCTTTGTTTATAAAGGACGTCCAGCGTTAATTTATGCAGTTTGGGTAGGTTTATTTGTGGATTGATAAAATTTATTCATAACCTGTCTAAACATTACCTTCGTAATTTTCTCTACTTTCCTGTTTGAAATATATACTTAATATAAGTTGTTAACTTTTGCATTAAAACATACAGCTCGATTTTATAATCAGAACGGTATTTCAAATTTAATATTGTCAAATAAATTTGTTTAGGGTTTGTGATTATTTTTGTATAAAATGTTTTACGTTACGCGTTTTTGTTTCTCGTTAATTTAAAAAAATATATGTATATGTTTGATTTCGAGGAGGCTGTGGAAGTAAAATATAATAGAGTACCAGAAACCATATTATTATTATACCAAATTTATTTTGTCACTGACAATTATTATTATTTATTACTTTACTGTACAACGTGATTATTTTAAGTGGGTCAACCAAGTTCATAATTTGATTTTTCACCTAGGAAAAAAATTTCGAAACAATAGTTCCGTATTTTTTCCTGAGGAATCCAATTTCGAAAAAAACAACTGAATGTCAAATAAAAAAGTTGTGGCCGAAATACTGATAAATGCAAACATTTACACGATATATGCTATTAGCGCCAAGCGTACCACAATATTACATGTCCAATTGGTGATTCAGTAATAGTGGCTCTGATTGACATATTTCACAGTCGGTGATTTTTTTCACTGCGATTGAGCAATCACAGTCAGTCTCTGTGACCCAACCGCTACCAAGACAGTGACTGTGAATTTTACACTTTCAAGGTGCAGCATCAGTACAGTACACAATACTGTACAGAATCGTTGCCGTAGTCAGTAGGCCATTCCAAGTGCAGGTCGCAGATCGCACTGAGGCACTGATCACAGATAGTATTCACAGTCGCAATAATCATGGCTCAAGGTTTGGCACACTCGAAAATAATTTGCTATATGCTGCTACCAGCGCTGCCAATTTGCGGATAATTATCCGAATTGCGGATAATTTGGATTGATTGGGATAATAATGAAATATTGTAATCAAGGTGATAATTTCGGATAATTTTGAAAATATTGATGAATAATTATCCCAAGGGCGGATAATTTAAGTAAGTACTCTTATTCATTAGTCTCAATAAAATGAAAATTCTGTTAATTTATCATCAAAGTAACAACTACTCCGACGCCATCTTACATTATCTAAAGTAATTGCTCTGAATTGTGGTAACACTTTTGTACATGGCCCCTTTGATAAGCTCTCCTCTAAATTATTATTTTCCAATTTAAACATTTTAAATGAAAAAAAATTGACAGTTAACAAGCATTTTATAAAATGCGTATGTGGACTTTATGATTTTTAGTGTTGCCAATATAATTTTCATATATACATATTTTTACGAATGGCAACAATAGGTGCCGTAGCCAGTATTAGGTGCCTAAGCGTCATTTTCCTCTTGTGTTATAATAATTAATTGAATTAAAAATTAAGTAATTAATGGTTAATACGAACGAGATGGTAAATAACTAGCATGATGAACACAAGATTTGGATGGAAATGGTAATGAGTGCAATATCGAGCAACAAACAGAAAATGAATTTTGTATTGTATTGCGAGTTTCTGAACGCGCATATATGTGAATAAAATGGGATAATTTCGAACTCTCCAGGGATAATTGAGGTTAATGCTATTGGTAGCACGGGCTGCTACTGGCACTGGTACTCCACTGTGATTGCTTCGAAGTTGTGATCCCAGACACAGGTTATAATCACTGTGATTTTGAATTCATAGTAGCAGTTCACAGTGTGATTTAAAAATCACCACACTACTCAGAATAACCACGAGCCTTGTTCGGTGTGGTCGTTATTATTTTATCTTTGTGTTACGGATTTGTTTAAGCTTTTAATATATACAGCCAATACATGGAAACGGGCATATGTCATTCCACTCATTTTAAATGCGTATCATATATATATTTTTCACTTCCAGTTTGACCGAGAATTACTTTAACTTCTTTATATTAAATTCGGTTTATAGAAAATTTCTTTCTGAATTCATCAATGGTATTATATTATCAATATATTTCATATTTAATAAGAGAAGTTTAAATTTAACCTGTATAACTAGAATTATTTCTGATATACAGAGTGTTTAGAGTCTTACATAAAAAGTTATTTGCAACTGAACGAATTTTTGTTTTATCGATTTGGATGCACCATCTTTAACTAAAATTTTTGTCCCCCTTCAATTTTTTTGCACATCGTACCACTCACAAGTAAAAATTAAGAAGTCATCGGAATGTCGTGAGCACCGTTAGTAGCGGATCGGATTAAATTCTATCAACCCAACCCGCCCTAACCTCGACGCTACTAGTTAGTTTTTGATGAAACTTTTCGTGTACGTAGCTACTATGACAACAATTCTCCACGCCAAGTTTGAAGTCGATACACTCAACCATCACTGAATAATTAATAATTATTTAAAAAGCCTGTTTAATGATATACTTTCAAAGCATTGTAAAAACTTAGGTATTAATTTTTTCCAAAACGATTAAAGAGGCTAGAAGAAAAAAAATAAAAACGGCAAGAATTTATTTTTTCAACGCCCTGTATCTCGATAATAAAGGCCCTGCAAAAAAAGTTTATACCACAAAATAGCTTTATTTTGTGGTATAAACTATTGATTACATTCGATATAATATATATCTATACTTCGTCCCACCTTCTTAAGCCACTGTCCTATAAATAAAAACAAAATAGCCAGAGGTTAGTTAAAAAAAATTGTCTATTCAAAAAAATGTAAACGTAAAAATGAAACTGTTAAATGTAAACTATTTTAGATCATAAAATTGAGGTTTCGGAATACTCTCTGATTCCGTTCTTAAAACTAAAGGAAAATTGCTCTGATAATAAATTGACTATTTTATCAGTGTCAAACATGACAATTTTCTGTTTACATATTCCCATAAACACGAGAGATATTGTTATATTGCTATTGCTTTTCCTGCCAGATTTTTCAGAGGCAAATTTGAGTTTTCATTTTTGTATTAAGCTGGTTTTAAAAATTCTGCTATCTTTATGCAACATTCAAATTTGATATATATCTCAGGAAACAAAAGTCTACACAAATATTAGTGAAGGTTTAGCAAGCATAGGTGGTGAAAATTTCATAAACATCGCGCATTTTAATATAAGAAGTTTAAAAAAAAATGTTACGAGCCATTAGTTTATATTGAATTATTTCAAAAAAAAAAAATTATACATTATACCTAATATTGTCAGAAACGTGGAAGATTGAAGGGGTAAGTGACTATTCAATAAATAATTTTACAGCCTACTATAATGAATCATACTTTAATCAAAACGATGGAGCAATCATATATGTTAAAAATAACCTTAATATAATAGTAAATAATATAAAAATAACCCAAGTAAATTTGCTAAGAATTTTACTTAAAACTAATAACATTTCATATGGGCTAACTGTCTCATATAGACCACCTGCTACGGACCTTAAAAAATATATAGATGATCTGGATGGATATTTCGGAAATTTAGTAAAAGAAATATTGAATTGTTTATAGGAAACATTAATATAGATATTTCAACAAAGTCAGATCAACAGATAAATAGTTATTTGTGTATCCTAGTTCAAAATGGTTTTTTCTCCTATATAAATAAACCCACTAGGGTAACCGAGAGTAATTTTAGTATAATTGATCATATATTTATTTGTTCGAAAAGAGAAGCAAGCTAAATTACGTAATACCAGAATTAAGTCATACATATTTGAAACGTATATAACGGACCATTATACTATATTGCTCTCGATGGATATAGATAAAAAACCCCAAATTGAGAAAAACTCTAGTTATATATACAAAAAAATAAAATATAAAAAATTAAATTTCAAGTAATGAGACATGGACTGACGTTTTGCAAGAAAATAATATAGAGAATGCTAACCAACTATTTATCAAAAAACTTATATCATATATAGAAAAAAAATACTATAACTATAACCCATAAAAATAACAAAACACTAAAAATCAAACCATGGATCACATTAGGTATAATAAACTCAATTAGATATAGAGCTAACTTAAAAAAAGGCTAACAAAAAATTACTCACCTGAACTCTCTTCAGAATATAAAAGCTACAGAAACATGTTAAATAAATTAATAAACCGCACAAAAAATGATTATTACTGGAATCAATTAAATGGTGCTCACCAAAAATACAAAAAAAGTTTGGCAAATAATTAATGAAGCCTCAAATTGTGTCAGAAAAAAACAGAAGGATATCATCGATAATAATAAACAACCGTTAACTAATGATAAAGAAAAGCCTGATCGCTTTAATGATTTTTTTATAAATATAGGGCATAATATGGTAGATAAAATAAGTAAAAACTCTCAGCATCCTGAACCTACTAATATTGAACATCATATAGAATCTGGCAGCTTATTTTTGCTACCTGTAATAGAAAATGAAGTTATAATATACATAAATAAATTAAAAAATAATACTGTTCCAGGTCCCGATGGAATATCAGTTCAAACAATAAAAGCTATCCATAAATATATTACTAAACCTCTGGTATATCTAATAAATCTATGTTTTTTAAATGGACAAATACCTACATTATGGAAGGAAACTATAACCACCCCAATTTACAAGGCAGGCGATAAACACATTTTTAAAAATTATAGACCAATCTCAGTAATAAATAATATAGCGAAAATTTTTGAACATTCCTTAAAAGCTCGATTATCTAGCTATTTAGAGAAATTTTATATTCTGACTAAGAACCAATTTGGTTTTAGGCATAAAGTCAGCACTGAAGACGCAGTTACAGACTTTATTCAAAAAATTGTAAATGCCTTAAAAGGAAACAAAAAATGCCTAACGGTATTTCTGGACTTGGCCAAAGCATTTGACACCGTCGATCGTACATTATTATTAAGACAAGATAGATTTATTGGGGTTCAAAATAAAACAAGTTAAAAGATATTAACATTAGAGATGTTGTTCTTAAATTATTCCAGAGTTATCTAACGAATAGACTACAAAAAGTAAAAATAAACAACACCATAAGTGAACCACTAACAATTACCAGAGGCGTCCCGCAGGGAACAATATTAAGTCCTATCTTGTTCTTAATTTATATAAACAAATTGGCACTATTAAAAAATGTTGAAGGACATATTGTTTCCTACGCTGACGATACGGCAATAATATTTGTGGATAATTCCTGGAATGCAGTGTACAGAAAATCAGAAAACTCTATGAAACACATACAGTGTTGGCTAAACGAGAGTCTGGTGAGTCTCAATATTGGCAAATCCAAATTTATAACGTTTACAACCACCGATACTGATCAACCACAAACATCCTATCTAAAGATTCATAGAAATGATTGTAATGATGCAGCTTACTGTAAGTGTGATACATTAGATAAAATAAAACACGTTAAATACTTCGGAATGATGATTGATCAGTATCTTCGGTGGAGTGAACACGTAGATTATCTCCTAAAAAGACTCAGAAGATTAACATACAAATTCTATCAACTAAGGGACACTCTTAATAAAAAAAATCTATATACTGTGTACTATGCTTTGGCTGAGTCTACGCTAAGATACTGCATAACAATATGGGGTGGCTTATACGAGAACAAAATAAAAAGTTTGCAAGTAATCCAAAACACACTATTAAAAATCTTATTTAAAAAGAGCAACCGATATCCATCAGCACTACAGCCGGACGTTGTCAAACATGATTAACTAAATTAAATGAAAACAGAAAGAAAACTTTTAGTGACGCTGTGGCAGAAAGAAAGGTAACAAACAAACTACATAAAAATACCACTGAAAATATATCAGAGAAAATAATCACATATAGTCAGGCAGATAACAAATGTGAATCGATGCAAGAAAATGCAAATAATGACAACGTTGGCGATAATCAAATCAGTAAAGATAAACTTAATAATGAAGAGACTGAAAATGAAGGAAAATGGCAATTCACCAAACCAAGAAATTGGAGACGAAAGAATGTGATATATGGTCAAGGAGCTGACGACTCCATATTCAAAGGCGTTATCAGATACATAGATTACCATGTATTTAGATGCCCATTAGACATGTCAGTTACTGAACTTATTAGGTACCTGACTTCTAAAAACATACCAGATGTAAAGTGCGAGACAATGCAATCTAAATACCCTGAAGTATACTCGTCCTTTAAAATCTCAGTACCTGCAAATCACGTTGACAAATTTATAAATCCAAGCATCTGGCCGGAGTATGTCGAAGTAAATCGTTTTGAAAACCGTTTTTTACGACAGAGGCCCTCAAATCAGGACCATCCAAAGTAACCGGCAATAAAATTAAAATTAAAATTAATTTACGCAATAATATTAAAAAACAGACGGAACATTGTCTAACAGTCTATCATCAAAATATCCAAAGCATTAGGAACAAAACCGGTGAAATTGAAGTATTCTTAGAGGAATTTAGCAATAATTACTACGGCGTGGACATTTTGTGTTTCTCAGAACAAGCATTTACCAACCGAATATTTGAATACAGTTAATTTAAGTTTTTTAAACTCTTTTCAATTTTTACCAGTTATAGAATCTGATATCATTCGAATAATACAGAATCTTAAGCCAAAGAGATCTACAGGCATTGATGATATCCCCATCACAATCATAAAAGAAAACACAGACACATTAAAAGAACCCATTGCATTTTTAGTTAATCTTTCACTGACCACAGGTGTTTTTCCAGACTGTTTCAAAATCACTATTGTAAAACCATTACACAAAAAAGGAGATAAAACTATAATATCAAATTATAGGCCTATTTCAATTATACCTGCACCCTCAAAAATTTTAGAGGCAGTGGTTAATGAACAAATTTCGACCTATCTTGAAAGTAAAAACATTCTTGCTCACTGTCAATACGGATTTCGTAAGAACTGTAGCACATCAGATGCCACATTTGAATTGTTAGATAATATCAGTAAAATACTAGAAGATAGACAACTACCTCTTGGAATATTTTGTGATTTATCCAAGGCATTTGATTGTGTTAATCATTCCATACTGTTGGATAAATTAGAATACTATGGAATAAGGGGTGTAACGAACAACTGGTTCAAGTCGTATCTCAATAATCGTCAAATCGTAGTTGAGACTCGTTTACTTGAAAATTCCTCTTACCAAAAATTCTATTCACAACCCCAGAACATCAAAGATGGAGTACCTCAAGGGTCAATTCTAGGACCAGTACTATTTTTAGTGTACATTAACGATCTAGTATATAATTACCCATCGTCAAAATTCTCACTATTTGCAGATGACACGAGCATTTTACTTAAAGACCAAAATATTGACAACTTAATTAGAACCACACAACTGGAAATCACTAATATATCTGAATGGTTCACAGCTAACAAATTACTTCTTAATCAGGAAAAAACTGTCAATATGTTATTTCAACCCAACAGAAATATGCCACAAACAACCCTGGTTTCAAACATAGGAAATATCGAGCCAGTGTGCAATACAAAATTTTTAGGGCTTTATATTGATATAAAACTTGACTGGAAATTTCATATAAACGTTCTCAACAAAAAAGTATCTAGTGCAGTATATGCTATAGGCACGGTAAAAAATAATATCGGTTCTGAAGCAGCTAAAACAGTGTACTATGCATTCTTCTATTCAATCCTACAATACGGAATTGAATTCTGGGGCAATTCAACAAATGTAAACAGCACATTCTTAATTCAAAAACGAGCCATTCGCACTTTATGTGGCCTAAGGAGATACGATTCATGTCGTAATTTCTTTAAAAGAACGTAAATTTTTACGTTAACTAACCTGTATATATACCGTTTATCTCTGGCAATATTTAAAAGGAAAAGCAACATAACAACAGCATCAGAAATACATAAATACGATACACGAAATAAGGATACATATTTATGTCCATTTTATAGCTACAATGTCAACCGTAGGGGCCCCCTGTACATGGGTGTGCAGATTTATAATCACTTGCCACAGCATATTCGAACCATTAATAATCTAAATAAATTCAAACGAGATTTAAAAAATCTGCTGTTATCTTACGTATTTTACAACACTGCTGAATTCTTTGAAACAACATTGTAATTACTTAGGTAATAAAGATATTAGTAAGTGTATAATAATTAATATGGTAACAATTGTATAGGTAGAAATACGTTACACAACTAAAATAATTTGATATTATCCTTATTGCTAGAAATAGAGCTACTATGGTTGTTATATTATTTTAGACTATTTTAATTTTTAATGTTAAGATTGTTCGCAATACGCCAACATAACTTAATTTCCCAGCTGCTCATGAAGAGCAAATTTTCGTGTATACCTACTATACTTTTCTCTTAATTGTATATTAATTGTATATTAAGTGTATGTATATATGTTTGGGAATAAATTCTATTCTATTCTATTCTATTCTATCAAACCAGGAGCCAGACTGATATGGCAGTTCAGGTACCTCTTTATCGAAAATCTCATACCCAGATGTTTATATTTTACTATGGACCGAAGTTATATAATCTGCTACCTGTAATGATAAAAGAAATTAGAAGTTTACATATCTTCAAAAAATGCTTAAAAAAATTTATAAATGAGAATTACATTAACATGCAAAACATATTTAAAAACTAACGATATTTTAATTTAACTTACCTAACATCTCTTCAGTTCTTCATTCACTCACTAATACGTAAATATATGTCTGTACGTACATGATCGATAAATATATGTATGTACCACCTAAGCCTGCTTGCTACCTGTTCCTCCTCCTCATTTGTTTCGCAAACACCATCGAATATCTTATATCTTATCAATTTTCAATTGCATTAAACATTGTTTGTATAATAATATTATGTATGTCTATTCATGATAATTTTACAATTAGTACAGATCACTCTTGTGAGCATTCTCACAACGCAAGTTACGTATGTAACTTAGGTGAGTTGCTTAACATATTATTTTCCTTATGAATTATTTGTGCAGTTATCTAATTGTAAACACTGTGATTTCTATTCAATAAATTTCTTTCTTTCTTTCTTTCTATTTATACATTCAAAGGATAATTACGACAAAATCTATTTTTATTTTCAATCAAAACAGGTAAATATTCGTTTTTAATTTGCAGGAATTAATGAAGACGAAAACAAATAAAAAGTAAACCAGTTAAAATGCTACAATTAAATGCAGGATGTCACGAGTTGACCAACAAAGTTCAAAACAAAGTAATTAATAAAGTCCAATGCACTTTCCTGTCTTTAATTTGTGCAACTGTATGTCAATTATATACTGCTTTAGTTAAGTGGTCATCCACTTACTAGTTTCATTTTTATCTTAGCAATTATTACCATTTTCATTTTACTTCTTAATTCACGTCAATCGATTTTCTTCTTTATCGTTCGCAAACCTTTGGTAACTTAACGTAGAGTTTGTTTAATTTAAACCCAACTGAGGCTAAAAAGTGGACTTGCATGGCTCGAGGCATTAGTTTTGTATACAATCAAACGAAGCGGAACATTGAGATTGGATCTATTTGTTGTTAAATCGATGAGTATATACTATTACTTCCTTAATGAACAAACACTATTGTAGTCTGAGGGTTTCAATTTAGTTCTTATGCTGTTTTTATAGGGTTCAATTAGTGTTTAATGAAATGATGATTGTTTTAGGAATCAAGTAAATAATTTTGTTGCACAAACTACCGACTAATAAAACTCGTCTTCGTTTTGAGTATATAGGTATACTATACAATATACAAGTATATAAATTTATACAGGATGTTGGGGTGTGCGCGGCGAAGTTTTGTCAGTGGTATACTCTTACATTTAACCGCCACAGCTTAATATATAAAAAAAAACTTAATTAAGATACAAACTATAAATTAACCTAAAACCTATATACTAAACATGTACTAGACTACATAAAAGATTGGTCTAGTTTTGAAAATATTGTAAATACATAAGTGTACACCAAAAAACATAACCCAAATTTCATATTATCTGTTACAAGAAATTGAAGGCAAACAACATATAAAGTATTTGTATATCAAGTACGGAAAGAGCTATCGCACGAGAGCGAAAACCCGAAACAGTCGACAGTCGAAGATTGTAAACGCGCGAGGGCGCTAAATTACTTTCCGTTCATACCACGATCTTTATATTATTTTTTTCAGGCTGTAAATGGAAAAATTCAGAAAATATATAATTGTTACTAACCATTAATATTACAAAACTGATTTTTACCTTCTTATGTTTGAATAGTTCATACAAGTTCTCATTGAAATAGACGATGAGAGAAATTAAAGAAGAAACGAATATCGAAACAAATAAGTTTACCCGAAAAAATTCCACGGTTGAATTTGTAGGCCAATCTTATGGATCCCACTCACTTCTTACATATGAACCCAGTTTCATCGTTTACTCAACCGGAATACAACAGATATGGACGACAGATGAGCGGCGTAGTTGCATAGTGATCTGATGATAACTTTGATAAAATATCAGGAAGTATGCCGGTTTTTATAGTGACGACAATAATTTTCGATAGCTCGATGAATTTAAGATTTTAAAATTTTAAATACGTAAATTATTAAAAATCGTCCCAATATAGAAAATAACGAAAATTCCGAGAAATCTACAAATTTGGAAATAAATGCAACGATTTTTATTTATATTTAAAAACTTACACTAACGTCTACAATCCGAGCAGTCAAAGACACTCCAATAAAACTGGTAACGGTACAAGCTGAAGTTTCCAAAATAATTAACAACAGCTTTTCCCAGTTGATTGAGAAGCCAACTAACTGCAGCCGAAATTCTAAACACTGTAGAGTTGTCCAACTACTAATTCTGATATTTATAGCTTTACTGTGTATTCACCTATAGAAATTTCCAACTAAATCCTAATTACTGCTTCGTGTCCCTTTATGAATTGGTAAAGCTTAACCACATCCATTAAACAAAGATTAATCATCGTATGAGTTATGTATTATTTTAATCATTAGATTATATTCCATTAGCTAAAAAAACGATTTAGTTTTCGAAGGGGAAGATGAGACAGTTGAAACACACTATTCAAAAAAGTTACGTTCCACCCTCACTGCTCGAGCTACCCCAGTTTGAGCAATTCTAATGACACCTTCAACCTTGTGATACATTATTTTGTGGTGTATCTAAATTGCAGTCTTTTGATGATCGAAAAACTGAAATTGGTTCATCCGTTCGTGAGTTAAATCCAAAAACTGTTCCACTGGATATACTCTAAAAAATTCGCAATCTAAAGCAAATATCATTTTGAGCATAAACACGTCGATTTAGGTATCGAGGGGAAGTGCATAAACACTGTTACAAAAATATTATAACGTAGGAAGGTTAATCCTATCGGAGTAATTATTCATGATAAGAAAAAAACAGAAAAATTCTCATAAAATTCCTTTATTGGTGTGACCGGTTTCGTGAACAAGTAAATTTACTTCACATCATCAGACACAGGACTACAATAGTTAAAGAAAATGAGTGGTTACATACATAAATAAATGTTAATAAGTTAATAAAACTTAAAAACAAGAATACAAATGGAAATAATTGCCTTCTGTATTCTTGTTTTTAAGTTTTATTAACTTATTAGCATTTATATTTATGTATGTAACCATTCATTTTCTTTAATTATTGTAGTCTTGTGTCTAATGATGTGAAGTAAATTTACTTGTTCACGAAACCGGTCACACCAATAAAGGAATTTTGTGAGAATTTTTCTGTTTTTCTTATCATGAAAAATATTATGTTTCAGCCCCTCTCCACCAGTTACTCCAACTTGAACATTTCAAATCTCTTGCCCCTACCTTGTGACACATCATTTTGAAGGGCATGAAAATAGCAGTTCTCTAATACCAAAATAATTGAAATTAATACAAACGTTCACGTGATAAAACCAAAAACTATTTAATATTTATTAATGATAAAATGATGGTTACATTACATTACGTTTTTTGAAATCACTTCAAATGTTCAAAATACCCTCCATTACCAGCTAGGCAATAATACAGCTTATTTTGAAATTTTTGCCGGATATTTTGGAAATTTTCACGGGTAATTCGCCTATATGCCTGGGTAATTCTAAATCTGAGTTTTTGAATACTATAAGATCAGGTTTTGACGACCAATTTTAATAGCCTTAAGGGAAGAAATCTAGTGGCGTTAGATATGGGGATCTTGCCAGCCACTCTTGAGGACCTCTCCCTCCATCCACCACAGACGACATCTTTGGTCCAGCCATTGTCTCACAGATGAAACATAATGAGGGGGAACTCCGTCTTATTGAAAATGCAAATTGAATGCACAAAGCATCACATTCTCTTCTCGTTCAATCTGATTTTTCAAGGACTAAGTAACAAGTGGATCTATCAGATTCTCTGGAAGGTTTAGATGCTGTTGTCTATTCGAGTTTTTTTCATTGAAAACAGGCCCAACAATGGCATCTCCTAGACTACCAGCGCACACATTGATCTTCTAGGAAAATTGATTATGACATTCTCGAAAAATGTGTAAATTCACATTGTCATAATATCTGCAATTATGTTTGTTCCCAAATTCCTTAAAAAAGATTTAACTGAAACAGATATTGTTTAGAAAATTTGAGCCGTTTATCATTCTATGGGTCATATCTTCACAAAACTGAATTCCCTGTCATAATCGTCTTTGCTGAGTTAGTGAAGAATTTGATATTTATAAGGAAATAACTTGTTTATTTTCAGCAACTTGTGCACTGAACCAACAGATGGATGAGTCAACTTAGCTACTTTGGTGATGTAGTTGGTGGAATCCAGTGCGAAATTACTGAGAACTTCAACTTATATACCTCCATCTAGAATTCTCAAATGTTTAATTTTATTACATACGAAACCACTTTCTGTGAATTTCTGAGCTAAATCTATTCCGTATTGGTGACCTATATTTCAGTCGTGGTGCATGTCGTTAAAAATACGAACAGTTCTACGAGGATAATAATTTTCAGGTCCATAAATGAAAATTGTATCTATTCTTCCTCCTAAACTGTATACCATAAAAAAATGTATTTATATGTAATGAATACCTGATATTGAATACTTGCGTAAATCATCAGAATCGGAATTTAGTTTAATATCTCTTTATGAACAGCAACTATTTTTACTTGAATTCTATTCATAGGAATCACAATATCATGTTTCAGAAATTCTGAATATTACACGAAACGAATAAACCTTGCAACCGAAATATTCTGAAAAACAATTCTCTGGTGTGTTCTCAACTTAAGGTAGCTGGGGCAGAGGGTGTATTTTGTTAACAGAGTATTTAAACTTTCCCCTCGACGAATAAATATAATAACATAACTATTTCAATTTCCCCTCATACGTAATTGATTAATTTTTATTCAAAATGATATTTGCCTTAGAGCGAGATATTCAGGGTGGCTACTTTTGAAATTAAGCATTGTACTGACAGACAATTGTTGGTTTTCATGTAAGTCGTTTTGAATTGTCAGAGACCATTTCATCAACAGTAGACATTGTAGTCTATTATATTTTGAGATATATTTCGAGATAATTTGAATTGCCTTATGGCATCAACGATGATATCGATGAAACTTTAAATATAGTAGTTAGTCGTATCATGGTAAAGTTTAACAACAGTGCATCTTAGATTAATTGAAATAGGCATTTTTCAATTTTTCTTGTTATTTTCATAATGAACCCCTCTTTTTAATTCTCTCTTCACTATTACCATTGCTGTCAACAGAACAGTTGTATCTACTAGTGCAATTAGAATCACCTTTTCTTTATATGTCACATTTTAATTTATATTTTATTTTGTCGAAACTTTCTTTCGAATAATTTTAATTGAATAATTCTTCACACTTTAAGTTATACTTGCGACAGGGAAAAAAACTACCATCGAACAAGAACATCAGAGTTGTCTACAACTTCCGGGAAAAGCTGGTGAAATTTTAAAAATACTGCACCTCAATGACTTGAGATGCAGTTTAGAAAATATTTTAAATATATTTAGAAAACACTAGCACTGAAGTAGTTTTCACAAACACCAAAATACCAAAACACTCGATAGCTATACTTGGTGCGCATTTCGCCAACCAAGGTTGCTTCATCTCTCTATGATGCCAACTTGGTGTTTGTGGAAACTACTACAGTGACAGTGTCGCCATATTAAGGATTTCAACCCACTTGATGAATATGTATAGAACTTTCAGACAAGAGAAAGGAAATTAAAATCGTGCGATTGGTGGCAGAGATATGAAAAACGTAATAAAACGATCCGTAAATACAATTTTTAAGTAGCCGTCATCTTGAAATATTGCACGTTTCAACTTGCCAAATGTCTTTGTGTTCAGATAACCGTCCAAAATAATAATTCAACCTGATATTATTTAGAACTATAAAATACATGTCGTGTGAAAACTGAAAAGGCGATGGAGTTGGTTTTAAACAGAAGAAGCTTATAACTGTTCGTAGCGTTCCAAATAACATTCTATGTACTGTAAATAGGCTACATAATAATTACTGATACTTATTTTGAGTTTCCATAATTTTATGTGTTTACAATAATACTGACTTGAAAAATAAAACAAATCCTTCGTAACATTAATTAACATATATTAACTTTCAATTCTTAGTTTAACTCTGGTTATTACAACCATGAAAAATAAAAAGTGTCTATACTAAACTAAAACATTAAGATGGAATGTTTTATAACAATAATAACATTCAAGTACAAGTAAAATCTAACCAAAAGTCAAATAGTACAGAAGGCCGCGCTAGGTTTAAAATAGCAGGTAAAAGGTAAAGAACTTAAATCGTACAGCTTATAGGTGCAAACTCCGTTACAAAATAACAAAATACACTGAGACAAAATAGAAAAATACTGCTTCATTGGAATCTTTTCGTTGAAATAAGAATGGCGGTATTTAAAGGTAGTTATGTACTTTAACCCTCTCCAAAGGAGACAAATTTTACCTGCGTAGCACTAAAAGTTATCACTACACTGAGCGCACTAAGCTCACCACTAAACAATATTGATTTTCATTAATCAATAATTAATCACTTTTCAGATACGAACTAAATAAACACACTCGTGCTTTCTACTTAACACCTCTCTCCGCAATGTCTTGCAGAGTTCTCAGCAATCAAGCTGTCTCGCTACTTCCGGCTTTTTTTGCGTCATCTGGTTATATAGATATTTATTAAAACCATAGCTATAGACAACTTACACTTTAATTGTGCAGGTTTTGCATAACTGACGGGGTCATAAATAAACTAAAATTTTGTTTTATAACAAATAATATGGGACGATCAAAAAGTAGACCGTTATACTTAGCCCCCAAAAAAGGAAGTGTTTACACACTGGCCCTTGGTCTAATTATAATAAGCCAATAAATTATACGAATACAAGCAAACATTTTTTAACTAAGTAACAAATTTTATAATAGTTCAACAAATAATATATACGAAATATTATAGTTTATTACTACATAAAATTATAATTTGGATTCAATATATTATTCAAAGTCAAATTCAATTAATCAATGATATAGAATTATTTGTATGGACAAGCTTGTCTATAATTTAAACAGCAATAATATGATGATATATTATCTAAAATTGAGAGACTAGATCTAGAAAATTGTAAACACATTAATATATTATCATTTGTTGACTTGCCGAAAATAATAGAATACACTTCAACTAATATTTATATTTTTATGAAAATAATTTATTAATAAATTAGGATTAAATTTAAAATTTATTGTATGGTTTACAAAATCTCTTTCTTTAACTTAATTTTTATTGCTAGGCAAAAATATTAATTAATTATAAAATCATGATCCATAAAAAAAGTATCACTATTGTGATGCTTAAAGTACAGTGAAGAAATATTTGTTGGATTGCATATAAATTTATGTAACTGGAATTAACTAGCAACTGCAATTAAGTTTCAATAACAATTCTATTTACTATTTTAAGTTATCCAATTAATCTGCGAGACACCGAATTAAATTTATTTTGTAAATATGTTTGTTGTAAGTTCATGTTCCCATGAAAGTACTTGAATACTGAATACTGAACAGAAAAATTTTCATAATTCTCTAAATACTGCAAAAAATAATACAATCTAAACCTTATGTTTAACTTTATTTTGTAAACCAAATGCCGTGACAATCTTAAATCGTACTGGCAGGATCGGCAGGTATGAAACGAACAAAGCAATAATAACAAGAATTGACGCAATAACCCTTTCAAAAATAATAATAATTATTGTAATTATTCGTAAATACCTTCTTAAATAATAATATAATAATAAGTGCACATTTGTGACGTTCTGTGACCATTGAAGGTGATTTGAAAGGTGATCCCATCGAAATTTCAACGCTGATTCCTCTTTATTTTCCGATTCATGAATACCTTTTTGAGACAAATTATATATTTAGACCACCATACAGTCCACTTAATTCCGTACAATATGTACCTATTCAAATAATGAATGGGATGCATATAATTGTAATATTTTTCAGTAAACTATTTTTGTTGTTTTGTACTAACGATTATATAGTTCATAAATAAATAAATAAATTAAACACATGTAGTACAATCCCATGTATCTCTAAAGATACCTCTCGGTACTTTGTATGGGAGGAAGCAACATACTTAGAAACAAGGGTTACACACCCAATATCCGATTATACTAGGATTAATTTCTGCATTAGAAAAAATCCCATCTCAACCGGGGATCGAATTTGGAACACCGGAGTGAGAGAAAAGTGTCTTTACCATTAGATCACGTGGACATATGTTAACATATAGTTTAATAATTATTACTATATAATAAATATCTATGTATCGTTTCATAATTTTACAACATAGCAAAAAATACTCAAAAAACTGATTCATTAACAAACCTCAGACTCAGTACATATTTTAATAAATAAAATATCTGATGTGGCCAGCACATAATTTTCTTATACCAGTATATATCAACCTGATCTAAAAAATCATTCTAATTAATTCTTCACTTACTTCAATTAAATTTTAATAGCGTACGTTGAAATGGTTCATTACAATTTTTTAATAATTAATTTTCAGCGTCCTTCGACACTGTCAATAATAATTCATGTCATATATTTTAATAATCTTATTGACATTGACATATTTGTAACTAAATTAGATACTTCAAATGTCAAATTGCCAGATTTATCCTAACCCCATTTTATGAGGTCAAATGCGTACAAAATTTCAGTTTACAGCAGCTTTATTTAAGTACTTGGAAAATATATTTTATTCGATTATTATAGTAGACATGATTTATAATCTTTCATCAAGAATATATTTTTTTGTAAAGTCAAATACAGAAAAGTTTGGGTCCAGGGAAACTCCTTTCAGCTGGCCAATTTTGCTCATCACCGAATTTTTCATTGTCTTTGGTCTTCAGAACAAGTGTACCAAATTTGAAAGCTTTATCTCAAAAACTGTGGTTGCTATTGCGATACTACAAACAAGCAGACAGATTTTTTTCCATAAAGTTATATTTTTTCATTATAATTCGTCGAAATTCGTCCAGAAATGCAATAAAAAATTTTAATTTTTTTTCTCGAAATTGTACTTTTTTCTTCTTTCATTCATTATCTCTCTTCTGGTGGTATCACATTCACCAAATTTAATGTGTCACCTAAAATGTTGTTGACAATCTTAACTGCCAAATTTGGGAAGTCTCCCATTAGTATTTTTTGAGTTACCGCGAATGCGGATGCGCACGCACGCACACACACGCACACACACGCACACGCCCGCGCACGCACGTAGTCATGTACTCACGCACGCACACGCACCCACATGCATCCGCACGCACCCGCACCCGCACGCACGCACGCACGCACGCACGCAATTACGTAATTCCTGCATACGATTTTTGGTCAATGTATCTAGACATGGGTAATAAACAACGTTGCAGTAATTGAAAAAGATAAATTATAATCTCTGTTTTTCTCAATTTATAGTTTAAAAGTGACTTACTGGTATATAGTATTTTGACCGTTATATGTATTTTTGTAATAACTTGCTTACATGTTCAGAAAAACTTTTCATCAAGAATTAATCCTAAGATTTTGCATCGTTCAGAAAAAGTTAGGGGAGTATTATTCATCACTCGTTTGTGAGGAAAATAGTAGTGCAACATTTTTTTCTGCATTCATCTTTAGATTTTGGGCATGGCATATGAGTAATCAAATATTGCTTTAAGATGTTGAATAATTTCTTTAGTGGCTGAATTTATATTATTTGGATTGAACAAAGTTGTGTATCGTCAGTATGATTGTAGCTGAGTATATTTTACCGATTAAAAGACATCTTGGGTATATAAGGAGTACTAATTGACCAAGTATAGATCCTTACGAAGCTCCGGATATTATTAACTTTGATGTAGACATTTTGTTTGATACGACCACTTTATGAAATCGTTCATTTAAATAGAAATTCTTAGGTTTTAAATTTATTCCAAAGTAGTTTAATTTGGCACTATTAAGTCGTGATCGATTGTAACAAAAGCTTTTGAGTAGACAAGTGATACCAACACAGTTATTTGCTTGTTATATTGTAAGTAAGATTGAGTAACTCTATTGTACTACTGTGACCAACGGGAAACCTTGACTGATGATTTGGGAGCAAGTTATTTTCCATAAATTATTGTGTCAGTTGTGAATAAAGAAATTTTTTTTAAAAGTATAGATAATACTGAAAATAGACTGATAGGTCTCAGATCATTAATGCTTGTGAGATTGTTAATTTTAGGAAGGGGGTATACAAGTGCCTCTTGCCACTTTTTAGGAAAATGACCTGCATCCAAACAACAGTTTATTATGTGAGTAAGGTGACAAATAATAACCAGGAGACATAGTTTGACCATTTGTAAAGAAATTGTATCGGTGCCACTAGCATTAGAATGTAGTGAATTGAATCCAATTAAGACATCGTTATCGTCAGCTAAGCTAAAATGAAATTCAGTATTATTGGGATGTTTTTAGTTTGATAGTACGGAAATTTTTTATTGCAATCGGCAGTTTTGCTAAAATCATATGTATATAACATATTCATTAATCTCAAAAGGATTTTGTAAATTAAGGGTAAGATGCTTGTTATCCCTAAATCGAATATTGTAAATATAATTAAAGAATTATCAAAGATAAAAATCTGAAATGTGACTGATACTATTTTCAAAAAAGGTTCATTTTTGAGAATTTTTTCAGTTCTTTTTTTCGCTAGTATCGTAGATATGGCTCGTTCATGCTAAATTTTTGTACAGGATGATCATTTTAAATGCTTCACTTGATTTCATTAACTGATATTTCACCTAGCGTAAAAGTTCCAAAACTATATTTATGTATTTTTTTCTGAGGAATCCGAATTCGAATTGAAAAAAACGATTGAACGTCAAGTAAAAAATTATGGCCGAAAAACTGAAAAATGCAAAAATGTACGCCATGCATATTAATACAGAACTAGACATGTGACATTCCATTGATGATGAATGCGTATCGCACTTATTTTTCCCTTCCGATTCAACCGAAAATTACTTCAACTTTTTATTTTACATAATGCTCCCTGTATAATTCACTCAGATTGAAAGAAAATATATTTTTTAAATCAGCAATATAATCGTTATCTTTCGTATTTATTAAGATGTTTAGATTTAAAGTTAACACAAATAATATATTATGTATATTTTGTGACGTACTTCGCTACTCTACACAAGAGCAGAAGTGTCACTTTGACGCCCAACACTACGGCGGTGCTCACGGTACGGATATCTCGGGCGCCAGTTTTTGTTTATAGTGCAGAAACACCACTTTACTTTATCGGCGGGACGATAGAGGCCGGGCAACTACAGTGAAGAAACGGATAAGCCAGGGGTCGGGAAAAGGTAACTTACACACTACAGTTAATGAACAGACTCTCATTCAATATATTTACATTTATTCTACACACTAATTATTATTTACACTGTATATACACCTTAGTAACTACAACTTATACCACAACGGTCTTAACTACGGGCGAGCGGGGGCAGTAAGCGGGCGTACAAGCGGTGCGACACGGTAATACGGAGATTAAGCGGTGAAAAAGGTAACCAGCAATACTTAAAAGGGCATAAGCAGACGGCGGATGGATACCAGGAGGGGAAGCAAGCGCCAATCAAACCTTGCTATCTACTTCCGTATCCTGGGCTGTTTCCTCTCTGGAGCGGTCGGGGTCGGCACGTCTGGTCGGTACGGGCGGCAGCAATGGACTCTCCTGGATGCTCTGAAAAATCCTCAAGCTACTAAACTCTGCCAAAAGCAGAAGTAGGATGAGACGCGGTAGTCATGCGCGGAATATGACAATACGTCACCCGAATTCAATTTAAAACAAACCTATACCTTTATACTCACAACAAGATTACTTACTATGCTGGTCGGCGTGGTTCTTCAGTCAGCAGCTAAACGGCAACTGACTTATTTGAAAAATCCTCAAGCTACTAAACTCTGCCAAAAGCAGAAGTAGGATGAGACGTGGTAGTCATGCACGGTATATTACAACTACGTCACTTGTTTACTGACTTAGAATAATTCCGCATTAAATTTAAATACCTTCTATATATCTTTATACTCACGAGTTTACTTACTGTCCTAGTCGGCGTGGTGCTTCGGTTGGCGGTCAGACGGGAACTGATTTGATTGTTTCCAGTCTCGGAGACCTTTACGGTAGGACAGGCACAGGAGTGCCGGGGGCAATATGCGCGCTTCGCGTTTCGCGATTCACGTACTGCCCGCAACTTGGCATATTCGGAATGTCTATACAAACAGATTAACATGACCTATCTTATAATTAACAATTAAATTATTATTAATAAGCAACTGACAATACCACTATTAAGGGCGCAGTACTACAATGTTTAAAATATCTTTTGAAACAGACAAATAGCACCCAGTTACCTAACTTAAGTCTATAAAATAATCACTTCGTTACAATTTAAAACGAAGTCATCTGTGGAAACGAAAACATTTAAATAATTTATTTATTTCAAAAATTAAAGTAATTCTATACTTCACTTACAACAAAAGATCGAAAACGTTAGCATTTTGCTGCAAATAGAATGAAAAGCGTTTGATCAAATTATCCATGCATCTGCTTAAAATAATTGGGTTGTTAATTAAATCTATTTGTATTTATTTGTAGCAAAATGGTAATGTTTTCCAACATTTGTTGCAAATAATATATACAGAATACTTTAATTTTTGAAATAAATGCATTATTTAAATGCTTTTTTTGTTTCTATGATCTTTTATATTTAAAATATATGCCATATTCACTCACATGACCTCAATAATGCATGAAATATAATTACAATCTCTTACCTGATTCTTGATGCTTAATTATGTACGAGAAAAATAAAAAATCTGCGTGTAATCAAATAATTGCAAAAAAATACATTTTAAATTGACACAAGATTATTTATTACTTCATTATTACTGACATAAGTTATTTAGCCTCTTAATCAACCGACTCGCGATCTCTCTTTGAACATGACTTTAAAATTTCAAGATTTATCTTTCAGCGCTCATCTTATCGAAATGTAGGAACCAGGTATCCGCAATTCTACTTAAGACCCTCTCTTATTGCATTCTTTTGACATCATAATAATGATAAAATCGTATTAAACTGATAAAAAATACACCACACTCCTCTGATGTTGGTATTTCTGTTTATTTCTGCATTTATTTAGGAAATAATAAAATATTTTTATGAACATATGCTCTCAAGGGTTTTTTTACACGGAGTGAAAACGCGTAAACTATTTTGCTACAACAATTGGTATGAAAATCAGCTCAAAATTGTAGTAATAATTTTAATGAAATAAGTCGCCATCAGATTTGTTTTCCATCGGTCGTTGCTTTTTCGTATTGCATTACGCATGTACATACTCATCAGCTTAAAGTCACCACCTTCCTCTCTGTTAGTGCTAAAAAGCGAGCATAGGCAGTCTTCAGCTTTTTTTAAAAGCAGCACGTAACTTTCTTAGATTCTCAAGTAAAATATGATATGACTTCTTTTCATTCAAAAGCTCCGTCCACTCCAGAAAACACCTAACCCTGTGATTTTGTTACTTATAAATGTGAGTGCCTGTGAGTGTTGCTTTTTATAAATAGGGCATTTTACTACAAATTATGTTGCATTGCGAAATATAGACAGTAAAATTTGCTCCAAAATTGTAGTAATAGTTTTAATTTAGAGCTTACGCACGCAAGCAATAAGTTGCCGTCATTTGTTTACTATGAGGTCGCTGTTTTTGCGATGTGCAGTACGTACGGATCATTTCATTTTATTTCAAAATGTCGTCCAGTTCAGAAAACCTAACAGATAACCCTGTATTTTTTTTACAGTTACATTTATAATGCAACTGCTATAAGTGGTGAATTTTATAAACGTAACTGACCATGGACGATTTTGATATCTCACCCTTAAATAGTTGGGCATTGCCTAAACTAACTGAGTCATTTCGAGAGAATCTTTATTTATAACTTTTAGAATAGCAAAAATTGAGTAGGAAATTTTCATATCATTAATGTAAAAGATGTAAAAGAAATTGATTCCGTTAAATAATAACAGTGTTAAGATAACAGATTAATTTATGCAGCAACATATAAAACATATCATTCTGAACTACAGTCTTTCCATCAAAAGATGGCGCGTTGTATCACCCGTGGTTTTAAGCCAAAAAAAAACTTCAATGAATATTGGTAAAACGAAAAGGGGATCACATTGCAATATGCGACATATCAGTATGCTCTTCGTAGAATAATTGAAGTGGCATTACTATCTGGTTGGGTAAAGGAGACCCGCGGAAGGATTGTGATTTCTGCATTCCATTCACAATTAAACGTAAATGAAATAAATGAATTAGTGCATGGCAAATTTTTGTGATCGTTTGTTAATAGAGATAATGCTGGTGAGAAAACTTATGTCAAATATGATCCAAAGATGTTTCAGAATGCAATAAGGGACATAAAAAATGGAATCTCCTAGAGGGTGACTCAAAGAAAATGTAGAATTCATCGGTCCCTCCTGTATAGACTTACAAATCCCACATCGAAAATCAAAGTAGGCAAGCTGTTTTGAAAGAAAAGGTAGATAAATCAAATATTAAACGTATAAATATTGTTGCAGAATGGGGACATAGCCGTTGGATATTAGGATCAAAAGTCACGCCTCCATGTGCATTGACATATCAGTGTATTTCTATTTTGCTCGAGTACTTTTAAGAATCGAATGATTATCCGAGAACCAAGATCAACAGGAATATGCGACAGAATCGAATGCGCACTGCATTGTACGGAGCATTGCCCTAGCTGCATTCGATTCTCGGTTGACGGTAGTGATGGGCAATCTAGTTCATTTTGAGGAACTAGTTCTCGTGAACTAGTTTGCTGAAATGAGTCGTTGTTTTTATTAGTTCGTTCGCGAACTCTATGCGAGCGCACAATACATGGAATGATAGAACTAATTATTCAGATACTTGTTCCTTACTGAATGACATCTGCGAACGTATCTTTTCAAAGACTGGACAAATACGCACCCAAAAAGAAATATTAACTTCATCTAAAATTATTCAAATTGTGTTTTTGTATCATAATTTACAACCAGGCATTTTTAAAATTATGTAATATTTATTTATTAATTTCAATTTGAATATTTATTTGTATTTTGTTTAACACTGACGTAGTTTTCCACAAAACACCAAAACACTATATACTGCACTCGACGCGCGTTTCGCCAACCAAGTTGGCATCATCTGGAGATGATTAAAACTAAACTTATGCTAACAATCTACCCAATTTATACCTAAACTATTGTCACGGTTCACCGAACCACCACGGTTCGGTGAACCGTGACCCACTAACCAATAAAGCGGGCTATTTGGGATAGGCCCTCTGTCGCTATTCATACTATTTTTACACTTTGTGATTTCCAAGCTTTCAAATGCATCTAGCTGTCTAGTATTTGTTATATTCCTAATTAATAAAAAAAAAATACATATTATAATCCAGTAAACGTATACCTAGTGCTTTATATGGAATGACTGTCGATCCAACCCGCACCCTTTCCGTTCTACTTCGGTTTCAGTTCAACGTTCATCGTTCATCAAGCTACGGAGTTCTCTTATCACAGGCTAACCGAGGACTGACTATCGACTGATATCGGTCACCGGTCCGAATTGTTCGTTCTCGACCTTGAGTCATCTCATCGTTCACCTCACCGTTCAAAGATATGTTGCCGATCGCAGTTCACAGTCCCTAGCGATTTACATAAGTTCATCTGGAAATAGTTCATTTAGAAATGATGAAGTAGTTCATTTAGGTCACCTAAGATAATCATTAATTTTTATAGTTCGTTTGCGAACTACCCTTCTCTAGCTGACGGGTTCTCGTACATTACACAACTACACATACATGCTTACCTGGTTATCTATCTAGTTTATTTACGTTTAGCACTGTTTGGAAGCTGATTATACTTTGCTGCCATTTTATATAATTTAATTACGTATAATATATAATATAAAAAACATGAAACCTGAGAAGAAATCGAATCGAGTACCGAAGACGGCACGAATCCACCCAAATTGATCCGAGAACTCAGAAGTGATCTAGAAGACAGCAGAGTCTGAAACCGAGAACCGAGTCCAAATGCAGAATCGAGAACCGATAATCTCAATTCAGCGTCACTATCGCTGTATCGTGCTGTTAGTACTCAATACTCGGAATTTGAATACTTCTGTAAAAGTTCTTGAGCATAGTGAGAACTTTTGATAATCGATTACTTCTCGATTCTTGCATTCAAATACTCCCATCACTACCGATGACTTCCTCTTAGTAAAAGAACCCCTAACTTGCCAATTATGATATGCTAAATATACTACGATTGTACGTAACAGTTATAATAAGTTAATTTTTCACTGATTTATGTGGGAAATATTGCTACAAAAACTCACAATATATCTTACAATGTTGTAGTAGAATAGTCAACAAAAACCTAAATACTTTTCAAACATAAAATAGTAGATATTTTGACAAATTTTAGTAGCATCTTCTATAATACTTCACGGACTATAACTACACCTTTTAGTACAAAAAGCATCGAAATTGAGCCAGTAACTTTTTCTCTTGCAAATTTTAAGTTTATGTTGCAAATGTAATAATTTGTAGTTTAATTTTACTACCATTTCTTTTTGAAATTTACTACAATTTGTTGTTGTCCCTATTTGTATCGTAATTTGTAGTAAAAGTGTATACAATTGTAGTATTTATGACAACACATTATTTCCGTGCAATATGTATACCACAAACAGAAAGAGGTTTATTTTTCAAACTCAAAGCAATAAGTAGGTAAGAGTAAGATATTCTTTTTTCTTGATCTAATTCACATTTTGTAGAGAGTCATGGGCGTAGAAACCAGATTTCGGTTTATATTATCCAAATTTCTACGCCAAAAGACGGAATCAGATTTTTTTTGTTCTGTGGTTATTTAAAAAATATACTTCTGATAGACTTCGATAAACACGTCACTTTACAAGATATTTGCCATTGAATTGCGATTGTTTTATAAGTGCAAAATGCTAATTGACGTTTATTTAAAGATGTAAATTTGGTGTTAAAAATGTCCACCTCTAGCCATAATACAATCTTCAATTCGCTATTTCATTGGTCCTAGAGACGTTCAAAAATGTAGTATGACGAATTATGTCATAGCCTTGAGTTCTTTGATTTTATAAATCATCCACATTTTCAATAATTATATATTAAAGAAGTGATTTAGATAATTCCAGGGGTAGAAATCTAATGGGTTCACATCTGGTCACATAAAAGGCCACAGTTGTTGTCTCTGTGATCTATATAATAGTCTTCATACGTTTTAATCAGGAACTATTACAGATTTCAAAAATGTGCAGGAACACCGTCAAGTATAATCACATTTGCCTTGTCGTCAGATTAGGCACATTATTCTAAAATGTGTGGAAAATCTTGTTCAATAAATAGCAAGTAGGCATTGTCATTATTTAGTCTTGGTGGAAGAAAATGTGATCCAATCAAGTAATCCCCATCCACTCATAAAAATAGATGATTTTGCAACTTCTGCGACTTTTACAAACAATTATTAGAACGTTCAAACAATTAGGAAAAGTCACAAAAGTTATAAGAAACATAAATTTTTAAAAATATCTGCACATTAATCGATGTAAAATCTGTTAACGATCCTCTGAGTGTTATATTCAAGTGGTTTTTAATTAAAGTAGGCTGTGGAAAATTTGAATTTTGTTGTCATGAATGACATTCAGTTTATTAAATGTTGCTACTATTCAGCTATAAGTTTTGATGAGCTTGAGCCTATTTCATCCTCAGTTTCATTACTTTGTTGTTTGTTTTTCGTTTGGTGTATTTCTGTATTGCGAGATTTTACAGCAGTATGTTTTGATTACTTCAATATTAAAAAATAATAAATCATATTTCATTTTGTATACACTATCATTACGATTTGTGCCCCCAAGAATACTGCACGCCACTGGGCATACAATATATTTTTCATTGATACTTTATACATATTGTAATTAAAAAATATCACTATTACCCCCAGAAAACGTTTGAAAGTACCAATAGATCCTTAATTTTATTTTGTTAACATTAACAAGTAAATCCATAAACACATACATATATGGAGCATGTGACCTATTTTACAATAAAAAGCTTGTTCTCTAAACTGACAGCCAGTGTCCGCTTTTTTATTATTTGAGTGTTATACATTGATTGATAGCAAACGCTATAATTTAGGGATTTATTTAAAACCGGCCAGTGTATTCTTTTTAAATACGTCAACCTAATCAAGTGGATCCACGCTATCCATAATAGGATTTTGGGATTTCAGTTTTATACAGTTATGTAACCAGCCATTATCTGTGTCTTGCATGCGGACAGTTTTAAAATTTAAACTGTGTTTAATCCCCTCTTTAAATAAGACGGCAAGATTAAGTAAACGAAGCCCGGGAATTATTGTTATTGTGAGAGAAACCTGGTGATGGCAGGCAAATATATCGATTTCGAAGCTGCCACTTCAATATTCCATCATCTTCTGTATTATTAAAAGGAAACATCATGAAATGCTTCAGCTCGAAGTATGATTGAACAAGTTTCTAATAACAATGCCAGGTATAACGGCATTATAGTTCGACACGAAATAATACATTCCATATTTTTCGCCTAATTTAATCAAGAATTATCATCATCGCTGGTAAGGGAAATTGGAAAATATTGCTGATTATATAAATCATTTATTTTTCAATTTGTAAATGTTCTTTCACAACTCAAAAGAAGCAGACAAAATTATTATTGAAATAATATCATTATTCTAAAATCGCATATTTATGATATGAAGTTTTCAATAATAATAATAGTAATACATTTGAATTAAAAATTAATTTTACATGGTTAATAAACTATCTATCTAAACACACACCGCAGAAATTAGACATAGCCAGTGCCGGTGGCGAATTACTGATGAATAGAGTTGGCAAAAATGCGCCGCAGGACATAGGCGTACGCATCATAATGAGTGTAATAAAAGAAATTAACTAGTAATAAAAGCAATAAACTGTTACAATTTGTAACAATGTATACACAACTAATCCTGGTTATCAGAAACTGCAAAAGACCTATAAAAACTTTGCAGTATCATGTTTGTTTCTATGGTTGTCTCCGAGAGTAATGTTCGATATGGTGAAAAAATATGCTTATATTTGGAGAACGACCGTTCGACATCTATTGATGTCGAACAAGCATACTTAAAATAATCTTTGAACTCACTTAACAGATCTGCAGATCCACCATCAGTACCATCAAGAGTTTGTCTTAATCTGGTAAAACCAGTGTCTTGCTTTAACACACGTGCGAACTTTTCTCCAACGGGCTCATTTTTTGCGTCACCTATAAAGTGTAGCAGTCGATTTACTTCGTCCACTATTTGCAGTGACTCTGTTAATGACAACGCACTGTTTTGTATGTTTTGTATGGCGTCATGTAATCCTTCATAGTTCTTGTGAATAGTGTTTAAAGCTGTTTCAACAGAAACATCTTCGAATTTTGTCTAGCTTTCCTTAATAGCTGCAGCCTCGTCTGGATTGAATTGTAGTATCACAGTTCTTATTTGTTATAAATATCCAGCATAATTAAATCTGCCTTCATCCATCTTCCCCAACGTGTAAGAATTTGTTAGCTAGCAACAGTGGAAATATTGGTTTAAGAGGGTCTAGTACACATACTATAACATTTAAAATAGATTTTTATTTTACAATCTGTCGTCTCGTTAACATATAACCACAGCCGTGTATTTTTTAGTACACATTTGATCTTATTTACAATATCTTCGCTTACAGTTGGTACATAGTTATACAACGTTGTGCGACTTGGTAACGTCACCTTGGGATTGTATTTATTCCAGAACTCCTGAAATGGTTGTTTATCGAGTATGTGCAGCGGAACATCACAGACAATCAGCATTAAAAGTAAATCGAACATAAACTGTGTTGTCGAAGGTACGCCATTTGTTTAGTTTTATGTTGCACAGCATTTACGTGACGTTTACAATTACGTTTGTTTCAACACATTGGGTCTGTCTTGCACACCTTACAAATTATTATGGCACCATTGTAGAATAAATCCGGGAATTCACTGATAAATTTATTCACTTTATCAGCATATGAACGTTTTTTACCCTTGGCAGGTCTGACAAACTTTATTATTAAATTAATATCAAGAATAAAATACAACAAATAAAATTACCAACAATACAACGGAGAGGAATAAATTACGTTGTACACACCATGAGGCATAACAATAGACTAAAATCAAAGGTTAGTCTTTGACAAAATAGTACAGAAATGTCGCTTACGTATTTGGATATTTTTCTACCTGGCACCGCCCGTGTCTTGCGGGTCGATTTGCCAACTCTACTGATGAAACAATTAGATCTAAAAAAAGTGAATTAGAAGCTTTTCTGAGTTCCACTTGAAACGTTTTTCCTTTTTTCAAAAACTAGACTTTTTATATACCAGATATTCATATTTTCAATTCTCTTGTGGTCGGTAATTTTTTGGGTAGCCTCGTAACAATCGTAAATCTTATGGTATTTACCACCCCCTGTAGAGGAAATTTCGATAAAAATTTGTATACTAAACATCGATATATAATATTGAAAGAGATCTGTCCATAAAATGTTAACAAGTTGTAGCACCAATTGTAAATATAAGTTATTAGATTACTATCATTGTAGATTGACTCTAAAAAAATTCTAGAATAATAATAACCTCTTGTCGTATAGATTTCATTAAATCTCTGCTGGAACGAATGATTATCAGAGGTGGTAAAAATATACATTTCTCTTGCAGTTATATACTGATACAAAGTCACACCTTTCAATAACTGGTACGTTGCTGTGACACGCCAGCTATATGCCGGAATACGCTGGTATATGACCAGGTTACTGGTGGACATAACCGGCTTCATGCTAGAGAAGACGGGAGACGTATATAGGTTAGCCGGTTTAGCCGGCTCGGTGTAGTTGGCTAGAGCACTGGCAGGTGTGACTAGATCATCTCTCTATCAGCTGTGGGTTTGAATCTCGCCAACGGAACTGGCAATATTGGTGGAAATGGTTGTGTTCGCATTTTTTTCATAAATGTAGCCCTCGCCCGTGCAGCTTCGGCTTTGATTCGGGCTTGTCTAATTTCGGTGGTGTTTATTGTTTATATTATTTTAAAAATAATTTTCTCCCAATGATCCACCTCTGTGGGACACCCTCAATAACTTTTGATATGGTGGATTAATAGTTCAGTGAATTTATTTTCCATCTAGCTGTCGTGTGGCGGTCAACAGTGCGCGCGAGACAATTCCAAATTTTAGTCATCCTTTGATGTACTATATCTAATACCTTAATACATGTATATGCTGCAGTACCGTCTTACTCGACTGATTATTTAGCAACTTATTATCGATAAAATCTTTTCCCGGTGTTTTTTTGTTCAGTGAATTGACAAACTGCAGTTCAGAGGGCCTGGTCATAATGTCCAGAAATTGCTGCCGTTTTAGTTGAATTTGGTTATTGATTATTTGAGTTTCAATAATATTGTCTATGAGGTCCAACTCCATATCATTGGAACTGTTTATATTTTGTATGTTTTCAAATTGTTCAGCGAAAATAAAATTTGTAATTAATATTTAACAGTATTATACGTTCTTAGTCTGAACGAGGATTAGTCTGTTTGGTATGAACATAAAAATACAGACCAAAAAATTAACAAAACAGGCCCAGGCACCACCATTGCAATCCTTTTAAAAGTGTCTCAAACCCTTCTAAAATACCTTGGAGCACCTTTCGAGAACTTCAAAATACTTTTAGTATAGCATAAATCAGTTTAAAAACATACTTTAAAATGCACAATTTGAGTGGCTTTATCCAACTCTGTTATGCATATAATTAAAATACTAAAAATATAAT
Source organism: Rhamnusium bicolor (assembly GCA_029963845.1). Classification (NCBI taxonomy): domain Eukaryota; kingdom Metazoa; phylum Arthropoda; class Insecta; order Coleoptera; family Cerambycidae; genus Rhamnusium; species Rhamnusium bicolor. The sequence goes on along the minus strand of JANEYF010000641.1, from coordinate 443,723 downwards.
CTATATTCTCAATTCAAATCAATAGCTGTTTTGATCATTTACATTAATACATATAATTAATTACCTGTGTGTAGGAATGTTTACCCAAGAATATTCCACATAATATTTCAACAGAAAAATAATATATTATTTTTGATATTTCTAATTTTAGCTCTTAATTTGTGTGGTTTTATTTATTCATAAATAAGTACATTTAATTAAGTTCATCTCTCAACTATTATTTTAATATTTCACCCATCAATTTTTATTCCTACGTAATTTTGTGAGACGTGTAATTTAAATTATTAACTGAATTATACGTATAGCCAACAAAAGTATATAACAATATTTCTTATTTATTACTTCTCAGTGAACAGTTACGACCCTGATCGCGTGCGAGTGGGTTCAGTTCTTAAAATTTTAAAACAAATGAATTTAAAGGAAAAAAAAGGTTCAATTTTTTTTCTCTCTGAATGTGTGTTGATAGCGGAGGGCAACACCCTGTATGTGATTTTCCATGTTTGAAAACTCTTAAAAGGTCTGAGGAATGCAACGACGACGATATGTCTCTGAATACCGCAGTTGGTTTGTATGTATGTTTGTTTGTATGTACAAACTTAAAATGACTTATTTTATCTCAACAAACATGTAAGTACATCAAATCCATCTATAGGAGTACTAGAAAATCAAATTTTTAATGATAATAATCCGAATGGAAATATCTTGGATAATTTAAATAATAAACTAATCGAAAATGTTTTGACAAAGACGGGCAACAAAAAGGACCAAACTGATAGGGATAAAAACCGCGAAGTTTATAAGTACGACAACATGACACAGGACCGTATTATGTTTATGTTGAGAATATTAATTCAAATTCTAGAATAAATGCTTTTAAAGTAGGCGATATAATTCTGACAAACTGGTTAGAATTAGATAATTAAATTAAAAGTATTGATTCAGTAGGCAGGCATAGAATTAGGATTCATTTTAAGGATGCTAAGAGTGCAAACTATTTAATTGATCGTAACAATTCGACAGTTTTAAAAAATAATAATCTTGAAGTATATTTACCAAAGTTTATACTACACAGACAAGGTGTCATAAAAGGTATATCCACGGAATATACCGAAGAATATATTAAAAATAAAATCAAACCTTTAGACCATCATTGTAAATTTAAAGTAGTAAATGTAAAACGGTTAAACAGAAAAGTAACAACAGAAAACAAAATAGAATATATGTCAACGCAAACTATCGTGGTCACATTTAAATCACAAACTTTACCAAAATATGGATTAATAAATAAATATATTACAGATGTTAAAGTATATGTACAGAGGGTAGTTTTATGTTATAATTGTTTTCGATATGGCCACATGGGCAAACAGTGTAATGGTGTTTCAAATGTGGAGAAAATCATCTCATCAGAATGTCAAAATCAAGCAGATCCAAAGTGTTTTCACTCTAATGGTAAACATTTCACAACACAGCTTAATGACTGTCCAGAATTTAAAAGATAGAAGCAAATCAAAAATGCTATATCACAGCTAAATCTTAGTTACAATGATGCATCAAAGCAAATTCCAAAAATGTCATATGCTGATGTCATAATCATAAGTAATTTAAACACAAAGCAACAACCTGAACTTCCGGCTGCTAGTCAATAAATAATCAACAAAACTTAAGAACACATACATACGCACGAACATATAATTCACAACCAAATGTACGAACAAACACACTCATAAATAGGTACCAAATAAATGAAAGAGACATACCCAAAAAACGTCATAGACCTGTTTCTCTTAACCCATTTTCCTTGGCCCATAATCAAATATTAGCTCCTATTCACATACCAAATCAAATTCGAGGCATTATAAACAGTGGAATATATCAATCAAATAATAGTCATGATGACACAAGTAATAGAAATTTAGCAGGATTATTTCTATAAATGGTTACTTATATAATAAAGACACTAAAGGCAAATAATTCCTTTGATGTTCAACAGTCAGAATTAAAAAATATGATTCAGTACAGGTTACAAAACAGTAAATAGTTAAATTCGCAGACATAAACAAAACTTAAAGTTTTTGTCAATGGAACTGCAGATCTGCGGTTTCTAACAAAACTAACATGGAGCATTTGCTACATCAAAATAATATTACTTTTGCCCTACTTTTGGAAACGTGGTTTAAACCCCATGTTTCTTATAATTTTATGGGATATAATTGTTCAAGATCTGATAGAAATGATGGTAAAAGGGGGGTGGCAATTTTAATTAAAAATGGTAACATATACAGATATTCCTCTACCAGAGTGTGCTAATATTTCATCAAAATGTGTGAGTGTCGGATTAAGTAATAATAAGAAAATATCTCTTGACTCTTTATATATCAAACCACAAGCAAAAATTACTGTAAACCAATGTAGCAAATTTTTTAAATGTATTCTGACACCTTGTCTTATTGCTGGTGATTTTAACGCACATCACCCAGTTTGAGGTTGCGATTATGAAGACGTATATGGTAAAATTTTGTTAGATGCGATTGATTCTGCAAATTTGGTATACCTAAACAATGGAGAAGCTACATTAGTTACGAAGTTAAACAGAAGGAAAAGTGCAGTGGATATAAAACTGTGCTCACCAGAGGTAGCTCATCTTTTCATTTGGAGCATAGATAATAACTCTCATGGTTCACCTATAATAATAAAATCTCAAATATGCTTTAAAGAACCAATAATAAGAAGTCACAAAATATGGAAATAACACAAACCCCATTGGAATCTGTACCATACGTATATGGAAACTAACGCAGTAACTGATTCCATAATTACTCAGAACTAGTCAATAACATAAATGAAGCAGCTGATTTATCAATTCCAAAAGTAAAATCCACTGGAAACATAAAAAAAACAATTGTAAACCGTGGTGGGATGACAAATGTGAAAACGCAATAAAAACAGAAAACAATACTTCGCATATATAGAAAACCCAACTGTTAACACACTCGTTAACTACAAAAAACATGATGCACTAGCAAAAAAATCATAAATTAGACAAAAAAGGAAAGTTGGAAAACCTATTGTTCTAGTTTAAACAAAAACGTGCCCCTAAAGGAAGTTTGGACCAAATTAAATAGATTTAAAAACAGAAAAAAAAAGAAAATAGAATACCTTTAGAAGAAAACAACTGGATACAAACCTTTCATGCCAAGTTAGCACCACAATTGGTAAATAATCAAACTACTTTCTCTTCCACTCCAACAGAAAATGTAAATTCTTATTTACTTGAACTATTCACTATGAATGAGTTAAATCGATCTCTGAAAAAAAATAACAATAGTTCACCAGGGATGGATAATACATATACATCAAATTTTACATCGTATTTAAGCCCGAAAATAAAAGTTCTACAATTTGCTGATGACTTCTGTAGGTATTATGAAGACAAAATAATTGAAAAGACCAGAGAAGTTCTCTCATCTGCAGCAAATAATATACGTACATGGTCAGAAGATATAGGCTTTACTATTTCGGAGACGAAATCTACGGTATGCACATTTAGTAGAAGAAGATTTCAACCTTCAAACATAATAAATATAGGATCTTATTTTTTCCCATATAAACCTTCAGTTAAGTATCTAGGCATCATATTTGACAAAAAGTTATCTTGGAAGGATCATATCAATCATATAACGACGAAATGTGAAGATGCAATAAACATTTTAAGAGTTTTCTGTAAAGATAAATGGGGTTCAGACGCCAGCATTAACCTTTTATAGATCTCTAATGAGATTGATACTAGACTATGGTTGTCTCTTATATGGAAACGCCTCCTCTACGACTCTCCAGAAAGTGGAAACAATAAAAAATAAGTCCCTACGAATATGTTTGGGATTATTAAAAAGTACTCCTATAAATGCTCTTGAAACAGAATCTGCTGAACCACCTCTAGACTTAAGATGAGACTATCTAAGTAAAACATGTATTACCAAAATGTACTCAAAAAAATAAAATGTTATTAGATAATCTACATAAAGTAGCAACACTAGGATTAATATCTCCATACTAGGAAAAGAAATCGACATCATTGATAGCTGAAAGTTATCTCAACATATCGCAATACAATGAAATCATATATAAAAATGATAAAATGCCTTGTTTCACGGTAGATTACAAAACTTATGATTACACAATAACCACTTATTATTTACATACCAACATACCAAAAAACCAAATAAATAACTTCTTTAACCGCGAAATAAAAACAAAATGGAATGATCATCAATAGCTATTCACAGATGGTTCGAAAATGAATATTAAAGTGGGTTGTGCATTCTATCATTCCAATGAAGACGTCAGCAAAAAATACAAACTGCCCAGTGAGGCCTCCATTTATACAGCAGAACTGACAGCCATTGGTAAAGCCATGAAATATACTTGTAATTACGACAGCTCGAAATTTGCCATATTCACCGACAGTAAAAGTTCGGTAGATGCCTTAAGCAACATATACTCACCATTCATAAAGCCATAAAATTACAAGGAAAGTCAGTCACTTTAATATGGATCAAAGGACACGTAAGTATTCATAACAATGAGATTGTTGATGCTTTGGCAATATCGGCCACCAGCTCAGGAAACTTTATTAGAAACAATCTGTCATCACCTTTAAATTTCACTTACAAACACAAACAACGTCTAAATCGTAGCTGGCAATACCATATGAACAGAATCAAAAAGAAAACTGATACAAACTAATTCAACCAAGTATACGAAAATGCCCATGGTTCTCGGACCACTCTAGTCGCCCATTTATAAGGAGGATGAGAACAAAACATGCCCTATATCAAGCTCACAAATACAGAATAGGACTGGCAAACGCACCAGAATGTATATGTGGAGAATTGCAGATCTTCAGCACCTAGTTCTCGAGTGACCACAGTGTTTTCATTATATAAATAATTTCTACCAAGACTTTTAAAATTAGGAATTTATTTTCCAATAAACTTGGATAGTTTATTAAGCTCGGATAACACAAACATATATTATGCAATTTATAAATATTAGAACCATTAAAATAGATTTGTATAAAAGTAGGATAAAAAACCTACCCATAAAAAAAATTTATATAAATAAATATGGAAATTAACAAAACACGAATCCCTACCTCTGTACAATGGGATGGCTAATTGGGATCACCAGAGCCATTACTTCCCCAACAACAACAACAACTTCTCAGTGAAGGGCAGGAAAATATCTAGATCACCAATTTTTTTTAAACTTATATTAACAAGAGTAGGTTCTAAACGTTAGTTTAAATTTCGTTATAATAATGTTGTATTCTTTTGTTTTCATAAAAGGTTTATTCTTTATTTTAAACTTCTAATTAAAACGCTACCAAGTATTTTTCATTATTTACCTAACTTATATTACAATCTACTATGTAGACAATCAACGGAGCTCCAGGTGATTTCAGTTAATCACACCTAGAAGTACTCCACAGAACATAGATTTTATATTACTGTTTTGCTAGATTACCAGATAGTGACTGTAATTACTAATTAAATAGAAGTTTGTCTATTTTTATAACATTTAAATTTTATTCGATTTTTTTTTTTATATATGATATATATAAATGATATTTTTATTTCTTATTAATTTTTAACATTTATTTACATCAAATATATACAAATATACAGGGTTATGCTCGTAACATTCTACCCTCCAATTTTTTTTTAGCTAGCAAAAAATGGCGAAGACCAAAGTAGTAGCACACTTTTTTCGATTTTGGGAAGACAGTTTTCGTTTCAGAGATATAAATCAAACTTTTATTTTTCCAAATAGACAGCCTATATATTTCCCATTTTTGAAATCGTCGCTTTTTTTCTGATTTCAATGATATACATATTATAAGTACATCATACATTTGTTCAAACAGTTTGCGCAATATTGTGCTTTAAAATACTGAATGTTACATAATGGACATATTATTCTAATTAAAGAAATTGAAGATCCAATTTCATAGAATATAGATATCAGTATAATCTGAATCACGTCGTGGTATTTTGGGGAAAATTGAAATTAATCAGATATTTTGGAAAATATTAAAATTATTTTGGGAAAATCTAAATTGTCATGGAATTATCAAAACAATTATTATAATATGGTCTGACAGTTCTAGTTGTGATTGAACAATATTAAGAAAAATATCTGATGTGGCCAGCACATAACTTTCTTACACCAGTATAATATCATCCTGATGTAAAAAAATCATTCTATTTAATTCTTCACTTATCTCAATTAAATTTTAATAGCGTGTCTTGAAATGTTTTATTAAAATTTTCAAGTAATTGATTATCAGCGTTATTCTACACTGTCAATAATAATTCATGTCATATATTTTAATAATTTTTTGTTATTGACATTGACATTTTTGTAACTAAATTAGACTTTTTAAATGTCAAACTGTTAAGTTTATCCTAACCCCATTTTATGAGGCCAAACGTGTAAAATATTTCAGTTTACATTAACTTTATTTAAGTACTTGGAAAATATATTTTATTCGCTTGATATAGTAGACATGATTTATAATCTTTCATCAAGAATATATTTTTTTGTAAAGTGCAATACAAGAAAGTTTGGATCCCGTGGACCCCCTATCAGCTGGCCAATTTTGCTATCTGCTGCTATCACCGAAATTTTCATTGTCGTTGGCCTTTAGAACAAGTGTACTAAATTTGAAAGCTTTATCTCAAAAACTGTAGCTGCTATCGCGATACTACAGACATGCGGACAGATTTTTTTGTTCATGTTTTTCATTACAATTCGTCGAGATTCGTCCAGAAATGCAATAAAATTCTTTTAATTTTTTTCCCAAAATTGTACCTTCTTAACTGTCAAATTTGGGAAGTCTCCCCGTTAGTGTTTTTTGAGTTATCGCAGATACACACATCCACTCACACGCACCGACAGACATCATTCGGAAAATAGTCAGAATGGATTCAGGAGGGTTCAAAACGTATATATCAATCAAAATCTCGAGGTCGAAAAAAAATCACCATTACTATACTTCCTTATATTAGGTATAAGAAAGTAAAAATGGTGTATTATTCTTACACTATTAATGGAAAGAGAATGACATTATGTGAAAAGAACGCGATGCGTGCTTGTCGGGGATATGATCGGAGATTTAATGGGAGACAGTGTCATATTTTTCATTAATACTGTAAGAATAATACACCATTCAAAAACTAAAATCGTTGAACTTAATGAAGAATAAATCGTGTTTAATCTTAGTATTTGTAGAGATAATATCACGGTGTTCACAGACCGACGTTTAACAATAATTACTTTAACCACGTCGGTATCTTCCTATGGTTAAAAGTAGAAATTAAAAAAAAAACGTTTTTTGTAAATCTAAAATAAAATCTGAGGGTTGGACCACATTATGTATATTGACCAGTAGGATCCAAATATGCAAAAGATACAGGTAATCCCATTTAAAAATTTAATTTTCATGTACATTTGCTGGAAGTAGGCGATTTTGGTTATTTAAATTACATAATTGGAAATACTATCTCGTCACTACACCAATTTTTAGAAAACCCATTCGTCCAATCGAAAGTTACTAGAGTGTTCCTATTAAATGGGCCCCCGGTATACTACATATGCATATATTTAGAAATATGATCAAATTAATTCATTGCTTATATTAGTAGTAGTAGAAGTGATTGCGGGAGTCTAGCGCCTGCAAGTAGGTCATAAAAGGGCATTTCTCACAGACCCCTTACCCTATCATTTGCTTCAATTGTCCCCTCTTCAAACCTCCTCAATCTTTTGTTAACGGTAAGGATATCGTTGCGTGAAAGGGAGAAAAGCACCTTGATGATATTTCACCTTCATTGCTCGACCACCTCACAATGCGCCGAAAAATGACAGGACGTTTCTTTGTCCTCTCCTGATCTTGGACAGGTGGGATTTTCCTCAATATCTATTTGTAACAGATATCTTCTAAATTTGCAGTAGTCCAGTCGCTAATATAGTTGTTAATCCACAAGAATCCACTTCTTGGTACTAGCTTGTGACGTATCCTCGACTACTGTCAAAAAGGTTTTAAAGAAACACAAATTTGATCTTTATAAGTTCAAAATTTTACTTTTTAGAGAAAATATATTTTGAGTGGTGAATTGGTCGTTGAGGTCCAATGGCCTGCCTGTTCTCCAGACTTAACAGCATTGAATTTTTTCCTATGGAGGATACTATAAATCAAAGGTGTATATCACAGAACCACAGTATCTCATTGATATAAAATAAAGAAGATAGATATGTGCCAACTTTAACTTGCAAACTATCCCAAACGTTCGAAAATTTGACTCTTTTATTGTAAAGATCAAAGATTTTGAACATATTTCATAGTGTTATTTTACTAAATGATATTTGCATAATGCCAAAATTTTAATTTATGTCAACAGAATGTTTTAAAATTCTGTGGTTGTTCAGCATAAAAATGCTCATTCGATCTCAAGTGCAATTTAAGATTAATGGCAACTTTGAAGGAGCTATTTGTAGCTAAAAACTAAGTATTTAAGTTCTCATAAAAGTATCCTAAAATTGGTTGCTGTATGTCTAACCGCTCAAGAATTAGGGAGCTTATGCCGCACTGTACGACAGAAAGAAATATTGATTTATTGTATACTTTTAAAATTAGAAAACTCCATTATACTGTCATTTTGTTGAAAAATATTCTAAAAAATTTGGATTTGTTTTGGATTTTAAAAACATTAATGTCGATAAAATATTAACACATTAATATGAGGAATAAACATATGCATTTTAAAAGTACATCAGTCAAAAATCATTATATTGTTTCAGCTTTCTAAGTTTGATAAATTGAAATTAAAATACTCTTTAACATTTCTTTCTAATGATATGAATTTTTTTTGTTTTTTTTAGTGAATTTAACAATGGAAATATTTATCGTCTGAGGTAAATGTTATGTGAACTGCGACAACGTCCAAAGAGGGTAAGTAATCAGTACTTATAATTTATAACAAAATTTTGTAAAAGAGCTTTATTTTAAATGAGCACAAATTATAATTTTGAGGAATGCAACACAATTTTATCATTACTGCAGCAGGTCACTATTCCGAACTACAAATAAGAAGAAAAAACAGCGGTAAACAATTATTGCCCTCCGCACAGCTGCGCGTTAGTTTTTTAGAAACAAATAACCTAAATTTATATGACACCTTGTCGGATTTCTTTTGGAGAAAAGAAAATAATTTAAGTACTAAGTATTACATCTCAATTAGTAGTTTGTCAAGGTCAAAAAGAATTTTTGACGCATAACTGTTTTAAAAAAAATATCCAAATTGAAGGGTTTAATTTCGGTTGAGTTGAAATGTAAAATTTAATCATAAAATTTCGAATCTTCGAAACCTGCAATTTTAATGGTAGAGTTTATATGCTTTGGAATAAAGATTAAAGATTTCAAAAACTAAAATTTTTTAGATATTTAGCAAAATGTTCCAGAAAAACTGAATTCTTTTTTGATGCAGTCGAAAACCAATATTTTTGTATACAAATTCATACTGTTTTTCCAGAAATGATTCTACATTATCTGCATACCAACATAAAATGTTCCAAAAGCAACATGCGTGTGACGTAATTTTGATTAGGAAGCAAATTCTCTTATAATAGAAGAGAAAAGAAAAAAATGCTAAACGGAATATGTTGGACTAAAATTTAATAAAACTTATGCCATTCCATTAAGAAATAGACTAACTACATATATTCAAATAGATACATAGAAAATCATGAAAACATGCCTTGATCCTAAGAACACAAGCCAGTTTTCCAAATGAGTGGATGGTGAATTATTAAGTACACAACATTGTTGTGGTTACCTCGATTGTCATATTTATCCAATTTAGATTTTACGTCTTTAGGTTTATGAAAACTCAAATCTACGAAAATCAGCATAAATCTGGCAATAAACAAGGATTGTTTGTGTAAAATTCACTAAATAAATGCTTTCGAAAAAATATTGAGTCATGCCTAAGAAATAATACAAACAAGGTTAAACTGTTTTCATAAATAGTATCATTGTACCAGTAACTTATTTGAATCGTCCCATGCAGTAAAGGCAAATGTCCATTTTGGCCAAAAAATAACTTTTTTGCAGAAATGGCTTCCTCGTACGTAGCCGCATCAAACTATATAGAAAGGGCACATATCCCACATCCTGCTTTGGTGTAATCGTGCACGAAAAATACCGTACTATGCAGAACGGGCATACGTCCGGGACGTATGCCCTTTCTGCATAATACGCAATTTACTTATATTGAATTTAACAGTTTTCTAACAGCACAAAATAGGGTTATGTTTATATGTTTATTGTTTTAAAGTAGTGTATGTAGTGTGTGTATAGAGATGGAAGAAAACTCGTAAAAAAGGCAAAAAAAAACTACGAAATTCAGAAAAGTATAAGACAAATGTTATTAAAAAATTGCGTGTTGAAGGAAAATCCTACACAAATTATAAAGGGAAGAAAATTGCCGCCAAGCAGATGGGACCACCTTGCAGGTTAGAATTAGTTAATTTATTTATTTTTTTCTTTACATAATGCATCGTTGTTTATAGATGCAGGTTAAAGTGTTTCGAAAAGTTAAATGGAGACAAACAGCTTGATATTTTTAATCGATTTTATCGCGAAAAACAAACAAGTGTCAATGCGTTTTCAGAAGAAACAAAACAAGCGAATGTAGAGCACATTGAGTCTTTTCCAGTAAAAATTAGTCATTATTCTGGCCGAGATGTGATGTACCTCGACAGTAAACTGAATACAAAAATCATGGTAGAATTATTTGGCAAAAAGTACCCGAATTTTAAACATGTTAGCTATCAATACAATGCAAAGTATTTTAAAGAAAACAACAATTTAACATTTGGACGACCCCAAGTGGATGTTTGTTCTCAGTGTGAACTTCTAAACTTTAAAATTAAAGACCGGAATCTAAATGAAATCGAAAAAAGAGTAGCAGTAGCTGAATTAATAGTTCACAAGTGCAGACAAAGAAATTTTATACAAAAATGAAAAACAACGCCGACAAAGTTTTAGCTCTTTCGTTTGATTTCATGCAAAACCTCCAGTTGTCAAAAACACCTGTTGGTGAAGTATTTTATTACAACCAACTAACAGTATCGGCATTTTGCATTCACAATTTAAAAGAAAATAAAACAAAAATATACCTCTACCATGAGGGACAAGCAAAGAAAACTTCGGATGAAATTTTTTTCATTCCTGTTGGACTACCTAAATGATACACCTAATACTATTGAGGAAGTTCACCTATTTAGTGATAACTGCTGGGGGCAAAACAAGATCCATAGTCTTGTTAGAATGCTTCTTGCATTAACTGACCTTGGTCGATTCTCAAAAATAATCCATTATTATCCCGCAAGGGGACACTCGTTTTTACCTTATGACCGCGACTTTGCAATGATTAAGCAGCAAAAAAAAAGTTCGTCGTGAAAGAAGTAGCAACAGAAAACCTATTAGACTTTAAAAATTTGTAGCCGAAGATATACAAAAAAACATGTACATATATCAGAAGAAAGTAAATCACGAAATATACCCAAAGAGAATGAAGTTCATTACACCGTCTCCACCTATTCATGTTTTACATACGACTCGAAAAAATCCTGCCTATATACAGGTGATGGAATATATCGACGGATTTATAACGCATACTTTTAGACTAAGACAGCCGAGAAAACGGGTCCTTCCGACTTTACCCACTGATCAAGTATAGCTGCAGGCAAAGTACCAGTAAAAGTTAAAAAAATGACGGATATTAAAAAATGTGCCGAATTTATTGATGGAGCATAAGGAGTTTTATAATTTAATCTTGGAATGGCCAACTACTAAAGATAATGACGGACAAAATGAATAATAATATCTTTGTTTATGTTTCTTGTAATATAAATAAGCTTAATTTCATGTATTTTCCAAGTTGTATTTTATCTTTTCAAATAAAGTATATAAAAAATCCAAATCTTAAAAAATATTTTTGCTAAAAGGGCACATGTCCAAAATTTTAAAAAATTTACTAAAATTAAAAATCCATTGGTTACGCTAAATGACTTAATTGTTTAGTTATACAGGCCATTAAGAATAATTCATGAAATTTACAGTTAAAAGTAAGAATAATAATCAAAGTTATTCAGTTTTTTTTCAATTTCCGAAAACTTTCATTTTATGACATGTGCCCTTTCTGCATGGGACGATTCATTTGCTTTTAATGCTGACCTTAATGATAGAGTTCTATATTTTCTGTATTATTGTTTGCTTGTGAAAACTGATCTATAAACAGCTAAAATGTAAAGACATTTTATGTCCTTTATGTTGTATCCAAACTGTTTCTTTTACCAGTTATTGTTTGTCATTAATTATTTACTGATAATGAACTAGAAAACTCAAAGTAAGTAGTCCAGAATACGCTAATATAGTGAAACGTCGACCGTTTTTAAAGAGTAGTTTTTATATTATTATAATTGACTTATTTCTATCAAATTTGAACGTTAACAATTTAAAGGTAATTCTAGGAGAGACCTCAGGTATATATAAAATTTATTTCACAATTTATTAAATTATCTGATATCTTCAATTCGTCAAAATTATCACATTGCAAAATTTTTAAAAGAGGTTGCAGCGGCGTAGAATACCAAGTTTAATTTTTGCAACAAACTTGGGAGTTACTAAATAAATTAAAAGTTGAAAATTCCAATGGGAAAATGTATCTAATTACATTAATTAATATAGTATATTGTGTCACAAGAGCAGAAAATGAGCATTAGTCGCCCGCGAAACGAGGACAGCTGATAGCCAAGGGCTGCTAATGCGTTTTCTGCATATGTGACACACAATTGTTTTTCGCCTAGCATTAAATAAAACCAAAAAAATAAGGAAAAATATAACAGAAATCTTTAATTTTATAAATACAAATATAATTTAATAAGAAACTTAAGTAGTAACAATTTGCGAATTTATTTATTATAGTAATTAATGTTAATTATCCCTTGAGCACAATTATGAATAGTAATACCAGAATTTGTAGGCATTCGGTAAGTGTTTGTAGTGCTAGTAGCATGGTGACTTAATTTCTATAGATGAAGTTGATGGTTCATTGGAATTGTCTAGATTAACTGGTATTTCATTTATTTAGGGCAGGTTGTTACGACGTGATTTAGCCAAGGTTCAAATGAACTTCGTTTAAAATCCAAGATTACGATTGCTACAACAATCGTAACATTAGATTTTAAACGAAGTTCAGTTGAACTTTGGCTGAACCACGTCAATACAACCGACCCTTAAGTCGGAAATATTTAACACTTCAATTGTGCTATTTTCTCTAGTACTAGACTATTGTTTTTGGTATGCCAGGAATTTTTCTGAAATGTCGATCTTATTTGATAAGCAGTCATCGATATATCCTTCTACAACTGCAGAAAAACGCCAACCTTCATGTTTTTTAAGTGTTAGCAAATCACTCTCAGAGTTAGTTAGTAGGGTTACAGAACTACGGCGCAAGCAATGTCCTGTGTATTAGGTTCAGACAGTTTCAAAAAAAGTGGCTATTTTGCTTGGAATTTTGCTGAATACATTTTTTCCGATCGGTTGCACTGTACATTTCAATATTGTAATAAATGAATAGACGATTATGAAGAGTGTAGGTAGGTCTAAGGGAAACATATTTGTTGTATATTGTAAGTAGATTCAATCCATCAACTGTTTTGTTTGTGACTGTAAACGTTCTTGTAATACTATTTTTTGTTTCTAGATCTGTAACAATCAATATGTCTCCTCTATTATCTATGTGGTCAAGTTTCATATTCAACAACTCATTTCGACGACAAGCACCGTATAGTCCCATAATAAGAGAAGCCTCCAATGTAATGCTAATAGAAAAACATAATTAATTCATCTTAACTTATTTGTTTACCTTGATCATAAGGTATTCCAATTCATCTGCTTCCTTAAAAAATTCAATGCATTGTTCTTGAGTCAAAATTTTAACTTCTTGGGCAGGTAATTTACAGAATTTTGCTGCAAAAATGCTCGAACTTTATGAAAATTATCAAAATTAATATTTTCCTTGACTATAAAAGTGCTTTTCAATATTGAAAATTTAGACCATAGTGTACCTGCATTTACAATCTTTGATCTTTCTGATAGATAAGCAAGTAGTACATTTTCTATTAAGTTTTTTATTTTTTATCCTTTTTCCAGTTATTGAACATTCATAGTATTTTTCGTACCGTTTCGTTGTCTTGACTTTGTAGGTAACAAATTCAGAGAAACATTGCTAGCTTCCTCTTGCAAGTCTGGTGGAGTATTCGTAAATTCTTCGCCACTGTCTGAGTTACCATTCATTTTAACTTATTCACAGAATTACAATTATTCACCATTTATTCTTACTTTACACTTTTGTTGTTTGTTTTGATTCCAAATTTTGGTTTAAATTGACATTTAATGAAAAATTATGTGAAACGTCAAAGTATGCAAATGATAATTAAAGGTGTCTAGATTGTGAAAAACTACAAAAAACGTGTTGTTATGAGGTTAGCGGCCCAAGCGACGATAAGCATTACTTTTGGTCATATTTTTAGGGTTAATATGATTCATTTTCATATCTAGGGGAAAAAATTTTAGTAGTACATTTGACAGAATAGTACATATCTGGTTAAATAGGCCCATCTGTTCAGATGGTAGTATTTAGTAAATGGAAATTTTATAAACGTAGATAAATTAGTCTTAGCGACACAAATTATGAACAAACATATCTACATCATATATTGTCACTGCACACTCCAATTTCCTCAAATCTATGAAATCATATTCGATAATAACCTACAAAAAAACGACGCATAAAGTCAAAGCTCGTAAATTTTCGCAGAACATGTGCGCTGCAACTAGTAAACCATGTTTTGTCCTATTAATCTACTTGGGGGCCATCCATAAAACTCGTGAGGCCATTAAGGGTGAAAGGAGTCCATCAAGGTATCACAAAATGTCAAATGTCAAATGTCATACGTCACGCAAAAATCAGTTTCTCCTTTTACTTCCTCACCCGTCAAAGTGAGGAAGTTATGTATTCGTGAAAAAAATTTTGAAAATTTTTATTGCATTTGTGGACGAATCTCGACGAATTATGATGATACACAAAATTTCAGACAGAAAAAAATTTCTGTCTCTATGTCTGTGTGTGTATGTGTATGGTCCGCTATAACAGCTACAGTTTTTGAGATAAAGCTTTCAAATTTGGTATACACATTCTAGAGGTCAAGGAAGAGATTGAGTTCGTTGATGAGCAAAATCGGTCCCAATGTCTAAAAAAAATATTAGTGACATTCCACCAATGTGACTTTTTTGAAACGCCAAAATGTGACTTTTTTTGAAACGTCAAAATGTGACTTTTTTGAAACGTCAAAAAATGTGACTTTTGAAACGTCACAAATTACTTTTATTATAAACTCCACCACACATCGAGTTTTGAGGAAGTTCTGATCCCCAAGTAATTGGCAGCGATTTGTATTTAATTTTTTTTTTTTGTAAATATGTATAAATTTTGAAAATAATATTATATTAATAAAAGAAACTAATAACGTCTCTCTTTACCTAATACCAAATCGTAGATTTTTAAGGGGTTACTTTGGTTCCTTAGATGGTGATTAAGAAAACATTTTGTTTATACAGTGTGGAAATTAAGTAATGCATAAATTCAGTAATTCCGTTGATATTAACTTTTTTGGAATAAATCTCGAAGGGGTATAGCGATTTTAACTTGAGCAAATATTTTCAGTCTATTTTCAGTTTCTTATGTCATTTATTTTTTAAGTTATGACGTCATCGACTTTTTTTCTATGTTTTTTATTATTGATTTTGGTAGTAGTTTTTATTCCGGATTTTTTTCCAAAAAATTAATATCAACGGAATTACTGAATTAATGCTTTACTTAATTTCCACACTGTATATAAACATTTCTATTGTACGGCATCAAGAAGTGAGGTAAGCGTTCTCTTGAATTAACATTAAATATCTATTGTAAGGTTTTTAACTTTTCCAACATGTGGAAAAATATTGTGTTATGTTTTTGATTATTAAAACGCAACGCAAACAAAATAATATTCCGTAAATACTGGCTCATATTTTACATCTAAATAAATTAAAAAGAAATTGCCCGCCACTTTATCATTCATGACAGCCTCTGGGGAATATAAAAAATGACTAGACTAAAATGTGCACGGAACAATCTAGCACCACAATGTCCGAAATAAAATTTCTGTTATGCAAGATTACAGCCCACAATAGCCCTTATAAACTACATATTGCAACCGGATAATCTAAAATATAAAGTGTAAATGATATCAACTCTTAAGATACACAAAGAGCCTTGCCATACTCACAGAAATATCTGATAAATATTCACCCTTCTAGCTTTCCTGCGACCTTCAAATTTATGACGTGCCTCTGACGCTATATCTTTATATACATGAAAGCTTTTATTATTAAAGAAAATTGGAATTTCTAATCGGTTTATGTTTTGAATTGGGCAATATATTTTATTTTATACTTACAAATCGTAATTTACAATAAATATGCCTGACATAAATAACTCTAGTATGAACTGAAATCTTCATGAAACATATTAATTGGAGTTGATGTTATTGCTTTTAAACATTTGCATTTGCATAATGTATTAATGTTATTTAACATACAAGTTCTTGCATAAACCATCGCTTTAATTTCTTCACTTCTGTCGCCCTTTTATCTTTTCTAATTCGTATTCTCCATGAACCTCACAAATCAGTCCCAATTAAAAAAAAAATCCGGCCAATATATTTTTCCCAGCCATTCCATACTACGGTAAAATGAACATATGTAAAACTGTAAATTTATTTCTAAAAATTAATAATGATGCAAATAATTATCGACATCAAACCAAACCTATCATGCTAAATTATCTGGAGTATGTTGCTAAATCAGTTATTTTGGTGCTTATGTGTATAATATCAATATTAAAATTTCCAGAAGTCTGAAATAAGCCCTTAATATAACAAATACAGATTATGTGTAGTGAGCACTGTGCAGCAGGTCAAAAATTACAAACAAGATTTTGTCAACTTGAACTCGCAACTCTACTCCAAACACTGAAAAATGTAGTTCTTCCCTTGATTTATTATTCTTCTGAACGATGCACAACCCAGAATTCACTACGGAAAGGTAACGATACATCGAGTTCCATCACATGCCTACCCGATATTTATTTATTAGTTTATTTATATTGTTTTTTATTGTCAATAATGGGCAATTTTTTCTATTTCCTAACTTGCAAAAATAACATATCGTGCAACTGTACCCCATATTCTTGATGAAGTGTCACTGATGAGCTTAATGCGCATCTCGAAGGGATATATAAGATGGAAAGTAAATAGTTATTTGGAAAATATGGTTTTCATGCTACATTTTCCGCAGATCTTCGTTGGAAATATTTATAGTCAAATGAGATTCAGTTAGACTGCAGTTCATCCAATCGATTAGGTTAGGTTAGGTTTGTTGTGAGTGGGTCTCAGTAGATCCTCCACTGCGGCCATCAGCAGGCCTATTATGGCTCACGCGTAATTATATTTCACCCAATAAGTTCAGTCTCTTAATGAAACTGATAACTTTATTGGGTGAGAATGTGTCCAGATCCTCTGGCAGCAGTTGCCCTTTGCCAAATATTGAGAATCGGATCCTATCCACAGCGGGACAGGTGCATAAGATGTGGTCTGCCTTCTCATCATCCTCCAGGCATAGACGGCACTCGGCGTTTTCCGCTAGGCCGCGTTTATGCAGATGATAGTTTAGTCGGCAGTGCCCGGTATATAGGCCTGTTAGAGTTTTTAAGTTTACCCTGTTTAACTCTATGAGTTTCTTAGCTCTTGATTTCAAAGGGTATTTTATAAACGCCTTCGAATGAACTAATCCTAGTAACTTTTGCCAATACTGGAGAGTTTTCCTCTCAGCCCAGGTTGAGATAGCCATCCAATCGATTAACTCTATATAGTCAAGTGCTGTAAAATTAAGGCCAGGTATTCTGTTGTTGGTTTTTCATTTACTTGATCTCTCTGATATAACTTATAGAATCATTAACCATACTTAGAAAAAGATTTTCTGGAGGAGCGATATAAACATTTGTTGCAATAACTTTATGAACAACGTCTTTTACTTCATCCCAAAATTCCTGTGAAATTTGGATGGCTTCCCAGATATGGATAACACCATATAGACAAAAAAGTCTAGCGTAAACCTTCATGACATACTTCACCAAGATGCAAAATTTCGCTGGAAGAATCAAATTATATGCCTATAGATAATTTCTAACAATTAGTATTGGGTTATCCAATATAAGTGACAGAGGACTGAGTACAAATGAGATATATTTACATTAAATATGATGTACGTAAGAAATGACTAATGCTCTAAAAAGTAAACTACAAGAATAGTACACTGAAAAACCGACAAAAACGTTTCAAAAAATTTTTTTAAGGTACAACCACATGGGACCTTCACAGAATAATAGATTAGGCCCTTGGCCATCTAAAATGGCAAATTACAACATTTTTTGGGAGGTCCAACTTTTTTTATTATGAAATATGTCATAAATCTGTCAAAATTAATTTTTCGTACTTCTTCACACATCCCTCACGATATCTCCGGAACCAATTGAGATAATCAAGTTTTTTTTTTTTAGTCGATAAAGGAAACGTGAGCGGAGGTGACTGAATTAATTTAGTCTTTATGGAAAACCTAGTTTTTTATAAAATTAGGTAATACTTTAACATTTATTTTTCTTGCAGTACTTTTTTTCAGTAAGCGAAAAACTTTTTTGTTTTAAGGACTTTTGCCACAGTATATGCATACGGAATAAAATTAACACATCAAGGAAGTTTTAAAAAAAAAACGCAATACTCTACGACTTGTACGTTTCAAGTTATTGTTATTTGAAATTAAGTTTCTGCGGGCAGGATATCTCCCCCGGTTCTACTGTGCTTTAATCAGTGTGCTATGCGTGTTGTGGGTGCATACTATTAAGTATTATTTTTGACATATCTTTAATATAAATTTTATTTTCATAAGCACTTAGGTTTTACTTATCATTATTTACATTGCACATTATTTAAAATCCATTATATTTATACATTAAAACCTAAAATTGAATTAAGAAAAATACGAAATAATTATTTATTTTAAAACATAAATTTAAAACTTGTTATAAAAATATTTTAAAAATCGTCAACGTCGGAATCTAAAAATATGTGGACAGTTCCTTGGTTGCAGCAGTTTGCATATTTGCACTCACTGCAGCATTTCAAACCTTGAGCAAAACAGGTACATCTGTTGTTACAGACCCTGTAGGAACATCTTATTGACAAACTTTGCCTGACAATATCGGGCACAGATTTTTGACTAGAAAAAAGTTGCCTTCCAAACATTTTCTTCAAATGTCCAACCGTATCGAGTTGGATCTTCCATCTGCATGTATTGTATATGGCTATTGTACTAAATTTTTAATTGATACAGACACCTGGCTCCGTGGTCTAGAGGTAATGTACTTGCCTCAAAACTTCGGGATCTCGGGTTCGATTTTGTTTGTACAATGCCGAGTGTGGCATTCTAATTAAGTTTTTTGTGATTTATTTTAATATCCAATAAATGTTTTAAATTGGAATTGGAATTGGTTCGATTCCCGGTCGAGGAACTGGGATTTTTCTGTGAGAGAGATTAATCGTAGTATACTCGGACATTGGGTGTGTGTCCATTGTCTCTAAATCTGTAGCCCTCTCCCACACAAGGTCATTCCAGACCTTCAGGGATAAAGAGGGTTGTAATTTCATGTGGTGTTATTATTATATTATTATACCTAAAAAGAAAATAATTACATGTAGGTGTTTTGTTTCTTTTTTTAATAGGTATGGGCGATCTAGAAAAATAATTATTACCTTTTTAAATGTTGTCTAAAAGCATGGTCAGTAGGAGGCAGCTCAGAAGCTGGCCGATTTGTACTTGTTGTTAAACAGTCCCATCTCATTCAGGGATTTTATATTTTTGTTTTTATTCTTATATAAATAAAGCGTATATTTTACCCCCTAATTCCATCGCTTTATCCTCTGACAGAAAAGGAAGGTTTTCTGAATCTTTTAAATTATTTAAAATTCTATATAAAACATAGAATGCCGTTTTCTTCCCTATTCTATACATGGCATTAGTTGTGTCACAACCAGTTAGGCAATGAATCGTTAATACTTTCTTGCAAATTTCCTCTCCTAAATTTGCCACAATATTGTTAATTGACAAAAATTGTATATTCTTACTATGTCCTAATTGTATAAATATATTCCTTTGGGACATATCTGGTGTTTCACAGTAATAATGTAAAAGCAAAATCAGGACATCAGTATCAACAGATTTTACCAGAATTGTATTACCTGATTTTAATTCTGATAACATAAAATAAACATTCCATTGTTAAACATTAAATAATATGTAAAAACTCAATAAAAATAATACTCATTCGCATTCACATTACACAAAGAAAAGTTTGTTTCTAACTGACAATATATGTATAATATAAGATTACTTGTATTCAATAGTCTACACTCTACACACACTTGAGTGGCGCCGCGGTGAGGCGCATCTAGGATCGAAAAACTCGTAACTTTAAAAAACGGAATCTCGAAAACTATAAGTCGTAGAGAACTGACTTTTTTTTTTAAAAACTTCCTTGAAGTGTAAGCTTTATTTCATATACTTATGGTATGACAAAATTCCTTAAAATAAAAAAGTTTTTCGCTTATCGAAAAAAATGCAGCAAGGAAAGTAAACGTTCCAGTTTTACCTAGTTTTACAAAAAAATTAAATTTTCCATAAAAACGAAATTAAAGCAGTGACCTTCGCTCACATTTCCTTTATCAATTAAAAAAAAATACCTTTAATTATCTCGATTGGTTCCGGAGATATCATGAGGGATGTGTGAAAAAGTAAGAAAAATTAATTTTGACAAATTTATGACATTCTTCGTAATAAAAAAAGTTTGACCTCCAAAAAAAATGTTGTAATTGGCCATTACAGATGGCCAAGGACCTAGGCTATCAAGCTGTGAAGGTCCCAAGTGGTTGTACCTTAAAAAAAATTTTTTCAAGAAGGAGGCTACTTTTCCCCGTTTTACGGTGCACTAGAAGTTAGCTCACTCTCCAACGCTGAGAGCATCAAATATGCTTTTTTTCGCATTTTGACTGATAATGTGCTATTTTACTAAATTCAAAATCGTTTATTAAAGTGGCACTTTACCACATAGAAATGTCACTTTACTATAAGTAATGTCACTGTTAATAAAGCACAGTTTGACAGAAAATAATGAAACACATTGCATGAAAAACACTAAAATATGTATAAAAAATATCTTACCTTCTCAAAAAAAAAACGCTAGCATTACACTTTCATCAGTTCTTAGTGCGTTTTTTGTCATCCTCCAATTACAAAATATTTCATATACCTTCTCGTATTTTTCCTTGGATTTTAAAAGGAAGCAAGCTTGAATACACTTCTCGAGCGGCATTTAAAATATCTTCAGAACAATTTTCCAAATTGTTTTCAGTAGCAAGACTCATTTTTATAATTAATATGTAACTTCACTCAACTCAATTCGACTAACAAAAATGAAACTTGTTAACTATTGTTATGTAAATAAAGAAAACCGTGTTAGGTTACTAGGTTACGGAAATCCTACCCAGGTACCTACTATGAAATTTTTTAAATTTCTAACTTTGTAATGCTTTTATATCTATGATTATTTGCTTATAATTACTAACACAAAATGCGAATAAATAGTATAAACAAACCACGAAAGAAAAGCAGTTTTATTAAACTCATATAGCATTTAAGTTACTCGCTCGCTGTGCTCGCTCGTACTCAAAAGCTATATTCGTTTAGTAAAACTTTGCTTTTCTAAACTTGTTGTTTAATATACTATTAATCCCTCAGAGAACTTTTGCATTTTGATGAAATTGATCATGAATATTACTAGGACTTGGCTCCAAATAAGACGAGACCTATTTGTGCAACAGCACTACAAATTATTCCAACTAAAGACCAGCTCCATGTTCACAATTTTAATATCTAATAAATATTTAACATAAAAACGATAGTTTAAATATGCCGAAGTCAATAGTATAGATAAAAGTTAAGTGATTTTTTTTAATTTCGTATTAATTAGGTACTTACCCACTTACCAGAATAAATCTGCAATTAAACTTAAAATACTACCACAGAAAAAATTCACTTTGTTTTAAGTTCGCTTCTTAAGAGCGCTCCGGAGTCAACAGACAACCGAACAAACACCTAATCCAATTTTTTTCCATAAATCTTGTAAATATAAATTTATGCAAAACAACAGAACTTTCTACATTTAAAACTTCATTGCCATGTGGACAGATTATTTTAAAATCAAAATTACACTTCATAAGAAAGTAATATCCTCATTTCCAGCCAAATACAAAACTAGGTTCTTGTGAAATAGTACAGATTGAATGATGTAGCTATTCTCGTAATACATGAGAAACAACAAATTAAATACATCAAGAAAGCAGTAATGCCGTGGTACCTCAGGCGATATTTAATTTATAGTATATTTTTCTTCATTTCTACGTCCATTACAAAACAATTTCGTTTGCTAAGTACATTTTTCGTTTTAACCCCCCTTCTACAAATTAAATATCCAGGCCGTGAAGAAAGCACTTGATAAAATAATCTTTCTTGATAATTTCACCTATTAACTTAACCAATGTATACAGCCTATAGTTAATTCAGTAATTTCAGTTAATTTTGTATATTTGTTCAATAGGTGCATATAACGCATGTTTTCCTACTAAGTAGACAATGTAAGTAGAATAGGTACCATTAATGTCTTCATTTGAGGACTGTAGCCTTGAACTTACTCTTTATGTATACTCTTTACCCATGGCCAGCGAGCCATAATAATAGCGGTTACCAGTTTCGAAATCCACAAATAAATCCATCTACGTATCAGCTAGAAGAGGAATATACGGTATCTTCTTTTTTTGTCACGCGCCACTCCTGCACTTCGGCATAAATTTTCATACGTGTTTAAGCAATAGCATTCTCGATCCCAAGACTACACCTACGACCCTTGATACATAAATAACTATTATACCATTATGGTATTGGGCGAGGTCTAGAGCTCTCAAAACTGGGTTGATCGATAATGATCATACCGTAGAATGTGGTCCTGGCTGCTCTCTTTCCTCCTTGCATATAGATTGGGACCATATTATTTTAAATATTACTCAGATTATGTTTAGTGATATTGATTAATTTATTTATGATGTTAGATAAACCATGCTGTGCATCCTGCTGTGATCTCCAGCACTCCAAAATCAAGTACTTACTGTATATCAATTAGATGTGTTATTATTTGATTATTTCTACCTGTTTTAATAACGGATTTCATTAATTGAATAATGTTGGCACTCAGGTTTATTTATCATTTTCGCCAATCCTTATAGTCACACTGTCTTCTTAATGATGTTATTCCAACATATTTAATGCACTTTTTCAGAATAAATATTAAATATTTTTCCCATTTATCTCTGTAAATAAAAAAGCTCCATGTGGCACGTCATATTATATCAGAAGAAAATTTATGAACATACGGGACTCTTTGTAACACATTCAGTGGCAAGCACAATCTACTGGTTGATTTCAATCTGAATTTTAAGCATATGTGGTTGCATGTATGTTTAAAATAACGTTTAGTTCGTGCACTTCTATTTTGTATTGAAATCTTGCAATTGTAAATATTTTGAATTGAGAATTTTGCGATTAATTTGATTAAAATGTTAAAGATAACGATTTGATGCCTTGAAGGTAATACTAACAATAATAACTTTCAAATTGTATGTTAAGTATTTGTTATTATTTATGATTGTGATTGTAATTATTTTTCTTACAGAATAGATGATACAATTAAAACTCTTGCAAAATTTCACATCGGCATTACTAGTAGAGAGCCAGATTGGGTCTACGTGCACCCCACCCGACAGCACTTATATATATTACAAAGCTTAGTATATGCTTTAAGAAATATTCGTAAGAAAACTGGCCTTGGTATCAAAATGGCGGTCGTGTTTATATACATTATTTCGATTTTAAGCGATAAAGTTAATACGAGTATATATTTTAAATTTAAATTTAACAAAAACTATTAAATAACTACTCAAAAGAAACTCTTTATAAATCTGCATTGTTTTCTTCGGAGTAATTTTATTATTGGAACAGGTCTTCCAAATCATCTTCATCACTGTATTTGATTTAAATTTATTCTTCTCCTACTCCACCATTTATCAGTTTGTAATCTGCCTCTACAAGATTATGATGGTAGTATTTTTCTAATGAGCACCAATGTGACTCATTGCTTTATGTGATTTGCTCGATAACTTTGGAACATTTTGTATTCCTTGGTCAGCCAGCTGCCAAATACATGGTAATTACTTTCCTCATAGAGGTTTATTATGTAAAATGTCGTTGCATAACGTATCGTATAATAACGATAATTCGTTTTCAGTAGGTAACCAACCGTTGAAATGATTGTCGATTGGATAACAATTACTTTTTTTATTTGCAAAATGATTAGGTAGTAGACAAGTAGCTAAGTTTTTTGTATCTAACCTACCAAATTGCCGTTTTATTTCTTACTGACATTTGATTTTGATTCTTCTTCTTCTTTAGGTATTAAGCCATTGTCCAACAAATTATTTAAAAAATTTGGTATATAAACATCTGCATCAAAAGCATTAGTCAGAGGAAGGTTTTGAAAAAATGTTTTTGCCTATCCAAAAAATGTCACACCTAAAAAAGATTAACTTGCAAATGAAACTTAAATGTTAAATGCTTCCGATTATAAAGGTTGGAGTTTTAGCATACTCTGATTCTGTTCTCAAAACTAAAGCCAAATGTCTATGGTAATAGATTGATTTTTGTATCAGTCAAGCATGACAATTTGTGATCCTCGCATGTTTTTGTTTGAAAAGAAATAAGTATGAACACGGATAATATGACGCGTACCAACAATAAAATGAAAATAAGTGATAAAATCACCAGGCAGGAGTTTGCTATATACTTAGATGAGCTGGAAAATAATGTTTCGATCCGTATTAATAAATACAAACTGAAAAACCGAATATTTTAGAAAAATCTTGGACACAAATTGTACTGAAACTGAATAATTCCAGTGCCCCTTTAAGGACAATACCTTCTTTGGAGATTTTGCAAAAAAAAAATATATTTCTTTCCATAGTCCTTGTTAAAATCCACAGACATCTTGAATCACTGTCGTCTCCTAATGACAATATCTTAAAATGAAAAAATGTTTAATAACGATAAAACTATAAATACAGAATACGATTATCTGATCCCTCTGTTATTGAATGTCAGGTTGTTTGTTAATGAAGATTAATGGCGTCATTGTGAGTTACAGAATAAGTGTCTAAATATGTTCTAGTAGGCCCTGGTCAGTGGTACTGTAGTGACATTTGGTAACAACTGACAAAGACAAGACTGCCACGACATTTTAACGTTATAAGGAGAATCGAGGGTCGTTTTAGTGCCGCATTTGGTGATCTATGCAAGGCACACGTAAACCTTTTTTAATGATACTATTAGTCGATTGTTGATGACCCAGTCATATCCTAAAGATTGCAATGTCTCTAGGTTTTTTGAGGATTTAAAAGATAACAGAAGACTGAAAAATTTGATCTTCTTCACTTTGAAGGCACTTAACAAATCGCAGCCAGTGTACGCGTGTAAACCTAACAAAGCTAAATATTTCTCTCATTTTTTCCTATGCTATTTTGAATTGATTATATGTGTGATGCGTATAATAACTTTATCGCTGTCTTTTTCCTGAGACTTAAGTTGAATCGAAGTAATATGGTTATATAAAAGATAAAGACAATTGTATGAAGATCAGTCTGCATAAGAAGGTTATTTCCTAATTTTTTTTCTGGTTCTGTGTTATTTCACAAAAAGTAACTTTTTTACACTTTTTTCACAAAATTGGCCGCTATTTTAATAGTAAGGTCAGTTTTTTCTTGAGAACATCTCTGAAAATAATCACTGAACTCTACTAGACCAGCTGATACAGAAATTAGTTCCTTCCCAATTTTCTTATTGTTTTAGGTATTGAACTTTTGAATTCTGGGATACTTCCTTTCTAACAGGAAATGATCTTAACTTTTAATTTTTAAATAGTACACAGCGTGTATATCTCTTCAATTTCATTATCAAATTCTAGTTAAACGGTGTATCAAAAACGTAGGCATATGTTTTTAACATGGCCATAATGTCGATTTCATTGTGTAACTGAAGAAAATAGAATAACGAAATCTAAAATATTTTCTAAATACCTATTGAGGTAAACGTAACGAAGCTAAACGTTTTGTACGTTAAATAACAGCTAAATAATTTGGACTTCTGGAATAAATAAAGAATTGGGGTATCCATTTAAAAAAATTAGGTTTAATCCATGTATTTTATTTTTCGAGAGATTGAATTTCAAATTAAAATGGCGATTTTTCCATGATTAAGACCTTTAATAAAACTGTGCAGTGAAAATGATAATCAAAGGCTACTGACTAAATTATCTGAAAACACAATCTCGCAGAAGCCAGCTTAGCTTCTTCTCTTCTTTGAAATTATAACACCATTTAAAAATAAAAGTCTACTTGTGATACATCATTGTTACGAGAATTTGATTATGGGACAATATATAATATGGCATGCTATTTAACAATCAAAAGATTACTTCTGGTTAGATTGGAAATAAAATGTTCCCTAAAGGAAGTGTAAAATATAGCCTATAATATCCCAGAATTTAAAAATCCTGTGCTTAAAAACTAAACGACTAATTTCTTTGTCACCCAGTATATAAAGACACATGTCCTGTATAGGGGGCTTGCACGTGAAATACGTTTTGCAGTGTATTTATTATTTTCTATTTTTGTATTTAAAATGTTTCAGGCGATATAAACTAGTATATGAAAAGATAATAATTCAGAACTAATATTAAATTCTGTCTGTCTTTCAAATTATTACTTGTTTGATATCATTCTTTAAAACTCTAGAAAAAGGAATAAAAATGCAGTTATTTTATAGTGAAAATAAAACAACTACTAAATACAAAATTCAAAGTATGTATCAAGGTTAATTACAATCGATGCTACTGACAAGAGGAAATTGATTTAATTTAGCGTGTAACAGGAGGTACGGATACCTCTATTTTTTATGTTACACACGATTATCTTCAGTAGCAACTAACATTAATTTAGTAACCTGTCTATCAAATAATAATGTAAAATATATTAATCGAAACTAATTAACAAAAATGCCTCTTAATTATTTGGTAATGTTTAGGATATATTTTACTTTGTGGGAATACTAAATGACTGGGAAAATATGATTGCACATTGCACAGTCATGTTAATAAATTTAATTTAACACAGAAAGTATTATGCTTGATCATTATATGTAATTTTAGATGTGCTTTAACAAATATAATTAGTTTTAAGGATTGCACTCGGACGTTGCTGAATGCGAATACATGAATATTATTTTGCTTTAATATATACAATATACAGGGTGTCCGAAAATGTCTGTTGTTAACTTTAGGTGATGATTATAATTGTAATGAAAAAAAAAAATCTATAGACATGTGTTCGAAAATGCTTCCTAGGAAACTAGGGCTCTTTGAAAATGGTGCCTTAAAATAGGTTTTCATGTACTATTTCAGGAATCCCTCATGCTACAGCACATATTTAGTATCAATAATTGCTATTATTTCATGGCATTGGCCAAAATGAAATTTAACTAGGGATGGGGAGAAGGCGACTTCCTTTTTAATCCATAATTTTTTATTCTGATTTTTTTCTTAATTTTGGTACTGGAATATGGTTGTCTGATCAAAATTACACAAAAAAAGTAATCTTCGTTTAACACCGTAGGACTAACTGTTTTTTATAAAAACTGGTTTAAAATAGTTGTTACAGGGTCACTTTGTGGCCCGATTTAAATTAATAATCTAAACTAGCTTCAATTTAAACTTAAATGTCGTAATTTCACAATTACAAACAGTTCATAAAGGACATAGAAAAGAGAAAAGTGTCTTAATTCTGAAAAATCAAAAAAAAAATTAAATTGCACTTTAAACTTTTAGACAGAAACTCGACAAAAACAACTTCAGAAAATAAATAATTTAATTATACAGAGAAATTAAAGCAAGTGTGCCCAACATTCATCTCAATACATCCATTAATACGATTTCTCATAGAGCCTTTCAATCGTTCAAAAATCCTGTTTGTTCCTGATTATTTCACATCCCTTTATGTCGCGTTATTCCATATCACGATTATTGTCTACAGGAATTATTTAAACTAATGCTTTTAGATAACCACAAATAACAAAATCTAGTCGGGTGATTGAGGGCTCACGCTGTGGAAACACCTCGTTCTATCCACCTGTTAGGATAGCTTGCATCTAAATGTGCCCGAACTAAAATATGAAGCGAAATGGAGCACCACCGTACAGACAAAAAGTATTCTTATTCAGCGAGTACATTTTGAAAAAAGAAACAGGTAATTAGGGCCAATTAAACGGTTTGGTAAACCGTATGGCTCTATCAACCTGTCTTCAAGGAAGCCCTCCCATATAATGGAACATTTTTCTTATATTCTCGTAGGCCTACATATGATTATTATGGAAGTTCATGATTCCTTTACCTGTAAACACCGCTTCATCTGTGATAAGTACCTTGCGATGAAAAAAAAAACATCTTCGTGGAATTTCTGAAGTAACCACTGGCATAACACTAACTTGGTTAAAAATTTTCTAGTTTAAGCGCTTGCACTCTTTGCAGGTGATAAGAGGTACAATAGCTGTTCGTGTACTTTTTTTCACATTACTTCTTCGAATCTCTTCTTGTGAGGCTATTCTTCAAGTGCCGGTTCCGAGATTAGCAGTAACTCAGTGAAGCACTCTCTCATTTACTTCAGGCGTTTTACTTGTTTTTTCCTTTTCACAATCAACTTTTCTTACTTTGAACATGCCCAGTTTCTCCCACATGGAATTACGCGGTCAGAAAAGGCATCCTGATATATTCGGCGTACCTCCGCAGGTACACTATTAGCTCTCCCATAGAACAAATGCATATCCGCCATTTCCTCAAAAATTTATCATCATTTTTTGAGATCTTTCAGAATTAAGGCGCTTTTCTGTGCCTCTTACAAACTGTTTCAATTATCAATTATGAGATCTGAGTATAAATTGAAGCTAGCCTAATTAAATTATTTATTGAAATCGGGCCACAAAACGACCCAGCAACAACTATTTTAAACCCGTTCTTAATTAAAAATGGTTGGTTCTACGGTGTTTAACAAAGAGAATCTTTTATGTGTAATTTTGCTCAGGGAACCCGTATTCCGATACTTACCAAAAAAAAAAAACAGTCGGAACAATAGAATTTTGGATTAAAAAGAAGGGTGCCCCCTCTCCGTACGCCCCTAGTTGAATTTGATTTTGGCCAGACATGAAATAATACTAAATCACGTACCAAATCTCATCATTCTAACAAAGAATTTCTGAAATATTAATAAAAACCTTCAAAGAGCCCTACCACCCTTAGGAAGCGTTTTCGAACGCATGTTTATAGGGACTTTTTTCCTATTTTTGCAATTACTATCATCACCTAAAGTTAATTACAAGAATTTCCGGTCATCCTGTAAACTGTCCCTGATTTATTTTATGTAAACACTTTATACAAAACAAAAAAAATCATCTGCCGGTTTCGTCACATTTTGAAACGAAAATCCTGACCAATTAAATACGTGTCAGATCAAAATTTAGTTTCTTGTACTTCTAAATGTGTGTTGATGATGGTTTAAGCATTGCCGATACGCCGGTTTGCATTTCATTGAATCCGTCCCTAAAAATAATTCTTGCCATTTAAACAAATTGTCAATAAACGAAAAAAAAAAAGAAAAACGTGTTTCTTTTTTAATTGCTTTGTAATGATTTTAGCGAATTTGTACATTACTTTATTGACGCACTGTATATCAGACAGAATTCTGTCATTATAAATCTACAAAGGAGCACGTAGAAATGATGTATTTACTTTGTGAAAATGTATTTTTGATTTTGGTGTAATTCTTAGCTGATCGAAGTCATCATAGCTTTGTCTGTATTAAACATCAAGTGGAGTTAGGCTTTTAAAGCCAAAAGGTTCATATAAATCTGGAACGTTGGAATTAAATTATCTACCGCAGGTAGCAAGGTCAGCGTAGGGGATGCGGCACGAATGTCTCGTAATCATACAACAGTCTACATATGTTAGTTTGTTTATGGATGTCAATGACTAATGTAAAATCTCACCCGGTCAGGACAGCATCCAAAAGTACTAGCTTAAAATCGGCGTTTTGAAATTTAAAAATTCAAAAAAAAAACTTCACTTTGAAATACCAACAATATTAGAAAAACTGCGTTTTGCGTTATAAACTATAATTGTCAAAGCGGCCTAAAGTGGAAAGACTGAAATTTGAAACACATGACATTCACCGACATGTAAAGTAAGATTTCCAGTATGTAACGCCATATTTAACCCATTATTAGAAATATGATCAAAAACTGCATTTTGAATTTCAACTCATCTGTTGTAAAAGACATATTCAAAGCAACCTTCATTAAACAAATCGCAAGTT
The DNA here is from genome assembly GCA_029963845.1 of Rhamnusium bicolor. NCBI lineage: Eukaryota > Metazoa > Arthropoda > Insecta > Coleoptera > Cerambycidae > Rhamnusium > Rhamnusium bicolor. The sequence goes on along the minus strand of JANEYF010000641.1, from coordinate 412,868 downwards.
ACAGGTACCATACTGAATGAAGCTGAGCCAATTCAATAATTTGTGAAGTAAGGCTCTTGTAAAATTTTGCATATTTAAGAATAATAATTTAACGTTAGTGACAGACAGGACCGAGTATATGATTAAAGCAGCTATATCGCTTAAAAAGTCTTGTGCTAATTTATTACTAAGCCTGGCCAAGCGATCGTATATTCAGGGTCGGGCGCAATACCAATGCCATCGCGTGCTTGTTTACGATGACGATGACACGACACACTTCAGTTGTTATCTGTCGGTCGATGCATAGAGTACTAATTAATAATGAATAATGTTGAGCGTAAAGAGTAGAAAACGACCGTACGCTGATAAAGTGAATACATGTATCGGCGAATTTCCGGATTTATTCTATGATGGATGTAAAATAACTTGTAAAGTTTGTGATCAAGACTTAATGTGCTGGAATAAATACGGCTGCAATATTCATGTCAATAGTGACCGGCATTAAAAAATGGCGTGTCTTCTTTGGAACCTCAGTTTATGTTTGATTTACTGTTAATGCTGATTGCCTGTGATGTTCCCCTGCGCATATTGGATAAACCAGCATTTCGGGAGTTCTGGAATAAATACAATCCCCAGGTTACGTAGATATGTACTAAGTGTTCGTAAAGACATTGTAAATAGGATTAAATATGCATTAAAAAATACACGGCTGTGGTTATGTGTTGACGAGACGACAGATTGTAAAAAAATTCTATTTTAAATGTTACAGTACGTGTACTCGACCCTGTTAAACCAACATTTCCACTTTTACTAGTTAGGAAAAGACTAACTGCGTGTACTGGCGCAACAATTACGCGGGTGATGTTGGAGACTTTCGAAAGATTTGAACTGTCAACATGTCAAGTGTCGATGTTTGTGACCGACGGTGCTGCGACAATGCGTTTGGTGGGCCGTTTTCTTCAAAAAGACGATTGTAGGTTTTTACATGTTACGTGTAAAGTGCATGCGTTCCATCTTGTAGCAGAAACGATTCGAAAATGTTTTCCAGAGGTAGATGCATTAATAGCAAATACAAAAAAAGTATTTCTCAAATCTCCTAAACGGCTTCGAGCATTTCACACACTGTGTCCTGGTATTCCGGAACTACCAGAGCCGGTTCTTACACGTTGGGGAACGTGGTTCAAGGCAGCTTTTTATTATGCTGAATATTTTCAACAAATAGAAGCTGTGATACTACAGTTCAACCCAAACGAGGCTACAGCTATTAAGGGAAGCCAGACAAGCTTTCAAGATGTTTCCCTTGAAACAGATTTAAAAACTATTTATAACAATTATAGAGGACTACACGATGCAATAGAAAAATTACAGAATACTTCGTTGTCGTTAGTGGAATCGCTGCAAATAGTGGACGACGTAAATACACAGCTACAGACTATAAATGATGCAAAAAATAAGCCCGTTATTGAAAAATTCGAGAGTGTATTACGGAAAGATCCTGATTTTACCAAATTTGTGATAGTGCATCTACAGCTGCGTTAAGTAAGTTCACAGTGTTTTACTTATGCCTGTATTACTTCCGTAGATGTCGAATGGTCTTTTTCAAAATACAAACATATTTTTTCACCACAGCGAACATCGCTTACTGAGACAACTGTAGAAACACATCTGTTGCTACACAGTTATTATAGAAGTGCTCCAGTTTGTGATAACGACAACCAAGTTTTGTACATATTTTTATAAGGTGTACCAGTATTAATAAAATTTATTTCCATTTTTATTTATTTATTTATTTATTATTAGTTATCACTAAGATATACAATGTACATGTGTGAACGTCATTTAACAGTTTAATAATAATGTGCAGCACTAAGCTTACAAAATATAAGGAAATACATAAAAAAGAATTTAAAGCGAACGAAATAGTACAAAAACATACATCACAATATATAAAATATTTTTGTTTTTATTATTGTACTTATTCTAGTATTATGATACGATGCATACCCAGTACGTCTCTGCAGGATTAATGACCTTGGCCAGGCTTATTTATTACACATAACCTGTCTACTGAATGCCTTTCACTGTGTGGCAGAAAATATTCAAAGCAATTATTAGGATATCGACAAATTAATAGCAAATACAAAAACGGTTTCTTTAAAACTTTCCCAACGTATTAGAGAATAATCGTGCCCAGGAATTCCTGAACCTCCACAGCCGATATTAACAAAATGGTAAATTTGGCTGAAAGCCGTTTCTCGTTATAGTAAACATGTCCACGCGTTAAATCTATATTTTTTTAAATTCGATCCAAAGGAATCCAAAACTATCCAGGAAAATTAAGCCGAAGTAGATTTACATACTATAAAAGAGAACTACAGTATATTAGCAAATGTTATTAACCAATTACAAGATAGTTCTGCTCAATCGTTTGAAATAGTTGACAATGTAAATATGGCACTACAAAATTTAACACATGCTCTAAATGTAGTCTTATTAAATAAAAATCCAGATTTTGCGCAACTACGCTACATTAAGCAGTGCCTAAGTGATGGAAATTATCTCCAGCAGTATTATGCGTATGCGAATATTATATCTCTGGATATAGAACGTTCATTTTCAAAATACGGTGCGATATTCACAGAGAAGCTTACATCTTTAAAGAGACAACTGGAGAAGGCATCTTAATGTTGTAGACGTTTAGCCGGACTCAACTTTGGACGAAATAAGACATGAATAATTCTATTTAATTTATCTTTAACCAAGTTATTTTATACCACTCTGGTAACGCCACTGGAATTAATATCAAAGTTCCAGCTTTAAATTAATGAAAATGGGCTAATTATAAATACTATTATTTTATTTAAGAAAAGAGTCCTAGTTTAAGAAATATTATTTCCAGATTTTTACGTGAAATATTTAACATGTAAAAAGTTGAACGCCTCTACAAATATGCAGAGAAAAAACTTCTGAACCTAAATTTGGAAAATGTTCAAAGTGGGATTTATAAAATTAACATAAATGTCTCCAACTTTTACCATAATTTAGCCTATACAATATGCGTGAGTCCGCACAATGAAAATCTCAACTAAATTTGATAAAACAGTCAGATAAAATCCATTAATTAGCATAAACTAAAAGATGGTGAGTGATGGAATAACAACAAACGACATAAACATTTTTATTTAAATTAAATTACCACTTTATTCTTGCGATCGTATCTCCAAAGAATTTTCACCGAATACTTCCACAATACCTTTTTCTAGACACAACAAATCTAACTGAGTTTCAACTATCGACCCGTAATATAAACTATCAAAATCTTTTTCGTATCTTGGCAAACGACAAGTGCATCAAGTAAAAATAAACTAGATCAGGTTATACCGATGTTCGCTCTCATCCAAGACAAGTTTGTAACCACATCTACTTGAATATCATGCCATCGAATGGCTTCTTTATGATAAGGGTCTCCGCTGCCTTGGTCTAATTTAAAACCATCATTTTAATTAATAATATTTTAACAACATAAAATACATCTAACATTAATATATTTTACTTATTATTGCGCCGACAGGATAGTATAACAGGAATTAATGACAACATATACCAAGAATTACAAAGAAACCTGTTCAATGAAAATATATTTGTTAACAGAAATAAGTATAACTTTATAATAAAAATATCAAAACGTATACTGTGTGTCTCTCTTTGAAAGAACTGTATAAAAACTACCACTTTTCACGGGGCCAAAATAAAACAGTTGAACTCAACTTACCTCCAGTGCTTGATTAAACCGTTATCGAGGCAAATTTTTTAAATAACGAAAGAATGCTTTCAGTCATTGCGATCAAATTTGGAATGTTTATCTGTATTGACAATAAACGTTTTTAACATTACACTTTTGATCGCCAGTACTGCGCAAGTGATTAAAGTTATTCTGGATGACCAAAAATAAGTTCAAATTTTGTCAACAGTTTATCCGGCCTAGTGAGTGATAAGTGTATCCCTCTGGTGGCCAGTGCTACTACCCGTCAGACATCATTAATGTCTTAGTGACTGATAGCGACCTACAAAGCAGGTACCGAGAGCTATGACCTCTAACCCTGGTGGGCTAAACAATATACTGAATAAGACTTACAGGAAACAACTATTCAGCGGACAAAAGCCCCGACCTGCGTTGAATTAAAGCTGAAAGTCTTGTTTGGTTGCTAAAATCATTTTTCAATTCCTCACTGGACATAGACCGGTTTCGAACTTGTCATGTTCTCGTCAGTATGCCATAAGTAATGGAAAAGACAAATAATAATAGCAAACCAGGCTAGCCTAAAGCAGACCAAGCAAGACAGACATAGTGAGTGATAAGTGTATCCGTCTGGTGGCCACTGCTACTATCCGTCACACATCATTAATGTCTTAGTGACTGATAGCGACCTAGAAAGCAGGTACCGAGAGCTGTGACCTCTAACCCTGGTGGGCTAAATTATATACTGAATAAGACTTACAGGAAACAACTAGTTTTGTCCGCTGAATAGTTGATTTTACTATTCTAATGATAGGGCGAATAAGCCTCGTTACAGTATGTTTAGCCCACTTCACAATTTTTTTTCTGTATTTGCGATTAACTTGTCGACGTCAGAATAACTACATCGGTTTTTTTTCTGCTGGAAAGCGTGCACTAACCGGTTATAGGCAACAAATTTCAACAAATTTGGACACTTTTTTTAGTGATACACCTAATTTACGCATATACGTACATCATCATTAACATTAAAACGTTAATCTCCATTAAAATAAATTTTAGTAATACCTAAAAATAATGGAAACAAAAAAAATTATTGGAATGAACAACAATAACATATTTTAAACAATAAAAAAATATCCGAAAGTCTGTAGGAACTGTTGAAAATGTCCGGCTTCAATAATATTACAAGCTTCCAGCATTCCTCTTATCGATTGTCCTACTATTTTAAAAACTCCTGGCATTTGTATCACTTGTTGGCATGCATTTATAATTCCTCTTAATCGGCTTCATATTTTCGACAGGTGTTTTATAAACTAAAGGCTTGAGGTGTCCCTAATAATTATATCGACTATCCAACAAATTTAAATCAGTCGGTCGGGGTGGACAACGATGAGGTCTGTTTCGCCCAGTCCATCGATTGAACTAATACTTTCATATAACCAATCACAAGCAACTGCAATGAGCAGAAGCTCCGTTATACATAAAAACATTATTTATCTAATGCATCTGGAATGTCTTCTAGAGCCCTTTTAACTGATTTTCAAAAAAATCTCTATAATCGACACCATTCAATCTCAGTGGCAAAAAGGCCGGTACAATTAAAAAATCACCCATAATGCCTACCGAAACAGAGAAAACTGATGCCTACTTGAATTATTGAATGAGGAATCTCATTCGCATAAACGTAATTATTGTGAAAATTCATAATAGCATCTCTCGAAAAATTGCATTCGTTGGTAAACAATGTCTGGCTTAAAAATAAGGATTTTGAAGTAACATTTGTTGCATACATCTACATAGTTCTATACGTTGGAGAAAATCAATAGGGAGAAGTACTTATACTCGTTGAATATGCTATGGGTGTAGGTGATAATTAAAGATAACGGCAGTAGTAGCTTTTACCTTGAGAATGGTATTTATGAAAGGCTCAATCCGTACACTAATCAGCGTAGCTGCAGTCAGATTGTATTGTAAAATCATAGTGTTTACTGCACTGTTTACTAGTGAGTCGTGGGCCCAATATCTTAAAATTGTGGTAGGATACTAAACGGCGGCCATTCGCTAGTTCTGATTGGCAGACGGGCCGTAAACAGACTTGCTTATGAGTTCAATTCCAATCCCAATTTAATACATTTATTTAACATTATTTACATTTTAAAAACTTCATACAATAAATAGATATTTACATATATATACACAAGATGGTATTAGCCGGTTGGCTTTACATGAAAAAGACTCGCCTGAAATTTATTATATTACAAGAAGCAGGATAGTTTTCCCCTCTTGGGCAAGGGGAACCTAAGCTTACGAGTTGTTTTGATCTAACTTGTTCTGCCAGAAGCATCGCATATAGGAAGCAGGTGAATATATAAGGCAAATCACGTAAATATAAATATATGCATCATATCAAAGTAAGCAATGATTAAAATAATTATTACCTCATGAAAATATATAAGATAACTAAAAATTGCCACAAATTAAAAAAAGGTTTGAACTGAATAAAATGCAACAGAAACAGTTAGTTTTTAAAATAGTTAAGAATGTAAATAAAAAATTATAACAATAGGTCAGTGGCGGTCGGTCCATGAAAGCAAGGGAAGCATTGCTTCCCCTGGGATTATTAAAAAAAACATAATTAGAACCTAATTATTATTTATCACATATATTAATCATTAAAATTTACTTTTATCCAATTTCAATAGACACGGCCCTGCCTTTCAACAGCTGAAATAATGTTGCATGATAAAACTGTAACGATGACGCACTCGATTAATCGAGCCAACACGAACTCGCGCGATTTCGATATAAGCAACTTCTTGAAATGCATCCCATCCTCACTTCATAATCTTGATGTCTGAGCCATATAGCATCGTAATGCGTTTTGTTTTATAGATTTTAATCCCGATTTTAATATTATACTTAATATTAATCTTCCTAGTATCATTCTCAGCTTTAAAAACTTTTTTGGTGTTTCTAAACCTGTGGTGCGGCGACAAGTGATTTTTAAAACGTTGACATTAGTGCGTGTATAAGCAGTTTTAGAATTGCTTATTAATTTTGCAAGCTGGTCCTAGCACTGTGGAAAATATTATTTGCGTTTGTGTGGTGTGCAATTTGTTGAAAAAGGGATTTTCAACATATTCGTTTCAAGATATACTGGATATTATTAGAAACGGGAGACCAACACCTGATTTAAAACTTTTAAAAACGAAAGTTAAATCATGCTATAGGTACTTTAATATTGAAATGTACAGTGTTAATCAGTGGTTAACGGGTTGTGAAAATTTGTGTAAATTGTTTTGTTGGCCATGTGTACTTTTCACAAATGAAAAAGGTGTTTGGAATAAAAATGGCTTTTCAGATTTAAACAACATTCACAAAGTGACAAAGAGGCAGTGTGAAACTTATTTGCGAGCGGTGCTAAAAGAAAAAACATTTGGAAAATCACGAATTGAGCATTCATTAGATCAGCAGATGAAAGAAAGTGACCGTAAGCATAATGAACTTGTAAAAAAAAAATCGAGGTGTTAAAAAGACTTATTGACATTGTTTGTTTTCTCGGCGAAAATGAACTTAGATTTAGAGGTCATACTGAATCTCGGAGCGTTGCTAATAGGGGCAATTTCATCAATTTAATTGATTTATTAGCAAAATACGATACAATTTTAAGTAACCATCTGAAACACTCCACGGTATTTCGCTGTACATCAAATCATATTCAAAATGATTTGATTCAGTCGATAAGCAATATTGTTTTAGAAAAGATCAAGCAAGAAATAAAAAATGCTCCTTTTGTTGCAATTATGTTAGATGAAACAACCGATATTACGAATATTAGTCAGTTGTCAATCCAAATGGGAAAGTCCAAGAGCGCTTTTTAGGATTTTTAGACGAAACAACGCAGAGAACGGCTATAGTTTGTCAGATATTCGATGATCTGGTGCTAAACTTATCGCCCAAAGTTATGATGGGGCCGCTGTAATGGCTGGTGAATTGGGGGGGCCTGCAGGCCAAAGTAAAAGAGACTTTTCAGAATGCAATATTTATACATTGTTTTGCGCATCGATTAAATTTAGTTCTTGCTCAATCTGCAGCGTGTCTTAAAGAGTGAAAAGTAATTTTTTTCAAGTATTAGTGAAATAGCTGCCTTTTTTTCAAAATCATCAAGAGATACGAGCTTTAGATTTGGAAGTGCAGGCTTCCTACCCAGAGTTGCTCCAACACGATGGAATTACAATGGGAGGCTAGTACAAACTGTATCTGAATATCGACAACCCCTAATTGATTTATTTGAAAATATTTTACAATGCAAAGATGATTGGGACACTAAGACTTTGAATGGATCCAGACGTTACTTAGATTCACTGAAAAGAGACTTTGATTTTAATTTTTTTTAAATATTTTCTCCGAAATATTCCCATTTACTGACAATTTATTCAATATTTTGCAAAATAAATCAAATGGCGTTGGATTTTGTGTAAAGAAAATTGAAGAATTCAAAAATTTGATTTGTAACAAAACGCCAACGAACTGATTATCTTTATAAAAGAAAATAGTTTGGATCAGGCCTACTCTGAAGTGTTGAAATTGTGTGAGTTAGTGTTGACGATACCTGCAACTAGTGCCTCGGTTGAACGCAGTTTTTCGACCTTAAAAAGAATAAAAACTTTTTCAAGAAATTCAACCAGTGAAGAGCGGCTTTCAAAATTGTCCCTGTTGACAATAGAAAGTGACTTTGTGAAGGAGATGTCCCAAAATTCAAACTTTTACGACGAAGTTATTTCCCACTTCGCAAAAAGGGAGAGGCGGATTAAACTACATTATAAATAGATCGATATGTGCATGTTAACTATTTAACTAGCCGGCTTGATTTATACTTGGCTAGAGAGTGCACGATGGCAAGTGTGACTGAACAAACTCTCTATTTCGCTGCGGGTTCGATCCCCGCCACCGGCACTGGCAATGTCGGTGGGTATGGTTGTGTGTCTGCATTTTTTTTTCATAAGTATAACCCTCGCCCGTGCAGCTTCGGCTTTGAAATCGGGGGTTGTCTAATTTTTGTGGTGTTTTTATATTTTATGTTTATTGAGGAGTGGCGGTCCTACAAGTGCACTTTTTTTGTAGATATCATAACTTTGCGGCTTTCGACATTTGCTTTAAAATGAGTATACGGAAGCCACGCCCCTTTTCTTAAAAATTTTTTTTGCCTCGCTTCGCTCGGGGCTTCGCACTACCCATCACCCTATATCACAAACAGCTTCCCCTGTATCAAAACTCACCGCACGCCCCTGCAATAGGTACTACACAAAACAGAACAGTAACTGAATACTTGTTTAAAAAAAAAACTACATCGCAACAAAGAATGAAAACATAAAACATAAAATAAATAGTAAAGCTCGTCAAAAATTATAACATCAGAAAAAAAATACATATATATTGTGTCTCCCGATTGAGTTCGCAGTAGGTGAAATGGACCACAAATTTTTGATTTTTTTTTTTGTAATTTGAGGGTTCATCCCTGCTTATCTGAAAAGTAATTTTAAAATGCAACAAAAACACTGTTAGTTTTTAAAACAGTTAAGAATATAACTAAAAAATTATAACAATAAGTACTATACAAAACAAAACAGTAACTGAATATTTAAAAACTATATTGCAACAAAGAATGAAAACACAAAACATTAGTGAAATGGACCACAAATTTTAGAATTCCTTTTGTAATTATAGGGTTCATCCCTGCTTGACTGAAAAGTAATTTTTGATGTACTTTTATTTTATTTTTAATCACGTGGGCTGTGGTAGTTAAGCAAAGACTACTTTCTTCTCACGATTGAGTTCGCAATAGGTGAAATGGACCACAAATTTTTGATTTTTTTTTTGTAATTTGAGGGTTCATCCCTGCTTATCTGAAAAGTAATTTTAAAATGCAACAAAAACACTGTTAGTTTTTAAAACAGTTAAGAATATAAATAAAAAATGATAACAATAAGTACTACACAAAACAAAACAGTAACTGAATATTTAAAAACTGTATTGCAACAAAGAATAAAAACACAAAACATAAGTGAAATAGACCACAAATTTTAGAATTCTTTTTGTAATTATAGGGTTCATCCCTGCTTGACTGAAAAGTAATTTTTGGTGTACTTTTGTTTTATTTTTATTCACGTGGGCTATGGCAGTTAAGCAAAGACTACTTTCTTGTTAGGTAAAGTACCTTTCCTGTAAAATACAGCAAAATATCAGTAAGAAAAATGATTCAGATTAAAAAATACTCATATGCAACATAGTAAGAATATCCGTCTAGTTTTATGACTTTGATTTTTTCCTACTATGTCTGCATTTTACGTTAAAATAATTTAGCTAAATAACTAAATAATTTTTTTTTCGAAATCGACATGTAAAGTTATGTAAAATGACGGTCATTTAAACATTGTGACATAGACAGTCATTTATTGTCATATTATGTCATTTTGTAGCATATTAACTTCGTGATGTATACGTACACTTTACATGGCTTATATACTATACTGTAACGAAACGAGCAATTTCGACGAAATTATACAATACAGAAATGAAATAACAAAATATTATTACTAACTCCAAATTGTGTAAAAACTATTATAAATAAAACAATATCAATGACTTGATGTCTTTAAAAATGAAATTAAAATAAATAAATTTGGATGTATAAATTTTAAGGTAACGAAAAATGAAAACACGATGATTCATCTTAAATACCATATGGATTTAATATACAGAGTGGCCCGAATTTAAATCGGGAAACTTCGCCCGCGGATACTACGCCTAAAAATAATAACTTTTTGTCATATAAACATGTATCGAAAAACGAATGGATTTCAAGATACAAGGTGTTCATCATCATTAACATTAAAACGTTAATCTCCATTAAAATAAATTTTAGTAATACCTAAAAATAATGGAAACAAAAAAAATTATTGGAATGAACAACAATAACATATTTTAAACAATAAAAAAATATCCGAAAGTCTGTAGGAGCTGTTGAAAATGTCCGGCTTCAATAATATTACAAGCTTCCAGCATTCCTCTTATCGATTGTCCTACTATTTTAAAAACTCCTGGCATTTGTATCACTTGTTGGCATGCATTTATAATTCTTCTTAATCGGCTTCATATTTTCGACAGGTGTTTTATAAACTAAAGGCTTGAGGTGTCCCTAATAATTATATCGACTATCCAACAAATTTAAATCAGTCGGTCGGGGTGGACAACGATGAGGTCTGTTTCGCCCAGTCCATCGATTGAACTAATACTTTCATATAACCAATCACAAGCAACTGCAATGAGCAGAAGCTCCGTTATACATAAAAACATTATTTATCTAATGCATCTGGAATGTCTTCTAGAGCCCTTTTAACTGATTCTTTTTGTAATTATAGGGTTCATCCCTGCTTGACTGAAAAGTAATTTTTGGTGTACTTTTGTTTTATTTTTATTCACGTGGGCTATGGCAGTTAAGCAAAGACTACTTTCTTGTTAGGTAAAGTACCTTTCCTGTAAAATACAGCAAAATATCAGTAAGAAAAATGATTCAGATTAAAAAATACTCATATGCAACATAGTAAGAATATCCGTCTAGTTTTATGACTTTGATTTTTTCCTACTATGTCTGCATTTTACGTTAAAATAATTTAGCTAAATAACTAAATAATTTTTTTTTTCGAAATCGACATGTAAAGTTATGTAAAATGACGGTCATTTAAACATTGTGACATAGACAGTCATTTATTGTCATATTATGTCATTTTGTAGCATATTAACTTCGTGATGTATACGTACACTTTACATGGCTTATATACTATACTGTAACGAAACGAGCAATTTCGACGAAATTATACAATACAGAAATGAAATAACAAAATATTATTACTAACTCCAAATTGTGTAAAAACTATTATAAATAAAACAATATCAATGACTTGATGTCTTTAAAAATGAAATTAAAATAAATAAATTTGGATGTATAAATTTTAAGGTAACGAAAAATGAAAACACGATGATTCATCTTAAATACCATATGGATTTAATATACAGGGTGGTCCGAATTTAAATCGGGAAACTTCGCCAGCGGATACTACGCCTAAAAATAATAACTTTTTGTCATATAAACATGTATCGAAAAACGAATGGATTTCAAGATACAAGGTGTTGAAGTTAGGGAAAAAAAATTAAAAAAAAAAACAAAAAATTGACATTTTCTACAACGATGCATGTAAATAACAAGTTTATAACTGACAGTTTTGTCACAACGCATGTTTGCACAGCCAACTCTTTTTGATTTCCACTTTCAAATTTAATGCTGCGGAAATGCATCGTTGTAGAAAATGTCAATTTTATCAAAAACCATAAAAATTTGGAAGAGGAGCCAAAAATACTTTTTTTGCTTTAAAAGGAACGTAGATTAAAATGTTTCTATTAAATTTGACCAGTGGCGTGCAAACAAAAATTTGTTGTGGTTTGAGTGGTAATCGATCAGAAAAAAATAATCACCCAGTGTAATATTTTGGACAAAATTTATTTCAACTGGTGTGCTTGCCTTAATTATAAGTATATCAAATTTCAATAAAAAATCTTAATCGTTATTGAGATATTGGGAAAAAAAATGTTCTCCCCCTAACTTCAACACCTTGTATCTTGAAATCCATTCGTTTTTCGATATATGTTTATATGACAAAAAGTTATTATTTTTAGGCGTAGTATCCGCTGGCGAAGTTTCCCGATTTCAAATCGGACCACCCTGTATAAAATACTGATGCGGCAATACTGATGTGTATTTTTTTTATTAATAAGAAATACGTACATTTTATTTGGTGTCATTTAATGAAACTAAGTATTTCCTATTAATAAAAAAATACGCATCAGTATTGCCTGTACGTTTATATATTAAATCTGTATGGTATTTAGGATGAATCGTATGTTTTTATTTTTCGATATTACTGACAGAAAAATTTTAACAGTGATTTATAGATTTTAGTTGGATATGGGATTGAAACGTATGGTATAGTTCACAAGTTAAAAACAGTGTTAATTAGTAATAAAGGTCGTAAAAATATGGGCGATAGCTCATTGGATTCGGAATGACAGAAAAAATGTATAAAATTGTTTACCAGCATATAAAAAATTGCAAAAGTTATTAACAAATTGAGATTAAAAAAAAGGCATTTAGTTTTTCGCAAATAATTCAGAAACTATTAATAATTAAGAAATTTTAAAAAAGGATTCTTAAAGAGGACGAAATTTCCGATAAAAAAGTGCTAATTCCCGGAACTGTACCTCCATTATTAATAATTTTAATTTAATGGTGAAAATAGTGCTCTGCGACGCTGCCGCAGACCTCAGAATTCGACCGTAGCAACAGAAAAAATTTTTTTAGCTATAAAATATTAATTAAAAAATTTCAAAAAAATTATCGGATCATCTAGACATCCCAAGGAACAATATCCACTTAAAAAAAAATTTTTTCATCCATTTTTCATAAAATGCCCTTATTGTTAATTAACAAATTTTATGTGCTGGTAAACAGTTTTATACATTATTTCTAGACGTCCGGTCCGCGTCCGTCATTCAGAATCCAATGAGCTATCGCCCATATTTTTACGACCTTTATCACTAATTAACACCGTTTTTAACTTGTGAACTAGATTTTGTATATGGCACTGCTCTTACTACATAATCCCTGTATGAACTACCTAATCAAATAAACAAAACAATCTAAACAGTAATTAATCTGCTTCTTCTTCCACTCACATATTCGACAAAAGCAGAAATCTGCTTGTTTGTGACTGTCATAATGAAAATGACGTCGTCACATTAACATTTGACACAAAAGTGACAATGTTGGCATTCAGTCCTCACAATCCAAATGACGTGATAATTATTTTCATTATAACGGTAACCTGTAGTTAGACATCGCCCATGGTCTGTACTTCTTTCAAGGTTAAAGACTGCCGGTATCACTAGTGATAATAAATACTTATTCTTTTAAAACATTCTGTACTGTTAAATGTTTTCTTAACCGTCTCTCAAGTCATCGAAGTAACTCAAATCATATGATTTTGTGTTGAGTGAAGATGGACGAGGCCCTGAAATTTATTTTGGGGTCCCGTTAAATAACTTACTTGAAAATCCCGTGCAATTTTTCTTGTATTGTTTTCAGGATTATTTTTTTATCGCTTTCAACACGGCCACTTCTAATTCTGATATTCTCACTGCGATCGGATGTTCAGATCATTTTTTATGTATAAATGAACCATTTTTTATGAGACGTTCATGGACTTCGATGAACGTGCGTCTCTCAGGGACTCTCCAATTTGGAAATGTGTCTCAATGTAAATTCTTAGCTTCATTTGCATTTTCATTAGCTCTACCATAAATAAGACGAATGTTTGCCATTTCTAAATTTGTATGCTTAATTTTTTTAAATAATAATTCACAACGAGGAACAAGATTAAAAATGTGAGAGACTTGAGTAATTTATTATTGCCATTACAAAGGAACAAATCAAATAATAATAACGTAAATATGGATTAAACTTAAGGAGATTATTCCTTATGTCATTAATTTAAGGCCTAAGGGTCGTACAACCAATAATTTCTGAAATACAGTGAGTTAAAATTTTCGAAAATTATCAATTTTATAGAAAAATTTCAGATGGAGATAAGAAAAGGTATTACCACTATAAAATCTAGAATTTCTACAACCGTGAGTTTCTTGGACTTTCAATTAATGCATTGAATTTATAAATTAAAAGAAAAGTACTGTTTAATTTTTTTTTGTGTAAAACGAGTAATGTTAGAATCATTTTCTATTTATTGAACTATGTGGTAAATAATTGGAAATCACCGTTAAAAAAAACATTTATAAAATTACTTATTTATCGAGTAAAATGCAAGAGAACTTTTTTTTAGAAAAAGAATTAGGAATTAAACGTTTTAATCGAATTTTTAAAAGACTCATTGGCGTAGAAATTATGGACTTTTAACGATAATGCATCCTAGCAACATTGGTTGTCATATTTGTATACAAATTCAATGGAATATAACTTAATTAGTTAAATCACTAGCCCAAGTTTGATCAATATATGTTAAACATCTTCTGAAATATTTAAGTAAATGTGGTATTTTTCAGAAATTTCAACACTGCATCTAGAAAACCAGTGGTTTTAGACCCCAAGTATATTAAGGCTCTTGGGCCTAAAATAATCTAAGGAACAACCTCCTGAAATGAAATGACCTAAAAAAACTCCCTGTGTAATACAAAAAAAAAAAAGAAAATAGTAGCGATCTGTTATAATTAATTAAGCTACATGTTTTTGCAAAAGTCAACTCAAGACTCTTCTTATTAATGATATATTTTTCATTGCTTATATATATTAGAGATAACATATATTCCTGAAATCTGTGTTAATTAACGGTAATATGCGAATTATATCACCAGACATCAAAATACGACGATTTATACATGTGATACTATTCCTTATAAATGTAAAGTAATCCATTAAAGGAGAGCTCGACCGAGAAATAAATTCAGTGACACTCGAGCTACCAGCAAAACTGGATGAGAGATCCGGTAAATGATGACACCGGTATTATCGTCGTTTCTCACTCTTAAGAACCACGTGAATAGCAGTTTCCTTGTTGTCTGTATACGTAAGAGGCTTTTGGTATCATTAATTCCTTCAAATGAAAAGTACTAATCAAATTTAAAGTCAAATTTAATATGACAAAATTGTGAAAGAGGGATTAGAAAATGAACTGATAGAAAATGGCTTTCTTCATAAAATAATTAGGGTATGGTAATAAAATATTATTTATACAGTAATAGCACAGCTTTCAAATTGCTTTAATATTTTAAAAATATTTGATTATTTAATGCTGTAGATGAACTGTTGCAATTATATTTTAGTCCTGCACCTATATGTTAGTTACAGTTAAAACTTTTCTAATAGTTATTTGTGCAACAAAAGCAAAAATTGAGTATTTTTCTGTCGAGATGAATATGCGGCTACGACACCTTGTTTCAAATTTGCTGTTATATGGCAAAATTTTACGTTCATCAAACATTTAATATAGATTTTCTACTGCCCTGCTCTGGAGAAATTTTCATAATGAAGTAATGGATTATAATTAAGAATATTATTTCTTATATCATCAGAAGCTCTATTAAACTTAGAAATAATAGTTAAAATCAAGTCTTTGACACTCTTTGTTCTTTAATATATAGTTATAAATTGAAAACTATGAAAATATTGCAATGTTGTAAATTATTTTATTATACGATCTTATTCTAGCCAATAAAAATTTCAGGGTTCTGTTGACATTCATCTAAATGAAGATAATCATCATCACTCAAATATGATTCAAAAGGATGTTTTAAGATATTTATCCCCTTTTTTGGTTTATTATGGCCTTGGGTGGTTCCTATTAGCGAGCTACACATATTTAGTAATTTGACAAGATAAAGAGAAACAGTTAGCTCCGTGCGGGTATTAAATTATGGAGGAAATATAAAAGTACTAAACAGTTGAATATTGTACTGACTATAAAAATTTAGAAGCAGAAATTAAGGCATATTAGATCAATTTATATGAGTTGCTATATTAATTTCCAAATCTGATGATTTATGAATAATTATAAAAACAGTATTTCTAACATGCCACGCGATACGAGTTGTGACAATTAATAATATTATTTTCGAGTCACAACAAATTTTTATCACCTTAGAATATGTAGAATATCATTTATTTTTCAATTTTTTTAGACCGACTCAAATCTTATTTTAACGACTGCTAATTGATATTCTTATAGTCTATGAATATACATTTTCAAGTGGTCGAAAAAGCTCTTCTAAAAATGAAATACAATTGTTCAAATATCAAAAACTCCCATTAAAAAATAATACAGTTTTCATAATCTCTCAATTTGGTTGCGACAAAAGTCATTCGACTGATAATTTTACGTGTGTAAGGACCAGAACATATTAATAAGCAATCAATTTTGCACTTTGGTGTGGTACTTGACTCATCTATCAATAAACCTAACTTTAATTTTTGAAACATATCACATACCAATTTCAGGTTAATGAATCCACAAAGCAAATGCATTGAAAATGATACGTTATTTTATTATTCATTTATAATTGGAACAAATTCCAGCACTAATTTTATCATCTTGTTAATGTTTATTTTATGCTTCTTTGGTTTAATACATTTCCCACCATTTACCATATATTCACATGGAATTCTTGAAAGTATACATAATTTATTAGATCCGTTCTACAAGGTTCATATACTTCCAGAACATGAAAATATGGTTAAATTTCGATCGTAAACTTCAATATACACAAAGTGTGCCGAGCCATATACGATTTGAAAATCACATTGGGTTTATTTTAATTTGAATAAATATATTCAGTAGATATATCAAATATTGCAGAAAATATTATGCAAACCACTATTTTTCCGATTTGGTTCAGGTAAATGTTAGACGTCATATCCGAGTAGAAAAATATCTTTTTTAGAATCCACTCAGATCAATTTGACTGAAACAAATCTGCGCAATAACTAATTCATCATTATGCTGGTGAAATATAAATGATCAAATAACATAGGCAAGTAAAACTAAAATAAAAATACTTCATTTAAAAAATGAAGACAGAAATTATGTTGAGCCTCAAAAGAGGCCTTTTTCAAACCATTATAATAATGCACCAAATATATAAAAGTAAAAAGAGCCAATTCGACAAGACATGAAGACACATGTAAGGTAAAGTGGCTGGCGGAGCGGAAAATTCCCATCTCTGCCCTTTAGGTGAGAGAAGGAAGAGACCTGCCAAGGTTGGAAAGGAAATATACTCTTACTCTTCCCAGTAGGAAGGAGTGATAACAAGGGAGAATTTACTTGTCCCCGGACTCTCTGGTATGCTACACAGACGGTTCACGTGTGGCCGCCAGACCATCCACCGGGGTGGGATTATTTTAGAAGGAAGAAACGTGCAGGAGAGCTTTGCTCTAAGATCGTAGGATATCACAACTAAGAAGATAGCAAATCATTGGGGAAAACATTTTAAATAAACTATTGTACCTTCCATACATGGACAAAATTATTTGGAAATAAATCGCTGTTAGAAAAATAGGATACTGGTAGCTATATAAGATGGAGCTTATGATCACATCTGAAGATTGAGGGACCTTTTCATACTTGAATTACGAATATTAACCGAATAAATGATCAAAATTTAATTAGAGAGTCTGAAACAAAAAACTAAAATGAGTAAGAACATAAAGCAGAATAGGAAAAGAAATTTAGTACAACAAAGAACCAATGTAATATAGCCTAGTGGAAATTTAAAACTTAAAAATCACACTCTCCTGGTAAACATGTTTCATTAATTATTACCATGGTTTTCCTGCACAGTGATTTGAGTCACTATTTCTCGCAATAATTAGCAACTCCTAAGTTTTTCTTCAGTAATTTTCAATGGAGCAGATAACAATAATGAATAGTCATTATTCTAATGAAGAAATGGCGGATATTCACCACCTATATGGTCGTGAGGATGGACATTCAGGTTTGGCTCAATGTCTGTATGCAGAACTGCACCCCTTCGAACATGTCATATCAATTCTTCGCTGGGCACCAACGCATCAGTGAGAGTCGAGCTAGATGTAGGTGATCATGGCAATCTGAGAACTGTGCGAACTCCTGATACTTGAAGCGATGAAAAGTAATTTAATAACCAATGTAAAGTAAATTACAGATAGCGAGGACATATTTTATTCATTCTACAATTTGGGAAATCATACATGAACCACTTTTGTATCTTTATCTCATACAAAGAGTGCAAAAACTCTGTGACGTACAAAACTGTATTTGTGTTATGTGTCACTTTGTGGCTTCCTTTAGTACAGCAGGGGTACTTTTACTTACGATACTGTCTTGAGCACCATTTTAAAGTCTAAGAACACTTTATTCTATCAGCAGTATGATAGAAGCTAGGATAACTCAGTGAAGAAACGAAATGTCCAGCCGATCTGTGTGTGTGGTTGTCGGTTGCGTAGCGATGGATAACTTCACCTAACCTGACGAAAATAATTCTCGGTGTATCACCAGATTGATTACTTATGCCCTAATTAAATGACAGAATTTCTTCACTAACTCTATTTTATTTTAAGAATGACCTCACAATATAAAAAAAAATAAATATTAAACATTGTAACCAATAATACTGGTAACAGAAAAATTGGGCCAATGCACCAAGCAAGAGGTTGTGATAATAAAAGCAGGTATATCAAATACGGCTAAGTTACGGAATCTATTACTACAGAAATAATGCAAGCATGTAAATCCAATGCAGCTAACTTATGGAAACTACCACTACTATTAGTATCTAGCAAGCGGTTAATGTGTTTAAAGCGGTTAGTGCAGAAGCGGTATTACAGCAGGCGGTGTGTGCAAAACAGTCCAGGTACCAGTGATTACGGTATACAAGCCTGACACTACGGCAGGATATCAATCTAGGATATGATTACTTGAGAAATGTCTAATCGCGAGTAAACAGCTAGGATAGCTCTTATATCCCTTACTAGGGTAAAACGTGTTTTAGCTTGCGGACTACTTGGCCAGATTCTATCCTCAAACGAGTGACACTATAAATCTGGCTAGTAGTGTTTCAGCAACTATAACACTGGGATTGGATTTTATCCTCAATGAATGACACTAAAATCCAATTGGTGTTTAGTATAATATAATCTAAATTGATTTTCCTCAATGAGTGACACTAAAATCCAATCGGTGTTTAGTATAATATAATCTAAATTGAAAACTGGATGTTCCCGAAAGACGTCTTAATTAGATAGCACCTTAATATTTATTAAACAAAAATGAAATATATCAAACGATAAAAATGTCCCTAAGTGGATCCGCCTAAGATATTTGTGGTGACTCGGATATATATCGAAATATATAGTTCGTAACAGTTAATAGGTTCAAAGTCCAGGTTATCGCAACGAACACGAGCTGATCTATGTAATTGGATACTAATTCCCGGACTATTTGGTCAGATTCTATCCCCAAACGAGTGACACTAAAAATCTGACTAGTAGTTCTCCTTACTATTACACTAGAATTGGATTCTATCCCCAACAAGTGACACTAGAATCCAATCTGTGTACACTTGATTTAAAAAAAAACTGGTACAACTCTTGTAATCGAAAATCTTAATAGTTTAGTTGTGTGCATATGTCTGTAAATAGGGCTGGCCAGGCATGTCGAGAGGGGGATGGAGAAGAGGTGATTTACCCCTGACCTGGGTTTTTTGGAGGAGATCGGTTTTCTTTGTGTTTTTAAACTTATTAAACCTTTCTCTTTTATTTTATTCAAATGGAATTTTAAAAAATAATTAGAAAATAACTTTTTAAAACATTTTCAAGCCTGCCATATCATTGTTTAAAAAAATAATATTTGTTACGGATAATTCTACTAATGGTTGTAATTAAAATACTAATTGAATAATGATAATTCTATTTTTAAAATAAGAACACAAAAATACCACTTGAGATTAAAAAAAATGTAAACAATGCAAACTGAACATAAAAATACAATAAAAAAATAAAATAAATGAACTTCAATTACGTAATACAGAATTAACTAATATTTTGTCATTGCTCCATTAGCGTCTAAAACTGCCTGAAGTCTTGCAGGCATGGACAAAATCAGATTTCTTGCAAGGTCAACTTCTTGCGACAAGTTCTCCCAAGCGTTTTCAATTATCCCTTCCAATTCTTGGGCATTATTTGGATGGTTATTTAATTTTCTTATATGTTTCACCATTATCCCCATACATTTTCAATTGGATTTAAATCCGGACTTTTAGATGGCTAAGGTAACAACTCTATGTTTTTATTAATAAACCATTGCCTGACACGATGGGCCGTATGTATGGAGCAGTTGTCTTTTTGGAAAATAAAATTATTTTCCGGAAACACCTCTATTACTGACGGCAACATAATATTGTCTAATATTTCAATATATTTAATGGAATTGAGATGACCACTACTCTTCCAACACACACCTAACCCATTTAGGCGCATCCAATTCCAGACATTGACTGAAAACCTTCCTGATATTTGTGGATCGAAAGTATATTTTTCGTCGTATCTAGTGGAAGGAGGCCAATATACGCGAACATGTCCATCGTTACAGGATTTAAAAACCTTTTCGTCAGAAAAGACAACTTGTCCCCAGAAGTTTTCATCATTGATTATATAGTTGAGTGCAAAAATAATCCTACCCTGCTTCTTTTCTTCTGAAAGTTTGTATTTTTTAGCCGCTGAACAACTCTTCAAGTCGCTTTGTAGTTTTATTCTTCTGCAAGCAGTAGATACCGAAGCAGGGAAATTTGTCTCTGAAATTGCATTTACTGCAGTCTGAAAAATTAGGTAATTTATAAGATTTTCATCTTCTTGATTATTGCTCTTTCTGGGCCTACCGGAACCAACTTTACGGGATACCGTTTGGTTGGTTTCCCATTGTTTTTAACACTCATTATCATGGTTTTACTCACATTGTATTCAGCAGCAAGTCTTCTTATGGATCAACCATCTTCAATTTTAGAAACAATTCGAAATTTTTGAATATCTGTTAGATGTCGAACCATTTTTAATAATGACGCCACTGATTAACGTCAAAGTGACATTTGTAAGATTATTAATATCAATCAAAGAACGAATGATTTACATAGCTAAAAGAAAGTGTACCAGTTTTTATTGAAATCAACTGTACATACATAAAAACATCAAATAAAAACGGAATTCTCCCGGAGCGTGTTTCTATATAGATAACCCGATTTTAATTACTGAATCGCCAAACTACCGGAACATCTCTGACCGCTCGGATTAACACTCTCTACAGGAATACACAGCTCGCCGGAAATACTATGAATATTTGCTACATAAATGTATACAAAATAATAACTTTACAACGGACATTACGGTCACAGAAGAAGCCGGTTTCACCAAGGATAGCATATTTAATTATCATAATGAGCATCAGTGGGCAAAGAAAAATCCTTACACCATATTTGAAACCTATTAATGTTTGGCAGGAATTTTGGAAGACAGACTAATTGAACCAGCTGGTTTTTTACTCGATAGGCTAAACGGACTAGACTATCACAATTTCTTCGTGAATGATTTACCAGACCTTCTAAGAGATCTTTCTTTAATTTAAATGCAAAGGATGTGATATTTACAAGATGGGGCTCTGCTCCATTACCTTCGAATTGTGAGGTAACTTCAAAGGACCATGTGCCTTCCCGCTTTCGGGACCAAAATCACCTGGATTATTTTTTATAAGAATTTCTCATGTCGAAGGTATATTCCACCCCAGTGAATGACGTAGCTGAACTACAGTGACGAATGGATAATTTCTATCAATAAATTAGTGTGAAACCGGGAATTTTTGAAAGGGTGCGCTTTAATTTTGAACACATATCCAAGATATGTGTTCAAAATGACGGAGGACACATTGAACATTTATTATAACTTATTAAAATTGTAAGTCGTTTCATTTTTGTTTGTGAAACGTATTATTATTAGTTATTAACTGGAAAATCAGTAAAAAATTTTAATAATAGATTTAGAAAACATTATCGCTTTCGTACTAATAACTTTGACGCCAAAAAGGTAAAATCCGCCCTGCCCTCATCCCATAGCCATTCATGTTTATAGAAACTTATTTAATTTGTTTGAATGGGTAACATAATAATAAATATATAATGTAAATAATGAGGAAGGTTGTTATTAAAAAAATGTGGATTTTAAAATTTTCAAATGCATTTTTTTCAAAAAGACGGCTCGGTTTATGACGTTTTAGAAAGAGTACTTTTTCGAAGTGGACTTACTTGATAGTTACAAAAACTTTATTAAAAGAGAAAAAAAATACACGCCAAAGAAGAGGAGAGAGGCCTAAGTCAATATCTCTAAAGGATTTTGAAATTTAGATCACACCGTTTCGTTAAGCACAAAATGTTATTTATTAATTTATCTTTTACGAAATATTCAAGAAAAACGTAATTTCTAGTAGCATATTTGGTGTGCTATAATCCCCTTCCATTTTTGGACTCATGGTTACATAAGCTGTTTGGCTTATTTTGTTGGGAACTGTTTGCCTGCAAATTTCTGAATACCTTTACCCAATTATCGTGTATAATAATAACTGATTGTATTTTACCAAAGAAAGTCTTCACTCGACTTTGACAGAAGAATCGTATATTAGCTTTAAATTGCCACTTGAGGCTAAAAATATTCCTACTGAATATGGGAACTTTTATGTTCAATCGATAGACAGTATTATGATTAACGATCCCTATAATTAAATTTTTAAACTCTACTCCGATATCTTACTGAAAGATAGTATGATAGTATAACATGAGAAGTAGTATCCTTGAAAAGAGAAAGCAACAACGAGTTAAACCTCTTTATATAGATTATCAGAGCCGCTAACTAAAAATGGCAGTAAGTGGCAATTAAATTCCCTAAGGTATAGTAATAAATTCCTATTAATAAAAAAATATTTAGATGTTCTCATATATAACCATTAATTTGCTTCAGGCGGCGTAAAAATGAATTAAAATACAATTCAAAGATGGTGCACAACGATACCAGCAATATACCCTGTTAGATCGTTATATAATTTTCACTACCCTGACTCAGCCATTGCATTTAGTGTAACAATTTATGAATCAGATTTCTTGTTTCCTGGTTTTTATTTCCCCTCACAATCGCCCATATTTTATGAAGTATAATAGGTAGGGTGCTGAATAACGAATGTGTAGGGTAAATTGTCTGAACCACAACAGAGATATCTCAAAACAAATTTATAATCTAAATAGTAAAAGAAATAAACACTCAGATTGCTGAGTGCAACATTTATTTTAAATGGAACAAATAAAATTGATCTGATAATACAAATATTTCATTGTCATGATAATACCACCTAATATATACATATTAACTTTCGATACTAATAGTGGTGAAATATATTAAATGGGACAAACAACTTATTATACCTGAAGGAAGTTCATTCCATATTATTCCGGATTGTTCCAGAATAGTGGTATTTTTCAACGTGATATTATGCTCTACATTAAATATAACCTTTTCTGGAAAATCTCCCAATACATTTATCCCTCCGAAATATTGTATCTGAATACCACCCGGATTACTATTTACTTTGAAATAATTGATTACCATGTTTGGCTGGACTATTAAAATTAGTTCCACTTTTTCTTTACTATTTTATTTAAAAACCATTTTCTTTTCCACAGTTTTGGAATGTTCGCGTCATAGTTGTTTAGTGAGTTTATGTATGCTACTGCGAGAAAAGATGTTTTCCTTTCCACTTTACTTAAATGGAGTATTACTTGGCATCATTTATACCACAGACAATAAAGTTATGGAATTCATTGTCCAATAATATTTTACCTGTGCCCCTCTTAGACCGTTAAGTCGGGGTGATTCGGTACCTTCATTATTCATGATTCTCCTATTTGTAGAGCAAGAAACCTGTCTTTCATGAGAAATACTTCAAAAATAAAAAAAAGCAAAAAAAAAAGGAAATAAATTTGCTTTAGTTTTCATTTTAGTTTCAACACAGTACTTAAACATAAAGTGGAACGCGTCTAACAAATTAGTATCAGCAAATAATAATAGCCTTCATATCTATGATTTATATGTTTCGAAATAAATTTCAACAAAAATAAGCCTATAATTCTAAATACCTTTTTATGTATTCCATAACAATAATTCTTATTAATCAAATAACGGTTGAGTCGTTGATATATTTCGGAACAACAGAGATGTCCGAAGGCAGTTGAAATAACAGACAATAGAGAGCAATAAGCTACAATTAAGTTGTTTTTGTTATTAAAATTTTAATGAGACACGCAGAGCTTCAATAGAATTAAAGAACGACAGTTAAATTTTATTGTAACTTTTGTCAAGGCCAATAAAGTCAAACCGAAAATCAAATATTTAAATGGTGTAATAAGTATGCATATTACTTACATTACAAGTTTTATAGGTATTTAACGGAAGAAACTTCAAATATTCATATTAAATGATAGTTGACAATAGCCATTGAATAGTTCTGTGACAACATAAATAATGTAATACATACATATATAATTACCCTTTATGTCAGCAACTAGTATTAACTAACATTGGTAATAATGGTTCATTACTTTCTTTAATTTTAGAGTCTTCTTATATTATAAAGGCAAGTGCGAATATTGGGTATTTTACATATAAATAGTGTCAACGGAACGTGCAAACGATCTGCCATTTTCTTGTTTTTTAAGTTAAAATTTTGAAATTTGGAGGACCTAAATTATATAACATTACTCACATTATAACTTGCGTCGTCGTCGTCTCAAATCACTTCTGGTTTAATCAGAAGTTGTCACGACTTTGATATTTCAAATGTGACACTATATTTTTTTCATCACTAGATTCAGCTTAAAAGTCTGTTTCCAATGATATATGATATGTCCATATTTTATTTTAAAATAGTCTCAAAACAGTCAATAATCACAAAAATTAAGATGGCTGTGATTTCATTTATTTATTTTTTTATTGATTTCATCAAGTAGGCCATGGTATCTACGAAATGATTAAAAATCTATCTACTGACAGCATTAGTTGGGAACATTGAGATAATGGTGCTAAAATATCGTAGTTTAATTTGTATACAATATTTCTTGAGAAAAATCGTGGTTTTCTCTTTCTTTTTTTTTTTAACACCAGACTCTGAATTTTATTATTACCAGTGAAATTCACATTAATTCCATTTTAAATGCACCCATTAATTTAATCATTTTCAGAAAATTGGTCGCGTAACAATTCATTATGTTAAATGGTTTAGGGAACTAAATTCCTCCATTTTGACTGAAAATTGGCTAGAAACAAAGAATTAAAATGTCATTTTTACTAGCGTTAGTTTGATTTCCCAAATGATGTCTTATTTCACTGGGATTTTTCTGTTTCGAGAATAGATCACACATAGGATGAAAAAGTTGCAATGCTCCTTGTACGAGTATACGTAGAGTGTAAAAGAAATTCAAGAGCCGCACAAGAAATGTATTCTAACCGATAGCTCAGTGCAAGAAAACATTCAACAAAAATGAGTGATGGCGATTTTATTATACGTGAGAAAGCTGAAATTAATGTATTGGCTTACGTAGAGTTAGACAAGACTGCATCTCTAAGAGAAATTGCTCAGCAATTTGACATCAGTAGGTAGAATTTTGGAAAATCATAGTTACAAAAGTTTGAAATTCCAGTTGCACAACCATCTTTGCGCAAATGATTACGAAGGGATGATGATACATTAATATATTGGCTCATTAATAATCAACAAATGAACAATAATTTCATTCAAGGTATTTTATTCTCTAACGAATCTCGATTTATAAACCTAGGATTATTTAGTAGGCAAAATTCCGTTAATGGGCCTAAGAAAATCAAGGCATTTCAGAGAGACTACATATCAGGATAGATTTGGGTTTAACGTATGGATGGGAAATCTTGGACCAAGGTTAATAGGATCAATTATTTTTAACGGGACATTGACAGGCGAAAGGCTTTTTAATGAATGAAATTGAAGATTTTCTGGATACTTTACTTTTAGCTCAAGAAGAGGAAATTTATTTTCACCAACATGGTTCACCGCCAAAAACTCAAGAATAGTTGTGAAATACTTGAATTAAAAGTTTGGAAAAAGGTGGCACAAGCACAGGACATTCCCTCCTACTCTCCCATTCCACCCAGAAAACTTGCTAAACTGATTACCTCTCCATCAAAAATAAAAAATACCCTAAAAACTCTTCACAATCTTAAAGCCCTCGGACCAGACAACGTACCAAACTTACTTTACAAAAAATTACCAAGAAAAGGACTTGTACAAATTATGAACATAATAAACTTGGCGATTCGATTGCAATATTTCCCTACAGCGTGGAAAATTGCAATTAATGTACCCTTCCTGAAACCAGGCAAGAGTTCCACCGACCCGAAAAACTATAGGCCAATTTCACTGCTAAACTTGCTAGACAAAACAGCCGAGAAGATAATGTTAAGAAACTTTAACAAAATTTTAAACAAAAAAAGAACTAATACCGGACATTCAGTTTGGTTTCAGGGGAAGACACACTATTGTTGTACAGGATGGTGTATAACGTCATCAATGGGCTTTAACAAAATGCTGCTGTTAGATATACAAAAAGCCTTCGATGCCGTATGACATGGAGGTCTCCTATACAAATTACAATATTTACATAATTTTTTTTAAAATAATAAATATAGTTTAAAAAAACTAAAAAACACGCTTTTAAAGCACATCAAACTAAAAAGTGAAAAATAATTATTAATATAAACTGAAAACAATAATGAACGAAAAATACTAGTATTATTGTGAAAAAAGCGTGGGTTGCTCGATATACGAAAAATATGGCACAAAGCGCCCCACGCTTTTTTCACAATAATACTAGTATTTTTCGTTCATTATTGTTTTCAGTTTATATTAATAATTATTTTTCACTTTTTAGTTTGATGTGCTTTAAAAGCGTGTTTTTTAGTTTTTTTAAACTATATTTATTTTTCACTTTTTAGTTTGATGTGCTATGAAAGCGTGTTTTTTAGTTGTTTTAAACTATATTTATATTACTTATTGATGCTGATATTATAACATATTACGATCCAACAGATGTTTCTGAAAAAAAAAAAATTTTATTCCTGCCGTGGGATTTGAACTCATGCCCGATGAGTCTGTCGTTTCGCATCGACTGCCTTAACCCGCTCGACCACCGCGACCTAGCTGACAATCGTGGAATGTACTTACATATTAAGCCTTTCCTCTCACGCAGAAAATACGTGAGGAAAGAACTAGCTATCCTGATCAGGATAATGATATAAACTTATCAAATTATTGTATTGTTACCGGTTCTTCGTAAGTGTACAAAGTTTCAATTAAATCTGTCCGTTTAAAGTGGGTCAAAATCGAGTCCAAAGAGTCGGTTACAAACAAACAAACAAACAAACAAACAAACAAACAAGCAAGCAAGCAAACATACAGGTGAAGCTAATAAAAGCGTGTTAAAAAATAAATAATACCATGTCGAACTCATTTAATATAACGGCAGGAGTACTGCAAGGTACGGAGCTGTCACCCATGCTGTTTAACCTCCATTCCGACATCCCCACCCATCCTTTGACGTAAACCATCATGTACACCAACGATACGACTATTTACTCGCAATCATTTTACACACAGACAGCTACTACCAAAGTACGATATCATTTGGACAAATTCACAAAATACTACGGCGGGCGCCTGGAAAATCGGTAATCAAATAATCATTAATCAGTAAACAATTAATCTATCATTACAAGACACGTTCGCACTTGGTATCAGAAATCAGATCGTTCTATTTTAGATCTGCTTTTACTACCAAATCTTAAAATTATTGCAACAGTGCACTCCAAGTTTCAAGTACCGCAGTGCTAGTACATTAAGTTCTGTGGTGCCAGTCTGCGATCGTGTATTGTCTTATGTTGTTCTGTACCTGTCACTTTGGTTGTTAGACGTTGAGTTGAATGCTATTTTTTGTCCTAATATAATAAAATAATAATGATTATGGCTGGAAAAAATAATCGATTAATTGATAATCAATTGTTTCAAACATTTTAAATAAATTTAAATATTGTAGAAATAAAAACAAATCAAATTGTCAGTGTGAATTTGTGTATGACCATTAGCTTTAGTCATGTTATTGTCCTTTATTGCATGCATCTTCTTACATAAATTAAAAAAAAAGTTACCTTTGTTTAATTGATAATCAATTTATTTTTTATCTAATGATTTCTTTATAATATACCGAAAAAATAACACCCTAAAATGGATTAATAAATTGAAAATAAAAACGACACAAGCTTATATCAAGTTACTAATGAAATTGACATAATACCTCTCTTACAACAAAGTAATTTAAATTATTTTCGAATTAAGTCGGAACATGCCAAAATAATTATGACAAAGAATCCTTAATAAAAATATAATTACTTTTAAAATATTCTTTTTGCATTACTAATTTTGTAATTAATGAAGGAATATTTTATAAAACAATTTAATATATAATTATAATTTGGGGATGGGATAATTCAGATTCAGAATTAGTAAAGTAATAACGATTTAACTTTTGCTTTGTGTGAACTTTCAACAAAATGAGTTTCAGAATACTGACTTTTTTTTTTAATATCCATTACAATTATTTTGTTGCTTGTATATAATCGGAAGTAAAAAAACAATAAAAAAAAACCGGCAATAATATGAATTTCCCCCTTTTGTGTTTATGAGATTTCCTTGAACTCTAATGCCTAAAACTAATTACAATATTATGTACTAAGCAAGAGCCCCCACTACTATGCGATTCAAATGTATTAAGCCCTCACTTTGAATGCGAATTTAACTAAGGGGTTAAACATTTTGGAAAAATTGGGTTTTATTGCTTGGACATATGTTAGTATCCTGTGAGACTTTTAACATTTTAGTTTTTAAACTTGCCAAGTTTCGTGTTATTATATATAACAATGTACCGTTTTTTTACGCGATCTCTGGACACATTAATGTTTAATTACGTATAACTTCATGAATTATTAAGATATTTGAGCAAAATTTGGGGCGTAGATAGAGACGTGTATATTTTCACACTACGTAAAAAATTAATAAAATATTTTGTGGCATCACTGTATATCTTAAATGAAGTAATTTATAAACATAATTTTTTTTTCACAAATCTGTTTCGATATTTGGGGATAGTTTATGAAAAATCTCAACGGAAAATTCAAGATATTTGAAAAAATAAATAATTGGAAACGGTCGAGTTTGCCTATTCCGATTGATTATATATTTCTTGTGGTATTTCGTCAATCTTAAATAAAATTATAATTTTTTGTAGAATCGCTATTTGTTGTGCAGGTGTTATCTTATATGAAAATATCTTAATTCTATTGTTAATAATAATGAAAGTATCAATTAGTAACATTTTTTTTAGTAACTAAATAACTAAAAGTCTTTTTTTTATAAAGAACCAGAAGTTTACAGAAAGGTTCATTTTATATCTCATGAAAATATTTCAAAAAGTGTAACACTTATTTGCATAAACTTTTTTATACACTATTGTAAACAGTATATGTGAAGAAATAGTCTAATTCGTTGAATGTGATGGCTCAATACAGTGGCGGCTCGTGATAATTTTATTTGAGGGGCTCTAGTTTCTTAAAAAATATGAACAACATAATAAAGACTCACCTTCAGTCCCTCGGTAATTTCATCCAAGTAGAACTACGATTTTTGATAACAAAAGAAAAAGTTTTATGTACATATATACAAAAAAAAGTTCACAATATAATAATCACTTAAGAATGTGAGTAAAATGTTATTGCTTATACACAAAATCAAGTCTTCTATCTTTCTGGGAAATAAAATGTTCTATGAATTGCTTATGTTATGGATAAAGTCCTTATTCACTGACATTATTGCTAGAGCATTAAAGCGTTCCTCATTCATAGTGTTTCTTAAAAATGTATTTATTCTTTTAAGAGTTGAAAAACATTTTATGATTCAGCAGTAGACATTGGAATTATCACAATAATTTTTAGTAACATGACCGTTTCGCTGAACGTTTTATTTAAACCATTTTCAGACAGCCAAGAAAGCATCTTTAGGCTACCTACAATATTTTTAAAATCCGTTCTTGAATAAATAACTTCCAATTCAGTCCTTAATTTGTCTTGTAACATTGGATAAGTTTCGCAACAACTGATTTGAAAGTTGACGTTGGAAATTTCTTTGAATAATTAAGAGAATTGTCTACCAGATGTTTTCATCTTCTGGAAATTCCTCATCGATGACCGCTTCCATTTGAGCCAGGTCTTGTGGCTTTAGGGTAGCCCTGGCATTAAGCCTTACCTCGTCCTTAAGTCTACTTCGGTGTGCTCTACGAGATGTTCACCAACAGCTTCTAGTTGCCGCGGTGAAAGTGCGGCTGGCATTTGTTCTAGCTGCCGGAGTACATTTTAACGTAACCTACGCAAGTAGGATACTTGATCTCGCAGTTGTTGATGAGAGAAGGCGCGATGCTCTGGATGCATTTCGCACCAAAGTACATGCAATCGCGATATATATCCCCTTCGTGTATGTTCGTTACTCTCGTGGTAGGTCAGCAAGTCATCTCGAAGTTCCCTCGACTTAAAGCGTCCTTGTTTATTGCGGTCATTGTCATTAAGGCGTTCAGATGAGGTCCCTTCAACCTGTCTTTGACCTCCGTCCACCTGGGGTCGGTCGTGAGAGGCCTTTCCTCTTAGATTGTATGGAACCAGAGATTTAGGGTACCAGAATGGTTAGCCCTGGTTCCCACGACCTACATCTGTCAGGCAGCGTAACTTCTGCCTGTCCAGGGTGCACCGCGAGGAGGTTGCCGGTCCGGTTTTGCACCTCCTACAAATAAACACTATTATTATTTTTTATTATTATATTTAATTACAGATAATTATGCAGCACTGTATTTTTATTTGAACAGTACATCATTAAATCTAAACAATGGAAATAAACCTCAATTTCCAAGTTATAAAAGTAATTTTACCTAAAACATACTTATTACTGCTTTTAAATACCATTAAACGACTACTAAAGTTTTATAGTTTAGTATAAATAGAACCCACGTTAACATTAAAAAGAAACACATAAAAACGTAAAAATTCACTCAGTGGATAAATATAAAAGGTATTGTGAAAAAAACATTTCAATTTTACGAAATCATAGGTACAGTAAAAAACAAAGCATATAATTTCTATCCTATTAGGAAAATTTTTTCAAAACAATTTATGGAAACAAATTTATACATGGTGTTTTAAGAAAGCGTGCCAACAGTTCTAGGGCAGGTGGGTACATCAAAAAATAAGTGGAAATTTCTTAATAAACATATTATGAACAGTTTAAGAAACTGAGTGTTGAAATATAATTTTTTTTAACACATTATAGGTCCGCTTTCTTGATTTCTTTAGACCCCCAATGCCTCAACTTACTGTGGCCGAACATAATTTAATTTACAGTAGTTAAAAATTTAATTAGTAGTAGGGAATAACTCAATTAATTTATGGTAGATAATTTATTAGTAGGTACTCTAAATTAAATTGATTGTTTAACCAGAAGGTAAATCTAAAAATAGAAACATTTATTATCCATTAAAAAATAAAGAAATTGCATAAAAAAACAAAATATAAAGGAAAAATGTGAAGGATGAAATTACTTTAAAAATAGTGATGACAATTAATTGTACAAGGTATTTAATTAATTAGAATAAACAATTTCCAATTATTTTGGAAATAAATATAAAAATTATAAATTACAGTAAATAATTTAATTAGTTAAATGAATTCTTGAGTACAAAAATACAACCCAGCTCTAGAAGGTAGTTTAAATAATATTAT
Source organism: Rhamnusium bicolor (assembly GCA_029963845.1). Taxonomy (NCBI): domain Eukaryota; kingdom Metazoa; phylum Arthropoda; class Insecta; order Coleoptera; family Cerambycidae; genus Rhamnusium; species Rhamnusium bicolor. Next base: position 380,565 of record JANEYF010000641.1, on the reverse strand, counting down.
TTAGGTATAGTTTCTAAAAAAAATGTGTATACAGGGAAACTTCGAGAATCGATTCATTACTGACAAAATAAGTGTAACTTTTCCTATAAATATTTTTCTTATGGTCGAGATACTAAGCGTTGAATTTTTTTCTTTTTATGTTTTTGACGAATAACGTTAAAAGAGTTAGACCGATTTTTATAAAATTTGGGTTTTGTTTATTTTAGATTAAAGTTTATCAAAGGGTCTCAAGGATTTTAAAATATCGCCCCCATAGGCTTAGATATGGGGATCGCAAACGACTTTTTAAAAATGAGTTCTACGCCTATGATCATTTTAAAAATGGATATAATTTTATAATTTTACGATATTTTTTTTACAAAAAATCTTGTAATTTTTCGCAATTTTTGATAGTTTTAAGGTTAATAATTGAGGTCTAATGTTTTATTGTAATGCTCCCCAATGTTTATATTTTTCATTTGCCAATCAGTCGGTCTCAAATTAAATACTTACAACCCCAACGAGTTATTCTTTATTAACTCATATCGTATTTTCCTTGTAATACTGCAGTAGCGCAACAAATAAAAAAATACCAAACAACGGAAATATTTAATATCTAAACACCAGAAAACAACAACAATATGACAAGAGAAATAGGCAACTTGATTATGATTATTAATTACTCCGGTGTGTGTAAAATTAGATTCATCTGTTCACAAGACTCTATGAAGAAAATGAAGGTCATGCTCATGTTTTTCCAAAATGTACCTGCAAAAATTAGTTCTCTTTTTTGGCATCACCAGGCAAAAAAAAATTTAACTGGTCGGAAGTGAAAAGCATTACAGTGATACCTCTTTAGCGTTTTAGTTATTTTTGTCTGTAATACCTGAAGCTACAAAGCCTCTCTCCTCGTACTCCAATGTTCTGTTAATATCAAATAAATGAAGAATTTTATTGTCTCTTGAATTTTGATAAACTTCTCTATCATTAATTTTTCCCAGACCATACTCAGCGAAAATCTGGACATTCTTTCGTTGCAAAAACCGTAACAAAATGAATATCCGCGTATTCGGCATTTGAAAAGTATTGTGGAATTACCTACGTACACGAAATAATACTATTGGGAATTGAATGAAAAACAGTAAACCAGATTTAATTTTATACTCACGTTTGTATCAGTTTGACATATCATTACAGTAAAACATTGGACATCAATTAACGTGGAAACTATCAAAAATTACGAAAATTTACAAGAGATATCCTGTTCAGAAAATAGCGGAGAATCATATACATTTTTTGAAACCACTGCAGGTATAGAATTTTTTTAAGAAGTCCGTGGTCCCCATATGTATGCCTAGGTGGGAGACGTATGAAAATCTTTTAGACTATTTAATAAATTATAATCTAATATAAACAAAACCTAAATTTTATAAAAAATCTGTCTAACAACTGTAAAGTTATTCGTTGGAAACTTAAAAAAAGTTCAATGTCCTGAACATCTAAAACCATGTCCCATGAGAAAAAGCTCGTATACTCCAGAGAAATAAAACTTCCTCTGCGGAATGAGGTCGAACAAGCTGAATTTTTGCAGAGACCTTCGTTTTGATGTTCCAATGAAGCACAAAAAAATCTCATATGCCTACCCTTGTGCGTCTTGAGATATCGAAGGTCAAATGTCATGAAAATCGGTTTTTCGCGAAAATCTCGCTTCCAGTGCATCTGACGTCATAAGAACCCATAACAAAACTTACGTAAAATGGTATTCTCTACAAAATTGTTCATATACATTTTTTTCGTACAACTAACCATTTTCGAGATATAGCATGATAAAGCGGGAGCGCGCATTCGTAATAGGTAATACTGTATTTACTGCAGAGCTATAAATATAAAAGCACTTTTCTTAATCTGTTAGACTGGAAAATTAAATTCCCATTATTAAAACCGTTAAAAATTTGTTTATTTATAAAAAAATATATAATAAATAATTAATAACAAAAAATACATTCTTTTCCACACCACGCCTTATGTTTCCTTGCCTTCCTCCTCGTTTTCGTCGGGTTCCACTAGCACCTCGATCAACACATTATCTTCGTCAGACGCTTCCTCTATATCTGTTGGCTCTATGTCTGTTGGCAAAACCTCTTCAGGCTCAAGGTCACTGAAGTCTTCGATGTTTTGCAACTCTGTTGACGGGTTCAGGCATGGCTGTCCGTGACACTGACCACAAACTTTGGAGCATGGCAGCCCGACTTTTCTACACCCGCACTGCGCACCACACCCCTTTTTACAATTACAGAATATTGTATTTAATAGGTCGTCTGGAGCAGGTGGCAGTAGTGTTGTTTTCGGCTGTAATATGTCGTTTTTTAAATCCCAACCCCGTTCTTCGGGTTGTAGATTTTTCCCTAGCCAAATCTGTACTTGGTAGTAGACCCGATAAATATGCTGTCGAGCTGCTTCACTGGTAGGTGGAAGGGATGACAATTTAACAGGTCTATTAGGTCGTGTAGCCTTAATGAATTGGGTGTATCTAAATTTGTCAAGGTTCACTTCATCTTTTGGAGCACCATACACAGAAAACGATTTCCGTTCTGAAATACTGTATCTGGCGGGCAGTTTTCTGCTTGAAATATTTGAGCCGAGTGAGTCAAATCGGGATGTTTCTCAAACATTGTCATAACCTTAAGTTTTCCTTGGTTGAATAGTGCCGATGTAGTGTCGCATCCAGTGAGCGCATGCAATTACAAAATATGTTCTTTGCAAAGACGATATTTGTCGAAACTTTTAGACGAATAAATTAGTTTTGATGTAGTCCCTTTGCCAATTTTCTTTAAGAAAATTTGTCGGTGATGTGACTGAGTTCGTCCTATTAAGAGAACAAGCAAATCAATGTCTTCTCCAATGATGATGGCGGTTCTTTCTTTTTCCGATACTTCCATAGCTGTTTCGATGATTAGAACATCTGCATCATCCTTGGCTTGTTTTGTAGCGATGTTGGCAGCTTGTAGTTGTTCAATAAGCATTTCATTTCACAAAAGTGGTGTGAAAATAATACATTGTTTTGTTATTAATTATTTATTATATATTTTTTTTATAAATAAACAAATTTTTAACGGTTTTAATAATGGGAATTTAATTTTCCAGTCTAACAGATTAAGAAAAGTGCTTTTATATTTATAGCTATGCAGTATAATACAGTATTACCTATTACGAATGCGCGCTCCCGCTTTATCATGCTATATTTTGAAAACGGTTGGTCGTACGAAAAAAATGTATATGAACAATTTTGTAGAGAATACTATTTTACGTAAGTTTTGTTATGAGTTCTTACGACATCAGACGCACTGGAAGCGAGATTTTCGCGAAAAACCGATTTTCATGACCTTTGTCCTTCGATATCTCAAGACGCACAAGGGTAGGCATATGAGATTTTCTTGTGCTTCATTGGAACATCAAAACGAAGGGCTCTGCAAAAATTCAGCTTGTTCGGCCTCATTCCGCAGATGGCGCTTTCATTTACCTTATTTCCCTGGATTAGTAGGATAAACTACACTTATATTTCAATAAAGAATCAATTATCGAGTTTCCCCATTTAAAGTAAACTCACCCTATATATGCATACAGGGTGAATAATAAGGAATGGGACAAAGAGTGACTTTGGCTCAAAATATGACGATTTATCCAAACATGCCTAAGTATAATGTCCCTAGTTAATGAGATACAGGGTGTTAAAATAAATTTTTATAAACGATTTTTTTGGGTATAACTCGAAAACTACTTGACCTATCAAGCAGTACAGTTAGGGTTCTTATAATGAGAAATGATAATTTCATATCAGCTTTGACTTCAGTTATATCTGGCATCACATACAATATATTAAATGGCCATTTTGCCATTTTTATTTCAAATAATGATACATTCACAAATTTTTATGTAAAAAATATAACTATTTTAAGTCATTATATCAACCGTTTTTGAAATATTGAAGAGATATTTATTTAGCGATTAAAAGTTAACTGAGCACTACACACTACACAAAATTTTCATTATTTGCATCAAGTTGACTTACGTCATACTTGACAGAATTATGGTAAAGGGCGTTATTGTTATATGCTATTGTAAAATAAATAATTAAAATACCACGATATACCCATACGGTTTTTTTTTACATGTAATTTGTGGTTTATGAATGGGTAGATCATTAATTAAAATAATATATATTTTTTTAAATTTTATTTGAAATACAATTATCTATTTAAAATTTCATATTCGAGCATTTGTTCCACATTACCTGAATTTCTAAAACTTTAGACAGTTTTTTCTTAATTATTTTCTTATGTGCCCACGGATAGTTTTACAGTGCCGGAAACAGAATTGTCTTCTCTACTGAGAAATTAGAAAAAAAAGTTTGATATTTATGAAAATAATTCGGTATTGTCATAATTTATTTTAATAAGTTTTCTCGCACTTTCTTTGAATATTAAGACACTGTCCTACAAACTAATCAAAAAATTATTTATAAACATCTGCGCTAGAATGATAGGCAAACACATTTTTTTCAAAAAAGCAACCTCTAACTAATTCTTTTGGCGCAAAGTTTATTTTAAATTGTTTGAATAATTTGTAGAACAGTGGCTTAATATCTATTATAACATGCCATAAATAAATAGTTATAGTCAACATTTGTTTTAATATGGTTAAAAAATTGTTGTTATTTAAATTTCTATACGGGTTCTGGCGATTTTCCAAAAAACCCTTATTACCAATTTTATTTAATTTGTTCCATATTTACGGTTGCATTGCATGTCAACTCGCATAAAGAAGAAGGAAATGCCAATGCAAAAAGTTAAACAAGGTTATAATTTCTTAAAACATATAATCTAACCAGCGCCCCATGAAGAAATAAAAAAAATAACTCACATACATTCGCTTTAACCGAAGCTATAGTGTTCATAAATGTTCCTATTACATACATTTTTCTATACTTCATTTAATTAATACATAAACATTACCATTAATCTGCACACAGGAAGGTATTTTTCTGCATTACACCATACACCATTAAAAACGCAGCAGGTTTTGCAATATGCAGTATCAATTTCTGCAAATAAGGAATCTACATTTATTAACATTTGCTGTAACATAAATTACCGGAAGGTAAATTTAGTTTAAAATGAAAATCAGTAACAGCAATCAGTTCGTTATGTACCAGCTGCCAATTATTTCACCTGCCCTACCAATTTCATAACGATTTCAATAAGGTTAAAACAAATCAGTAAATCATTTTAATTGGAAGCAAGGCAGCAGTTTCTTTCTCGCAAAAATATCAACCCACTGCAGTTACATGAGATAATTACATTAAAGAAACAATTAAACAAATATTTATCTTTGTGGACTTATTTCTGTTCTGTAAATAGGAAGTTTGTAAGTGTACATTCTAATTAAACTTATTCAGCATAAGAAGATAATTAATTTCCTTATAAGCTCTCTGGGAACTGATTATAAATGACATATTCTTCATTAATCATTTTATACTTCCTAATTACTAATTACCTTTGTCACCTTAGTTACACAACAAAATTTATATTGTAGTATAGTCTCTTTATGGAATAATTTTCATAAAAGGAACAATGGGAGTGGTTTTAGTGCCCTGGAGTATTTTCAGTAATTTATTATAATAATTATAAATAATTATTTCAAACAGAATGTAGGTATACCAATAGTGTCAATTATTGCAACTTGGAATAACAGTTAGTTAGTTATTATAATTAGAGCCAAGACATTGGTTTGATTAATAGAGACGTACTTAAGATTGTTACTGTATGTTTTACATAACTTTAGTTAGAAATATGTCTAAAAACATTATGTTGAAACAACATAAACATATTTTACTAAAATAATTCGATAAAGAAAAAATGTAGACAAAATAATTTTATAATTTAAAAATAAATTAGGTATCCTCTTGGTAAAAGTTTAAAATATAGAGTGAAATGAAAAATAATAACGCTGAAAAATATTTTTTTGTTTATTATTATTTACTACTTTTACAAACCTTATCATAGATAAGTACAACATATATCTTTTTAAACAATTATTTTCCCGGCTATTTGCCAAAACGCTGAAACTTGGATTACAAAAAAGATAATATGCACATTATGTTCAGTGTAACAGACTCAATAATGTTATTTATAATTCCAACTATTCTGTTCAGTAAAACCAAAAATAAATAAAACAAAAGGTACTCACTAGGTGAACTGTCACTTTAAAAACTTTAAAACATCTACCGACACGTATTTCTGCTTTTAGCTTCTCTGAAACCATCAATATTTATTACATTGGGGTTTACTAGAATTTAGTTACTTTGCATCTTTTAAATGAGCTATCTTGACGAAGCTAAAAGCAGAAACACGCTTGGGATTAAAAGTAGCATTATTGAGTTGTGCATATTATCTTTTTTTGTAATCCAAGTTTCAGCGTTTTGGCATGTAGCCGGGAAAATAACACCGGCACACAAAAAAAAGTTGTTTGTACATTTGACGCCACCTACCTCCCGACATGTATTTCGACCCGCTGAATTCGAATTTGAAGTCAGTTTGGACCGTACACCTTTAAATATCGAGTAAATTGAAAAACCGTAAAAAATAGCGAAAATTGGGTGTTTCGGTAATAAAAAAAAATTTGTGGATCTAAACCAAGCCTAATTTTTATGTATTTCACATTTTCAAATTCTAAACTTGTATTTTATGCATAAAAAAATACAAGAAACGTATTTAATCGTGTTTCATAGATTTTTTTAAATTTTTTCAACTGCAATTTTTTGCTATTTTATCGGTTTTTTGCGATTTTTTTGAGATTTTTTGAGATTTTGAGGGATTAAAGGGCCAAATATATTTCAGATTCGGATTCAGCAGATCAAATTACATAAAAATCCTCTTCGATCCGGGTCTACAAAATTTTTTTCATCAACATAATCACAATTTTTTTGCCATTTTTAGCAATTTTCGAGGGTTTTCTACAATTTACTTAGATTTAAAACAGCTTATGGTCTAAATATACATTAGATTCGTATTCAGCGGATCGAAATACATAAATATTAGGCTTGGTTTAGATCCACAAAATTTTTTTATTACCGAAACACCCAATTTCCGCTATTTTTTTACGGTTTTTCAATTTACTCGATATTTGAGGGTGTACGGTCCAAACTGACTTCAAATTCGGATTCAGCGGGTCGAAATACATATCGGGAGGTAGGTGGCGTCAAATGTACAAACAACTTTTTTTTGTGTGCCGGTGTAATTGCTCAAAAAGATATATGTTGTACTTATCTATGATAAGTTTTGTAAAAGTAGTAAGTAATAATTAGCAAAAAAAAATATTTTTCAGCGTTATTATTCTTCATTTCACTCTATAATTTTACAAGTAATGAAAAACTTGTTATTATCTAATGAAAATGATCTTATTTCTAATAAAAATTTTATATTACTAACGCGAACAAGTGAAATATGTATTTTGCATTAAAGCAACTAATTATTATAAATCATTTTGAGGAACAGGGGGAAAATGAAGAAATTATTAAATGTTTTAATTACTTTTGTTTAATATCTTAATATTATTTCTAAAACAAATCAAATACGAATGAAACGTAATGTATGTGATTGAACAATATAGATGGACGTAACAGTAATGATGCGGACAAGATGTGTGAGTGTATCATAGAAGGTAGCTAATGGGCAGAGACTGAACCTGTTCTTGCGTTCGTTGGGTGTGTCGTATTACTCTTAATCCATGTCATTTCATCCTAGTTCTCAGCCATCGCTTCTATTCTTTTTCTAACTGGCCGCATTTGGCATTTTGCATACAGTATGTATTCCTTACAAATTATTTTGGTACAACTATCGTTTTGAAGGTATTATACACCATTACAAAGACTCCTTTTCAACTCACGTGTCAACTTTTTTCATTCATTGCACGCATAATTACCTATGTGCCCCTACTATTGGCCGCAACACGTAATCTAACATTATTTTGTAAGACAAGACTTACGCGCGCCAGATTAAAAATGCAGATTAGCGTATTGAATTTTGTATATGTCGACCAGAATTTGATGACCAAATTTTTAATTATATTTTTAATAATTACTAGAGACCACATCTCAGGTAATCATTCTAGTTACGGGCTGACGTACAACTCTCGTACAACTAATAAAATGAGAACTAATATTGTTAACTGTAAAGTATACGACTTTTTTAGGAATTAATTACTAATCTTCTCTCATGTTATTTTATTGCATATTATTAATTCCTTGCAAAATACAACACGTTTATGTACTCGCGTAATTAATCGAAACAGTAAAAAAACTATATTTTAAAAATGGGTGCTGTCATGTTGTAAATATAACTTTTATTTTAAATTTTTAAATGTAGAAAATTAGTACATAATTAAGAAATTGGAATTTAGGTATTGATGAAGTGAAAACTAGGATTGTCTGTAGTATATGTGTCAGCGCATATTTATGTCCATGCATGTATAACATAAAACATCTTACCTTGTAATTTTTTTTAGCAAATTTCGTAATATCCAAAGTTGATAAAATCAATTTATTATATACACTCGCCTGAAGACGACTGGAGGTATGGGAGAATATAGCACTAAACTAACGCACACATAAGTATTTTTTCACTACCAGTTAACTACAAGAATAAAAGTATGTTACTGATACCCATTCTAAACGTTTTGGAGTTAAACTAGTAAGTGTTGGGTCACTTAGGCGTAGGAATTTTTTGAAGAGCGTGGAAGCTTTTATTTTATCTGTATGCACCCATTTTGATCGTGAGAACCTCTGTCAGCATACACCAAAGAAAGTCGCCGGACAGATGTTAAGGGGCTGCGTCCAGATGTCAACCATCTTAAATTACCTATCTGTACCGACCCCTGTGGCTCCCGTGCTAGGGCCCTCGCCTACAGCCTCCCTCATTAGAGATCTTGGCCCTAGCATGGAGGCCCTAGTATAAGCAAAGCATTAATAAATTTAAGTGTAATTCGCTTAAGTATAAGTTTGCTGAGTCATTATAAGAAAAATATAGTCTGACGTCACCACCAAATTTGGCTAGTGCAAAAATATTTTTTTTGTTTTTTTGTCACACGTTTTCCGATAAAACTAGTTTACGTATTAACATTTTAAAATAAAATAAAGTTGAGGTACATTTCTCATCTAAACAATGCATAAGAAAGATATTGCAATTACGCTTTCGTAATATCTAGGTCAACACATACACTCAACGTTTTGTGTTTTGTATAAGGTAGAATTGAAGTAATTTGTTTATTAAACAGTATTTGGATAATTCCTCATTCAGGAAGGGCTTTAGATACGAGGTTGAAACCCCTACAGCTGAGTAGCCCTTAACTAGGAACCAATAAATGTCTTTACAGAGTTTAGATATCTTCAGCCGTTCACGAGTTATAAGAAAAAATATGTTGTGACGTCACCCCCAACTTTTCTGTTTTTTGTCATATGTTTTCCAATAAAATTAATTTACGTATTAACATTTTAATTATTATTAATGATATATGCTAAATTTTAATGTTCATTATAAAAATGACCCGTCAAAAGTATAAGGTAAGATATTGTCTATTTTGTATTGTATATCATTTTTGCGCGTGAAAATATTGATGTATTCACACAAGCCCATTCCGATACAGATATTCGCGAAATAACTTATATTTACTTGATTAGCCAATTTATTAGAATTATTTTATGAAATATTTCCTGTTACTTATCTAGTAATTTGGCTAACTAGAGGTCTACTGGAGCATACAACAAATAATTTTTTAGGCACGGCAAGACCATCCTGAATTGCAGTAATTGCAAATACCCACTTCAAGATTATACGGTTTTTCCGTTCTTTAAAAATTTGTTGTAGATTCCAATAGACCTCTTGTTGGCCAAATTATTGTCAGTTGGTAACGGACCGAGTATAAGTAGTTATTTACTTAAGATAATTTTAAATCTAAATTCTGAAATAAAACCCAAGAAAGTTTGTGGTTGTTAGTAACGGATATGCCTACGTATATGAAAAAAATATTCTTAAAACTAACAGTCAGAAGATGTATTTTTGCTGTGGGAGAAGTCATCCTTTGACACTTTTGAGAAATTCTCTTGAAACTATAACATCTCGAATAATGTAACAATTCTTCAAGATCCTAACCCATAATGTATATCAGAAATTCAGATCTTCTCACCGCTATTTTCTATTTTGCTATTTTTCCCTAAATTGAAGACCATCCTTATTGCTTCAGTTTCGTTCCATTATATCCTATCCAAGGGGATTGATAAATAGTACAACACGTTTTGTGCAAGGATATAGAATTGGGTTTAGAAATACAAAAGGGGAACTATTAGTGATTATAGGAATTAGGTATACCATAATTGGACCACAAGATAAGAAACAGTTTTTCGTTAACATAACCATTTCGTTAACATAACCAGTATCGTTATCTGTAATATTTCAAACTGTAATACGAGCCTGTTTGTATGCTGTACTGTGCATATTCGTATTATAATAAGATTTAACATTTCAGAACATCTAAGCTATACTGGATCTACCACCCTAATTCAAAGTGTAGAGATTTTCTTCATTGAATCCTTCATTTGATTTATATTATTAAATGCATTTAAGTGATAACAATTAACCTTATTTATCTATAGAGTGTTAACAAATGTACCTAAATCATCTTACGATGCCAAAGTTATATTCTATTGACTACCGTGAAATCTTATATTTACCCTTTATTTAGTCTCTATTAAAAATATAGAATCTCTATTATATCTATTCTGAAATTATCTAAAATGAGTCTACTTCCAATGTGCACTTATTTCGTAAACGTTATATGATTTAAACAATTAATTAGATTTATCTCTAATTTCATCTGAATTTTGACACTAAATTACTTACCCTTCTTTCGGGGCTATACCACGAACTAACGGAAATAGAATATTTTGTTGAAACTTTTTATAAATTAAACTACAAAATATATAAACTGAAATATGTCTAGATTATCGAGGTGTAATGTTTTTTGCAGTTGTTGTGTAATTATGAATATAATAATACATTTTTGGAGAAAATTATATAAATTCAGTAATCTTAGATGTAACTAAATGTGAAATAAATTTTCTTAAAGTTTTTAAATCCATTATATAAGGGAGAGTCAACTTCAATTATGAAGTTCCTCAACAAAGACTTATATTTTATCGAGAATAAAAATTGTAAAATATCAGTGTTAATCTCAATGTCAATTTATTTTCAACCATTCAAGAGTTGATGTCTTATGAAACATTTCATGAATTTAAAATGCCTTTACCGCTTTTACTCCGACGAGTATGCGGATATGCATTTCATTTACGGTTATTGTAACGGGAGCGCACGTCAAGCAATGGGTGAATAACGACATAGGTTTCCATATAAGTGTATTCCCCATTACAGAACTTTTCTGGAAATACACAGACAATTTCGGTAATGAGGATTATGTGATTATCATGCATGGCTTGCAAGATCACCAGATCACAACCCATCGATTTTTGGAGATACATGAAGGACAAAGTTTACGCACAAGAATCAAACAGCTGAGAAGAATTGTTGAAATATATTTCTGCCTAATGCACTTCAACAATCCTTCTCTACCCTAAACTCCTAATTATGCGTAATGGAAAATAGAAATCGACATATCCGAAATTTTTTTCGATAACCGTTGTATCAAAAGAGAAAATGAATTATTTCATACTTTTGTTACATAGTGTAAATATATTTTTAATAAATAAGTAGTGAACGAAGGCAAACATTTCACTGTCTAGACGGCTTTGTATATCGGAAATGAGCCATATTTAAAGGATGGCTTAGAGCTTAGAGATAATTGTCAACAGAGGTTAGTGTTTTTAATAAATAATTATATGACTGATTTAAATTTCGCTCTATCCCAGAGCACTGGCCCTAGTTACTTTAATCTTAATAGTTCAATCAGTCATATAATAAATAATTATATGACTGATTTATATTTCGCTCAATCCCAGAGCACTGGGCCTAGTTAGTTTAATCTTAAAAGTAGATAGTTGGTACATTTTTCCACTAGATTTTTATGTTTTCTAAATACTGTGTTACACCATTTGGAATGTTTTAGTTCATCAATGGAAGTTAATAAATAAGACAAATTGGTGATGGAGATTGGACGTTTGAAGTTAAATTTTTCTATAATTTAACTATAATCACTTTGTTTGGGATAAAGCTGAATGTCAAGTGTATAAAAAGAAATTAGAGCATTATAAATTGTCTATTTTCTCTGGAAATAGCAATCACTTAATCAAAACCTAGTTATTTATACAAAAGTTTAGATTCTGTTAACCCAGCTGATGAGTCGTCTCTAGGGAACTTATCAATAATGTATCAAAATGTAAGGGGCCTTAATACAAAGACTGCTACAGTGTTAAACAACGTTGGAGCTACTTTAGAGGAGTACGACATTATAGCAATAACAGAGAGTTGGCTTAAAGATGGTGTACATGATAATGAAGTATTTCCAAATGACTTCTTGGTGTTTAGAAAAGATGGGTGTTATGAAACAAGTGGAAAAACTAAAGTAGTTTTAGCAGTGAAAAATATTTATAGTGTAAAGAAAATACATCTAGACTTTAATGGTCAATTTATTGATACAGTTTGTGTAAAAGTAAGTACCTCCGAGTCCAATTCATTATATGTTATCTTAGTGTATATATGTAGATCCTGCTTGTAACATTGATTCAGTAAGTAATTATTTTAGTTCTCTGAAAAACGTGCCATTTCTCTATGAAAATAACTTTATAATACTGGGTGACTTCAATATTTCCAGACTGAATCAATTTTATATAAATAATTAATTAAATGATCTGTACGTTACAGTTTGTAACTGTTCAGAAATTTAAAAAAAATATGAGATGAGAGTTAGCTCTAAATTTTTACCAAAAAAAAAAATCAGTAGCACAGTAACATTCCTGAAGAATTTACCTATATGCAAAAAAAATTATCATCCAAATCGACTCAAAAAAAAAAATCAATATCAAACTTATGCGAAATTTTAGGTGATGCGTTAATTTTTGTGGGATGTGAACTACCAAACGTTTTTCTGCTGCAGAATCGGTAAACATTGTATAAACTCTAGATCTATCTTGAGGAGATATTAAAGTAATTAAAATTGTACACAAAAAATATATAGATAATAGATAAAAAACTAAAGAAAGAACATAATTGTCATATTATTGACAAAAATAAAGGGGCTATATTTTACATTTCAGTAGCGAAATAAAATGTTTCTAAGAAATATTACGTTTAACTTGTAATTAAAAATTAAAAAGTTTTCCCACATGCTACAAACAGTTTAGCCCAACAGCGGTACTTGCTACAATAACAGCTTTTTAATTTAAAATATAGTCAGTGATCATTTCAGATGAGGTAGACAATAATTTACAGAAAGTATTCGTATTATTCTCGTAAATTTCTTAATTTTTTACAGTAATTGCCATAATTTTCGTACATTATAACAGTTTATTTTAATATTTGGTTGTTTTTTATACATGGTAAATGTACATACTTAAAAATTATAAGGCATTCGCACGTTTCACAATATTTTACAGATTTACAGTTATGATGTTTTTCGACAATATTTATATAATTTCCAGTATCATAGAAAATTATATATTGCACTTGAAATAAATGACCTTAGTAAAGATATACTATCTGTTATTATATACCAGGAAACTAGGAGAAAGGGGTCGTCTCTAATTTGGGGGCTAATTTTCCTTCTAACCAGTTACCTAAGGATGAGGAAATAGTATGATAGCCATCTCAGCTTTTCAAAATTGCGTCCAACCAAAGTTTCTATTTCAATACATTTTCATCTCTCAATTTTTATTTATCCAATTTTAATATACATTTTTCTAATAAAAGTATATTAAATTTGCAATCAATTTTATTCTCATCAATTTTAACGTTTCATCTCGAACGGTTTTTGAGAAACATAAGAAAGAACCTTTATTAGATTCTTAAGATTGTTAAAATTCCAATTATTTATAATGATATTGTATGAAAAAGTGTTTCGATTGGAAAATGAAGATTATTTAGTAAGCTCCCATTCGGTATTTTTATAGAATCTCTAATTGCTATATGAGCGGTTTGAAATGTATATAACCGTGAACGTAATTAGTATGCGGTTAAGGTAAGCGCACATTTGTACGAATCGAACGCATCGGACGCATCGCAACAAATCGTATTTTTTTGCCAGCATTGCACATTACTTCCGATTTGCTTTACATATTTACGAAATTAACAATCAAATCATCCGTTATTATACCTCAAGGTCTGTGATATTATTTTACTATTATGCTCAATTTGTTTTTAAAGCTACTTACAATATTTTATTTTGGAAACCCCTCGAATTTGAGTTTACGATTATTTAAATTACAAAAAAAAGCTATACTAAACATCACACAGATTTTTAATAGAACATCTTGTCGGCAATATTTTAAACATCTTAAAATTTTAACACTGCCATGTCTGTACATTGCTGTTTTACTATATGTTAAGAAACACCTTCAAACAACAATTTTCATGAGTACTCCACCAGATATGGAGATGATTCGCTAATTCCTAGGCATATCCTAAGTCCCTTCAAAAAAATTCCCGGATACAATGGTATCATATTGTTACGTGTTTGCTATCCACACAAACACCTCTACTCGTAGATTCGTTGATTGAAAGTCCAGGTAACACTTACTCACTACTTTATTTACTAATTAACAATTAATAACAATAGATTAATTAATGTCTTAACTATAATCACAACTGAACACTTATAAGTCTCTTTCGTATTTCTTCTTTACTCGTTCACGTTCGACTTCAGACTAAGACTCGGCACACCGTGTGTCTTATTTATACATCCATTCACACGATCTAGAGGAGTCCAGAATATTCCCGGCCGTTAGCGTACAATTCCAGTCTCATCTAACCAGTCTGCACAGTCCAGTGGCGTAACACTGCCCCCTCCTTAAGCCTGAACGTCCCGATCAGGCAATTCATTATTCCCTGCATACTTGGCTAGTCTCTCTATGTGCACCACCTTCATCTTGGATTTTGGACTTTGCTGAATACTATATACAACGTCGTTTAGTCTGGTGACGACAGTGTAAGGTCCTTCCCAAGGGTGGTAAAGCTTCAGGGATCTGCCTTTCTTTCGTTGTGGGTTATATAGCCAAACCAACTCTCCCACCTGGTACCCTCCTGAATTAGCCTTAAGATCATAACGAGCCTTCATACGGTCCTTTGTTATTGTAATTCGCTCAAAAGGAGCCCTGGCGTTATATTGCTTATTTCTTATTTGTGGCACCATTCTTGCCGCGCAAACTTCACATAGGCGGCACCAAGCCTCCACATCTTGACGACTGTTTACCCAGTAGAAACGCTGTCTTACTTTTGTCAGGGTTTTGTTGATGCCAAAATGTCCGCCAGACGTTCCATTATGCACTTGCTGAAGTACATCTGCTACGTGACACCTGGGGATTAACAATTTCCAAGTAACTTTCCTCCCATCTGGACTTTCCCACGCTCTCTTCAGCAGTCCATCCTCTACGATAAGGGAGTCCCATTGTGCCCATAAAGCCTTCAGCTTCACTGATTTATTTGAAATGTCCTTTCAATCGGGTCGGGTCCCTCTTTCTTTCCATTTCAGAACAGGACCAGTCTCGTTATCGTTTAACTGCGCTTCCCTTAACGACTCTTTTGTCTAATAATCCGGAACATCAATCTTAACGGTCTTCATTATTTGTACATTTTGTTGTTCTTCCTTACGGTGGCAAGGCTTGCAGTCTTTCTGACACGGTCTTTTGGAAAGACCATCTGCTATATTCCGCGAAGTACCAGCTCGCCAGTTTTCCTACGGCTTCTCCATTACTGCGACTCTCTCAGGGATGCGCTGACGACAGTTACTCTGAATATGGCCCACTCTGCCACACTTATAACAGCGCATGCGTCCTCCACTCTGTCTCCCACTACTTTGCTGTTGGGTTTGTCTCGTATCTTGAATGTTGAGCTCATGACAGTTCCTCTTAATATGGCCCAATTTGCCACACCTATAACAACGGATGCCTCCATTCGGCCTCCCACTACTTTGTTGTTGGTTTTCCGTCTGCTGGGAGTTCGATTTTGTCAGTAGTTGGGTCATCATCTTGTATAGATCAGATATCAGGTTTTGTGTTGTGTTGTCTGGCTTGTCTTCCTCCACACTCACAGCTCGTACTCTCTGATTTGGTTGTGTGGTATCCTCATAGGCAGCCTCAATCTCCAGTGCATGTACTAAAGCCTCACTAATAAGCTTATGCCTAGCCAACTTAAGAATTCGTCTAACTTCCTGGTCCCTTACTCCATCAATAAATGTACCAACTGCTAACTGTTGTTGAAATTCCATTGGTGCATCAGGATAGGCTAGATGGGCTAATCTTTCTACCGCAGCTTCGAACTCCTGGAGGCTTTCTCCACCTCGTTGTCTGCGTGATTTGAGCTGAGCCTGATATACTTGGGCGAGATGTTGGTCGCCATATCTTAATTCTAACGCTGCCTCCAAAATGCTAAAGTTTTGTTGCTGTGCGGCAGGAATTGTTTTTAGCAGGTCTAATGCTTGGCCCCTTAGTGCTAATACCAATGCTGTTGCTTTTTCCTCACCGTTCCAGTTATTTGAACGTGCAGCTGCCTCAAATTGTCTCTTATATGTTGACCATGAACTTTGGCCGTCGAAGGAAGGTGGTTGTAACCTAGCACCAGACGACAGTATCAATTGGCCACTCCTCTCCCTTAATTGTTGCTTGAGCCGGGCTACTTCTCCTTCAACAACACTGACTTTTCCCTCAACTTGACCGACTTTTTCTTTAACTTCACTGACTTGTTCTACTTCACCGACTTTTTCTATAACATCGACTTTAAATTTTTCAGTGAGAGAGAAAATGGCTGCCTGCTGTTCCTCTAGGCTTCTTTTTATATCTTCGTTTTCCTCCAATTGTCTTATTTCCAAGCCCTCCATCATTTTTCTTAAGTCTTCTTTTTCTTCCTGGCGTTTTCTCTCTTGAGCTTCCATAATTTTTCTCTGTTCGTCTTTTTCTTCTTGTCGTATTCTTTCTTGTTGTTCTTTTTCTTCCTGTCGCCTTCTTTCTTGTTCTTCATTTTCTTTCTGTCGTCTCCTCTCTTGTTCTTCATTCTCTTTCTGGCGTCTTCTCTCTTGTTCTTCTTTGTCTTCCTGTCGTCTTCTCTCTTGTTCTTCTTTGTCTTCCTGTCGTCTTCTTTCTTGTTCTTCCATAATTTTTCTCTGTTCGTCCATCCGTTGTAACAGTGCTGCAAGCATGTCCTGTGTTTGCTTCTCCGCCATACTTCTTGTTGGCATTAACTCAGGACACGTAAATCAGTTCAAAATAAAGTTTATTACACTATAAAATCCGTAAAATGTTTATATCACGTCTATTTTAATAATGGATTGTGCCGGAAAAATCTTGAAACACCACTAGAAAGTCTTATTTAGAGTCTATACTTCTTCTGTGTTGACAAAATTCACTTATCTCCACTAATTGTGCAATGGAATGTTCGAGAATTTTCACGAAATATCACTAACAAGTCTTGTTTTGAGTCTATAACACGTTTCCGTTAACACAGTTTACGTATCTCCTGTGGTTTCCAAATCGAATGTTCTAGAATTGTCACTAAAAGTCACTTATAGTCTTGTTTTCAAGTCTACAACACGTTCCCGTCGACACAATTCACGTATCTCCTGTAGTTTCCAAATAGAAGGTTCTAGAATTTTCCCGAAATTGCACTAGTAGCCCTTTTTCTCAGTCTACAACACGTTATTACTAGCGGCACTCGCGTATTTGCAACAATTTCTAAATCGAATGTTCTAGAAACTTCTCGAAAATCCACTTTAAAGTCACTATTCGGTCCAGAAATAGTCCTCCAAACACTGTCCAGTAGCTTAATTCTTCGTGTTACCACTAATTTCTGAGAAGAACACTGTAGAACTTTTCCGAATATTCCAGAAATTTCTCTTCCAATCCACTTCCGACACCAAATTGTTACGTGTTTGCTATCCTCACAAACACGTCTGCTCGTAGATTCGTTGATTGAAAGTCCAGGTAACACTTACTCACTACTTTATTTACTAATTAACAATTAATAACAATAGATTAATTAATGTCTTAACTATAATCACAATTGAACACTTATAAGTCTCTTTCGTATTTCTTCTTTACTCGTTCACGTTCGACTTCAGACTAAGAATCGGCACACCGTGTGTCTTATTTATACATCCATTCACACGATCTAGAGGAGTCCAGAATATTCCCGGCCGTTAGCGTACAATTCCAGTCTCATCTAACCAGTCTGCACAGTCCAGTGGCGTAACAATATTATACATGCATTGCCACAATCTTATAAGGATATCGATAATCTAAAGTTATTTAAAAATCATATTGAAAAATACCTTACCGAAAAACGTTTTCATTCTATTTATGAATATCTAAATAATTAATCATTTTGTCTTTGTATCTAGTACTATATAGTAATTAAATTGCAATTAGTTTTTATATATTTTACTATTGTTTTTATTTTAAATTTAAATGTTTTGTGTACTTTATTTTTTTTCTGAATCGTCCATCCGATGCATCCGCCCATTGCGTACAAATATGCACTTATCTACTCTGCATTGATGTTAGTCAATTAGTAGGTCAAAAGCCATTCAATGTTCACGTGATTGTTGAACTGAGTCAACACTTTTGTCCTTTTTCTTTATTTTTTTTAATATATTTGTTATATATTTATAAATAAAGAAAAAGTGCCACCAGGGACGGTTGAAGAATTACCAGAACTAACATTGTCTCAAGAAGATTCTGCACATCAAATAAACTTCTAAAAAATTATCCGAATTGTGTATTATGGTACATGATACAAATGTACTGATTTTGTGTATTTATGTGTCGTTACACATTGAAAATAAAAGTAATATTTACATGAACCGCGAGAGAAAATACAAAATTAGACTGATTCATCGACATAAACAACTTGATTCGAAGACCTTATGTTACAGGATGGTTTTACTTGACGCAATGACATATTGCGATTTAGTCAGCTTAATGGCAGGTCATGGGGAGCGGAAAGTTATTAAATTATTATCAAAAGAAAAAAATTAAAATGCTTATTTATTTTCTACACTTAGCCAAGAGTAAACTACATAACCAAAAACCTTTTTTAATCAACATACTGGTTTCCCAGCTTTATTTGAAAAACAAGTACTTAATGTGGAAATGTCAATGAAATATCAGTTATTTTGTGGAGAAGTGTTTATTCTGCTAAATTTCCTCCAGGTGAATATTGCCTCTACCATTTGGCTTTTAGAGGAAATTTCCATTTTTCAATTTAAAAACGACTACTCATGAAGTTCTCTGAAATTTTCGACTTTCAAAATCATAGTTGGAGAGTTGATTCTATTAAAAATACTTTAAATTTATGTGAACAAGCTTATAGACCAGTCAAATTAAGCAAAAATCAGGCCCATTTTCACGATAATTTCCAACCATTCCCGACCAATACCATTCGATTCAATTTTTTTTTTTTTGAATTTTCATGGTAAATTTTGCCGGAAGTTATATGTGCAAGAATTTAATTTATAAACAAATAAAGTTGTGAAAATGATGAAAATCAATGTTTCTAAATATTCAACTTCAAACGCTGCGAAACCGGCAACAGATAGAGAAAAATTGCTCAGAGTATTTTTTTATAGAGCGTTAAATTCTCTTCAGAAAAGTCTACGACGGCATATCTCTACGATGAATAGTTAAGGTGTTACAATGAGTTAAATGTTTATTATTTTTCTACTGCGTACTGGTCAGCTGTATACGCAACGCGCATGCGGGACTAACGGGCCCATTTCTCACGTAATGGCTGCCTGCGCAAACCATTTCAAAGTGGACTTGCTTCAAATCATTCAATTTTTTTTTCTTTCAACAGTTTAAATTATAGATATATATTTTTTTACAGATATATAGATATATATTTTTTACAGTCTTGCCCATTTGCAGAGTTCCTTCACATATAAAACAATTTTCTTGTAGCGACATTTTTGATCGGTTTATTTTATATTAATCAAGAGCACAACCACAATGATAATGTAAAAATTGCTCACAACCAGTACACTGTATAACTGCGACGACTATTAGCATCAAACTGAACAGCTCACACGTATACGTGGATGTGTACGGATCGTTATTGCGTATAGTTAACTTTAAAATGTGTCCATGTATATTTGTACAATGGGCCCGTTGTACCCAGAGGGGGGAAGGTAGTCTAGTTTGGAACACCTACTTCTCAAGAATGCTAGGAGCGTATATGTAGATACCCTCGGGCACAGGGCACTATTATAGTACTTGGTATTATAACTTAATAATAATTTTCCAGGTCTTTGAGTATGCATAAAAGTATAATTATATCTAGACCAAAGATGTGATAAATACATTTGCTAACGTTGTAAAAATAAGAAAATTATGAAAGATTTACAGCAAGTCTACATTAAAATGTTCTGCGCAGGCGTCCATTACGCGGCGTACGAGTCTGTTGATCGCGCATGCGCGTTACTTGTACAGCTGACTGATATACAGCAGAAAAATAATAAATATTTAACTAATTGTAACGGCTTAACTATTCATCGTAGAGATATGCCGTCGCGGACTTTTTTGAAGGGAATTTAACGCTCTATAAAAAATGTTCTGAGCAATTTTTCTCTATCTGTTGCCGTTTTCGCAGCGTTTGAAGTTGACTGGTCTATTAATTTCTTGTCTATCTTCATTATTAATTTTTCACACAGAAGTACTGTAGTAACATAATATCATTATTTTAAAATGTTATTACGTTATATTTAACCAATATGTTCAAGAAAAAATGAATATAATAATGATTACAAAAGACAAGAAGAAGATTGCTTATGGATTCCCAAGACATAAAATCCAAAGTAGATTTACTGACAATGACTATCCAAAGTAGATTTACTGACAATGACTATCATAATTATTTTGTTACACGAATCTACCAATGTATATTTTTAAACAGATTAACAATACCAAACGAAATATTAATTATTATGATTAACATGATTAACATAAAGAAAAGTAGCTTACGTAAAAGTCATTGTATTATAGAGACAGTCTCAGTTCATATTACGAAAACAAAATCCGAGAGTATGGAAACTTTTTTATTATAAATTATTGGTTTCTCGAGTTAATAGATTTGATTTTCTAAATGTGATACCTCAACAATTATAATCAACTAAAGTTCAATATAATTCCCGACAAAAATTACAATTAAATTTAGTATAGTTTAGCTATGTTAGCTATGTAAAAGGCATACATATTTGACTGAAATGGAAAAATGAAAACTTTAATATGACTACTAAGAAATGATTACACCATTGAATTTGGTAAATCGTGAATGTAAAATAGTTCCTGTGGTCATGGGTTAAATAATGTTTTGTTAAGGAGATATGACATCTCATCGATAAATAGATGTCTATAACCGTGAGAAAGTCTTCATATTATCTTCTTGGTATTATACCTGTTTTAATATATATGTAGTCCGGTGCAATTAAAGGTTAAGGCGGAACAAATTTTCAATAAGCAACTATGTTTTGACTTCAACTGTAAAGAGTTGCCTTATTGACACGTCGTAATTGTTTGAACTACCAAATTAGGCATTAGATTACGAAGCTGAAATTCGATAAATAGTATAAAACTACAATTTCTTGAAATGGACTAGAACTGAAATAGTTTTTACAAATACTAAAACACTGAATACTGCACTCAACATGTTTCGCCAATCAAGTTGGCATTATGGATGATATTTGTTGACTAAACACCGAACAAGTTCCGTGCATGCAGAGCCGGCATATGAGGTAAGAGATAATAACGTCTTAATATTTCATGAAACTTCCTCTACTGTGTTCAAGGCATTAGTATAGATTGCAATGCACTGGCCAGACAAGTAACACGAATCATATTGGGATACATGGATCATAAAAGCCTGTCAGTTTTAGCATACACTATGTCCCATGGTAGATTTAACAAGAGATCTAATAGACAACAAATTGTCGAATTTTGGAATGGAACTTGAGGATTAAATCCTGATTGTAAAACTATGATATATCAAAAATTAGTGCATGTATCTGATGCAAACAGTAAAACATTTTAATTTTGAATACCAACATTACAAAGCATGTACCACTATTTCCTCAAATGTATGGCGCATTGGTTTACAACACCCGTTTACTACACATTAACAGTGTTGTACTTAAAATACTTATTAAAATAAGCATAACAATATTAATGATTTTATGTTTAAAATTCATGGCGCTTCATCGATACAAATTCACACGTACTGATTTTTAGTAACCTCCGTGATGCTGTCGATATAGTTCTTACTATTTATTTTTATCTTCGCGCCATCTACACTGTGATGTTTGTAGACAAACTTAATATTGATTAAACACGTAGATCATGCTGCGCACGCAGAGCTACTCCTATGAGAGCTCAGATAAGGCCGGTTAATGACTTTGTTTTAAAACATATATTTATGTTACTTTAAATTTAAACCCCAATATCTTATTAAATATGAGAGATGATGAAAATATATTATACACGGTGTCCCATAATTAAGTACCTTTCTTCAAGGGGGTGAACTAGAAAAAATAAGTTGAGTTTTATATATAAACCTAAGCCTTTAATTAGCTCATAAGGGAGCTACAACCCTTTAAAGGGGATAAGTACAACATAGTTATTTGCCAATAAAATCGAAACGTCTTGCGTTGCAAAAATTAAATTTGGACCATGCACTAATTTCATAATGTTACATATTTTATTAAATTTTCATCTAAATATTGAGATTTGTTGGAGTAGTGTATGGTGAAATTTCGCTATTATGGTTTTGTTTTTTTTTTTTTTTTTTTTTGCATTTAAAACGGAAAAAGTCACCAGTGTTAATAACTGCATAAAAAAGTTGTTCTTACTAAATTTCGATAGGAGTAATCGTTTTGAGTTATTTGTATTATAATATTGCAATATTAAATACATGCTTCTACAAAAATAATTCCGCAATACTCTCAAATATTGTTTTGTAGAGCAATTTAAAATATCGCTTTACGCAATGTAACATGTAATTTAATAAATCTTTATAAATAATCAATTTACTTTTTTTATTCTTGATCATCTTCTGAACTCAAGACAAATTTAAAATAATAATAATTAGAAAATTGTTTTAGGCCAATATGTATTTTTTTTACCTTAAATTACATGCTTCATTGCATAAAGTAATATTTTAAATTGTTCTACAAACAATAATTGAAAATATTGTGGAATTATTTTTGTAAAGGTATGTAGTTACCTTCCATTATTGCATACCTATCCAGTATTGCAATATTAAAATACAAAGTACTCCAAAACGATGTCTCTCAGCGAATTTAATAAGAGTAAATTTTTTATGCAATTATTAATACTGGTACTTCTTCCGTTTTAAATGTAAAAAAAGACAAAAAAAATTATAACGAAAATTTACCCTCATCCCCCCCATTTAACTACCTATCGTTTAACAAATCATTATATTCAAATAAAAATTTTACAAAACATGTAACATTATAAATTTAATACATGGTCTAAATTTAGTTTTTGCAACTTAAGACGTTTCAAATTTATTGGCAAATAACTATATTGTACTTACTTCTACTAAGGGGTTGTAGCTCCCTTATGAACTGATTTAAGGCATACGTTTATATACAATACTCAACTTATTTTTTCAAGCTCTATGACCCCCGTGAACGAAGGAACTAAATTATGGGATACCCTGTATATTGTTGAATTCAGCAAAAATCTTTCTATGAATTGAGTTTAAAATACAGGGTATATCGCTTAAAATAAAAAAATTTAATTAATTTTCGGTTAAAACGGATGTGAGAAATATGTATGTGATACGCATTTATAAATCAGTGGAATATCACATGCCTATTTCCGCATTAACATACCGGATTCAAATTTTGTATTTTTCAGTGTTTCAGTCAAATTTTTTTTATTTAATGTTCAATTGATTTTTTGTTCGGATCTAGATTCCTCAGAAAAAAAATCATGAGCATAGTTTTGCAATTGTTTTCCTAGGTGAAAAATGAAGTAATGAATCCACGTGAGGTACTTAAAATAATCACTCTGTACATTCAAGTGCCATTATTAATGCAGAACGAGCATTTAATATACATGTTACTTTTTAAGAATTGCTTATCGTATTTTACTGTCTAATTTATTTTATTTGAGTGAACCTAGCATGAGAAATGACTCCCTGCAGTGTTTAATTGCTCTAGAAATTCAACGCATTCCTTATATAAATGTTAACTATTATATTAAATCATTTGATTGGCAACGTTGTAATAAACTAGTAATAAATATGCAGAATTGATTAGAACATTATGCTGGTCTATAAATATTCATTGTAGTAATTATTAACTGTAAAGAAACAACGTTCTTTATGCACGCATTAAATCTTAATGTGGCCTGTTTTTTATGAATAAATAAAAATCAACATTTTAATAACAAGTTGATAAATTATTATGATCGTTTAAGAGAGAAATTTTTTGTTAAAAGGATTAATAATACAGAGTGTTTGTAGCAGGTTCTAATGTTTACTTGTATTTCAAATTCACCCTATATGTATTTTTTACATTTTAACTAATGTAAACTAATTATTTTAAATACTGCCTGATACTTAAATATTTGTGTTTTATTATTTAAACAGTATTTTTTTAAAATGTCTTATAAATGCATTGTATTTTTTTTTGTCTTTTAATTGTCCACGTAAATTAAAATTATATGACAAAATAAACTATTTTTACTATCAAAATATCGACATAATTCACTAAAATTAATATTTTTTTGTTGTGCAAGACTGGAATATCGCCACATTTTTCAAAAAACATAATGCTTAATAAGCATTATGTTTTTAGGATGGTATAATTGATGGTAGAATAAAAATTAGTTTTGGATTTTATTGACAAAGAAAATAAATTCAGTTTCTTATACCAGCAATAAAAATTAGCTTACTCAATAACGTTAACATAAATTAAAATGAAAAAGTGTGTTAAATTAAAACAACGGTAAATAAAAATTAATAATTGGCTCAAAATTTCATTAATCAAATAATATCATTTTTTTGAGTTATGCCTTTGTTGCATCCGAAGTGTGATATAAAGGATTAGTAATACTCAGGACCTCAGTTGTCTAATTGCGATTTTAGACAATTGATATTTTATTCAATATTGGACTGCACAATTTGGTGGCACATGGATCCGTTATAACCGGGTTAATTTGCTTTTTGATTTCGATGCGCCACAGGACCTAGTCTAGAAAAAAAGACGGTATCTTAAAAAAAAGCTGCATCCATCAAAAAATGTTTATTAAACAAAAAAAATTTACATACATGGATATCTACAGTTGTGGTTAAAACAAACGCTGCCACTGACAATATAAGCAGGGACGAGCTTAGATCTATCTTAACATACTCGTATTTTGATAGTAAAAGTTAAACTACGGTAGTCGCAGTCAATAATTTGATGGTAACTCAAGTGAAATGTTGTAGAACCAAAATTCTACAAAAAAAGTTAATAAACTCGAAATAATTATATTACCAAAAAAATCATCCAGATGAAATAGAAGGCCCTCAGCCATTAGAAACATTTAAAAAATGCTCGAGACCGAAACTACACGGGCTCAAAGTATCATATATCACATCACTTTTTTTTAACAAATTAGATAAAGAATAAAAAACCATATTGAAAACTTCAAACCGTAATTTTTTATCTCAATTCTCCGATTTTTAAAAGCCAAAAGTAAAATAATTTTCATTAAAAAACTCAGTATAAGCCGATGACCGGTATCGATGCATTGGAAAACACAAAAAAGAAACAAAAATATAAATATAAAATTTATAGTAAAAGCTACCACAAAAAAGAAAAGTGGTTGGTAAAAATTGTAAAATATTATTACACCTAAAAATAATCAAAAATTATAAAAAAACCAACCCTTCTCACCAATTAATTCAATTGTTTAAAAAAGTATAAAAACAATTAAAATTAAAGCAAAATAGTTTAAGACAAATTAATAATAATAATTTATGGCAACAATCAATGTTTCTACAGCGCCTAATTAACCGCCAAATTTCTCTATACGAGACCTAAACTTGTAAAATTGGAGTTTGGTATACCATGTAGACCATTTAGATAGACACCGCATCGGGAGCTTTCACCTAATCGGGAGCTTTTAAAGTGAGGTAGCTTTTGTTCTTATTTTGAAACGTTTGAAAAACATAACATCATGCTAACATCGCAATAAATAACGACACAACCCCTATAAATATAAAATTTAGGACAAGTTGAGACAATTCTACCACTCGATACCGACAAGAGAGCATCGTGATACTAAATTCATTTTATAAGTATAAATTTTTCACTTTTGCATTAACATAGACTTGATGTCCCTTCGGGACAATTTGTGAAGCTCAAATATTAAGAAATCCAATAATTTTACCAAAAATATGTCAGCCAACCTTAGTACTAACTAAAAATTACAATATACAAGAATTAGAAGAAAATACTTGGTTGATTTTAGGTATCAGATTCTTTAACTGTGACAATTAAATATCAAAATCAAGATCCAATTACAAAAATAATTTATAAAACTTCAATTCTGCAACTTACTATAACTTGTAGTGCATATATAGGAAATAAAAAAGTACAGCCAAAATCAATACAAATATCAGAATTAAAATCAAATTTCCATACAGTATCTGTACCTCATGATTGTTGTAAACATTTAACAGATAATGTAAAAGACTCAAAATTAAAACTTTTAAAATTAAATAATTTTAATACCGAAGATTTGGATATTGCACGCACAAACTTTATCAATATTGTTATGATTTAGATGACATTATAAATGAACCTTTTGTGAGTAAATATTTTTTCTTGGTTTACTTATTTTATTATTATTATAATCATAGTCCTTGTATTATTGTATATATTTTGTAAATGTAAAAGACGACGTAATTTCAAAATTAAAACTTAAACTTCAAATAATCAACCACCACAACCACCTCGAGCAAATAAAGTTTTAAAACAAATTGTTAAATATTTTTCAAGATGACGGCCCAGTGTAGGCATTCACGAAGACATAGAAGAAGAAGAGATTGAACAAAATTCTAATAACTTTGAAAAGGGTTATGTCTAAAAGTTGCTGCAAAATACAGCACCAACTTTTTTAAAAAGAGGGGAGTTGTTATATTAAAATCCACCCCTTATATTAAAATATTACAAGTCCTAACTACTACGCAATTATTGTAACCTTTATATTATTATTGATTATACACTTTATTTACCCTTATTTTTAGTAAAAGTAAAGATTATTTGTTTTGTTAATCTTGAAACTGCTGATTAATTATTTTCTGTTACATAAAGCGTAATTTAATAAAGATTGCTAACTTTATGAAATTTTATATATCTCTGCAAGGTTTTTTTTTGAATAATTTATGTCTTTATTTTTCTATAACGCAATATTGCAAAAGTTTTCGAAATCTAAACGTCAGCAGATTCAAAGATATAAAAGCCAACACTTGTAATACAAATCTAGTTTTTGCTTTACCGTAGTCACGCTAGTTGTCTCGTTGTAATTAATAAGAGAATACCAAGCTTGGTTATTCTCTCTAATAATTGTAAACGTATATATTTAATAAAGTTGTTCCGTTTTTTTAAAAAGTAATTTCTGGAAACGTTCACGTAACATGTATGTTTCTTCTCTCAATTCATGCAAGTTCCTGACTATCACTATAAAATTAATTAACCAAATTTTATTTTGTTTTCTCTTATACTTTTATTTTCAATTCCTCACTAAAACATTAAAAAATCCTCAAGAAATTCAGCAGTTTTTTGAAAACAATGCTTTTATATTTTCTTGGAATACTATGGCGCCAGGGATTTTATTATTCAATGGTTTTTTATTTTACTTGTATTTGAATTTTTTTACCTATTACTAAAGAGGTAAATATTTTAATACGCCCCTTTTTATGTTCAATTGAAAATATTTACAACTTCCTTAATTTTTTTCTATTTTGGTATATTTTTTAGAAATTTGTTTATACACAGTAATCATTATCGGAGGAATTTAGAGATATGATGACCTTCATGGTGATAAAACTGAAAATGGTCTGAAACATGAAACTAGGGTAGCACGTCTCGTAAAAAACATACATAAAAAACCATTCATAGATAAAAATAACCTCAGAGGTTCCAGACATGGTTCTTGAATGATGGGGAGAAACACAAGAAATATAACACAATATTGTGAAAGGTTGTCTCACTCCATAAGAACCATATTTATAATAAAATAGACTTACCGTTTGTACTTATTTTTAGTTGTGACATTTATGAGAAATTGTTAGAAACAGGAAGACATAATGCTGTAATGTTAAATGTTTCACCTAATTACGTGTTATTAATATGGTAGAGTCGTAGAATTTTTTTTTGTTAGTTAGTTGTTAGAGTAATCTTCTTATCGGAACAGAAATAATGTGAAACGTGTTGCTTTATCTATTTATTTTGACAGTAACATTTATTTTCATAAATATAGGGACGTTATCAAGACCAAAAAATAATTATTTTAAATTGAAAACATTATGTAACTAACATTTTTGCAGGAGCGGATTTAAATTAGATTGCGCCCTAGGCCGATGTGGCGCCCTTCTTGTTTTGTAATGGTAGATGTGAATAGATGTTAATAATTTAGCCAAGTCCTGCATCAAATTATCTATAACATTTATTCAATTCGATGAATCATATTTTACCAATAATAAAAAAATGTGTTGAAATTTTAGTAGTGAAATCTCTAGTTTAGGATGACCCAAAAAAACTGATTCATTTTTTTTTGAGTCTCGTACTCGTCTCGTGCTCTTTAAAAATCAGTATGATTGAGAGCAATTTTCAGAGGTCGCTCAAGAATTTTGAAAATCATAAAAATAAAAAAAAAATGTTTTTTCTCAAAATTTTGATCTTACTACAGCAATTGTTTTAAAATTAAAAAAAATTATCTGGCATTTTAGTTTAAAATATAAATATTCATAGGTCGACCAAGAATTTTGAAAATTTTATGGTATGGTAGGGTAGTGGCACCGGCAGTGGACCAGTACCCGGTAATTGACCAATTTTTTTTTAATGAGCAGAAATAAGGAATCTATAATGTTCCGTTGGCCGCCTATGGTTCTAAATTGTTAAAACGTATTTTGTCTAGTAGATGTCACAACTACACTTAAAGAAATGTGGGGTTAAATAGCCGCTGTCAGTTTTTATAAAAGTTTCCTCTTTGTGTGACAGTGAACAAATGATGTAGCAATAAGCATTGTAAGTAGACAACTTTTACTTATATCATCCGTTCATATTATACGTTTTATTTTCAAAGTATTTGATGTAATGGTTGCTAGATGAATGTAGTCAAGTATTTTTATAATATTTATAGTTGAGCGGTGTGTGTGTGTGTGTGTGTGTTTTTTTTAATTCATGTGGTCAACGCAACATCTGTTGAAGCGCAATAATTGACCCTTGGCTGTGTTCCAAAAAAATTAAAAGTTTTACTTCTTTATATGGTGGCTAAAACACTTTGTTTGTAAGGCCAAAAAGCAGAGATAAAAAAAAACTTTTATATGTTTTATAACTTTAAGGTATGTATGAAAGAAATGTTTTATTTAAAAAAAAATATTATTTTAAAACGATTCTAGTAGTTGACCACAGTTTTGTAGTGGTCAACTATTGGTTTTTTGTCATGGTCAATAACTGGTACATTAATCTTACTTTATTTGAGGTTATTTCCTCTGACACTACAGGTTTAGTAATATCCCTGTATTTTTCAGAAAAATGTCTGAAATTAAGAACAGGTTTCTTAAATACACACTAACACAATTGCAACGGTTTAAGCGACATTTCCAATAATGTTTGCACAATTCGGCAAGCAGAGAGACTGTACGGTGTCCCCCATTCCACATTTATCAATAAGTTAAAAGGGAGGTCTTCTTTAACAAGACAAATGAGTCCTCCTACCATACTAACTAAAGATTAGGAAGATATCTTAGTCAGGTGGCTGCTAGCAAGTCCTAAAAAGGAATTTTCTATGAACAAAACCACCCTTTGCGAAACTGTTAGAGATATTATTAAAAACGACAATCGCATTCAAAAATTTCGTGATGGTAAAAAGTGGTTTTCGGCATTTTGAAACGTCACCCGGAGATTTGTCAACGTCATGCAGAATCTATAAACGGAGCACGAGCATGTGTAACTGAGAGATCGATACGAGAGTGACATGCTTCTATTCGAACTTATTTAATTAAACAAAATGCTGAGGACATTTTAGATGATCCCACTAGAATTCTCAATTCCGACGAATTAGGATTAGCAACAAATCCAAAGACAGGTCTTGTGTTGGGCCCTTGAGGAATGAGAAATTTTTATGAAGTAAAATCTGGATCAGAGAAGGAGTGCATTACTGTTTTCTTTACAATTCTGCTGATGGACAAATTTATCCACCGATGATTGTATATTCGTATGAGATGATTCCAGCAGAAATTGTAAGAAACGCTACTCCTGACTGGGTAATTGATAGATTCTTTAACTTATCTAACAGCTCTAAACTGTCGATCAAAGAAAGGTTGGATGACCAGTGAGACATTCCTCAGTTATGTGTGTAATACCCTATTATCCTATTTACAACACAAAGGTATAAAGTTACCAATATTATATATACTTGATGAACATAAATCTCACCTTACATATAATTTGAGTACGTTTTGTTCGGATCATGGCAGAAACTAAAAAATCGAAAAAGAAAGGGAACAAAATAAAACACTCAGATAAAAGTGAATGTGAGAAATGGTAGGAAAGTGGCTCAAGTTTAGGTGATATATCAGAACATTTTCGCAGTGACAGTGAAAATGAACCACTCGCCAATGTATCGAAGAAACTGAAAAAAGCTATTTCAATAGGCGATTTTTATTTGGTTGCTTTTCCAGGAAAAAAATTCTATCATAACTATGCTTGCTTCGTACAAAATATTTATGACACATGTGAGGTTGAAGTACAGGCGTTTACTCCAATAGAATGGAATAATTTTTTTTTCAAGTCATTGAAAATGATATCAGTGCTGTAAATGCTGAGCAACTTGTTAAGAAACTAGAAGAACCAAGTGTTATAACAACCGAAATTCGTAGCAAAATTAGGTTCTCTAATGATGTTATTTAAATATTTTAGAAAAAATCAAGGGAAAAAATTATCATTTTTTTAAATCAACATTGAAATATTTTGCAGTTAACATGTTTTTAAGTTTTTGTATGAAAATTAGTTCCTGTTTTTTTTTTTAAATAAATATATAGTTTTGTGTAAAAACTTGTTTTATTTTATTTGATCAAGTGGTCACGGGGTAAAATTGTGGTCAAATACTAGTTCTCGCTGGTCAGTTACTGGTGATTTCAGACTTATTTTAATAATATTTTTTTTACAAAAACTTTTTTTAAGATTGCACATAATGTTTAAAATGCCAAAACTTGGCTTTTCTTGCATATAATAATAATAATAATAATAATAAGTTTATTTACCATATAAAGTGGGTTTGTACAAAACAAAGTAGGACTAAAAACTAAAGTTTTACATTCTCATTTAAGTGTACAAATAATTTTTTTAAGAAACCTAGTCTCTAATAAATAATAAATAAACTAAGAGAAACACAAAAGTAAACTAATTTACTTATCTGTGCATACCCTTGGGTATATAATACTCAAGGGAAAAGTGAATATGTATATTTTAGCTATGTTGCAATGTATTATAAAATTATATGTTTTGTTAATTTAATTAATTTTGCTTATCTATGATTGTTTTAATTATACAAGTATATTTTGATTTATAATATTGTAAATGAATGTCTTGGCCGACTATAGTAACCACATTTTAATTTTTTTTTTTTTTTTGAAAATTGAATATTTATTTATATTTTTTAAGATCCAGGGGCAAGCTATTATATATTCGACTTTCCAAGTAGGTATATAATTTTTGGCCAATGGTTTTTACACTTCGAGGTATTTGACAACTATACTGTTTTGCTCTGGTTCCATAATTATGTTCAATTTGTTTTATATTAGTTCTGTTTCTAAAGGTTTTGAGAGAGATTTTTTAAATAAAACAGTTGACGTGCGTCAAGTACCTGACACTCTTCATACAGTAAGGTGCTGAGGTAAGTTATATCTTTATTAAATATAATTCTAAGTATCCATTTTTGGACCGTATTTAATTGTTTTAAATAAGATTCGCTTACCCCTCTCCATTCAATAATACCATAAGACAGTAAAGATTGAACCAATGCAAAATAAATGATTTTTAGGTAACTAACGTCTAGGTAATTTTTCAGATATTTAAATCTAGATATCAGACCTCTTAGTTTTTTTGTCAAATTATTTACTTGTAAATCCCATCTCAAATGTCGATCGATTATGATTCCTAAATATTTCACTGAGGTAACTTCTGGTATTTCTATATTTGCATCAATATTAAGTGGACCTAACTTTGGTAAGTGATTATAATAACTAGTAAATGGCAAGTAATTAGTTTTATAATAGTTTATCGTAAGCAAGTTATACAAACCATTTTTTTATGTTTTTAAAATCATTTTCTGCAATTTTTTTTAAGTTCTGCCATGTATCTGCTTTATACAATATGACAGTATCGTCCGCGAAACTTACCATTGTGCCCGCAACTTTGAGGGACAGTAACTGGTTGATGTATAAAGTGAACAGTACAGGTCCTAGGACTGTTCCTTGCGGAACACCGTATTTGACAGATTTGGGTGTGCTTATAAATTCATCTATTTTTACATATTGTATCATGTCTGTCAAATAACTCTCAAATAAATTCAGAACATTTCCTCGAATACCATAGTCTTTCAGTTTAGTTAGTAACTTTTTTGTGACACAGTATCGAAGGCTTTCGCTAAGTCAGTTGAAGCTTTACGTTTTTCTTTACAATCAGCTTACGTGACTATGGACAAAATATTATACAAGATACAAAATTCATAACAATTGTTTTTTAATTAAATATTCATGAATTGGAATAAAAAATATATATAAAAATATTTTTTCTTGTGTCTCGTATTCTATTTTTTTCATATTTTTATGATTTTCAAAATCTTGCAAAATTTTTCATACGAGATTAGAAAAAAAAACAAAATTAATCCATTTTTTTTTGTTGGGTCACCCTATTGGTATGATTAAACATGGTGAATTAATATATTTTTTTATTACTAAGTAACAAACAAACGTTACATTTATATTTTTAATGAATAATATAAAAACAATTTAGTATTACAAATAGATGATGTGCTATGCTTAAGAGTAATTTTTTTTTTTAACTTTTTGTTTAATATTTTAGATTTTAATGATTTTGAATTTAAGTCATCTTTAAAGTTTTAGTCGCTTTTAAAATTTTGATGGATATTCATTTGTATTTTGAAATTTTTTTCGTCCAATATTTAGGTTTTATTATTTTGTAGGTCAACATTTTTTGTATACAAATCAAATTAATTAAATCATCCCACTCTAAAAAAATGCGTGTACCTGTATAACCGTTCAAACTTTTTGATCAAATTTTTTTCTCCTTTTGTTGAAAAACTTATAATTATGCCTCATATGTAGTAAAAACATAAAATAAAACTTTACAGTTTTACATTATGTTCTAAATCAAATATAGAATATAAAAATTTCAACTCGCTACCCTTAAATATCACATTTTGAAACAACGTTCTTATTTAATTGCGTATATCGATACTTGAGTGACATTTATGAGAAATTAGAACAGGAAGACTTGATGCTATAAAGTTAAATGTATCGTCTAATTATGTGTTATTATTGATAATACGGTAGACTTTTTTTTAGTTTTATGAATAGTCGACTTATGGGAACCAAAATAATGTTAATCGTGTTGTTTTATTCATTTATTTTGACTAACGTTTATTTTTATAAATATAGGGACATTAACAATATCTAGAAATAATTATTTAGATGATAATATCTACTTTATTTTTAGTTACTAAAACTTCCATGTACGAGTATAATGGTCTAGCATAGTAAATATTACATTACATATATTTTTAATTATATGTTACATACGGTTGCTAACTATTATCCTGGAATTTAAAGGTATGCTGAATATGAAGCAATTTATCATGTTCTAATAATTTATTTACAATCTCCGCTCTAGTTCACTAACAGCGGAAATTCACTTTTTTCACAAATAAAATAACTTTTACCTTTTTTAGTTTTCATCTTTTCCTTATACATATACCGCAAATATTTTAATTATAGGAGTGTATTTCTAAACAGTTCAGAAACTCCAAAATATAAGTATTTTTAGGACGGTCGACAATGAATATATTTTTAATTTCCGTTTTACGTTTCATCCACACAATAAATTTAGAGGTATGTAAAATTCTTGAGCTTTTTAAATTATTGTTGCCGATGTTTCAACAAAAAAAATTTCATCTTCAGAACAAAATAATTTAAAACTAGGACTTCATCATCGACATCAGTTCCAAAAAAGAACACGCAATTAATATATAAAATAAACAATGTAAAGTGGCGGCAAACGATATAGTAGATGACGAAGCGGCCGTGGTAAGACATTCCGAGAGCAAGCCGGCACATCTCTCTCGCTTTAACCGACGGGACCCTGGATGACTGCACATCTCGCTTCGCTTTTTCCCTTTACTATATAAGGTGCTGCTATCTGTCAACTAGGTTGGTACCATCATGAGATGATTAAAATAATAATTTTTATCATTATTCTATCAACACTTAATTTACAAATAGTAATAAACACTAGAAATACTAAAAAATACTAATAATACCTAAATAAGGTACAAAGTCATGAACTTCTCACCACATTTAATTGATGATTAAATAAAGTTGCCACACACACTTCTTGGTGATTTATAAATTTATATCACACAAAGAGAAGTAATTAAGCTTTAATTGCGTTTGCCCACTGGTAAAAATTTTTATTAAATAAATGAAAAACCTTCTTGAGGCCACAGTGTATGCCATACGCAGACCGGTTTCTGGTTTTTGCCGGTGCGAAGTATATACTCGCCACAACCACACAGACGAGTTCAGAATCACAAGTTTCTACGTGAAAGTAGAGTTCCAATGAATCAATAATAACTCCATCTACCAGTGTCAATCGCAATATAATAATAGAATTGAAAAATGCTCCGACAAAGCTATCTTTACTAATAAGGTATAATTAAAATTAAAATACCAAAATATTCCAACAGAGAGGGTAAAATTAAAAAGAAATTATGACGTCACAGATCAAAACCAAAATGTGAAAAAAAATTGTATGTCAAAAAATAAGATTGATGTTTCAGCGTTTTTCAAAATATCATTTAATAACAATATTGTAAATATTGTGCGGAACTAAGTCACCATATTGTATAAATGATCGAAACATTTTATTTATTAATGGAGCACCGTAAATGAATGTGCCTAGAGTGCTGTTGTATGTAAATCCGTCTCTGGGAATCTGTTAGTTACCAGCCAGAATCGTCAATCAAATAGTGAATCTAACGTATGTAACATATTGGCAAAATTTTTCCCGTTTGTTCCATGCATTTAAAATTATTTTACAGGTTCGCCGAAAATTGCTTTCTATCGAAACACAAGGGCCGTTATCTGTGGTTGAAATGTTTTTTTATTGCCATTATATGTACTAATTTCCCCTAATAATATAATTTTAAGGATACGTAATACGTATTTTATTACTAACGTTTAAAAAAATGTCCAAATATTTTGTTCTAACGTGTATAACAAAAGCTTGTAATGAAATTTGGTATACCTGTTATTAATGATACAAAGATATCAACTGGCATACTGCCAAAAAATGTTCAATAGGAGACAAAATTTTTTTGGGGATGCTTGGGGCACCTCAAAGAGTTGTCCCAAAAATTTGCGATTTTCCACCTGAACATGCCTACACTTTGGCATACCTGCCGTTTCCCAAATCTGAAAAACTTGCTTTCCACTCCACCTTTGTTCACGATAGTGTTGTGTTCTGTATTGTTTTTACATTCTATTCAGTAATTGTGCCTTTGTTTGAATTACATCTGTTTATATTTTGTGACTGGTATAAACTACACATACACTTGTTTATATTATTTATTTATCAATAGAAGTAATAGAAATGTGGTTACAAACAAGTATTAAAATAAAATAAATAAATTCTAAGAAAAGGAAGAATTGTTGTAGAGATAAAATACTAAGCCTAAAAAACTCAAACACATAAATTAAATGATCTTCTTTATTTTATAATAATGGTATCAAAATTATAGTCTAGACCCTGGGCAATTTCCGTAAATGTGCGTAAATTCCGGGACCGGTTTCCCGATCCTATCTTCCCATTTGTAGTATGCGTGCGCAGCGAGATGTAGACCGTATTCCCCAATTGACATGCAGTTTGTCTACAAACGTCGTAGTGCGTAAATATGTAGTTGGCGCGAGGATAAATATAAATAGTAACAACTGTCAGCAATGTCACGAAGGACGCGAAAAATTAGTACGTATGAATTTGGGTTGACAAAGCCGTGCATATTAAGGACCTATGTGTATTTAAGTGCTATTCGGAGTACATCTCCACTGTTAATATGTCATAGTTGAAAATAACATAAGACGTTAAGAACAAAAGTTATTAATAATACTAATTTAGTTTAGAACAGTTATTTGTGACTTCAGAGCACTCTCAACTTGCCAAAACAATTTTTAAAAATTCTAAATAATATATTAATTTATTGAAAAAAGGGGCAATTCTAACGAAATAAATTTATGTTTCTGAAATTCTGTAAGGAGGCGGCGCAAGTTGCATTCTAAACAACTGTTTTAATATAATTTTTTTCATATCCTGAAAAATAAAAATGGTTTATTAGTGACGTTTTTACCCGTATAACATCTATCAACTCATTAACTAATATATCTTAGTTTTACATCAAGCAGGACTAAGTTCCCAAGTACCTTTCCAAAATTCGACAATTTGTTGTCCATTACACCTCTTATTACATCAATCTTGGGACACAGCGTATGTGTAAAGCTTTTTACGATCCACGTATCCCAATATGACTCATGTAACTTGTCTAGCCCATGCCTTGCAATACTAATGCCTTGATCACAGTACAGGAGATTTCATGAAATAATAAGACACTCGAGGTATGTATTTGGAGTGTTTCATAAAAATGATTGTTACTGTCTCTTACTTCATATGCCGACCCTGGACGCAGGGAAATTGTCCGGTGTCTAGTTATATTATTCAAACTTTACTAACTCAAATTTTTCGAATTTATTCGTTGAAATTAATTACTGTGTTCTTGAGAGAAGACTATTTATGTATTTTATGTTGTATTTATTTCAATCTATGTCTTCTGCCAGTTTTTTGTTTGTTTAATGTATTATTATTACTGATTAGTGATTATGAAAAAGAAACTCTCAACTAGATCTAAAGATGTTAATAAATATAGCGGAACGCCGACTAATTTTAAAAAAGTAGTTTTTCACTGAGTTGTAATATCAATAATAATAATAATTCATTTTAAAGTTTTAAAATGTGTTAGTAATAAATAAAATGTAATTTTCTAATACAAAATATAAAGTAATTATTTTTGCGTGCATCTCTGCAAATAGTGTTCATCAGTGCTGCAAGGATAGACCTGTTAGAATCTTTAATCTACGAGACTTATTATTATAGTAGATCAGAGGTCCTCGCTGGCATTGAAACCATATAATTTTAATAAATTTATTCGCTCAAATTCTCGATATATTCGTCAAAATCCATACACTACACATCATGTGCAACAATATATGTGTGCATATTAAACTTCGGTTTATTATACAAAAATAATTAAAAACAAAACATTCAACCGAAAGTAAATATGCACGATTATTATGCACACGTTCAAAAATTATGTTGTTGATTTTAAATTAAATTAAACCTGTTCATTTCGGAAACAAAAGTGCTGTAGAAAATCAAATTTCAACTTTTAATCATCAACAATATTTCATTTTTCACAATAATCATTTTTTGAATAGAAAAAAAGCATTTTTTCAAAAAACAGTCTCTGACTGATCCTTTTGGCACAGAGGTTTATTTATCAATTTTTCAAAATAATAGCTTAATACCCAAAGAAGGTGAGAAAATATCGATTATCTCTCATATCAGTGGCGACAAAGATAATTTGTTCAAATAATAAATTAACATTTGCTAATATCAAGTACGTAAGTACTGAGAGAAATATAATCATGCAAATTGAAAAAACTTACAGGTCCTTTCATCTAATGAGACTTTAATTACGTTAAATATATAAATAATTTGTATATTTAATAACAATATTAAAATGGCAATTAATTACAAATCCTATTTCTTTTCTTGGATTGTATCAAATTTGTTTTTCACATTCACCGTTTTTCCACAATCGAATAATCAAGTACTTTAGTTTATTTACGTTTGTTTTATTTATTATCGTTTACTTATTATTGGGGCGCGCAAAAAATTTCCCCGGGGAAGGGGGGGTACCCGAAATTAACTAAAACAAGGAAAAATAAACTGTTATAATTTATAACAATGTATGTAAAACTTACCCTGAACTAGCTTGCTTATCAATTATTGTAATATTACCCCAAAAGTTGCGCACCACCTTGAAGTTACATTTTCTAGGGATGTAATAGTTTGTTAGAAAAATGTTTATTAACTTTTTTTGTCTCACTTAAGAAACTACAAGCAATTTAAAATTAGAAAAAAGGCAATACTTGCTGTTTAATATATACTCGACTCATTTTAACAATAATATGCATTGCTTTATTATAATAAATGTTAAACATTCTGCTCGTTTGCATCTGGACATATGTTGGCTCTCACGAAGTTTTCGTGCACTTACTGGAGCATTTCAGGACTCACGGTAGTAACTATATCCTAATTATTAAAATGAAAATTTTATTCATGATTTTTAACCTGCAAAGCAGTAATAATCTAAGTTTTCTACATTTTAAACTTTTCAATGCAATGAATTATACATACAAAACAATCCTTGATGTGAAATAACCTTAATAATCCTTAAATTTAAGACTGTATTTGTACCTCCTATGAAGTCCTGTATCTCAGAAAATAATGGACATATTTTTTTTATTTTTTTTTGTCGCTGTTCCTAATATTGTGCCTCCAAGGTGTAGCGTGACATTGGGACACCCTATATAATACATAAATATATTATTAGTATTATTTTTATCATATCATGTTTTACTTCACAGGACTTAATGTATATATGATTTTATTCATAGATCTATATTTAAATACATATAAAATCCGTTTCAGTTTATTGTACGTCTTATTATTGCCTTGGTACCATAAAGGCTTCTAGCTAAAGGTTAATTTTTTCCAATTATTTCAATATTCTTATCTTTAAATCATTATGGTATCATGTCATAACGTTTATCTGTAAATTGTCACTCATTAACGTCTTGTTAAATAATACACTATCATTTGACAGCGACATTTATAAATTAATACAATTATTTTACAAACTTTTTACAAACATATGATATATGATAATTTATTATGAATCAAGAACAAGATTATTAAATCATTCAAAATTCGCCATAATTAATTTGCAATTTTGTTTTCGTTGCCTTTTATTATAATTTAATATACAATCACAGCTTATATTTGTATTTTACAATAAAATAGAACATAATTAATTTCTTTAGATTAAAATTTACAAACCTTGTTTTTTTTTGGTCCAGTAAAGAGAAAAGTCTTTAGGAGAAACAGATAAAAAAAATGTATCGCAGATTACCCAGTTAATTTTATTTCTATATCAAAACGGCAATTTGACAAAAATATTATGTATGATGGAGAAATTAATTAATTAATTAATTAATCGCTAAAAAATACCCAATTAAAGACAGGATGATTATATAAGCAACAGTTAGAAACTACACAAAAGACTGCTTATTAGACATTTAAAAAAAAATTTTGTCCATTTCCTCATATGGTAATGGAGTTATGGTAATGCTTTATATTACAAACAGAAATAAAAAGAACCTATCACGACTTTGCTCTTTTAGGATACCAGAGTACAATGTTCTACATTAGTAGTAATTAATAATAATGTGGCAAGTCCTCATTGGTGTCGCCTTCAAAATGTCCAGTGGAGGTAGAGCAAAATTTTTTAGACTAATTTTGAATTAGTGTATAGTTGACTGAAAAAATGCAATAAAATTTATTTGTGAATGTCATCTTAGTATTTTTTAAACATTATTTATCATTGCAGTTTATTGATTTTCATTATAAGACCTACCTCTCCATATATTAATAAAAAATATTCATTATCTGCCAAAAGACAGGGGGAGCCCTGCCCCTATGACGATGCCCGCGCCAATTTAAATACTGCGTATGAAATACTGATGATATGTTAACACTTCATGGGGTTAGATTTACTTATAAAGCGATGATGGTACTGAACTATCTATCCACCTTCCCAATAAAAAAAGTTAGTAGTTTAGCATGTTATAAATGGCATGCTACAGTTCTTTGACTAGAAGAACGTAGAATTAAGTACGACACCAAATACATTTTCGAGAAAATTTAGTCTTGCCACCAAATATATTTCGAAGAAAATATTGGTTGGTTGCTTGCTGATTATTGCGATGTCGCAATGAGATACATAAAATAAATAATATCTTCGTAATATACCGGGAAAAAGAATTAAAACCGAAATTGAATTATAAATTTATTGATTTATAATAAGAATTTGAAATGTCTGGAGAATTCACTCGATTACATATCAGTTATCGATAGACATCATTTGTTAAAATATCCCAAACGAATGAATAAGAGTTGCAATTATTTGAAAATGCTTCATCACAAGAATAAAATTAAGTTAGATGACCAACATATCGGATGACGATGTCCAATTCATCTGCTTCAGTAAAAAAATATAATTGGAGTTAGCTAAACTGGGTATAGAATGACCATTGACCCTGTCCAATTTATCTGTTGTAAAAGTTAATATTATTTTATCATTCAATTTTTATTTCTTTATTTCCAAATACACTACCCAATAGAATACGTTCCAATTACAGGGTAAGGAAAAATACATAATTTTACATGTACACAGAATATTAGTAAATAAACACTAAAATGTTAAAGACCACCTCAGTGATAACAATCAATGTAAATGAAGTTCTTATATCAAATAGACTAAAACTAAAAAAGTTGTCATGGATATATTTTACCCATAACATACACCAGCAAACAAGTTTCTTCTCGGAGTAAGTAGATAATAAGTATTCTAAAGTTTGTTTGTATTGATGGTATGCGAATGTACAGTTAATTTTAGTTAGTTGTAAGAGTTCTGGATATTTTATTTAATTTTTTGAGAATTTTGGAGCTGACGAACGCACACACAAGATTACTTTAAGCATAAAGAGTTATGATATTTTATGTTTATTTATTGTTTAAATATTATTTTTTACAAAAAATACTGAGTGTTCTATTAATATTTAAATTACAATTACACTTTTTTTTAAATCTGCCGTAAATTACGTTACTTACTGTTACTAAGATTTTCGTTGAAGCATGGAGTCATTAAATCATCAGAAATTACAATAATTAAAATCTAGAAAACTGGTCTATAAAAAAAAATTTTTTTGAATTGTGGAAGAAATTTATAAGAAGTGTGCTGTGAAAGTGTGCATAATGAAGAAAGAAATGAATGAATTAAAGGAAATGCCTATCTGTATATTCTCAGTAATATAGCTATGAACTGTGTAAGTATTTGTAATATATACCATTCATACTGAGGTCACACAAAGCGCTATGCACGCGATGTTTGCTATGCATACGAAAAATATCTTATTTGACAATATTAGTGGCCACACAGAGCTGCGTATGCTATGCACGTTTTGTTTTATTCGCTATCTTAGCAAATCTTGGAGTGTCCGATTTCCGGCTATATTTTGAAGCATAGCTGACGACGCCCATGCCTAGTAGACACCCATCGGTATTTGTTACATACAGCTGGCAATAGTAAACTATTTTTTCATCAAATTTTACCGTGCATAATTTTAATAATATAATATGCCTCTCCTAGAGCAATTAATTGAAAAAGTAAGTACTCATGCCCATAGAATAAAACCCTTGAAGAATATCGAAACCAACACAATCGTAATAATAATACTTGGAAGAGAATTTCCGGAATATTGGGAAACCCGTTAAATACATTTCTAATTTTATTTATTTTTTAAAAACTGAATTCACCAAAGTCTCCCCTTTTTTATATTTACTTCGTAACACTCACTTTCTTTTGCGTTTAGACAATAGAAATAACAACAAAACTTCATCTTCAGTATCATCGCTCTCCCAGGACAAACTACCCTCCAACATTTTGCAGTAAACTAACGAGTTCCGTACAAATCATGGCCTCCAGTGTGACCAATTGGCGGAACGAACATAGCAAACATCGCGAACATAGCATGTGTATCATACAGTAGCGATCTGTGTGGCCTCAGCATCAACGGCTAGGGGCACACAAAATTATAAAGAAAATTTAATGTCCCTGTAACTCTACATAATCCAACAACTACTGTCAGAGGGATATTCAAAAATATATCTGTACTTTTAACGAATATATTGCTGCACCGATTCAATGTATTAGTCTAAGCAATATCGTGCAAATTCGACAATGAAAGGTTACCGTCAGCCAGTCGGTAATCAAAGAGACTATATGAGTACTATACTTCTTTCTCTTTTGAAATTTTTTGGTATGGCAGATGGATACAGTGGGGGAAATTTTTTTTTTAATCGAATGGTCCGCATAGGTAGTTAGTATATGTACTCCTCATACTCCAATTACGCTGGCAGACAAAACTTCAGGTGGGCGCGGGGTAACCGGATATTGAAAAAAGAAATTTTTAGTTACCGGACCAAACCTAGCGCAAAATGTTTGTTTTGGTGTGTACAGTACTGTAGTGTGTATTGTACTGTAGTGACAGATATTCGGTCGG
This sequence comes from Rhamnusium bicolor, assembly GCA_029963845.1. Lineage (NCBI taxonomy): Eukaryota > Metazoa > Arthropoda > Insecta > Coleoptera > Cerambycidae > Rhamnusium > Rhamnusium bicolor. The sequence continues at coordinate 337,336 of JANEYF010000641.1, read as the reverse complement.
TCGGTTTTTGAGCAATTTGCCATCAAAGTGGCGAAAAAATGGATCAAAATTTGAAATGTTGATAGAAATTTGAGCTAACGCTTTAAGGGGTGCTATGGGGGGGTTAAATATGGCAAAAATGTCTGTCAGCCAAAGTTAGGGTTTTTTAGTGCCTTGTGGACCATAAGCTGGCTGGGCAGAAGTTTTTTAAATTATAACTATTTTTTTCAACATTTCAAATTTTGATCCATTTTCGCCACTTTGATGGCAAATTGCTCAAAACCGACCGACAGAAATATCTGCCACTAAAGTAGAGTACTGTACACACCAAAACAAACATTTTGCGCTAGGTTTGGTCCGGTAACTTTCAATTTTCGTTTACCGCGCACCGACCGGAAGTTTTGTCTGCCAGCGTAATTGGGGGTATGTGGAGTACATATACTAACTGTCTATGTGGACAAGTATCGGAAACATTCGATGAAAAAAAATGTTCCCCCCCACCGTATCCGGCCATCATACCAAAAAAATTTCAAAAGAGAAAAAGTATGGTACTCATCTATAGTCTCTTTGATTACCGAGACGGTAGCCTTTCATCGTCGAATTTGCGTGCTATTGCTTAGACTATATGTCTATCAACGATTTTACTCAAAATTTACCTCAAGGTTGAATTTCATACTTAGTGTAAATTAAAACGTACTGGTTGGATAAAAATCCAGATTTGTTTGGAATGATGTGTATAACATGGAAAAACTTTATGTATTACCAGGAATACAAATTATCACATTGTATGAACAGTTAGGTTCAAAAAAGGGATAATTTAACAGAACCGACTTACTTCAAGAGGCTGGGGATTAAATCTAATCTGCTTACTAGTTGAGCAAATAACTAATTTACTGTTAATTTATTGGTAAAATTTTTTTAATAAGATACCATCTGTGATAAGATGTTACCAACTTTTTTCCATACTGATTCCCCACTCTGTAAGATTTAATGAATTGTCTTGATATGTCTGAATTAGTTAAAATACGCAGTGGGAGTGCTGACGTGTAGCAGTAGAAGTTGGAGGTAGTTTAGACAACAGCACAGTATTGCTTATTTACAAGCAAGTTTCACTGATCACTACAATTGATGATTTCATGCAGCTGCAAATTAGAATGTGGAAAATATGCGGTTGTGCCAAAGTTGATTAAGTTGTCAATCAACAATGTGTTCCCATTACCATGGTCAGGCCTGTCTAAATGTTGAAAGCGACACTATCGAAGACGATGATAACGTCGAAACTAACATACCATGATTTGCTTGATTTTGAATACACCGAACTGGACCAGTTGATTAGAGATATAGGAGAAACAACTTAAAACATAACGCACCAACAACTCAGCCTCAAGGGTAGTGCAGAAATGAGTTTGAAATACAAAGTGTACAGTTCTTGTAACAATATTGAAAATTGTGCGAAAAATGTAAAAACGAAAAAGGTTGTGGACGTGTTTAATAAACAATTTCTCGTTCAACAATCTAAATCTTCTTCATTTCTTTTTGTACAATGAGTTTATTTAGAATATTTGAATTAAATTTTTTTTAGTGTTCTAATTTACCATCTGTATTTCCAGAAAAAGTAATAATATAATGAGTGGGTATTACAAAAGCATTCTCTCAAACCTAACATGATAATAATAGAAAATACCTATAGATCTTTATATTTTATACTGTCTGAACGTGTTAGGATAAAAGTTTTAGGCATATAATGAATCAAAAATAACACTTTCAATACATTTTATCATAGAAACTATTAAAACAACTATTCAGTCTAGGAGCAAGAACTGCAAAGCAAAAAAAATATTGAGATGAAACAATATTAACCCACCAAAAAGGAAAATATTCACACTCAAGAAATGATTTCCTCCAGTTATAATAAGAAAAAAAATTGAAAATCATTAGTTCGATATATGTATACATATCTACTTTAATTTTTTTTGAACTCATCTGTAATTTAACATGAAAATTACTGTTAAATTCTCTCAATTGTAGCAAATTGTGATGTATTTATTAAAATGGTAAATCGATAAATGTGTATTCAGTATATTGGGGATATTTCAATTATTTCAATTTATACTAACTCTTAAGTCAACAAATTATTCAATAAACCAATTCAATAATAATTAATAAATACGAAGTTTGAAAAAACTTAGTTACATATTAAATAAATGTGTTGAGATGGTAGTTTATAGATCTACTCGTATATATCAAATTAAAGAAAGTTATTTACGTATACTGCATTCTTAGTAAACCTTTCATTTCTTTTAGTAAGAAATAAAATTTCCGTTTTTTTTGTATGTAAGTATATTGAAATTAGAAAATCTAGATATACATATACGTGTTTGATAATGCAATTAAAAAAAACATTTATTTACACATCTATTTTAATTATAATAACATTCGTCAAGGAAAGACCAGTCTGCATCTAATTAAAAAACAGTTTAAAATATATTTATTAAAAACAAACAAACAAATCTCAGATCTAATTTACAGTAGAATAGATTCGCAACCATGCATTACACATAAAACTATAAAATGTTCAGGATAATCAATAAAGTAATAAAAACTAATCCAAACAAAATAATATTTTAACACAATATTAATTTCTCTTTAACATTCCTTTATTATTATTAAAGCACTTTATGGAATAACAATTAGATCAGAGATGAAGTTTGTATAATTAAAAAGAAATTTTTTCCATTATTTTTTAAATTTGTTAAGTAAGTTAAGTAAATTACCAAATACCTATTATTTAGGAAAAAATAATTTAGTTTAATTTTATTGACAAATAAGGTTGGGCACTTTCACTTTATATACAAACGAGATTCACTCTTTTATGGTTTTTTTTCAAAATATTTGTATAATGCAATAGCTGCAAAATGTGATTAAGGCGTTGTCACATTCGCATCTGCCGTATATCAGATTTGGTTATAGAATGATTTAAAACAACAAAATAATGTGAACCTTATTCTATAATTCGATATAGGTCCTAATTGATCAAACTGGTCCTATGTGTTTATCCTGAAATATGGCTCCAGTATTTGATCCATGAAACACACGGAATTGTCATGAACTAAACCATGCTCACAATTCTACGTAACGAAAAACAAGTTGTTTATATAGAGAAGAGAAGAAACTGAGTGGGCGAAAATAAGTATCCTTGTGGAACATCAGATTTGGTGGAGAGAGTTTCTGACGATATTTCACTAACTTCAACGGAAAACCAGCGTATGGTAATAGGTTTAGAATATATTTTCTTCACACTGTATCCTTGCGTTGCCTTGAAAGTATCAAAAGCTATCAATTTGGAGTCTTCAAATCTTACATTTGGGACAATCTTGGATTAGAAGATATCTTTTTTGTAGGAAAAATTAATGAGCCAGCAACTAAAGCCTAGCTTATGTAGAAATTTCGCTTCCGTTAGTGAATTAAGTTATTTGTTTATTTTTATTTTTTATTTTGATGCAGTTAAAGTTGTTATTGGCTTTAGAGCATTTTCATGGCTTCATGCTTCAGTTAGCTTGATTTGTATACCCAACATAATAGTGTACCGTTACAGAAAAAATTACAGAAGTAATAACTTCTATAATACACCGTGAATTTGCACCACAAAAAGGTAGAAGCAACAAATATACTTTTCAGCAGTTGATGAATATGATTTGAGCCACTTTACCTCATAATTTCTTTATTTTAGTCTTCTTAGTGACAAGAAAGTTCATTGCAGACATAAACACAAGCATCATATTGGAGATCATGTGAATAAAGTTCTAGTATTCAACACTTTAATTTTGTCTCTTTGAAGCTTAATATAATAGACATATAACTAAAACTGACCAAGGTGGCTGGAGTACAGCCACGGTCTTGCGCTGGCGTCAGTCGTGCCGATTTTGAAGTGATTTACGCTGCAGTCTTATTTGAAAGGTTAATGCGTGAGGTTGTACCTACAAATTATACATAAAGTGAAACGCGCCAAATGGTAAAAAACGACCGTAAGCGGATACAGTGAATAAATCGGTGAATTTCTGGATTTATTCTATGACGGATGCAAAATAATTTGTAAAGTTTGCAATCAAGACTTAATGTGCTGGCACAAAATAGATTGTCGTCGTCATATCAATACCGTGCAACATCAAAATAAAAAAAATGGCATGCCCTTGACAACTCAGTTTATGTTTGATTTATTGTTAATGTTAATAGACTGTAATATTCCGCTACACATACTGGATAAACAACCATTTCGGGAGTTTTGGAATAAATACAATCCCCAGGTGAACTTACCAAGTCGTACATCGTTACGTAGATATATTCCAGCTGTTCGTGAAGACATTGTAAATAGGATTAAATGTGGATTAAAAAATACACGGCTCTGGTTATGTATTGACGAGATGACAGATTGTAAATAAATTCTATTTTAAATATTATAGTACGTGTACTGGACCCTCTTAAACCAACATTTCCACTTTTACTAGCTAGTAAAAGACTAACTGCGTGTACTGGCGAAATAATTACGCGTGTGGTGTTGGAGACATTCGAAAAATTTGAACTTTCAACAAGTCAAGTATTGATGTTTGTGACTGATGGTGCCGCGACAATGCGCGTGGTAGGCCGTTCTCTTCAAAGAGACAATTGTAGGTTTTTACATGTTACGTGTAAAGTGCATGCGTTACATCTTGTGGCAGAAACGATTCGAAAATGTTTTCCAGAGGTAGATGCATTAATAGCAAATACAAAAAAAGTATTTCTCAAATCTCCTAAACGGCTTCGAGCATTTCACTGACAGTGTCCTGGTATCCCTGAACCACCAGAGCCGATTCTTACACGTTGGGGAACGTGGTTGAAAGCGGCTTTTTATTATGCTGAATATTTTCAACAAATAAAAGCTGTGATACTACAGTTCAACCCTAACGAGGCTGCAGCTATTAGGGAAAGCCAGACAAGCTTTCAAGACGTTTCCCTTGAAACAGATTTAAAAACCATTAATAACAATTATAGAGGACTACACGACGAAATATAAAAATTGCAAAATAGTTCGTTGTCGTTAGTGGAATCGCTGTAAATAGTGGACGACGTAAATACACAGCTACAGGCTATAAATGACGCAAAAAATAATCGCGTTAGTGAAAAATTCGAGAGTGTATTACAGAAAGATCCTGATTTTAGCAAATTAAGACAAATTTGTGATGATGCATCTACAACTTCGTTAAGTGAGTTCACAGATTGTTTTACTTAGGCCTGTATTACATCCGTAGATGTCGAACGGTCATTTTCAAAATACAAACATATTTTTTCACCAAAGCGAACATCGCTGACGGAGACAGCTGTAGAAACATACCTGATGCTATTATACTATAGATCTTCCCCACTTTGTGATGACGACAACCAAACTACTTCATAAATCTGCTTAAAAGGGTGAGTTTTATACATTTTTTTATAAAATGTAACATTATTGTTAAAATTTATTTCCATTTATTGTACTTATTCAAGTATTATCATATGATGTAAACATATGAGTCATATGACGGCTCTGTCGGCCAGGTGACCTCGGCCAGCTTTACATATAACAAATACAAGATATTGGTCTTGATAGTATCTTACGTAGAGATTAGACTACTTAGACCCAGAATTTATTCATCAAGGAGTTAAGTAACATCTTAAAAGACTAAAGGTGCGTTGGAACCACGGTACTAATTATTGGTCTTCAGCCGAAGGATTGAGGTCATAAAGCTGTGCTTTTGGAGTTACCAGGTCAGTCATATTATCAGTGACTTTTATTTACCACTCTGTTAAATATTGAGGATTTCTGTTTTTCTTTGCCAAAATGATAAATGTAGTGTAAGTATACTACCGAAATTAGTAATCCTATTTGACAATTATTATTGTTATGAAATTTTCCATCTACCCAACTAAATACTATATAAAAATATGAATATATTTCATATCTATGGAAAGTATGTCACTTTTATATTAATGATAAAATTAACAAGTGTTTGCTAAATTCAAAACTCTACTGGTGAAAGGAAAAATATTTATATTTACGAATAATTTGTTCATAAATAAATCACAATCACACGCAACTTGATAGTTAAGCAACACATTATTTTTGTATTCATACGTTTTAAATACGTATAATAATATGCAAAATAAATGCGATAATGCATAAAATCTGACCATAGCAACATTTGTATTAGAGCTACCAAACAGGTGACGAAATAAAAAAATATATGCAAATTTGATGATAATATTTTGTATCCATACATTTAACACATTTTTAAAATCGAAATATGAAAACTGACATCGTTGTACCACAAGAGAATATGATAACAACCAGTAGTACTGGAAATAGTGCAGGGTACGACAGTGATTATATCCAGTTTATAACTGTTTTGGGAATGGACGGAAATTGTAACCAGTATAAGAACTTCTTATAAAGGTTTCGTCGATCCTCAGCAACTTGATTAGTTGATGCTGAAGCGACATTACAGCTCTCAAGAAGTATGAAGGCTGAAAATCTACAGCGCTTGCAGAAAGCTATATAGTACACTGAAAAACCGACAAAAACGTTTCAAAAAATTTTTTTACGATACAACCACATGGGACCTTCACAGAATAATAGATTAGGCCCTTGGCCATCTAAAATGGCAAATTACAACATTTTTTGGGAGGTCCAACTTTTTTATTATGAAAAATGTCATAAATCTGTCAAAATTAATTTTTCGTACTTCTTCACACATCCTCACGATATCTCCGGAACCAATTGAGATAATCAAGTTTTTTTTTTTAGTCGATAAAGGAAACGTGAGCGGAGGTGACTGAATTAATTTAGTCTTTATGGAAAACCTTGTTTTTTATAAAATTAGTTAATACTTTAACATTTATTTTTCTTGCAGTACTTTTTTCAGTAAGCGAAAAACTTTTGTTTTAAGGAATTTTTTTGCCACAGTATATGCATACGGAATAAAATTAACACATCAAGGAAGTTTTTTAAAAAAAACCGCAATACTCTACGACTTGTACGTTTCAAGTTATTGTTATTTGAAATTAAGTTTCTGCGGGCAGGATATCTCCCCCGGTTCTACTGTGCTTTAATCAGTGTGCTAAGCATGTTGTGGGTGCATACTATTAAGTATTATTTTTGACATATCTTTAATATAAATTTTATTTTCATAAGCACTTAGGTTTTACTTATCATTATTTACATTGCACATTATTTAAAATCCATTATATTTATACATTAAAACCTAGAATTGAATTAAAAAAAATACGAAAATAATTATTTATTTTAAAACATAAATTTAAAACTTGTTATAAAAATATTTTAAAAATCGTCAACGTCGGAATCTAAAAATATCTAGACAATTCCTTGGTTGCAGCAGTTTGCATATTTGCATTCACTGCAGCATTTCAAACCTTGAGCAAAACAGGTACATCTGTTGTTACAGACCCTGTCGGAACATCTTATTGACAAACTTTGCCTTACAATATCGGGCACAGATTTTTGACTAGAAAAAAGTTGCCTTCCAAACATTTTCTTCAAATGTCCAACCGTATCGAGTTGGATCTTCCATCTGCATGTATTGTATATGGCTATTGTACTAAATTTTTAATTGATACAGACACCTGGCTCCGTGGTCTAGAGGTAATGTACTTGCCTCAAAACTTCGGGGTCCCGGGTTCGATTTTGTTTGTACAATGCCGAGTGTGGCATTCTAATTAAGTTTTTTGTGATGTATTTTAATATGCAATAAATGTTTTAAATTGGAATTGGAATTGGTTCGATTCCCGGTCGAGGAACTGGGATTTTTCTGTGAGAGATTAATCGTAGTATACTCGGACATTTGGGTGTGTGTCCATTGTCTCTAAATCTGTAGCCCTCTCCACACAAGGTCATTCCAGACCTTCAGGGATAAAGAGGGTTGTATTTTCATGTGGTGTTATTATTATATTATTATACCTAAAAGAAAATAATTACATGTAGGTGTTTTGTTTCTTTTTTAATAGGTATGGGCGATCTAGAAAAATAATTATTACCTTTTTTAAATGTTGTCTAAAAGCATGGTCAGTAGGAGGCAGCTCAGAAGCTGGCCGATTTGTACTTGTTGTTAAGTCCCATCTCATTCAGGGATTTTATATTTTGTTTTTATTCTTATATAAATAAAGCGTATATTTTACCCCTAATTCCATCGCTTTATCCTCTGACAGAGAAGAAAGGTTTTCTAAATCTATTAAATTATTTAAATTTTTATATAAAACATAGAATGCCGTTTTCTTCCCTATTTTATACATGGCATTAGGCCAGTCACAACCAGTTAGGCAATGAATCGTTAATACTTTCTTGCAAATTTCCTCTCCTAAATTTGCCACAATATTGTTAATTGACAAAAATTGTATATTCTTACTATGTCCTAATTGTATAAATATATTCCTTTGGGACATATCTGGTGTTTCACAGTAAATGATGTAAAAGCAAAATCAGGGACATCAGTATCAACAGATTTTACCAGAATTGTATTACCTGATTTTAATTCTGATAACATAAAATAAACATTCCATTGTTAAGCATTAAATAATATGTAAAAACTCAATAAAAATAATACTCTTTCGCATTCACATTACACGAAGAAAAGCTTGTTTCTAAATGACAATATATTATGTATAATATAAGATTACTTGTATTCAATAGTCTACACTGTATACACTTGAGTGGCGCCGCAGTGAGGCGCATCTAGGATCGAAAAACTCGTAACTTTAAAAAACAAATTCTCGAAAACTATAAGTCGTAGAGAACTGAATTTTTTTTAAAAACTTCCTTGGAAGTGTAAGCTTTATTTCATACACATATAGTATGACAAAATTCCTTAAAATAAAAAGTTTTTTCGCTTACCAAAAAAAATGCAGCAAGGAAGGTAAACGTTCCAGTTTCACCTAGTTTTACAAAAAAATTGGAATTTTCCATAAAAACGAAATTAAGCAGTGACCTTCGCCCACATTTCCTTTATCAATTAAAAAAATACCTATAATTATCTAGATTGGTTCCGGAGATATCATGAGGGATGTGTAAAAAAAGTAAGAAAAATTAATTTTGACAAACTTATAACATTCTTCGTAATAAAAAAAGTTTGACCTCCAAAAAAAATGTTGTAATTGGCCATTACAAATGGCCAAGGACCTAGGCTATCATGCTGTGAAGGTCCCAGAGTGGTTGTACCTTAAAAAAAATTTTTTCAAGAAGGAAGCTACTTTTTCCCCGTTTTACGGTGCACTAATAGAGAATAATGAAAATGTTACAGTTAAAATCCTAGGCGAAAATAGTACATCTAAAGCTATGATATCCAATTTACTGACAAAGATAACTTTGATATAGAGATTACACTACACTTTCATCGAATGTGAATGCTATAACCATACAATATAATAATATTCCATACCAACGATTACAATTCGCTGGGAGCGAAGTCATGGTAGGGAGAGCCAAATCGACACCAGCGTCCGCAGCGGTTGATGTAGACAATAAAGGACGCTGTTTTTAAAATTCTATCGGATAAATACACGTGAATAGTTTAAATTTATTGTATTTAATAATATTTGAATAAAATGAGTAACCGTAGTTGCTGTGTTGTTGATTGCAAAAATACCAGTAGAAAAAGTGAATGCAAGTTTTATAAATTTCCAACTTCGAAATTTAAAATAATTCAAAGACAAAAGTGGATAGTTGCAGTAAGAAGGTGCAGTAGTGCCATAACCTTACTTTCAGTAATAATAATAACAGAGAATAATATTTTAAGACAAATCGATAAATTTGGTAATTTAGTGTTCACGCTAATATTTTATTTAAATTAATAATAGAAAAATTGAATTATTTAATTTTTAATATTTATAAGTTGATAAACAAAAAAAATTTAATACTTTTTATATTTGTAATTTTTCGCGTGCGTTAGATTCTAAAATATTTATTTACAGTATTTAATTTATTTTGTAGTGTTGATGGATCACCGTGGGTTCCTAAGCCACATGATGCATTTAATCAAATAACTCTGGTTATTTTTTCGATGTTCTTCAACATCACGTACATGCTCTGCATCAGCTAATTTTTTTAACACGCTTTTATTAGCTTCACCTGTATGTTTGCTTGCTTGCTTGTTTGTTTGTAACCGACTCTTTGGACTCGATTTTGACGCACTTTAAACGGACAGATTTAATTGAAACTTTGTACACTTACGAAGAACCGGTAACAATACAATAATTTGATAAGTTTATATCATTATCCTGATCAGGATCGCCAATCCTTTCCTTACATATCCCTACGTGAAAGCAAAGGCTTAATATGTAAGTAAATTCCGTAATTGTTAATTAGCTCGGTGGTCGAGTGGGTTAAGGCAGTCGACGCGAAACGACAGACTCCTCCGGCGTGAGTTTGAACCCCACGGCTGAAATAAAAATATTTTTTTCAGAAATATCTGTTGGATCGTAATATGTTATAATATCAGCATCAATAAGCAATATAAATATAGTTTAAAACAACTAAAAAAACACGCTTTCATAGCACATCAAACTAAAATGTTAAAAATAAATATAGTTTAAAAAACTAAAAAACACGCTTTTAAAGCACATCAAACTAAAAAGTGAAAAATAATTATTAATATAAACTGAAAACAATAATGAACGAAAAATACTAGTATTATTGTGAAAAAGTGTGGGGCGCTTTGTGCCATATTTTTCATATATCGAGCAACCCACGCCTTTTTCACAATAATACTAGTATTTTTCGTTCATTATTATTTTCAGTTTATATTAATAATTATTTTTCACTTTTTTAGTTTGATGGCTTTAAAAAGCGTGTTTTTTAGTTTTTTTAAACTATATTTATACCTTTTCATTTCAGTCTCGGGTTGAAACTTAATTTGATGACTTATTGCTTGAAACCCAGTTTTGATGATGACGTCCATTTTTTCTTATAAAAATAAATTAAAAATTAATATTCAAATAAATATTTCAGTATATTGTTAATAAATAAACATTTTACAATATCTTCAAGATATAGTTATCTAGTTATGTCCTTATTTTTATTCCTTGTTTTTTATTAATTTTTGGTCTCTGTTATGCTTTAAATTGACTTTACTTAACCTCTTCACAGTTTTAAATAATTTGTTTATATATTATACTTACATTTCTTTGTTGTACTCCAGTAAATATAAATCAGCAACTGATTTTATTTGTCACTGAGGATTTTTTCACATTTTATATATTTTTTTTTTTTAACAATAAAAAATTTGTTATTGTTAAGTCCCATAAGTATACTGAGTAAATAGCGTCCTTTAGTTCATACTTCTGGTGGCGCTACCGTCACGCACCGAGCGAATAGGTAATCGTTAATATCAGTTTTCGATAGATTTTAATAACAAACTTTAGTAAAGCTGTTTAGAATAATTCTTGCCTTTTAATAGTAACTCTAGATTACTTTCAGCACACTCTTATGAAAAAATGTTATAAGAAAAAATGTTGGGTAATTACAAATTTGTTTCTATTTTTTTGGATATCTTACCAATGATATTTAAAATAATTGGCACATTAAAGAATCTTCCTGATCTATGAGCACAATAAGAACTGTTTCTGATTGTTATTAAGAGGCCTGAGTGTAGCATATTTTCTATAGAATTGTGATTTTTTTTTTTAATTTTAGTTTCCGAATCATGTATTGTACAATCAATATCGACCCCACCCAAGCAACATTTTACCAACTACCGACTACTTTTTCACTAATTCCGACGTCAGAATTATTACAAATAATAGTCGAGTAATAACTTAAATGTTGTAGTTGTAATACGACGTCGAACCAAATATTGCGCCGACCTCGCAAACCTACTGCTTAAGTCTGGACGATTTACCAACGTTGATTTGCCGTTGGAAAACGACTTAATAAGGTTTAATATGTTTTCAAGTCATTATCCAACGTTGATGAGACGTTGACAACTGACTAAAATAGGTATGGTTATATTTTTGAATAACTTACCAACGTTGGTTAGACGTTGACAACTGACTAAAATAGGTATGGTTAAATTTTGAATAACCTACCAACGTTGGGGTAGACGTTGGTGACTAACTGAATAGGTCAAGTTTGTTATGGAACACTTGCCAACGTTGGTTAGACGTTGGTTAGTGGCTTAATAGGTTTGGTCCTTTTTAGTTATTAACCAACGTTGGTTAGACGTTAATGACTAACTTAAGTAGCTCCGATTAATTTTTCGGTAATACACCTACTTCTGTATAACGTTGGTAACCGACTTGATAGAAGTAACATTTTACCGACTACCGACTACTTTTTTACTAATTATAAGGTCAGAATTATTACAAATATTAGTCAAGTAGCGTCTTAAATTTTATAGTTATGATACAACGTCGCAAACCTACTATTTACATCTAGCACATTTACCAACATTGGTTTGATGTCAGAAATCTACTTAATACGTTGAGTGTGTTCTTAGATTATTATCCAACATTGATTAGACGTTGGTAACTGATTAATTAGATTTAGGTAATTTTTAGGTAACATTCCAACGTTGGTTAGACGTTGCTGACTGACGTAGTCGTCTAGCAACGTCGGTTGGACGTTGGTGTTAGGCTTTTTGGTCCTTGGTCTAACATAACCTCAAAATTAATGTCGATAATTCAGGTATTGATAGATATTTAGTAAAGATTTATACACCAACTGCAAGAGACGGTCGATATTATTATGATTGTTTGGAATGAACGTTAGTGTTAGTGCAGATTTCTGCACCAAAGCCTACAAAAGTTAGTGCAGGTAAAATTATTTAACCGTGAAGTCGCTATTAGTAAAAATAGTTGCACTTATTCCCGCCTTCGGCATATTTTCTGGTTCCACACAAGGAAATAATAGGCGGCCATGTTGATTATGTGTACAATTATTTTAAATACACAAAATTTGCCTCTTTTTTCAAATAAAGTAAGCAAAAAAGTTTTTATTTACTCGTAAAATTAATTAAACAATATATCAATTGCGCTTTGTTTGGAAAGGGAAAATATTTTTGAAAGTAAAAAATAAAAATAGTACTTTCGTTCTTAAAATAAACATTATTCTTATGGGTTCTCTATATTTTTCGACCTACTTTATATATATGTATCAATAAAATTTCTTTCGTTTCAGTTTTTACCCCACCAGATTTATTAAAATTTTATTCGAAGTATTTTTGTATATAATACGTACTCAATGATAAACACGCCTTATCCATTTTATATAAATAGATAGGTACGACAAATAGAATAATATACAAAATTGCTTAGTTTCACTACCTACACCCGACTTTTGTAGGTCAGATTAAGGGCAAATTTTAAATAAGGTTGGTAATAGGCTGACAACCAACTTAAGCCGACGTAAAATTTGGTGAACATTTGGTCGGTAATCACAACGACTAAAGTCGATCCTCTACGTCGAATCGACCCATATTTTATTGACCAGATTAGTACAAATATGGGTCATCCCGACGTTTTGTGTACGTCGCACACCGACTTTTAGTTGCGAACAGCAACGTCGGTTCGTCGTCAGAATGTTAGCTTGGGCACAATATCACGTAATCATGTTTTTTTGGTTTATCTCTAACATCCTCCTAAACTTCCCATAACTAAAACGACCTATTGTAGAATGAATGAATTTTATGTATACACTACCTGTCACCTCTTCATGTGAAACCTGTGTTTAATGTAGCAGACAGTGATCGAATAATAGACAACTGGTAGACGAGAAATACAGTTGTTCTGTGCTACTGCCACACGGTAGAATTCGACATTTGCTTGCGCATTATATCGCGCGGGCGGGCACCTTAGTGGCAACGAAGAAGTATACAGTCAACTCTCTCCCGCATATTTACACACTAATTCTCTTATCTTTTATCTCAATAAATGCAGGTTTCGCATGAAACAGAGACCAGCGATGTATAGTAGGTAATGAGTATTTAGTTTACCTTCATCATTAGGTAATTGTTGTCTGGTATTTCTAAAATAAATTCTTGATTTCTTTTCTGCAAAAAATTTTCATCTTTTTTAGATTAATAGCCCTCCGATTTTCGTTTTTAAAAAATGCCACTAATTTAGACATTTTTGAAATGTCTGGATTATTCTTTGTAACAAGGGAAGCTTTCAACAATTTAAATTTGCTCCATAGGGTCACAGATTTTATAACTTTGGACTTTTCAGCGAAGTAAGTAAATAGAACTTTTTCTGTTTTTGTTATTATTAAAGCAATTTATGGAATATCAATTAGATCAGAGATGAACTTTGTTTATGTATAATTAAAAAGAAATGTTTTCCATTATTTTTTAAACTAAGGTACCAAATACCTATTATTTAGGAAGAAATAATTTAGTTTAATTTTATTGACAAATAAGGTTGGATATTTTCATTTTATATACAAACGAGGTTCACTCTATTATGCTCTTTTCGAAATATTTGTATAAGGCAATAGCTGCAAAAATATGATTAAGGCGTATATCAGATTTGGTTATAGAATGATTTAAAACAACAAAATAATGTGAACCTCATTCTATAATTCGATATACGTCCTAATTGATCGAACTGGCCCTATGTGTTTATCCTGAATATGGCTCCAGTATTTGGTTCATGAAAAAAAAACTGCACATGGAATTGTAATGAATTATACCATGTTCACGATTATACGTAACGAAAAAACAAGTTGTTTATATAGAGAAGAGAAGAAACTGACTGGGCGAAAATAAGTATCATTGTGGATTCCATTAGTGGATTAAGTTATTTGCTTATGTTTGTTTTTTTATTTTGATGGAGTTAAAGTTATTATTGGCTTTAGAGCATTTTCATGGCTTCATGCTTCAGTTAACTTGATTTGCATACCCAACATAATAGTGTACCATTACAGAAAAAATTACAGAAGTAATAACTTCTATAATACACCGTGAATTTGCACCACAAAAAAGGTAGAACACTTTTCTCTTTGCATATTGTTAAATCTTGCATAAGCGATTAACTATCTGCCTTTTGATTTTTTGGGTAACAAACTTAATGTTGTGATGTCCGCTGCTTCTTAAATTTTTTTACCAGAGTCCATAAATTTTACTTTTATCATCCATTTTAATGAGAACTTGTGTGAAATATTCAAATACAAGAAAATAAAAATTCGCTTTGTTTGTAAAAATGGCTATTGACAATTATAAAATTGTTAAATGTGTTAGTCTCTACTAGTAATAATAATCAATTAAATGTTGCTTATGCAAATATTCGAATTAAAATTTTTAAATATCAACATTGTGATTTTAGTATTTGAATTTTTCTATTTATTGTCGTAGAAAAACTAATGTGTATACCACAAGCGAAAAATATCTTGCCGCTTTCACGAAATTGCAATTTCTTGCATCGTGCGGCAAAGTTGTAATTTCCTCAAAGGATATAAAAACCATTATAAAAAATATTTCAAAGTTTGTAACTGATTTATGGTAAAAATTGGAAATAATCCATCTTTTCTTGTAGTACATTATTGGACGGATGCACTAATAAAATAGAGATTTTGACCATTTAAATTTTGAAAAGTAACTCTTTAAGTAAATCTTTATCTTCTGTCAGGCAACCATAACGTTTCATTTCAAATGTTTCATAATGAAAAACCGCCGTCATGTCAACAAGACGTGACAAATTTGTAGTTTCATATCATTACATTTTTCTCATTTCGTCTGATATCAAGAATGATTTAAAATCACGTACTTCATGTGAATATAAAACGGGACCGACCAAAACCCTTTGCTTTTCAAAATATTTGAGTTCAATATAAAATAACTTAAAATTAAATCATAGTCATAATTCTGAATGATGTAATATGCACATGAACAATCTGATGTTAACTGAAATTTAATAAAGATGTCAAAGTTAATATCGAAAGGTCAAAAATTATTATTTTGTCAACCTAAGTCTAATTTAAGCTTTGTTTAAATTAAAAATAGTTTTATTATATTTCTTGCCATAAATAACATTTTATAGAGAATGAATGAATAATAATTAATAAGATTATGGTCTCTTATAAATCTATAGTAAGAGCTATTTACTCTTGAATAATTAATCTACTACTAATGAACATATTTATAGAAACAATAAGTTACGTCACTAGGAAGAAGATAATAACGATACGACATACGGATCCCAAAATCTAATAGGCTTGAATCCTCACAAATGTTCTTTCTGGTAATAAGTCACATGTAAATAAACATCATCTGAAGTTTAGCAAATTCTACTTCCTAAACTACTTAAAATAATTATTGCATATTTTGAAAAACCCTGTATAATTTAAGTTCGAAAATATTCCATCATTTTTTAAAACAAAGAAGTAAAATCTTCTTTAGTTGCAAAAATAATCTTATATGGCTTATTTTATCGTCCTTACCAGTTTTCTCTGTATTTTTTTGGAACGCAACGATTCAAATAAAATATCAATTTATTCACCATAAATCACTTTTCAATTGGTTTAGCGAGAAATTTAGTCTTCGTATGTTAAATCCCCAATTTCTACATCATGAATAACCAAAAGAGATATCTTACAAGGCATCCATCAGAAGCTGAATGAAGCACAGTTAATTGTCACTTTATCAAATGAGGGATATCATCAAGTTAGAGTTAGAATTACAATAGACCATAAGGCCGTCGTATGGCTACAAACTGCAGCTCAGGGCCGATGTTTACAGTTACAAACTCCAACAAACTGATTAAGTACAGCCACATACCTACAAAATGACAACAGAGCTGCGACTAACTAGCGAACACTGCTCGCAAGTTAGAGTTTCCGTAGCAACACCAAAATTGGATAGCTGAAGATTGGGGCAATGTACTCTTCACTGACGCGACTAAATTTACTCTGTCAACCAATAATCGTCAGCTAAGATCATGGAGAATCCCTTAAATGACATTTAATCAGGGAAATATTCGTCAGTTGGATGATTTTGGCGTCGGTGGTGGTGTATCATGGTATGAACTGGAACCAACTGTTCGGCTCTGTTAGGCTCTCCATATCACACCTCGTTGCCGTTGGATTCTCAACGGCACATCATAGACATTCCTCAAGAATATGTGATTGTTTTTGCCTCTTGTATTGGCTAAGATTTCATTTTGATTTATGATAATGATCCCAATCACATTGCACGTATTGTGACACAGTACTTGAAACAAACGCACATTGACATAATAAATTGGCCAGCAAAGTCTCTTAATCTCAATCCTATTAAACACATATGGGATGCACTCGGGAAAGCAGCCAGACGGGAAAAAAAAAAGAGCCGGTTTTATTTACCTGTTGGCAAAATTTTTATAACTTTATTTTAATATCTAACATTAAAAAAAGAACAGAAAATGACCCCCCATATAATTTAAAAAATAATGCATAGAGAGTGGTTACAATGGGTCAAATATAGCTACCAGACTAGGAAAAATGTATTTTATTCGTGCAACTTGCATTTAAAATTTCAACAATTTAATTGGTAGAAATATGATGCTCATTTTTGGAAACTGATACAAAGAAAGCTTTATTATCATCTACATGTTTTATACCCACAACTTTAAATTCATTACTAGAATCAACTTCCGATCGATTTATACAAGCATATCGAAAGAATCTGATCTCTTGTGCCCTCTAATTCAAAAGTCTCCTTCTTTAAATCTCTATTTGTTTGCTCACAATAGCTCTGTTGCTTCCATTTTATGATATTCTGGTGCAAAGTTACTATCTCCTGACGATACTGTTAATTTTCCTGACTCAACTGAATCACTAGTGCCATTATTCTATTACTATCTATCACAGTAACTCCTTAGTGTTTATTTATAAGGGGCAAGCAACTATGCTAACCAAAAAAAAAAAAACCATTTTTTTCTAGCAGACTAAAATAGTTTTGCCATTACAACTCATCAAGCAAGCCTTTTAGATCAAGATAATGAAAAGTGGCCGTCCAAATAACATTTAATAAATGAATTATTAAAATTTTTATTGCTTGCTGCTTTTTTATATATATTTTAATTCCAGTGTCATTACCTACCATTAGTAGCCCATACATTACAGTCTTACACACTGCTTTGGATGACAGGTCTGGTCCGTCAGGTTTGGTCTGTGACAGACCAGTACTTTCATTGCCCACTAACATGAAATAAAGTTTTGCGGTCTACGTTGTTTATTAAGTCCGTGGACGTCCAATACTTTGTGTTAATGGTATAAAACTGTTGAACAATCCCATTTCTTTGCCTGGCCCGTGGACTTTCGTCGAGTCGAAAGTCTTATTAAATGATACATGGTAACTAATCTTGTATGTATAAACTACATTATGCATAATTTATATTTACTATGAACAGTGCAAAAAGAAAGGCTATACTCTGTTTAACAAGGTTTTAATATAATACCACAGCGTTACCATCTCATCATATGCGTTACTTTTTAAATTTCTGTTAACATACTCTTTGGATTTTATTTTTTCAAAGACACGGAAAACTTTCATACAACTAAATAAAATCAGTTAAGAAGTCTTTAGATAAAAATCTCATGTCTTTATCCGCCATAATATTTAATCGTTAAATAATCGTTATATACTATACTAATAATAATAAATTTTCTCTTAAGAAAACTGCCAGACAATTCTATCATCCAACCAAACACGTGCACAACACTGTCAAATTATGGGCAGCGATGGATGAAAACGGTCACCGGCTTGCCTGTTAGACTGATGAGGGAAGGAATGTACCCATTATAACCCATAGATTAGCAGTATTACTGAAGGGCAAAGTCTGGCGCAGTCCAAGGAGGTCGATTAAGACTGTAATGTATGGGCAATTGTGAGTGGTTAGTGGCAGCAGACTTTTGGTTTGTTAATAAATTTCAATTTTATCTGCAGGTATCACACTTACCCACCAATTGACCCTACCCAGTGTCTTATTGTTTGTTGAATCTCAGTGTTAGTAATTATTATATGGTTCTCGTTGCTAAAATAATGTCGCACTGTAAAGAATTGATCGTTATCATTGACTTAGTTAGTAATATGACTGAGCATACATGAAATTAAATTAAAAAATATTAAATGCCTTTCAGAAATCCATTGAAATTAAATTTTGCAGAAAATTGGGAAGTAGATACTACTAAATATAACAGATTTATGGAGCAGCTCAATAAAAATTCTTACGTAGGGAGAGTGTTCGAATTTCCGTTATCAAGTTATTTACTCAATTATATAAGCTGGGGTGGCTTGATTATCAAGTACTTAACATTAATACCAATATTTCTTCTTATTTGTTACCTACTTGAATTCTGAAATCTCCCCATAAATCTTATTTTAATAAAAGCAAAAAGCTTAAACGGACAATTCTGTCTTATCTGTAAAACATCATATTTTTCTTCTATAACATTAAACTGAACGAAGGAGAGTTATGAAATCGAATACAAACACTCTGCTAAATTGTATTAAAAGAGTAACTGTAAAAACCTGGTCTTTTAAATATTTTATTACATTTACCCATGACAAATAGTAATTTTAATGTACAGGTTAAGTACACCGCCCCCCCCCGTTATTGTTTTTACTTTTAAACTATACAGTTCATTCGGAAAGTAGAAAATTTTTACGAAGATTTCAAATCTATCTATCATGGTTTAGACCAATATAAAATATACAGGGTGGCAAACAGTAAGTTTTTCCAACGACCTGCATATTTTCGTATATTCGAATTTGTCAAAAATGTTCTCTAAACTGAGATGATTTTTTCGATTACTAACTGTTGAATTTATGTGTTTTCATAGCCCACTAGTCTTTTTCGCTACAAGAAAAAGGAATAAATATTTATTTCAGTTAGAAATGACAATACGGCCGACTCGATCTATACATTTTTTTTTTTGGCTTCGATAGTCCATTCATCCAACCAAAATATAATTAATATTTTGTACTATTTTTCTTTAAACCAAATAGAAATATACCTAGTTATAAGGGTACCACCAATTTTAAGGGCACTACCGTTAGAGTTCAAGCGACGAATTTAAGCCCGTATCAGACTAAGACGTCACGCTTACTTGACATTGTCTTATAAGTTAGAGGTCGGGAAGTAGCGATAAATTCCAGAGGCGACTTTTGTTTACGTATATATGTAAATAGAACATTATGGGTGTAAACACCTAATGAAACATTCTCAAACAATATTAAATGATAAAATATTAGTATATAGGCATTATGCAATAAATCTGTTGTCTTTATAGAAATGGGAACAAAACGTTAAAGGATTTTATCAGGTCATTGGACGGCTAACTGCTATAAACTTTCTGACCGTCATCTTGAGGGGGAAATGCTTAGTATCGTCGAGAGGCCAATAGCATAGATATAGTCAAATCAAACCCGCTTGCGAGGTTGCTTTTCTATCACGTTTACACCCACTGCCCCATGTTAAAAATAAATAAATACCTCTAAATAAATAGTATTTATAAAACGTCAATGTGGATAATGCACACATAGACAACTATACGAAATTAAAGAAAGCAAAGGATAATTTTCTTAAAATATCTTGTTCAATTCCTTCAGAGGATATAGTGAACCTGTGGGTTAGTGGTTTCCCGGAGTTGCAATTTAACGGCACAGAATTATATTGTACAAGCTGTAAAAAAGTGCTTTCGTGAAACCTCAAAGCAAACATTAAGAGACAGATTTTCTCAGACAGTCATAAAAATGCATGAGTTGTAGTGTTACTGATAGTGACAGGTAAACAAATTTTAACTTAGATTTAGTAGAAATGATGATTGGGTGTAATATATTGTGGACAAAAGTAGATAATCCATTAGACAATTTTTGCAGAAGTATATTGTTAGACAGTATACATTGGCATCGGAAACTACACTAAGAACAAATATTTGTCACAATAATGTGACAATATTAAACAAACATTTTCTACTGAACTGAATGACAAATACGTCTGGATTAGCGCAGACACCTGATTTCATTTAAAGTACTAGAAACTACAAATTATAGTGCTATAGCAGTGTAAATTTTTTAATTATTGGGAAACATTGCTGAGGCCAATGACTTCAGAAATAGGATAGACAAAGTATCCTCTTGATTTGTTGTAGTTTGATGTAAATAACTCAGTACTCAGTTGTTAGGGACATGCGCTTGTGCGCGCGCAGTCCCTGTTCGATTTTCTGGTGTTCATCACTGTTTACGTTTTTTGGTCGCCATTAGTTGCTTGTGTGTATCTTAAGTTTAACGCTATGCTTACTGTGATTGTTAGTTTTTTCAAGATGCATTTTCTGTTTTTGTGAATAAACAATGGGAAAATATTGTGTTATATGCAAATCTCCCTTTAAAAGTGGAGTTAATCGATCTTTCCACAGGTAAGTGACATTACCATAGGCGTAACGGGAAAATGGTAAATAAAAGCATAATCTAAAATTAAAAATGTCCAGTGCAGTAATATTGTAAACATAAAAATATGTAATAGATATTTTTTTAATTCAAAAAGAGTAGTAGTAAATATAATGTATTGTTTGTTTTTTAGGATTCCTTCGAATATTGAACGTAGATCTATATGGATCTCTCGAATTTTGAAATATCTGGGAAAGGAAAATATTCCTAAAGATAGTGTTGTGTGCTCAGATCACTTCACATCATATGACTTCTTAAGAAAACCCAGTGGCATAGTTTATCTTAAGGACTCGGCGGTTCTAGAATTACCAAGTTGTTCTAAGGACAATACACAAGTTTGGTAAGATATCATTTTGTTATAAGAAAAATAATACCTACTCAATTAACAGGTGTACGATTGTAAATACTTCTGATCACAGTTTTTTTTTCTTATTTTATGAAACAATAATTCTTCTTGAGAATGTTAACATATTTAGCCAAAAGTTGATGTTTTTATTTTACTTTTCACTTTTCTTTTATCAATTTACAATAATTGTTGGTTCATTTTAGCACCATAACGAATCTATTGAAGTCTCAGAATATCAGAAAACATATTCTTGATGATGTTCACAAAGAGTTAGAATCGCCAATAAAAAAGTAAATATCTAGAGATATTCTTTCACATTTTTGTAATTATGAAAGTTATTTCTGTTAGTAGTTAACATGATTATAACAAAATTAAGTTTATATAAGTTCTATTAATTGATAATACGAATGAGAGCATCTTGAAATAATTAGTTAAATTGATAAATAATTATATTCTTATTTGCAGACATGAATTATATAAAAAAATTATTTACTTTTTTAATCAAAATATTATAGCACATAATATTAAAAAGTGAAATAAAGTACCACATTTTGAAATACCTACCGAAAAATATTTTAATATTCGAATTCACCATGAAACGTCAAAATTGAAAGATGCAGCTGCCAAACAGAGAGTTAGAAGCATATTGACAAAAACTATATTATTTAAAAATCAATAAAGAATTTTAATTCAATGTTTTATTTTATTTCGTAGTCTAATTTTCTTGTTTTTTTTATAAATGCATATTGTACATACCCCCTACCATATATTATGCTATAAATGTAGTAAAAAAAAGTTGTAATGTAGGTACTTTATTAATTAATATTATTTTATATATTCACGCATGTTGTTACTGAGAAAATAAAGATTATTGTAACTATTTCTTGTTTTTTTTTTGTTTTTTGTGTATAAATGTATGCAGTAGAAAACTGACTGGTAAAATTTTGGGTTGGCTATATCTTATATTTTGTAAAAGAAAATCAATCAAAATTTGTGAAACATTTTTTGCATGTAAATACATCACCTACCATAGTTTTTATGAAACTATTTCTAAGGTATTTGTAAAATTATTTTTTTTTTTTTTAGAATTTGTAAGAGAATTTAAATTTCATTAAGAAATTTTGATTATTACAACCTTTTGAAATATTGTTTTTAGACTGATTTTTAATTTATCACATTATGTAGGTATATATCAATGACTTATTCTGTAGTCGTTGGTATATGGGTGATTGGCTGTAAAGTGGCACATCGCAATGTAAATTTCGGCAATTAAAAAAAAAAGGGTAAACAGATAAATTATCCCATTTCACTCATTAGTAAGTCATATTCTATTATTTGTGGCCAAAAAACGCACTCATTTATAAGTGACAGTTAATTTATGAGCTATTTTTGATATTATTTGGGCACGTGAATGACTAAAACTTCACGAGAATGATGAAAAATTACACAAAATATTATACACATCAATTTATTGATTGTAAATTTGTAGAAATATTACAAATATAAAATAAACATACAAAACGAACTTGTTTAAAAAAAAAGTCTTCTTTAAGATTCATGCCTAAACTAGATAATAATAAAATATTATACAATATGTGTACATTATACAACGCTGTATAGAACAGTCTTGAAAATTGTTGCAGTCTTATATATTTTATATAAAAGCAATAATTGTAACTGACAAGTAATTTTACAAAATATTGTTACGCCACTGGACTGTGCAGACTGGTTAGATTAGGCTGGAATTGTACACGAATGGCCGGGAATATTCTGGAGAGCTCTAGACTGGGAGAATGGATGTATAAATAAGACGCACGGTGGGCTGAGATTTAATCTTAAGTCGAACGTGAACGAGTAAAGAAGAAATAAGAAAGAGACTTATAAGTGTTCAGTTGTGATTATAGTTAAGACATTAATTAATCTATTGTTGTTAATTGTTAATTAGTGTTACCTGGACTTTCAATCAACGAATCTACGAGTTTAGGTGTTTGTGTGGATAGCAAACACGTAACAATTTGGTGTCGGAAGTGGATTGGAAGAGGAATTTCTGGAATATTCGAAAAGGTTCTACAGTGTTCTTCTCAGAAATTAGTGGTAACACGAAGAATTGAACTACTGGACAGTGTTTGAGGACTATTTCTGGACTGAATAGTGACTTTAAAGTGGATTTTCGAGAAGTTCTAGAACATTCGATTTAGAAATAGCTGCAAATACGCGAGTGCCGCTAGTTATAACGTGTCGTGGACTGAGAAAAAGGACTATTAGTGCAATTTCGGGAAAATTCTAGAACATTCTATTTGAAAACAACAGGAGATACGTGAATTGTGGCGACGGGAACGTGTTGTAGACTTGAAAACAAGACTGTAAGTGATTTTTAGTGACAATTCTAGAACATTAGATTTGGAAACCACAGAAGATACGTAAACTGTGTTAACGGGAACGTGTTATAGACTCAAAACAAGACTTATTAGTGATATTTCGTGAAAATTCTCGAACATTCCGTTGCACAGTTAGTGGAGAGAAGTGAATTTTATCAACATAAAAGAAGTATAGACTCTAAATAAGACTTTCTAGTGCTGTTTCGAGATTTTTCTGGAACATTCCATTATTAAAATAGACGTAATATCAACATTTTACGGATTTTATAGTGTAATAAACTTTATTTTGAACTGATTTACGTGTCGTGAGTTAATGCCAACAACAAGAAGCATGGCGGAGAAACAAACACAAGACTTACTTGCAGCATTGGTGCAACAAATGCAAGAACAGAGAAAAATTATGGAAGATCAAGAAAGAAAGCGACAGCAAGAAAAAGAAGATCAAGAGAGAAAACGTCAGGAAGAAAAAGAAGTCTTGACAAAAATGATCGAAGGCCTGGAAATAAGACGACAAGAAGAAAAAGAAGAACAAGAGAGAAGACGGCAAGAAGAAAAAAAAGAACGAGAGAGAAGACGTCAGGAAGAAAAAGAAGAACAAGAAAGAATACGACAAGAAGAGAAAGACGAACAAAGGAAAATTATGGAAGATCAAGAAACAAAAAGACAGGAAGAAAAAGATGACTTAAGAAAAATGATGGAAAGCCTGGAAATAAGACGCCAGGAAGAATTGAGACAAATTATGGAGGGACAGCATCAAGTCATGCTCTCGGTAACTGAACAATTGAAAGAAGATGTACTGGCTGAAGTCAGTGAAGTTAGAGGAAAGTTTGAGGGAGAAATAACTGAAGTTAAAGGAAAAGTCAGTGAAGTTGAAGGGGAGATAGCCCGGTTGAAACAACAATTAAGAGAGAAGGGAGGCCAATTGGTATTGTCGTCTGGTACTAGATTACAACCACCTTCCTTCGACGGGCAAAGTTCATGGTCAGCTTATAAGAGACAGTTCGAGGCAGCTGCACGTTCAAATAACTGGACTGATGAAGAAAAGGCAACAGCATTGGTATTAGCACTAAGGGGCCAAGCGTTAGACTTGCTCCAAACAATTCCTGCCACACAGCAACAAAACTTTAGCATTCTGGAAGCAGCGTTAGAACTAAGATATGGCGATCAACATCTAGCCCAAGTATATCAGGCTCAGCTCAAATCACGTA
Source organism: Rhamnusium bicolor (assembly GCA_029963845.1). Classification (NCBI taxonomy): domain Eukaryota; kingdom Metazoa; phylum Arthropoda; class Insecta; order Coleoptera; family Cerambycidae; genus Rhamnusium; species Rhamnusium bicolor. The sequence continues at coordinate 311,988 of JANEYF010000641.1, read as the reverse complement.
GACAACGAGGTGGAGAAAGCCTCCAGGAATTCGAGGCTGCGGTAGAAAGATTAGCCCATCTAGCCTATCCTGATGCACCAATGGAATTTCAACAACAGTTAGCAGTTGGTACATTTATTGATGGAGTAAGGGACCAGGAAGTTAGGCGAATTCTTAAGTTGGCCAGGCATAAGCTTAGTAGTGAGGCTTTAGTACATGCACTGGAAATTGAGGCTGCCTATGAGGATACCACACAATCAAATCAGAGAGCACGAGCTGTGAGTGTGGAGGAAGACAAGCCAGACAACACAACACAACACAAAACCTGATATCTGATCTACACAAGATGATCACCCAACTACTCACAAAATCGAACTCCCAGCAAAGACAAGACCAACAACAAAATAGTGGGAGGCTGAATGGAAGCATCCGTTGTTATAGGTGTGGCAAAGTGGGCCATATTAAGAGGAACTGTCATGAGCTCAACATTCAAGATCCGAGACAGAACCAACAGCAAAGTAGTGGGAGACAGAATAGAAGAGGCATACGCTGTTATAAGTGTGGCAGAGTGGGCCATATTCAGAGTAATTGTCGTCAGCGCAGCCCTGAGGGGGTCGCAGTAACGGAGAAGCTGCAGGAAAACTGGCGAGCTCGTACTTCGCAGAATGTGGCACATGGCCTTTCCAAAAGACCGTGTCAGGAAAACTGCAAGCCTTGCCACCGTGAGGAAAAACAGCGCAAGGTACAAATAATGAAAACTGTTAAGATTGATGTTCCGGATTATTGGACAAAAGAGTCGTTAAGGGAAGCGCAGTTAAACGATAAGGAAACTGGTCCTGTTCTGAAATGGAAAGAGAGAGGAACCCGGCCTGATTGGAAGGACATTTCAAATAAATCAGTGGGGCTGAAGGCTCTATGGGCACAATGGGACTCCCTTATAGTAGAGGATGGACTGCTAAAAAGAGCGTGGGAAAGTCCAGATGGGAGGAAAGTTACTTTGAAATTGTTAATCCCGAGGTGTCATGTAGCAAATGTACTTCAGCAAGTGCATAATGGAACGTCTGGCGGACATTTTAGCATCAACAAAACCCTGACTAAAGTAAGAGAACGTTTCTACTGGGTCAACAGTCGTCAAGATGTGGAGGCTTGGTGCCGCCAATGTGAAGTTTGCGTGGCAAGAATGGGGCCACAAATAAGAAATAAGCAATATAACACCAGGGCTCCTTTTGAGCGAATTGCCATAGCAAGTGACCGTATGAAGCCTCGTTATGATCTTAAGGCTAATTCAGGAGGGTACCAGGTGGGAGAGTTGGTTTGGCTATATAACCCACAACGAAAGAAAGGCAGGTCCCTGAAACTTCACCACCCTTGGGAAGGACCTTACACTGTCGTCACCAGATTAAACGACGTTGTATATAGAATTCAGCAAAATTCAAAATCTAAGATGAAGGTGGTGCATATAGACAGACTAGCCAAGAATTCAGGGAATAATGAATTGCCTGATCGGGACGTTCAGGCTTAAGGAGGGGGGCAGTGTTACGCCACTGGACTGTGCAGACTGGTTAGATTAGGCTGGAATTGTACACGAATGGCCGGGAATATTCTGGAGTGCTCTAGACCGGGAGAATGGATGTATAAATAAGACGCACGGTGGGCTGAGATTTAATCTTAAGTCGAACGTGAACGAGTAAAGAAGAAATAAGAAAGAGACTTATAAGTGTTCAGTTGTGATTATAGTTAAGACATTAATTAATCTATTGTTGTTAATTGTTAATTAATAAATAAAGTAGTGAATAAGTGTTACCTGGACTTTCAATCAACGAATCTACGAGTTTAGGTGTTTGTGTGGATAGCAAACACGTAACAATATATTAACATTCAACATATTAAAATTATTATAAAAATAAAAGCTCCTGACTATGAAATATAATCAAAACTATAAACTAAAAAATTAGTGTTTAACATCGGCAGGAAAAGTTCACACTTTCAAAAATATCAATGGTTTTATCGAATTTATAAAAAACTCTGTTTCCTTTTAGGACTAGAGTTGGTTCAGGTAGTACCGCCATAATATTTTCAAATTGTATATCTGAAATATCAGTGTCATCAAGACGGAAAAGTTGGTCTTGTTTATTACAATTATCACAGATTTTTAAAAATATTACTCTAACCTCTCCATCGTCATCTAAATCGTTTTGACAGATCGCAGCATATCGATATTGGTTTTTGTTTAGTTTCTTGTATTTTTCCTTAGGAATATTTACCAAAACGTATGTTCCTGTCCTTATTTGAGAAGCAGCAATCTTCTTTTCTAATCCCTTTTTTACTCTGTGACGTCTAACTTTATTTCTTTCCGATGCCCTACTTCCTACAGCTTTTCTTATCTCTAACTTGTGTCTTGATTGTGGTACAAAATTATCATCATCAGAAGGCGGTGGTGTATCTTCTTCTATCTGTCTTCTTTCCATTAAAGTTGCCTTAATTCTATTACTATAATTCTTTGAATTAATTTTCCATTCCTTTCGCTTCTTGCGTTGTTCTCTAGGAGTCAGTGGACTGATACTTTTTTTTATACTGCAATCCTTCTCTCTTTTGTATTAAATACTTTTGCCTGCTTTCTTCTTTCTTCCTTTCCCTTCTCACTGGATCCTCTCTTATTTGTCTCCTACGCTCTTGCTCCCTTTCCCTTTTAATCCTTTTTTTTTCTTCTGAGTCATTTTTTTTTATTTGCCATATCAAATATACACACTATAAAAGAAATGAGAAACTGTCGATCGAGTTAAGAAAATAAATCATCAGTCATTCTCGTGTTAATAGTGTCATTCTCGTGATCCCATAAGAACACGAGAATGATGACACGAGAATGATATTATAGACGTATTTTTTGCATTAAAATATTTAACACCGTTCAATTTACAAAAAATTTTATGTCGATTTAATCTGTTTACTGTGTACAATTGGTCAAATTAAGATTTAATAAAAAATTAATTTTATTGATGTAAATAATGCTTACCACGAAAATGACGCCTGAGAAGGTTACACAAGAACACAAAACGGTTTTAAAACAATAAATAAAGCATCCACCTCCTTTCACGTATGAGGGTCAACTGAACTTGTCCAGTCGTGTCTTAACATTTTTCTAAAAAACGAAGAAATTTATTTCCGAGCCCATCTAGGATGTATAATGTTGAAGGCACGAGAATGACGCCTGCTTACCGGGACAAACTTCACGACATTAAAAAAACAAGCAAATTCAATTAATATTTTTAATTAATTGGAGAATACTAATGATCATTATGTCTTGTATTATTATATGTGTAATAAATCTGAGTACATTGTAGTTAAAGGTTCTATTTTATAAAAATAATATCTAAACGAGGTCTGAGGACAGGCCACGCGAATGATGATTTCGCTATGAAATACTAAATTAAAAAGTTCTATGTACAAAAAGACATAAACCTATTTAAGGCACGATTAGAAATTTATGCTAAGCACCATACTCAATAATATTTAATTGTCTAATTGAATTAATAGCATTGTTATAGTGTAGGACATGCTATGTGCCATTTTTCAGCCAATCACCCATATATCATATAGCCATCCAAAATTTCACCAGTCACTGCTGGTAGAGCATTTTTATTCATATCAAAAAACAATTTTATTTTAAAGCCAAATCATGAGATGAATCAATATTGGACAAAAATTTTAATTTTGCACCCTCTCTAACACGCCACTGCCACCGAGTATGGTAATAAACAATGAACTATCTTCATCCTTTTAAAATAATAGTATGTCTCAAGATGATGCATAACACAACAGTTCCTGTGTATTAAGATAGGGAATTATTTGTCTATCTATTCTGAAGTCATTGGCTGAGGCAGTAAAACAAAAATTCGAGACTGCTCTGAAAAACGATCCCGGATTTCTTACGATGTCAATATAGCGGATCTATTAAATAGCAAAGAAACAGACTCTTCTACACAAAATATAAACGTGGAGTCTCTGAAAAAGTCCTGATATTTTAAATATGCGCCAATTACATCTGTCGATATTGAACGGTCCTTCTCGCAATACAAATGGATTTTTAATTAGAGGCGTAGGAGATTAACGCAGCAACATTTACAACAAATATTAGTAACATTTTTACACTTGTGATCGCTAGTTAAAATTACATGTGTGTTAGTGTTACATTCACCTATACTTGCAGTCGTCTTCATCTTCAAAATAACCCCAAGATAAGATAATTGTGTCATATATGCATGAACATTTTACGCAGTAACATCACTTGAAGGCAATACTGGAATTGACGTTATTTATCGCTGCCTCCCGATCTCTATTTATGAGCCATAATTGCCTGTGATACAGGCATATTCGGTAAATAGACTTTAAAAGATTATTAAGGAAATTGGTGACAATGAAAATCATAGGCGTGCATGCGAGGCTGTTGAGTTTCAAAATAATTACTAGATGGCTGACAACAACTAATTTATTTGTAGTAACTATTAATTTTGAGAATCAAAATGAGCAGTAATATCGAAATACGAAATAGTTAAAGAACACAGTTTTATTTTTATAGAGAACTGAGAGAGTTTGAACATTATCATAAAGAAATATACTAAGTTGCCTTATAATATTGTCCAGCTACCATATATTTTGTTCTTCATAAATATCATGGTGAACACACTTTTTCCAATTTTCGCTAGCAATTTGTGGTAGAGAATTATTCAATATTCAGTAGCTCACGGACGTTTGATTGCGGTATCTATTTGTGTTACATATGTTTGTACCTACAGCCATCACTCTGTGTGAATAAGTTCGCAATGAGAGAGTGGAAGACACATTCACAAATACCACGTGCTTCTAGACTTTCACGAATTTTACATATAATAATAATAATAATAAGGTATGCAAAGGACCGGCAAACTGGAGAGACAGACAAATTTGTCATATAGACAATGGAATCTCTGTCTGACTAATGTCCTCTGTGGGGTATCAGAACTAACCACCCTGATATATCAAATAATCTGATTCCAACGACACGCAGAGGAAAGAGAATCATCTAGTAAACGAATGGACTTTTATTTAGTAAGTCTAATTGCAGTTTCATAATTGCTTTATATTCGTTTATGTGATGTACTTGCTATAACTCTACTATTATATAAATCATTTCAAACACAACATATTGACGTTAAAATGGCCCAGGATACTTTACTTTACACAATTTTAATTTTGAAAGAGAAGCGTCAAGATGAAGTAAAGCATTTTGATTCTTTATTGAGTGATATTAAAGAATGCCTCCAAAAACTTAATATCGAATTGAATATACCTAGACTATCTAATGTAATGAGAAATTGTTCTAACCCAAGTGTGATTACGCCAGATGGATATTACAGAATTACTGTATTACTTGAAAATGTCATTTTCTACTTTAAAGAAGAAACACTAGACTTGTTTTATTTTAGTACACTCATTCCAGCTAATTTAATCAATTCAATGTCTCAAGTGAATTTGTTCTTAAATCTGTTGCTGTTTTAAGTAAAAAATATGGGAAGATCTTTCAAGAACCTCCGGATATTCTATAAACAACTCTTAAGGTACGATTCCGATGGTGACCGCAGCAAACCGCAGCGACAGTACTGGTTTCACTATTTTATGAGATGCATTCTGAACACAGCGCGACTGTCGCTTGCGGTCGCACTTCGCCGCCACCGCAGACTGCCCTACCAGTCAAGAACCAGTTGTGACGCTGACCGCAGAGCGACAATGCGTGTTTTTAATCGTTTAAAAAATAAAAATGAGGTTCTCAGAAGCAGAGGAAGATAAATTAATGAACATTATGGCAAATTTTTTATCAATAACAGTGAATAACTTCCTTCATGTAGTCTGTTTTTAAATAAAGGCATCATAGCTTTTCTTTTCTGTCTAGTATATAATAACAAAAAGTTATCGTCGGATGAAGCATCCTCTTCCAACAAAAGACACACAATTGTATCGGTAGAGTCTCCAAACATGTCTCACGTGCTGCCTCCAACACTTCGAAGCGACTGCAAAACCAACTTGTCGCCGTGAGCAACATTGATCCGACCACAGACGACAACGGCACTGCCGTCTGCGGCTGCAGCCTGAAGTTGCAGCCGGTTGCTGCGGTCACCATCGGAATCGTACCTTTATGAGTGAACTGAATGTGTGGAAAGCTACATGGCCATCTCAGAAAGATAGCGCACCAAGAGACTGTATAACTGCTCTATTAAGTTGTAATAAAAACATATTTCCTTTTGTGCATAAGTTGCTAAGCATCTACTGTACATTACCAGTAAGCATTGCTTATTAGAAAGAAGCTTTTCCCAATTAAGAAGATGAAAAACCTGGCTAAGGTCAATAATGCACGAAAATCGCTTGAATAGTCTCTGTAGGAAGAGGAATTTAGATCTTATTTTGTAGTTTCATTATAAAATTACTGCGTTGTGTTGTGTATGTCCTTCATATTTTATTTTATTTTATTTATTTTCATATTTTTTATGTTCATAAGAGATATTTTGTAATTACGAATATATGTTTTATTTTATAAGCGTTTTTGTATATCTTGTTATAATAGAATCAAATTTTGTTTAGTATGTGCTGAATTAAATTTTTATCTATAAGTGTTGACGTGCCCCCTCCCACACTTGAAGAAGATATATGACCGCCCCTAATGTTACTTACCCTGTACATATTGATAAAAACATGTCTGGCTTTCTTAATATTGTTTGCCTTATTTCTTTTATTAGGCCACCTATTTGTATTTAGCATACATAATAATACTGAATATCAGTGGCGGTCGGTCCATGGAAGCAAGGGAAGCAGTGCTTCCCCTGGGATTATTTAAAAAAACACATAAATAGAACCTAATTATTATTTATCACATATATTAATCATTAAAATTTACTTTTACCCAATTTCAATAGATACGGCCCTGCTTTTATGCAGCTGAGATAATGTTGCACGCTAAAACCGTAACGATGACGCACTCGATTAATCGAGCCAACACGAACTCGCGCAACTTCGATATATGTAAGCAGAGACAACTGTCTCTGGTAAGTAGGTAACTTATTGAAATGCATCCCATCCCACTTCATAATCTTGATATCTGAGCTGTATAGCATCGTAATACGTTTTATTTTATAGATTTTAATCTCGATTTTTTATATCGATTTTAATATTATACTTAATATTAATCTTCCTAGTATTATTCTCAGCTTTTGTGCTATATTTGTAAAAACTTTTTTGGTGTTTCTAAACCTGTGGTGCGGCGACAAGTGATTTTTAAAACGTTGAATATTAGTGCGCGTGTACGCAGATTTAGAATTACTTATTAAATTTGGAAGCTGGTTCTAGCACAGTGGAAAATATTATTTGCGTTTGTGTGGTGTGCAATTTGATGAAAAGGGGATTTTCAACATATTCGTTTCAAGATAAACTGGATATTATTAGAAATGGGAAACCAACACCTGATTTAAAATTCTTAAAAACGAAAGTTAAATCATGCTATAAGTACTTTAATATTGAAGTGTACAGTGCTAATCAGTAGTTAAGGGGTTGTGAAAATTTGTGTAAATTGTTTTGTTGGCCATGTGTACTGTTCACAAATGAAAAAGGTGTTTGGAATAAAAATGGCTTTTCAGATTTAAACAACATTCACAAAGTGACAAAAAAGGCATGGTAAGTGTGAAACTCATTTGGGAGCGGTGCTAAAAGAATAAACATTTGGAAAATCACGAATTGAGCATTCATTAGATCAGCAGTTGAAAGAAAGTGTTAAAAGGACTTATTGATATTGTTTGTTTTCTCGGCGAAAATGAACTTAGATTTAGAGGTCATACTGAATCTCGAAGCGTTGCTAATAGGGGCAATTTTATCAATTTAGTTGATTTATTAGCAAAATACGATACAATTTTAAGTAACCATCTGGAACACTCCACGATATTTCGCGGTACATCAAATCATATTCAAAATGATTTGATTCAGTCGATAAGCAATAGTGTTTTAGAAAAGATCAAGCAAGAAATAAAAAAGCTCCTTTTGTTGCAGTTATGTTAGATGAAACAACCGATATTACGAATATTAGTCAGTTGTCAATCGTAGTACGCTACATAAATCCAAATGGGAAATTCCAAGAGCGCTTTTTTAGGATTTTTAGACGTAGCAACGCCATGAACGGCCGCAGCTTTATATACTATAGTTTGTCAGATAGTCGATGATCTACAGTGTGGTGCCAAACTTATCGCCCAAAATTATGATGGGGCCGCTGTAATGGCTGGTGAATTGGGGGGCCTGCAGGCCAAAGTAAAAGAGACTTTTCAGAATGCAATATTTGTACATTGTTTTGCGCATCGATTAAATTTAGTTCTAGCTCAATCTGCAGCGTGTCTTAAAGAGTGCAAAGTGTTTTTTTCAAGTATTAGTGGAATGGCTGCCTTTTTTTCAAAATTATCAAAACGGACACGAGAATAAAAACTTTTTCAAGAAATTTAACCAGTGAAGAGCGGCTTTCAAAATTGTCCCTGTTAACAATATAAAGTGACTTTGTGAAGATGTCAAAAAATTCAAACTTTTACGACGAAGTTATTTCCGACATCGCAAAAAAGAGAGGCGGATTAAACTACATTGTAAATAGGTAGGTATGTGCATGTTAACTACCTAACAAACTCTCTATTTCGCTGCGGGTTCAATCCTCGCCACCGGCGCTGGCAATGTCGGTGGATATGGTTGTGTGTCTGCGTTTTTTTCATAAGTGTAACCCTCGCCCGTGCAGCTTCGGCTTTGGAATCGGGGGTTGTCTAATTTTTGTGGTGTTTTTATGTTTTTTATGTTTATTGAGGAGTGGTGGTCCTACAAGTGTACTTTTTTCTAGATGTCATAACTTTGCAGCTTTCGACATTTGTTTTAAAATGAGTATACGGAAGCCACTCCCTTTTCTTAAAATAATTTTTGCCTCGCTTCGCTCGGGGCCTCGCGCTACCCATCACTCTATATCACAAACTGCTTCCCCCTGTATCAAAACTCACCGCACGCCCCTGCTGAATATGAACATGGAAAAACTCTTAAATTCCTATGTGAATGGGGATATATTTGATATTTATTTCTTACAATGATCATAATATGTATATGTATACAAATACTAAAATGTAATGATTATTAGTTTATCCATATTACGCCTACATAGAAATATTTTAAAATAAAGATTAGATAAAGTGATAATAAGAAAACCTACAAAAACGTCAGCAGGTTGTTAGCAAGTAATAAACAGTTATTGTTGTTAGTGTTCTCTCAATGTTGAAAAAAATAAATGGTATTACTTTCTACTTTGATTTACATCTAGAACAAATAACGAGTCTATAAAAATTATAATTACAGCTAGAAGGCATTTTAGATTGTAATAATATATTGCTAGTTGAAGCAAATGATTTAAAAGTGGTAATCACAATATAATAAATGCAGTTATTACATTTTTTGTTCTTTATTATTTATTAGTAATTACCACCACTGAGGTCCAATGCAACAGACATAATAAAATAAATGTAGAATAGAATATGACAGATTTAATAATCTTTTCTGTCACAGAAAAAATAATGTATCAAAAAATTACAAATATATAATAAGTTGATATTTAGTGATGTGAGTGTGTTTCAGATATTTTTTGTCACTACAGTATTGCGGAAAAACAGGAAGGCAGTACTAGTGAACAAGACAAAAGAGGAATATATACCAATTATAAACAAATTCCAGAATTTATCAAACAATCCGTACGTGTTCACATAAACAGGTATCCTTTGGTGTCATCATACAATTCTAGGAAAGAGAGTTCCAGAGGAAATCATTTAAACTTATCTAGAATACAACATATTATACTATCCAGTCGGCCAAAGAAAGCCCGTGCGGCAAGAGAGAGTATTGCCGATAAGACGCCATCTTTCTGCGAAACCATATGCAAGGAATATAATACATCTCTCTTAATGAGTAGGTAAGGATGCCAAATTGCCATGCACTAATTCATTTATTTCATTTACGCTTAATAGTGAATGAAATGCAGAAATCGCATTCTTTCCGTGGGTCTTATTTCCCCGACCAAACAGTATGGAATAGAGGGTGAAGACAATAATTGTTGTATTTACAGAGTTGCGTAAATAAAACCATTTTGTAAAATTGTTAATACCTTATTTTTATTTTTGGTTTACCTTTTCTAGACTTATGGATATTTCTGGTCTTCACTACAGCTATCTGAGACCCTTTTGCTCGCTAATATGAAAAAGTGCTGTTCCTACACTATAAAGAGGAACTGGCCCTGGAGAAAACCGCAAACCGCTGCCGTTTAAGGTGTCATAAGCGGCACTTTTCCAAAAAAGGCAAAAAAACCGTCACAAATTGGTGACCGTTCTCTTACCATTGGAACAAGATGCTGAAGAGTGGCTAGCTAACGATACATTCAATTAAGATCCCGGACAATGACACTTGGGACACTTGTGATTCTTTTTTTAACTAGTCTTCTAGAAACTCAACTGAAGGTGGAATATGATCAATAACTTGCAGAAGCTAGTTCCCTCTATAATTTGAAGAAAAAAGATAAAGAAACAGCGTTATTTAACAAGATAATAAAAAAAAACACAAATTTCTTTGCGTAGATCGCTAGAAATGTCCTCGCTAGTTTTAACAAACTCTCAAAGTTTCTACTCGTTAAGGGGCCTAGTCGGGAAAAAGCTTCGGATAGCTCTGTCACTCTCTAGAAAGTTTTTATAACATGCGCCGCTGAATAATTTTGTTCTTGACTATACCTTCACTGGACGTTTGATTCACCGACTTCGTTGAGGTGCGAATCCCGATAGAGGTAACACTTCCTTGCTCCATTTGTAGTGACAAAGATACTTATTTAGAAAATTCCTTTTAACCAAATAGTACGGAATAAAAGTTTGAAAGTTACTGAGCATAATTATGAAGATTCATTCTAGACGACATGTATGAATTTTACCTCAAATTTTACCGATTGATATCATAATTCAGGAGCTAATCACGTCCAAATTTCACTTATATTTACAGTATAAATTTTCCCTACATAAAGTGAAAATTAATTAAAATAGATATACATGTACCCTCTAGTACACTTTCAACTACTGATCCTCCAAATTTGGTATAATTTGACCAAACCGTATGGAAGAAATAAATTTTGAAAAATTACCTTACAAACACTGGTTAGATTAGCCCTCTTAAAGCTATGGACTTCTTTTACTATGTATTCACGATGGATCTGCTCAAGAGATCATTTACGTCATATGGGTCGAATTAAAGGCCAACAAAGAAGCAAATGATATGGCGCTGACATTTTAAAGTGGGCCTTAATCAATTCGAATGAGGCACTAGAAGAAATTACAATATGGTCTGGTAATTTCTCTTCTTAAAATAACAATATGGCCATGGTTATATGTTATTTCTTAGTGTTTAAAGTGATACCATCTCCGAAAACTATCAACCATAGATTTTTCATGAGAGGATACACACATCTAGGGGTAGACGGTGCTAATACACTAGAGAGAGAAAACAGAATCCAGCTTCTTTTCAGATAATGTTATCCTAAAATTGGCACGAAAGTGTTGTTCTTCGAATCCTTTCATGGTTATAAATATGGAAACACACAATTTTAACATCTTTAATAGTTTGTACGAAACTACAACTTTAGTAGGTACCTTTCGTCTACAGAACGAAAAAGAGTGCTAATGAAGATCTGAAAATTTTGAAGATTGTTCATTTCTAGGTAACGTCTGAAGATAAATGCTCTTCTATTACAAAACAGATTTTACTTCGTCTGATTTCAGTAAAATAGATTTGAAGCGATGTGGATATCGTGCTATTTTCTTGCACTCCTGTTCAAGATAATACAATTTGAGTCACTGAGATTTTCCACCCCTGTTTTTCCTGTCAGTTTTATAATTACAAAAAACAAATAACTGTAATAAAACTTGTAGTAGTTTTATCATATATTACAAATATGGAATCAAAGATACAATTAAAATCAAAATGAAGAAAATACAAATATAAATCATATTTTTTTTAAATGGTATTTTATTACACTACTCAGTTCAGAATTTCATTTTGATTACAACTGTGTAATATATATTACATTATTTATTCCTAGCAGTTTTTGAAATATTTACGTTTTTATAATAAATGAAACAATATTAAATCGCATTGTCTAGCTTTCTTGGACTTTACCTAATAATTGCGCGTGTCATTTTTATTTCTGAGTGTAAAACAGTAAGCCTTTTTTCTAAAAATGTATTGAAGAACATTATAATATTGTTGCAATATATTTCACAAACAACCATAATACCTGTGTAGATCGGCGCGGCGTGAGTACAGAAATCGATTTCCATATAAGCCAACACCAGATCTAAAAATGTTTCGAAGTGTAGCTCAAAAGTTCTCAGAATGTTATTCTCTACGAAATAAAAAACGGGTCTACAATAATAATGATAATAATATACTGTATTACTATATTTTGAGGACCACCCTAATTATTCCTCATGGGACACTGCTAGGTATTCCGAACTCTCTTACAATCTATAAGGAGGACTCCAAAAAAATAAATATAAACCTGATAAACTACTACTACCTGTTTTAAAACTTTCCCTGAATGATACTATCCAAACAATGAATTTTTGCCAAATTATAAATAAATACAATGTTAAGAATGATGTTTTCAAAAATGTATTTTGGACAGACTTAAATATTGCCTACATTTACTACTGCAGGTATGTTTAACCGAAAAAATAAACATTTATGAGCTCAGCAAAATCCTCATGCGACTGAAATTCAATATCAGAGCCGTACTACTGGTGTGGTATCTTAAATATCCATATGTACTATTTATTATTTAATGGAGGTCTGACAGGAAGAAGATATTTTGAAACTATAAACAACAGTGTTAATGACAATTTTCAGATTTGCCATTAAATCAATTATGTCACATAATTTGTCAAGAAAACGGTGCTTCCTGTCATAACAATGGAGAGATCACTATCTACCTGAATTGATTGATTGGACAGGTAAACATGGCACCATTAGATAGATGGCCTTTTCGTAGTCTGTAGATTTCTTCCTATGGGGTTATTTCAAAAACAAAGTGTACGAAAACAGAACCGAAAACATTGACGAATTACTGGGTTAAATAATAGATGAAATTGATAGTCTAAATAATAATCCTGACATATTTCAAAATGTTTTATGAAATATTGTACGAAAATATCGTACACTTGATATCAAAAAAAACTGGTACAACTCTTGTAATCGAAAATTTTAATTGTTTAGTTGTGTGCATATGTCTGTAAATAGGGCTCGCCAAGCATGTCGAGAGGGGGGTGGAAAAGAGGTGATTTACCCCGGACCTGGGTTTTTAGGAGGAGATCGGTTTTCTTTGTGTTTTTAAACTTATTAAACCTTTCTCTTTTATTTTATTCAAATGGAATTTTAAAAAATAATTAGAAAATAACTTTTTCAAAACATTTTCAAGCCTGCCTTATTGTTTAAAAAATAATATTTGTTACGGATAATTCTACTAATGGTTGTAATTAAAATACTAACTGAATAATGATAATTCTATTTTTAAAATAAGAACACAAAAATACCACTTGAGATTAAAAAAAAATTTAAACAATGCAAACTGAACATAAAAATACAATAAAAAAATAAAATAAATGAACTTCAATTACGTAATACAGAATTAACTAATATTTTGTCATTGCTCCATTAGCGTCTAAAACTGCCTGAAGTCTTGCAGGCAAGGACAAAATCAGATTTCTTGCAAGGTCAACTTCTTGCGACAAGTTCTCCCAAGCGTCTTCAATTATCCCTTCCAATTCTTGGGCATTATTTGGATGGTTAATTAATTTTCTTATATGTTTCACCATTAGTCCCCATACATTTTCAATTGGATTTAAATCCGAACTTTTAGATGGCCACGGTAACAACTCTATGTTTTTATTAAGAAACCATTGCCTGACACGATGGACCGTATGTATGGAGCAGTTGTCTTGTTGGAAAATAAAATTTATTTTCCGGAAACACCTTTATTACTGACGGCAACATAATATTGTCTAATATTTCAATATATTTAATGGAATTGAGATGACCACCACTGTTCCAACACACACCTAACCCATTTAGGCTCATCCTAGCTCAGACATTGACTGAAAACATTCCTGACATTAGTGGATCGAAAGTATATTTTTCGTCGTATCTAGTGGAAGGAGGCCTATATACGCGAACATGTCCATCGTTACAGGATTTAAAAACCTTTTCGTCAGAAAAGACAACTTGTCCACAGAAGTTTTCATCATTGATTATATAGTTGAGTGCAAAAATAATCCTACCCTGCTTCTTTTCTTCTGAAAGTTTGTATTTTTTAGCCGCTGAACAACTCTTCAAGTCGCTTTGTAGTTTTATTCTTCTGCAAGCAGTAGATACCGAAGCAGGGAAATATGTCTCTGAAATTGCATTTACTGTAGTCTCAAATGGGTTTTCTATTAGGTAATTTATAAGATTTTCATCTTCTTGATTATTGCTCTTTCTGGGCCTACCGGAACCAACTTTACGGGACACCGTTTGGTTGGTTTCCCATTGTTTTTTAATACTCATTATCGTGGTTTTACTCACATTGTATTCAGCAGCAAGTCTTCTTATGGACCAACCATCTTCAATTTTAGAAACAATTCGAAATTTTTGAATATCTGTTAGATGTCGAACCATTTTTAATAATGACGCCATTGATTAACGTCAAAGTGACATTTGTAAGATTATTAATATCAATCAAAGAACGAATGATTTACATAGCAAAAAGAAAGTGTTCCAGTTTTTATTGAAATCAACAGTACTTGCATCGAAGAAAACGGATGATATATAGAGCAATGGTATAATTTTAAATGTTTTGTTTTTTTTCTTTTTGCTCTTTGTTGTTTCATTTCAAGTTAAAGCTTATTTATTTTTATGTAATTTATTTAACATATATAAAAAAATGTAAATATTTCGAAACATATTAGTAATAAATACAATATGTGTTACATGGATGTAATCAGAATGAAACTCTAAATTGAGCAGTACAACAAAATATAGAATGTTCCATTTAAAACAATGTAATATTTTGATTTGAATTGTTTTTTTGGTTCCATATTTGTAATCTATGACAAAACTGCTGCAACTTTAATTAAATTTTTTTTGTGACAAAAAATAAAAGAAAAACAGGGGCGGAAACACAGTGAATCACCCTGTATCAGGTAAAAAGTAAAGACATCTACAAGGTTTGTTGAAATAAGTGCATAACATGTTCCACGATTTCTAATAAATCTGAAAGTTGATTACTCAGTAAATGATGAATGAAACGTTTTCCATGTACCACATTTACTGGATTTAAATATATATTTTTCGAAGCATAAAAGCCAGAGAGGAATTTTTTATTTCACAAATCTTGATAATTATTCCTACATTATAAGAAAATAACTTCTAACAAATTGAATACTAACTCCAGATTAATATCAGATATAATATCAGATCTGTATTAAGTCCATTTTGTTCAGAAATTTTGAAAAATAATATTTTTTGAACTATTTCAATTGTACGTTATGCAAGATGTTTGTTTCGGGTATCCATATTTCTCACTCATATTTACAGATGGCACACAAAACGCATTTGTTAGTTCTAATTCGCTGTAATTCATTTCCGACTCGTGACTTAATTCACTTCTGTTCCATAGTACAAATATAACACATAATTTTAACATGATTGTAATAAACTACTTACTACATACCGTATATTTATGAGCTGAAGATTTACTGCTAACCTAAAAAATTTAATTTTTATTGCCTATGTTCCATATTTTTCTTTGTGTATGTTTGCTCATAAAATGTTTATTATCTAACATTAAAAAGCATTTAAAACACTCAAGGTAAAATTATATATTATTATATATTAATAGTATGCATTTGGCTTTGTATGAAACAATGTTAATAATTAATTTCCTATTGGGAACAAGACCTACTTTAAATAGTAGTCGCTCAAATCAGAAAGACCAAATCTGTAAAGCTTTTAAAATACAAATAATAAAAATTGTTGTATCAAAGTACAATTCATTCTAATATTAAAAGTTTTCTAACAAAATATAATTACTTAGCGAAGAAATATAAGAAATATGCATGGTCAAAATCAAAGTAAATTAGATTTACCGACAAAAATCTTAAGGGAAATAGTTCGAATTTAATTACCTAGCTTTTTACGTTAAAATTTCCACACCTCAAGTTTACTCTAATATAATCACCTTTGTCTTCGTAAACAAAACTGAATATGTTGACCCTAAACTCTATCAAAACAGGTTTGACAGTCTGTAAAGTGTTGTCATTAAAATAATATACAACTTCCTAGATAATATACAAAACAATTATTGTGCCTCAATGTACAGTTTAAATGACAGTAACTAGTATAAGGATATTTAATAATACTATAAAAACATCTTCTAAAAAAACGTAGTTATTTCACTTGTACACATGCGTGACTGAGGATATTTAGAGTTTTTGTTTGAGTAAAATAGCCTTCAGATGAATCTGGCGTAGGTAAATGATAGTATGAACTGAAATAATTATAAAAAAACATAACAACTGGCGATGCAAATTTTTCCCTATTTAATAATTTATTTACAGTGAAAATTACCATCATAAATACCAGTGTTTATTAATTAGCCTATCATAATCTTGATGGATCCCTTCTTCAGTGGCTAGAAAGTTACTTAAGTGATAGTACTCTTATAGTCAAAATTGAAAAATATAGTTGTGTTCCATTTTGGGCATCGTCTGGCGTCCATCAAGATTTTCACTTTGGTCCACTCTTATTTTTAATATTTACAAATGATATATTATTAGAATTAGAATGCAAAACACTATTATTCACCGATAATTTAAAAATATTTATTTAAGTAAAAAGTTATTCCGATTGTCAAATATTGCAAAAAAATTTAAATAATATATTAACCTGGTGTGTAAATAATAAAATAGAATTAAATTTAAATAAATTTAAAACGTTAACTTTTTCCAAGAAGAAGTGTTCAATATTATTTAATTATGGCATAGATGGAGTGGATCTTGCTCGTGTAAATTCCATAAATGATTTAGGAGTGATATTTACTAGCGATTTCAGTTTTAACCTACATATTGACGAAAAAATAAAAAAGGCATATAAGATGTGTGGATTTATCTGTAGTAACTGTGTCGATTTTAAAGATATAAATACAATTTTAATATTGTATAGAGTAGTTAGTGGTTTGGAATACTGTTCAATAATCTGGAATCCAAAATACAGGAATAATATAAATATAGGATTGAGAATTTACAAAATAAATTTGTCAAGTTTATTTAATATAAATTAAATATTAACTATGAGCTTAATTACGATGATAGAATACAAAAGATTGGCTTAGATTCGCTAGAAAAACGAAGATTTATAAACGAGATAATTTTTTCTTTCAAGATCATAAACAGCATGTACAAAGTACCAGAATTAAGGGAATATTTCCCTTTACGGGTAACATCTTACATTACAAGAAATTAAGAGCTAATGTATATCGAACATCATAACGCAACATATGGGCAACATTCAATAAAGCATCGTTTACGCCAAAGTATAAATTATGTATCTAATGATATTAACATATTTAACATTACTTTTAAGCAGTTGAAATAATTTTGTATATAGTATTTGCAGTTCTAGATTGGTAGTAATTTTCTTATTTATTTTTATACAAAAATTCCTTCAATTAAAATACAGTAAAATTTTTAGCATATTTAGTTTTAATATAATTCTTAACGTAAGTTAATATAATTTACATCAATTTTGTACTATTTGGGTTTATAATCTGTTATGTACTAAGTAAATAATTAAATAAATAAATAAAAAGCTTCCAATATTTAAATTATCTATTTATAATAACTCCCCTATTAATCGGTTTTTTAGTATTTTGATAAGATAAAAACAAACAGAACTGAATTCATGAAGAAATGATCTGCCAGTACAAAAAATATTTTATTGCTATACAACACATCACTTGGTGGTGTTCCTTGGTTCGAATTTTAATAATTCAGATTGTGATACTAACCTGAAATTGGGTGAACATAGACAGTTTTTGAGACAAACAAAATAGGATACAGTGCCAATCACAATTCGGCCGTTGTAACTTCAAAATTGTCATCAAAATCAGTAATTCGACATTATGTCGAAAACGATGAATTGTATCAATATGTTTATGATTACACAAATTAAAGTAAATAAGATTTTCAACAAAAAGATCTATTGAGTTTTCTATAGTAATATATTAAGTGCATTAAAAATTATCGAAAATTCAGCGCATGAAAACGTGTTGCCTAGAAACTGCTTGAGTTCATTTTTATGTGATTTGACAAAAAGTAGCCGAGACGCAGTTAAGAGTACTTCTTCAGTCAAATCACAGCAAAATGAACGAATGCGTTTCGTAAAGGCAACACGCTTTGAATGCTGAATTTTCAAATTATTTTTAATGCATGAAATATATTTATTAGACTACTTCCAGAACTAAAATATAGAACAAGAAATATTCTTTATTATTAACTGAATTAACAATTCAAATTATTACAATCACAGCTGGGTATACTTTTATTCCCGTATTACAATTTTTAAGCGTATTTATTTAAAAATCGAATTTTAAAATTATTATTTTTTATAGAAAAATCCAAAATATGTAAAAGGTAGGTAATTAATTATATTTCTTTGTTCCTATAAGCCTCCTCTCTTCAGACGAAAATAAACAAGAAAAAAATCTTAGATTTTTATATTGAATCAACTGACGTAATTTTCACTGTTATTTGTATGTAAAATTTTCACTTAGAACGCAATTTTCGCTGAAAGTTTGTTCCTATTGTTCCAAGTTTTCAAAATCTTGCTATTTCATTGGTTCTTTTAATGTGACGGAAATAGTCTTTGTAATTCCACTGGTTTCCTCAGTGACAGACAGGCAAATGATATATTTATAGTTATAATATTATTAAAAACACGAAAAAAAGATTTTTGGGAAACTTTATTTGAACCTGATATTTCTAATTTATTTTATGATTTTTGAGAAGTCTCCATCACTGTTTCATAGCACTCTCCATCACATACACATAATACTGTACACATTAAATCTGCAGGAATATATAAACATTTCTTATTACATGTTGCTTGACATTTACAAACAACAAGCTCCCTGGCATGCCGAAAAAAGCTTATGAAGATGTGGTCCAAAAGAGCTGGTAAATTCCCTCTTCCAGTTGACACCCAAAGACTCAGGATCTGAAATATTTAAGTCTAAAACAAACACTATCCCAATATAAAAGCTCCATGGAAAATTGCCCACTTTGCATGTTGAACAAGAGCTTCATTTGTCGGCGGTAGTGATTGAAAGAGATCTCTGCTTTTTAGTGAAGAGGAGTTTCCTTGCCTCAATTATATCATAGTTAGTGCTCCATTTATCATATAATATATCACAAAGCGTTCAATCGTCCGCAACATATCGGGTTTCACTTCACGTTTAGTATTTATTTGGAGTAAAACTTCAGGTATGTCATCGAAACTATTCCAAATCCCCCAGCTGTTCGTTTACCTTTGCAAAGAAATAACGAGGTAGTGGCACATTCTGTTAGAGCATGAAACAGAGGCAGAGAAAGTAATTTCCTAGGACCGATTCCCTTAGCAATTTCATCTACAGGTAGATAAGAAAAGTTTGTATCTTTCCCAAATGCAATCCACAAAATTTTAGGTCAATTCATGGAATGCAGCTACGAGTATTACCAGTACCAAAACATCAGTGTCTACCGTCAAATCATGATAAATGCATGACCTTCCCGAACTTCATAAGATACGTGAAATATAATTCTATCAGCTTCTTCATGTAAACATGGAGAAATTCAGGTTAGGTCACGACTATCAAAAGTAGAGTGCGCCAATCTCCTTTCGGTAACAATCACTTCCTGGCGTGTTTTAGTTATTAATATCTCTGTGCTAAGAAAGGAGTAGATATATCGGCAATTATGCACTAAAGAATCTGTGCGACATCATATTAATCGTGATAATCGTGCCGCTGCTTATTTTGCCTAATTGTAGTATGATTTTCTATGGGGAATTTTGTGTCCTTCATTTTCACTCAACACTTTTTTGCTAGAAGTAGACTCTTTTAAAGTAAATTCAAAAAATTGAGCGCAAACGTTTTTTTTTTTTCAAGATGGCCGCTGAACAAAAATTTGTTTGCTTAGCACTAAAGCAAAACTAAAGGAGAAAAGGGGGGTGTGTACCATGATCCTGTTACACCCGGTATATATATATATATATATATATATATATATATATATATATATATATATATATATATATATATATATATATATATATATATATATATATATGTTGTTTTTCAGGTTTTGCGGGTGGTAATGTTAAATTTTCGTTCTTAGGTTAGAGAATGTTTTACACTTTCGCAAATCTCATCTCCATCTTAGGTTCTAACAATAACTCTTCTCGCTTCTGTAATCAACTAATTTTTCAACAACCACTGTCTCTGCCCCTTCCGGGTATATATATATATATATATATATATATATATATATATATATATATATATATATATATATATATATATATATATATATATATATATATATATATATATATATATATATATATATATATATATATATATATATATATATATATATATATATATATATATATATTGCCATAATAAGCAGTGGCCATACTTATAAAAAAACGTTATTTGACAATGAACGAATTAATTTATTTGATAAAAAGTTAAAATTGAAAATTTTTATAAAATATTTTTTCTATACTCATGTAATGTTAGAATTTATTGCAATGTTTTGATAAGGGTACAAAAAGTCTTTTAAATGTTTCAGTTTTATTAAAAAAGAGCGAAATAGTGAAATTTAAAATTTTATATTTATAGCAGGAGAAAAGACAGTCTTCCTCATAGTTATATACAAAGTTAAAGGTTAAAACTACAGAACCAGATATAAAATAAAATCAAAATAAACATTGTAATTAGGGTGACAAAAGTAACGGTATGTTAAAATAAAATTAAATAAGTTCTGCGAAAAGCAAAATGTTAGAAGTAAAAGTTAAACGTTTATAAAATACAACTAAAATAGTAAACGTAAAGGTATAAATGTAAAAGATACTACCATAGGACTATAAATAACTAGAAATCTCTAGGTTTAAAAGTGTTTTGGGGTATTATAGCTATATAATTGAACCTTCGTAGAACATTTAGACAATGCTTTCATTGTATGGAAGTGATAAACAGAAGAAAAAAACGAAAATGAAATACCAATAAATGAAGATAATATACCAATAAATGACAACGATATGCTAACAAATAATAATGAAATACCAACAATAATTGACGGTCAAGATAAAGATGCAAGGTACAATTCTGTAGAAGAAACTAGTATAGTACAATTAATTCCAGATACATCGCAAAATAATTTTCAAGACACTGACACCCAAAACAGTTCGCAACATTCACCACAACCAGGCACTTCTAATGAATATAGGACCCCACTAAAAGAATTACCAAAGAACAAGAAAAGGAAAATAGAAAGAAGGCGAGAGAATTGAAAAAGCTTCAGATAATAAAAGAAAAGGAAGAAAAACAGCAGATGAAACAGAAAAGTAAAAAAAGAACAATTATAGAAGATCCATCAGAGTCTGAAGAGTTCTGCAGAACTTTCATATGCCGAAACGTCAGATGAGTCTGAAACATGCTCCGATTTAGAAAACTTTGTTGTTGATCCAGTTGACGATCAATCTGATTTAGGTGCACCAGTGCCAATTTTGGAAAACTATTACGCCGTTTTTTATCAGGAACAATTTTATATTGGTCGTGTTCTAAACATTGGAGAAAATGTATTTATGGAAATTTTTAACCAAAGTGTCCGCCAATTGTTTTGTTTGGCCCAAACATCAAGGTGATGATTCTGTTGAAATAAACCGTTTATTTTATGGACCAATAACTTTATGGAAATGAACCTTTTTTACCTCGAGAATAGTGTATTGAAAAAAATTAAAACAGCTTATCGCCAATATAAATTTAAATCAAAGTAAATACCCTTGTACACCTGTAAAATATAATTTACCAATATTACTTCTTTTTTGTAAGTATCAATAAAAGTTCTTTCAATAATTACTAGTTGATTTAATAAATCAATTTTTAGAATTTTGTTTATAATATTTTTATAATTTTGACTCTGAAAAAAAGGTAAGGGTAAAAAAACTTTTAAAATTAAATTTTATTTTCAAAAAAATTTATTTTTTGCCATTGGTGTGCCCATAAAAAAATGGGGGTAAATGGGTCACGTGACCCTCACTTCTCGTCTTTTGAAACGAGATAAACTGATCATAATTACTTAAAATATTGAACTACTACTAGTGCTATATTGTACCAAATTTAAAGAAGATATCTTACAAGGACTCCAGAGTTAGAGCAAATTTTTCATTTTTTATTTTTGACTTTAAAGGCCTATAAAAATTTTTGGAAGCATTTTCGCATAGAGGTAAGTTAAGTCATATCGTCACTATTTGTTGCCTAGAATCCGCCATTGAGTTAATGATATGCTTTTTTGTTACACCCTGTATGTATATATATATATATATATATATATATATATATATATATATATATATATATATATATATATATATATATATATATATATATATATATATATATATATATATATATATATATATATATATATATATATATATATTATATATATATTTTGTTATTCTTGGGATTTTGGTTCTTTAATGATATGAATGAAAGTCTAAATTGTTTATTTATTCATAAACGCATTTTACAAACGTTTCGGTGTAAAATGCGTTTATGAATAAATAAACAATTTAGACTTTCATTCATATCATTAAAGAACCAAAATCCCAAGAATATATTGCTATAAAATATATAAATAAGGTTCAAGAAGTCAAAAGAAAAACAACTTTCTTTCAAACTATATATATATATATATATATATATATATATATATATATATATATATATATATATATATACATATATATATATATATATATATATATATATATATATATATATATATATATATATATATATATATATATATATATATATATATATATATATATATATAAACAAGGGTATTATATACCCTATAAAGTCATTTTCTTGTATTATTTATATTCAAAGTACATAGATATTATTTGTTAACACCATTTTTAATGTTTTATTGTAAAAACAAATTATTTTTTGTATTCTTTAATGTCTGGTATAAATAAAATTATTATTATTATATTATTATAATCTTATTAACTACCGGTCTATCAAATTTAGATTTTTTTAAATATATCCTTTGTTTTCTACTATAAGAAATTTAAAAGGTCATAAATACAGACAATTGAAGGAATGAATTTTATGATCAATTACTGAAACATTTACCGACAAAGTAGTTTGCAAAGTATGTGATTTACGCATGTATTGTATTATTAAGAGTTTTTAGTAGATAATAAAATATTAAGTGCGCAATTTTTAGAGAGTGCTATATTAGTGGTAAAGAATATGTAAATTTATACACTATCAAAGTTAACCTATTGTGGAATCATAAACAGATACAAAGAAAAGAGTTTAATTATACTCTTGAACGTTCCTGTCATCAATAAATATACGATATTTGTTGTTTGCTGTTTATTAATTTCCATGCATACATTCACATTGGTAGTGCTACTTTTCTGTACTATTTACAGACATTCAGATTCATGATTCGTCATATCCTGTTTCTTGTAAATTTTTGTTACACATTCTAGTAAGTATCAATGTATGTATGTATATTACGTTATAAATAGGATTTTACATCATTCAGTTACACTGTAAATCCTTAAAACTACATTACTGTATTTAAAAACTTACCATAAGGCACAAGAGTTTCAATTCAGATTATTTTGCCGGAAGTTATTCGGGAAACTCCGAAAAAAAATGCAATTCTGAAAATGAGCACGTTGATGAAATTAGTCAAAACTTAAGTTTAAAATACGAATTTAGTGTATGTCGTTTTACGAAAGTTACTTTTCGAAATAAACATCATAGTTTTGCCGTATTTTGTTAATTTTACTTACTAAATGTGCAGATTTTAAAATAAGATATGTATTTTTAGTTGTCATAGGGAGAATGAGTTTAAGAGTGATTTACAGATTTATGTTGATCACCAGATGAAAATGCCGTTTTAAATGAAAGTTAAAATAAATGTATTTTTGGGTTTCAACTTTCTTTCGCACGACAGTGGTACCGCATAAGTAATGCTACAAATATTAAAGAGTATGGTTACATATTTTGATAAAAACTTTCTCTAGTTTATCAATTAATTGTTGTAGATATGAAAATTTGTTTGGGGAGTGGAGCTATTGAGAAGTTTGGTGGTATTATTTTGTATTTTTAAATTTACTTACGAAATTATGCTTTATTGAGGTTATTCATTCAGTTTAAAAAATTGCTAAAGATGAAATTACACGCCATACAAATCTTACAGCCTGAAATATTTTTAGAATATGGCAGCAGTTGTTGAGAGAGGCAGTAAATATCGTGCTGTTGCCAACAAATTCAAACTCAAAATTATCGAAAAAGAATATCCTATATTGTGGACAAAATGTTTGAAATAATTCTAAGTCTTATAAAATAAAATTTACAAAAAAAATCTACCTCCGTAAGAAGAAAATGAGGTTTGAAATTACAACAAAGATATTAAGTGAAACAGCCATTTTCAGTGGAAACTGTAATAATAATACATAATAATAATATTTATTTCATACATACATATTACATGTTTACAGTGTTGTGCAATTTTACTTTCATTATACATTTTGTATTCTACTTATAGTTAAATAAGGGAAGAACACTACAAAAGAAAATATATCTATATAGCTAAAATGGATTTCTTCTGAAATTGATTCAGAATCAAATGGTGTAAAATCTAATCTGACCTAACCCAACCTAACCTAAACTCTGTTCTTTATCAAAATTTTAAGTTATACGTTTTACTACTGACATTTAATAATATTTAAGCAATTTTTGTTAGTTCCGTTAAAACTTTCTTTATTCAGAGTCTTATGTCAAAGAAAAAATTATCTTCTTCATTTTTCTACATTTTTGTTTGTTTTTTTTTTCAAAATAAGATTATAAAATGAAATTTTATTTTATGAACTCTATCCAATAATGCTTCTCAAATATTTCCATCTTATGGGGCTGTTTTATAAAATGGTTTAACATATGTATGTATATGCCACCTCTTTACATTTTTTTCATTACCATAATGTAGTTTACATCTAGTCTATCCAATACGCTTTTGAAATAATTGTTTTCGAAATGTGCTTCTTTCTTATTAACAATTTTAACTTCCCGCTAAGAAAATTGAAAATTTTCAAAAATCGGGAAGTTATTGGTGTCACCCCAATTTTCGAAAATCGAGTTTTTGTCAGATCTCGACGTTTTGAGGTCCTAAGAAGCTATTCTGACTATTCCCACGATGGTGTCTGTATGGCTTTATGTATGTGTGTGCGTGTGCGTGCGTGCGTGCGTGCGTGCGTGCGTGCGTGCGTGCGTGCGTGCGTGTGCGTGCGTGCGTGCGTGCGTGCGTGCGTGCGTGCGTGCGTGCGTGCGTGCGTGTGTGTGTGTGTGTGTGTGTGTGTGTACGGTGTATGTAAACCTCTCATAACTTTTGAACGACTTGGCCGATCGAAACGCGGTTTACGGCATTCTAAAGGGGTTAACTCAACTTAGATTTCCTGAGAATTCGAACCGATTCGGCATAGTAGATTTTGAGAAATTTCAAAAATAAAATTTTCAATAATTCGTTTTTTTGGAATATCTTTTAGATCACTGAACCGATCAATTCCAAAATCTAAGCAGCTTTTCTCCTTATAAAACAACGATCGTCGCAAACCGCATCAAAATCGGTTGAATCGTTCGAGAGATATCGATTACGAAAAAATTCGCAAAAAAAGTGTTTTTTTGAAATAACATTCAAAGTTCCAGTCGGATCGATTATTGGTACTAAGATAACTCTTTGTACTTAATAAACTACGTTGATGCCGTAAACCGCATCAAAATCGGTTGATTCGTTCAAGAGATATCGATTACGAAAAATTCGTAACAAAGTGTTTTTCTGAAATAACATTCAAAATTTTTGTCGGATCGATTTTTGGTACAAACATAACTTTTTGTACTTGAAAAACTGCGTTGAATGCTGCAAATTGCATCTCGATTGGTTAATTTGTTCAAAAGATATCGCAGTTCAAAAATTACAAAAAAAAGTGTTTTTTTAATATAACTTCGAGATTTTTCACCTAATCGTAGAGCTCAAAAATGTATGTGTATAATATTTTGAGCTCGGAGAGCTCAAAAATTAACTAATTTGTATATTTTTGAGCGCTTTAAGCTCGAAAATAGCGGGAAGTTTCAGGGATGGCCTGCAGGGTCAACCGATTTTCAGATTATTTTTTTTGTTATTTTCAAATAGCCCTATTCTACTGTTCTGAATTAATCAACGGGTTTTACAAAGTCTGATTTGAAGTCTAATTTCATACCTAAATCATATTGTTTGTTTGTTTCTATGGCACTGGTTTAACACCAACTAGCCAGTCATTAAGCTATGCATATGACAACGTCGTGTCATATAGTTATCAAATGTCCGCTAGAGAAACACGTGTTCCATCGTTCTAAGATAGTACAATTGAATGTTGTCGCGTAATCGGTTTTTAGTGCATACTTACCGATTTGTTGCTGTAATTTAATATTGGTGATCTGACTAATTTGTAAAATGGAAGGTTTTACAGTTCAAAAACGTATCCGTGACCACAGAATCGGAGGTAGTAACGGTGGACATTTTGTTTTGAAATTTTTTTATAACTTCTGTTTGTGCCAGCTGAAGTTATTTGGGTATTCTTTTATTAAAATTGATAAGTGAAATTTTGATAGGATACTGGTATATAATGTCACTCATACTTCCAACACCCTGTATAATGCATTGTATATCTCACAGCTTTACATTTTAGTGTATTAATCTTTATTTAATAAAAGATTTTATTGATCTGTCATACATTTACAGCCTTTAGTATAATAGCTTCACAAAATGTTTAAGAAATATTTGTTTTTTACTTATACCAGAGACTATATGTACAGTCTCTGCTTATACATAAATCATTTCCATCATTAATTGGTAGACCAAGAACAAAAATGGGCATTAAATCGATAACTGAAGTATTCAACATAAAATCATTTTGCGGAATATACTCCATTTTTGGTCTTTTTAATCGCATGCAAATTATTGAATTAATAATTGACGAATTTATTTAAAATTAAATTAATTAAGTTCATAGTTAATGTGAGCCAGAGTTTAAAAAATCAGTAATATTTTCTTATTTAGAGAATTCTAACATATCGAGTTAAATAAGTATGTAGCTTTTATATTTGAAGTGATATTGCTTTTATATTCCATTTGTATTGCGTCATAAAATCTTGATTTATAGCACATGTAAAACTGTCTATTTATATACATACGTATATATGTTTATTCCAATATCAATCATTGTAGGTCCTTACATCGTGTAAAAATTAACAGCTTGGAAGAAAATATTCTGAATATAATTTCCTTATCAGCTGGTTATAGACGTAATGTAAAAAAATTGTTTCACGACAACATGATAAAAAATACCAGCTGTCGCTCATCTATGTGCCTATTCATTTATGATAGTTACTGCAAAAGTGTTTTATTAATGAACGAAAATGCCACTACATCTCTATCGAATATCGGAGAACACCAAATTTACCAGGATTTGTTATAATAAATGTAACATACCATGTGTCCCAAATTCGATACTCATCAATGGGATCTCGGAAACAGTAAGAGCTATAAGGTCGGTTAAATAGGATAAGTTTTAGCAAATTTTATACTGATTCCAAATCCGTTAAGAAATCACGGCTAACTAAAACCGTTTTTGAGATTTTCTAAAAAAACGATAATTTTGTGATTTTTCTTTTGGGCTGTAGCCAAGTAATCCTTGATCAGACAGGTTTTAGACGTTTATGTTATTAGAGCACTTTTTGGAGACTAATATTTTGATCTAGAAATGAATGCTTGATATTCTTTTGTTTTCGAGATATCCGAGGTAACTATTGGTCTTCTTATGGCAGCCATATTGGATTTTTCGTTTTTCAGATTGCGCTTAAAAAGAACTTTAAGATAATGCCGAGGAAAAATTATTTTTCAAGGGACTAATTTAAGAAAAATTATCCATCGCTTCGCTTAACAAAACAAAATAGTAGGCCATGGAAAATCAAAAAGTTTTTGTAAAGTAGCGACAATAAAATTGCTCATTCAGTCGGAGACTACTTATTAAATCGCTTTATTTATACAATTTTCTAAAAATATCAATTTTTAGACGATTATGGTTTTATTTGTCATAAAATTGTCAATAAAGTGTTCAAAATTTGAACAAAGGAATCCTCTTAATTAAGGGTATTCTCTCATACAGAGTAGTTAGTAATTGGTAATATTTGAAAAGTGCTTTTCTAAAAACGACCAAATTCACATACAACTTTCAGTCAAATTTAGTAGACTGTGGTTTAAAATAAATAATAAACATTATTGTTAGTTGACAGTTGTTTACTAAATAGTAGTGGCATTAATGTAAATTATTCAAGAATACTTATTATTACTGTTCAAGATTGATGATTTTCAATTGAGAGTTATATGGACCGACGAAAGTCGTTTTTACAAATTGTGGAGTCTTTTACAAGCACAATTATCACCGTTAGGCCACAGAAAATCCGCATGTAGCTACGCAAAGAAGGTTCCAAACTAGGTTTGGATTCAATGTTTTGTGCGGCATGATAGGTATTATCTTTTCTCTTCCTATTCTACTTCTATGATCTGCCCAGGGGCGTGCGGTGAGTTTTGATACAGGGGAAGCAGTTTGTGATATAGAGTGATGGGTAGCGCGAGGCCCCGAGCGAAGCGAGGCAAAAATTATTTTAAGAAAAGGGACGTGGCTTCCGTATACTCATTTTAAAACAAATGTCGAAAGCTGCAAAGTTATGACATCTAGAAAAAAGTACACTTGTAGGACCGCCACTCCTCAATAAACATAAAACATAAAAACACCACAAAAATTAGACAACCCCCGATTCCAAAGCCGAAGCTGCACGGGCGAGGGTTACACTTATGAAAAAAACGCAGACACACAACCATATCCACCGACATTGCCAGCGCCGGTGGCGAGGATTGAACCCGCAGCGAAATAGAGAGTTTGTTAAGTAGTTAACATGTACATACCTACCTATTTACAATGTAGTTTAATCCGCCTCTCCTTTTTTGCGATGTCGGAAATAACTTCGTCGTAAAAGTTTGAATTTTTTGACATCTTCACAAAGTCACTTTCTATTGTTAACAGGGACAATTTTGAAAGCCGCTCTTCATTGGTTAAATTTCTTGAAAAAGTTTTTATTCTCGTGTCCGTTTTGATAATTTTGAAAAAAAGGCAGCCATTCCACTAATACTTGAAAAAAACACTTTGCACTCTTTAAGACACGCTGCAGATTGAGCTAGAACTAAATTTAATCGATGCGCAAAACAATGTACAAATATTGCATTCTGAAAAGTCTCTTTTACTTTGGCCTGCAGGCCCCCCACTTCGCCAGCCATTACAGCGGCCCCATCATAACTTTGGGCGATAAGTTTGGCACCACACTGTAGATCATCGACTATCTGACAAACTATAGTATATAAAGCTGCGGCCGTTCATGTCGTTGCTACGTCTAAAAATCCTAAAAAGCGCTCTTGGAATTTCCCATTTGGATTTATGTATCGTACTACGATTGACAACTGACTAATATTCGTAATATCGGTTGTTTCATCTAACATAACTGCAACAAAAGGAGCTTTTTTATTTCTTGCTTGATCTTTTCTAAAACAATATTGCTTATCGACTGAATCAAATCATTTTGAATATGATTTGAAGTACCGCGAAATATCGTGGAGTGTTCCAGATGGTTACTTAAAATTGTATCGTATTTTGCTAATAAATCAACTAAATTGATAAAATTGCCCCTATTAGCAACGCTTCGAGATTCAGTATGACCTCTAAAACTAAGTTCATTTTCGCCGAGAAAACACACAATATCAATAAGTCCTTTTAACACTTTCTTTCAACTGCTAATCTAATGAATGCTCAATTCGTGATTTTCCAAATGTTTATTCTTTTAGCACCGCTCCCAAATGAGTTTCACACTTACCATGCCTTTTTGTCACTTTGTGAATGTTGTTTAAATCTGAAAAGCCATTTTTATTCCAAACACCTTTTTCATTTGTGAACAGTACACATGGCCAACAAAACAATTTACACAAATTTTCACAACCCCTTAACTACTGATTAGCACTGTACACTTCAATATTAAAGTACCTATAGCATGATTTAACTTTCGTTTTTAAGAATTTTAAATCAGGTGTTGGTTTCCCATTTCTAATAATATCCAGTTTGTCTTGAAACGAATATGTTGAAAATCCCCTTTTCAACAAATTGCACACCACACAAACGCAAATAATATTTTCCACAGTGCTAGAACCAGCTTCCAAATTTAATAAGTAATTCTAAATCTGCGTACACGTGCACTAATATTCAACGTTTTAAAAATCACTTGTCGCCGCACCACAGGTTTAGAAACACCAAAAAAGTTTTAACAAATATAGCACAAAAGCTGAGAATAATACTAGGAAGATTAATATTAAGTATAATATTAAAATCGATATTAAAATCGAGATTAAAATCTATAAAATAAAACGTATTACGATGCTATACAGCTCAGATATCAAGATTATGAAGTGGGATGGGATGCATTTCAATAAGTTACCTACTTACCAGAGACAGTTGTCTCTGCTTACATATATCGAAGTTGCGCGAGTTCGTGTTGGCTCGATTAATCGAGTGCGTCATCGTTACGGTTTTATCGTGCAACATTATCTCAGCTGCATAAAAGCAGGGCCGTATCTATTGAAATTGGGTAAAAGTAAATTTTAATGATTAATATATTAGACCGTCGGCGTGACATCTAAAACGTTGAGTTTTAAAGAGTGACCCAATATTTCAGTATAATTTTATGGGACCTTTACTGATCGATTTGTGGTAAGTTTCTACATCGTAAATAGAAAAGGAAGACAATTATTTTTGGTCGAGGCAAATGTTATCGTGGAAAAACCGAAAAAAGACGACTTTTTAAGTGGTGCATTTGTGTCAATAACTATACAAGATATCAGCTTGAATTTTGCACAGTTCGGTAGCACGTTTAATTTACTTTAAAATGGCGTCTTAGAAATTTGCGCGTTTTTATTATTTATAACAACAAAAAAAGATTTTCTACGATGACGGCAATATTTTACGACATTCCGCCATGTTTAACGCGCTCCACTTCATTACTGGTAAGAGATATTGGAATGAAATGCACGTAGAAAACTTCCAAATTTTATAGGGATTATTTTTGCTCAATTAATAATAAAACGTCCACAATCAATTTTCTGTCGCGATGTACCATTAGAGCGCTCGAATTCTCGATCACCCGCCCGCGCCTCGACCGCACCGCAGGTCCCTATACTTCAGGCACGGTTTAGCTTGAGACGGCCGTGGTGTAGGTATTAACGATAATTCCACTTATATTACGTATGTATTTGTGGTCTGCATTTTCTCGATTTCTATTTTTTTAATTGAATTATGTGACTTCAAATGATAACGATATTGTTTTTTTTAATTTAATTTAATTGTGTTATAATGTTATAAATTTATTCTGATAATTCTTCATCTTCTACCTGTGCAATGTTTGTATTAGTACAATTCAATTTGCATTTACATTCAGGTATACAAAACATGCCTTCATTTCTACAAACACACTTACTATTGTTACAATTTTTCTCAGTACAAAACAAACTAATTATTGACCTAATATCTTCAGGAATTGGGGCTTTCGTAACGAAAGCACCGCTTAAAAAGTCGCATTTTTTTCGGTTTTTCCACGATAACATTTGTCTCGACCAAAAATAATTGTCGTCCTATTCTATTTACGATCTAGAAACTTACCACAAATCGATCAGTAAAGGTCCCATAAAATTATACCGAAATATTGGGTTGATGAAACATTTCTCATCTGCTGCCGCCGGTCTATATGTGATAAATAATAATTAGGTTCTATTTATGTGTTTTTTTAAATAATCCCAGGGGAAGCACTGCTTTCCTTGCTTCCATGGACCGACCGCCACTGGATCTGCC
This sequence comes from Rhamnusium bicolor, assembly GCA_029963845.1. Classification (NCBI taxonomy): domain Eukaryota; kingdom Metazoa; phylum Arthropoda; class Insecta; order Coleoptera; family Cerambycidae; genus Rhamnusium; species Rhamnusium bicolor. The sequence continues at coordinate 279,585 of JANEYF010000641.1, read as the reverse complement.
TATAACGCTTTCCATAATTATTATTTTTAGATGCCATTTAATTGGTCCATTCATTTTTCACAACAATTTTACGAGAGCAGCCTATCGTAAACTTCTAGAAAATCAAATTTTATCCGAAATAAGACAGCTTTTTACAGAATAAGAAATAAACGAATTGTGGTTCCCACAAGATGGCTATTCTGCACATAATACTAATAATGTTAGACGGATATTGCTGAAAAATTTTGGTAACCGCATAATTTCAAATAGAGTTTAAATATAAAATATCGTTTAAAACTATTTGAATTATAAACGTATTTGTGAATAACCTAACATTCTACGGTAGCATTCTGTAGTTTGCATAAAGATAGAAATATTTCGCTCCATCTTCTACAACTATTGTTTTGGGAAATTTAAACACAAGTGATTCAAAATGATTGTAGAAACAGAGCTATAGGTTATATTATTTATAAGTTTCAATCAAATATCATGCGCAGACATGAGAAAGTACGAAAAAGCACAAGAGAAGTAAAAATTTCGTTCCGGTGTGTAATATAAATTACCAACTAATTCCCGACTTCTAGATGTTCATGCGTACTCAAAAACTTCATCAAACCATTTGTGACTTCTGCTGGAACAAACCAGTAATTCCTAGTCCTGAAATTTGAAATAGGTATTTATGTAAGAAGTTACGAAATACTTTATCTTGTGTAACGAGTGGATGTTTGCGGGACGGGCGCATTCTTATAGAAACCTTGTTCATAATTAAATTTAATTACATTTTTTTATAATGTAATACACGTAATTTTCTAGAATAATTATGATTTTTAACCAGTGATGAGGAAAAGGTATCTTTTTATTTCTACCTTTACTAATACTTGTTTCAATTTTCAAGTCAGTTATTTTGTTACCACATCAATCTTAGTAATTGAACCATAATCGCATGGAAGAGAGAATTATAATGTTGCAATGTGTGAGATAAATTCGGAGTTTTCTGTATAGTAGTGAGGTGTTAAAGAAATCTGGGTTATACAAAATTACTCTTTATTAGTCGGTCTTGGTGAAGAATATTTTGTAGCTGAATCACAATATTTTTTAGGTTTGCGAATATTACTTCCGGTATATTGAACGCTCATTTTCTCTTTATACAAGTACACAGTGAAATAAATGTTTGTCTGAGCAAGCGTGGAACCTATGTTTCTTATACCACTTTCTGTCTGACAATGGATTAGGTAAACCGTTAACCTAATGCATTTAAGATAGGGAACTCATCCATATATCTAAACTCTATGTTATCAGCTTACAAAGCTATGGCAGATTGGTCCTAGTTGTGTTAATTGCTCTTACAATGAGTTACTAGGCATAGGTATTTTTGTACTCTGTGCTATAATTAGACCAGGATTTACACCCAGAAGCAAAATTAAAACCAACCGCCCCTATATGTCTGCCTCTTAAATTTTACTTTATTTTATCATCGGCTAAAGTCTGAGAAACTTGTTTAAACACAAAATATTTAAAATCCTCGCAAAGATAAAGTTACGAAAAATATATCAGCAAACAAATCGATGGTTATTTGCAAATATCCTCCAAAGTATTAGATGATTTTGAAAAAAACAAGATCTTAGAATATTTACCAACGATTACAACTCTAAGGAAAATGTTTGAGAAAAATTTACTGAAATTAAAAAAGAAATGATCCAAAATACATACAGGTATATTTCAACATCGTCGGCCATCTTAGCAGTGGAAAAAAGTCATGACCAAAAAGCTTAAATTTTGTCCATTATTTGAGTCTAGAATTATTAAAATTGGTTAAAAGATAAAAAGAAAAGATTTGCCAAGTTGAATATTTAAAACATTCATTTTCTGTTCGTAAATCTTATTATTATAGTTGTCTTTTAATTATAATGTAGTGAGTGGGTATTCTACTAAGAACATATAATTTCTAATGTATTCACTAGCACATCTAGAACAAAATTGGGTGGGGGTGGAGGACGAAGCTATAGACACATAAAAAATCGATGACGGAGAAAACGTTTAGTTAGTTTTCAATACTATTTTCTTGTTTATTACAAAACAAAAAAGCCTGAACCCCCCCCCCATCTAAATTCGCCAGTGAATGCACTGTAGTACTTAGACTGAAGTAGTTCATCCAATGTATCAGATATGATCAAATATTTATCATTGGTATTCTAGTACTTAATCATGTATTTAGTATTAAAATTCATTTCTGAGCAATATTAACAGACTTGGCTAGACACAGATCCCTGGATATTCTATTAATGGTATATTTATACTTTGAATTAATCTACCTGATAGCACTGATATCTGATTATGTTACAATGACATATTATTTACCATATGAGTAAATGTTGAAGATTTACTGAAATATATTACATAAATACATTAAATATGTATTATTTTAAACTATTTAAGATTTGAAAATATATATGTTCCCATAAAAATATATATAATCTTATGAAAAATATATATTTTATGCACAAAACTATAAATATAAATTTCACCTTTTGCCATCCTCTACTAGATAGGCACTCAGTTCTATCTTTATGTAAAATTCTCATATCAAACTGCAACATTATCAACACTTGTCTCTAAATGAGCTGTAAACATTATTCATAATTCTATGTTATTGTGTTAACAGAACAAGCATCTACACCCTGGAAAAACACTTTCCAGCCCGACCCACATTTCATTCGAAATAAATTCATTCTTTGAAAGGGAAAGGAAAGAAGTAGACGATGGCAAAAGGTGAAATTTATAATTATATTGTTTTATGCCTAAAATATATATTTTTTATGCATAAAATTTTATTTTTTATAAGATTATATGTATTTTTATAGGAATATACATATATATATATATATATATATATATATATATATATATATATATATATATATATATATATATATATATATATATATATATATATATATATATATATAATATATATATATATATATTTGCAAATAGTTTGAAAGAATACATATATTTAACGATGAAAAATATATATTTCAAGAATTATTATATGTATTTCTAACAATAATTATGTCTCAAAAGGCGTCTCATAGATAAGTATTTAGTTTTTAATTTGTTTGGTTCATCACATATGAATTTAAAAGTTCAGTTACAATTAAAAATTATTAGAAATTCGGTTGAAGAGTTAGCTTCCTGCTCAGAGTTTATTGGTTTAATTAAATAATCACTGTGACTAGGGATACACTAATTTTTTGATAATTGAAAAATAATGGCATGAGGAAGGAAAACTTTTTACGTGCTTACGTTGAGGTAAATACCGAAATATTCAAGAATTACCAAAGCGTAAAACTGCGCTACCAAACATGTTCTATATGTTTTCTCGAACACTAAACATTTTTTTAAAATATATTAATTTTGATTTCTCCTATCGTCTCGAATTTATTTAAAATTTGTTTGACTCGTGTTTAGATGGAATATAAATTACATTTATGGTGATGTCAGTAATATGCTAAAAAACTTATCTGATCTAAGTTAGTGATAGACGAATGTAACAAAAAAATGAAATTGCGTTGGTCATTCTTGAGATATCCTGCCACAAAGTTTTTATCGCACAGATACAAATATGAAAATAGTTGAAAAAATAGTCCCGTGGAGACATACCAAAAACTCGGTTTTTTGTGTTTTTTCCTTAATTTCTCAGAAATCGTACTTTAAATTCTGGTGTTACTCGCCCTCCTTGAGAAAATTAATAATAGAAAATATTCGTACATAATGATACCCAGCTTCTTAGAAGTTTTCAATAATTACATGTAAATAATGAAACATTTGTAAGTTCCTATATTGTATAATGGAAATAATAGTGTATTAAACGTCTGACCCAAATTTGTATGTAATTATTTAGAAAGTTGTCGTGTTAAACTTTTCTGAAATACTAAACTGCTTTAAATGATTTTCCCACAAAATTGTTGCTAGTGATTGTAGGATAGTAGGCTACCAATGTCGACAAATGGTGTGGGGTGTTTTTTCATTTATTTTTTTGATATCTATCGATCTTTTAAAAATTTTGTTTAACTTTTTTTTTCTTCGTTCAAAGCGATGAAACTTCTGCACAGGCCAGCAGGCTGCTAAACTCGACAGGGGTTGTGAGTGTTTTTCTATTTTTTCGATTCGGTCTGCGGGGTGGCGGATGCCACACCTGATATGAACTTTTAAATGGCAAAGACAAGAGATAAATGTGGATTCTCTGAAAAAGTGCACATATTTTAAGTATGCGCCAATTGCATTTGTCGACGTTGAATGGTCGGTGGTTCTCACAATACAAGTGGATTTTTAAGACAGGGCGCCAGAGATTAACTCCAGACTGGTCACAAACGTTTTAATTGCTAGTTATACCACTGCCTTTCCCATAGGAAAGACAGGCCAGTCAGGAAGTCGGTCCAGGGACTCACGGAAATTGTAGTATGTATAACTAAAAACTATTCAGCGAAATCTGAATAACTTAAGTTGAACAGTTTTGAAGATTTGCTAAGTTATTTTGAAGAATGTCCCATTTTTCAAGATTTTGGCCATACCACTTTTTAATCCACTATATCTCGGAAAATATTTATCCTATGTAAATGAAATGTTAGGTATCCATAAAATACATATTCTTCATAGACTGCCATTCTTGCATAATTTTTCATTTTAAAATTTCAGATTTATTAGCAGAAACGTGAGTCCTCGATCGAAAACAAACAAACAGGTAGATAGAAAGATATTGACTTTTACAAAGTATTCGACATATTGGACCATAATTTATTACAGTGCAAGTTGGACAACGTCGGTCATCATGTTGGCTTAATTACTATGTTTAGGTCTTACTTAACTGACAGGTATCAACTTGTACAGTGCCATGGCTACCAATCTGTCAAAATTACCCAAACCTGGGGTGCCCCCAAGATTCGACTCTTGGTCCATTCGTGTTTGATATTTTTATTAATAACATCGCCATTAACTTAGATGTTCGTGTCCTCTTATACGCGGAGGATCTATGGATATTCTGTGAGGGGAATCTTTTATTGATCGTATAAAACTACAGGAAAATCTAGATCTTATAATTTTATGATGCCTTGACAATCATCTATAGATATTCTGTGAGGGGAATCTTCCATTGATCGTATCAAACTGCAGAAAATATAGATTTTATAAATTTATCAATCATCTCCCACTTAATTTCAGTAAATGTAATACATGTAATATAGCCGCAAAAATGATTTGCTACTATTTTGTTTCACTCTCGATACATTCATCTTAATTCGATCGGCTTTAATAAAATATCTTGTTGTTACTTTTGTTTCCAAACTCTCCTTTACAGATTATATCAATAATAATGTGGCATCTACTTAAAAGAGCATTGACTTCCTAATTCGGAAAATCAAAGATTTTAAATCTCTTGAGACAATGCGATTGCTATTCGTAATTTTTCTTAGATCTAAATTCGAACATGCATCTGTCGTTTAGAATCCTACCTATTCCGTACACATTTCCGCCATTAAAAGTCCAAAGGTTTTTTTTCAAATCACCTACCTTTGCTTTAGATGGTGTTCATCCAATGAGAGGTACCCGCAAGAGATTTTTTATGCATGCTTTAATATGAAGAGCTTAATTAGACGGCGAAGTATAAGCTTTATTTTTTCGTGTATAAAATCACTAAAAATAAAATTAAGTTTGAGATAATCGTAACTTTCTTAACTTACATATACGCAAGCTGAGTGCTAGAAATAATTAATTCCTGTGCGTGAAAACCTATAGGATAAATATGTATAAAAATATTCCCTGTTATATCAAATGGTTATTTAGCTACGCTCGTATTGATACACTGTTTAATATCTTGTTTTGCAATATAACTGATATTAAAAATATTTATCTGTTTTTACTTGTGCTTTTTGTCTAATTTTGTAGTTTGCTCTTTATTTAAGCTATTTTTGTGTAATTGTTTGTAAGTTTTTTTTTTGTCCCTCATTATTACAGTTTCCTCTGTCTCATTGCTATTTTACTGTATTAACTTATCCTGTAACTGGGTACTTAACCCCTTGCGTATTTTATTATAAATAAATAGAAATATGGTAATTAGTATTATATAGGTATATTATTAACTAAATAGTATGGACCAGAATATGGTAATTTATATTTAACTAGGTTTGAAACCTGGCTTATATCAAGTTTAGTGGAAATTTTTTCGACCAACTTCGGACACGTGTTTTGAATTATGTAAAGCACAGACTAGATAATTTAGATCGAATCAATATCAGTGCATGCTGTGGCCGTAACTTTATGATTAGATTATTAATTTAATTTTGTACCAAATTTAACTTAATGAACACAATGCAAGACTTTCAAGGAGATTTGGTGCCTTCCTTGATTGGTACAATAAAAGCAATATAATAGGAACAAATACAAGATTATATGAAGGGTCAGCCCACTGTACATTCTAAGTTATATTTGCAGTAATGTATTTTCCATTAATGTCTTGTAGTTATCAAAAACTATATCGTTGTAAATAACAGTAAATTATATTTTGAAATGTTAAAGTTCACTTTCCTGTAATAAGAAATGTAAGGTTTTTACATCAGTATTCTGTTTAAGTTACAAATAAAGTGTTTCTGAATTAATAAAGACACTTTGCTGGTACTCACAAATCCACGGTTTGTGAATGATCAAACTGAATATTTTTGGACTTTTACAAAATATATAAGTACTCACAATGCGAAACAGATGAGCAAGCGTTGGGAATGTAGTAGACACAAGGGACATTCAACGCATGAATTTATCTATAGAGATACACTAAATTTTCGTTCAATGAATCCCATCCGATTTAAATCGATACCACCAAAAGATCATAAAATGTTTATAAATGAAAATTCCTGATCCCAGGAATTACCATTTGTATCAGCTCATTGTTGTGGGGCAGTGGCTTGTGCGTCCGCACTAACCGTCTGCCTGGGTTCAAAACCGAGCCAGATCAAGTCGATGAGGTGTGGATGATTGTGGATTAGTGAATCTGATTTTTCGAAAGGGATGTAAATCTGTAAGTTTTGATGTAAAATTTTAAAGAGCCCTGTCCCAAGACAAGATGATTAAAATGTTGTTCTTGTCTTTAACTGTAAACGATGTATCATCTGCATACATACATTTTATTTTTATATATTTGAACAATTATCTAACGAAAATTTGAATAGATATCTAATATCATATGGACACCCTGCTAACTTTCACTGAAAATTTTGAGTGTGTTTATAATAATATCGAATCAGAACTATAAAGAGTGGCACCACTTTTTCTATAGTGGAACCACAGATTTTTCTTTAGTGGACCATGTTAACAAAAATTGTTAACTTTTAAATAGCGGCAGACACTCTAACATAGAAAACCGAATAAAAAATCAATCCATAATGAACTGACTGCACTGGGGAAAATAACTGTAAATGTTCTAAAATATAAGAATCTAATTGACTAGTATTAGTGTTTCCTTTAAAACTGTTTTGAACCCGAGTTCATATTCTTTTAGAAGTACCATATGGGAAATAACAATTATTTACTAAACATAATTGTTTCAAACCGGCTTATTTTCAGGATAATCTTAAGTTATTTTATTATCTCAATGATAAACCCAGTGTTTCTACTAAACAGCCGCCAAGTAAGACGTTGAAAATTGAATTCAATTTAGTTCAATTCGAAGCCGAGTTGAGAGTAGTTGTTAATGATAAAATAGTATGCTTCTATTTTTGTTTAAATAATTTATAGAAGAAATTATTGGTTGATTCATAGTAAAATATTAATCCGTGACTGTTTTAAAAGATTTCTTTTTTGTAAATATAGGTTTAAAATTATGAGAAAGCATTCCCGGCGTGGGATTATTTTATAAACATTTACTTATGTTAAATAACGCAGGGAATTTGTTTATGCACCGTACGCCAAGCTTGCTTGAAACACATTTACGACACGCGCAACATGTTCAGAATCCATTGAAACACGTAGGCACGTGATTTTCGTGTGGGGAATCAGTGAATAAAACTACACGCATGAGCCGAGAATAGTCACCTCTGACAAGTGGTCAGATACACCGACCGCACAGAATAAGTAGCTCCAGAACTCTAGTGTGATCCGACGAATCCTGCGGTGGTAAGAATTATTTTTCACAATGTTATTGCTTTATTTTGGTGCATATCCGTCATTTACCATTTGTGTCCACATTCCTGCTGTATTCTCTTGTCCGTTAATTGCCTACGAATACCGAACAACCCGAGATATCCGGAATATATCGTGATCAATCAAGTAAATTCGGGTTATCTATTTAATTGCGAGCGTATTGGAATATCATAAGTAGATTCCGCACGGGCGAGGATTTTCTCTAGAACTATGAAAAGAGCCTCACCGTGTCGCGAGAAGTAATACATGAACCGTTCTGTTCAGCACGTGTAAGGTTTTTCTCTAGAACTCTGAAAAGGACCTTACCGTGCCCCGCGGTGTAATTGCCAATGCATAGCCACTACATTTGAGTAGTGAAACAGAAAGGCTCGCAGATGAATGTGATAACTCCTCGTTTTATCAATACCTAGTGCCAAAAATACGTTTTAACTCCGCCCGCATATCTCTGGTGTAGTCAGCCTTAAAGACGCGAATTAGTTAATTGGAGCCTAGTGCTATATCACGAGGTCAGCATTAAGCATATCCTAACTTCATTAGTAGATTCAGCATGAGTGAAGTTTTTCTCTAGAACTGTGAAAAGAGCCTCACCGTGCCGCGGGATGAAATACATGAACCGTTCTGTTCAGCACGAGTAAGGTATTTCTCTAGAACTGTGAAAAGAGCCTCACCGTGTCGCGGGAAGTAATATATGAACCATTCTGTTCAGCGCGAGTAAGGTTTATCTCTAGAACTGTGAATAGAACCTCACCGTGCCGTAGAAGGTAATGCACTAACCATTCTATTCAGCATGAGTAAGGTTTTTTCTCTAGAACTGTGAAAATAACCTCACCGTGCCGCGTGGCGTAATATAGTAACAATATCGTTTGATATTTGTATTCGCTAGAAACACAAGTCACTGATCTACAGATGTAGTACATTCGCGAGTAGCAAGTCATATATACTGTTTGTTCCTGGATTGACATCCTCCCGTTGTGGCACGCCTGCACTCCGTAACCACTAGCACCTGGATATTTCTGCACCGCCCGTCTGCTGTAATTCCGCCTTAATCACCAGTGACCATAGGGTCACTATGATCGCTTGCCATAGACCCCAGTAACCGTAGATTGCTTTCATAACTGCTTGTAATAATATTTTGATATTGCCTGCTTATAGTAAATACCGTAGACGTAGTCTCCAAAACTTCGCTGTATCATAACATCTTGCTTGATTCCTAGGCTGCTTGCTTGTAGATAAAAACTAATATTTTCTTTCAATAAAGTTGTATTTATATGTATATTTTCTTCTGTGCATTTGTTTTTTTTCTCTCTGCTGTGAAATCAATCGTAAATAAAAAGGATAAGTACCGTTTAAATTCTGGCTTTTATTTAAAGACAACGGTGTAAGTAATAAATTTGTTGGTACACCGAGAATCATTTTCGGCAGGTGAATTTGTCCATTGCCACGCAATCGACAAGCATACACACAGACCGCCTGGCATTCCGTTTCTTCACTGAGTTACCCTAGCTTCTATCATACCGCTGACAGAATAAAGTGGTGTTCCTTCACTTTAAAATAGGAACTGGCACTCGAGACCGTTGCATAAAAAGTTTAAAAGTATCGCTACTGTACTGTGCCAAAGTGACACGACACACACACAAAATAACCATTTTGGTGGTTAGTACGTCACATCCTTGATACCTTAATAACTATAATAAATCAATCATAAATAAATATTTTCACGATAATCATTATTATTGCAACTGCTCTAAATATCTACATTGTGTAATTTCGAAAATAAGGTGAGAAATATAACTAAACGATCAAAAGAACTTAATAATATGAACCGCTTCGTTGAGAGAATACACCCATCGAAATCGCAAATGTCTACATCGACACTTTTCCTGCACACTGGATTGGGAGGCGAGGGGCAATTGAATATCTGGCATGGTCACCTGATCTCCCACCTTTAGGTTTTTTGTGGAGTTATCTAAAGAGTAAGGTCTACTTTAACAGATTACATTCCATTGTGGCTTTAAAAGAAAGAATCCGAAATGAAATCCTAGCGATTACCCCAGAGATGCCTCAAAATATTGGGCTGGAATCCATCCATCGATTTGCCTTCCATCAAGAAATAAAGGGAACCCAATTTGAATACTTTATTCATACTTTAATGTTTTTTGAAGTTTAAACTGATGTATTATTTATTTGGCGTTCAACTTCTCGATTTTTTTGTTCACATGACACAACCGCAAACTATTGGCTGTATGCAGAATTTCAAGGAGAATCAGAATCTTTAAAACGGGGGGGGGGTTGCCATTACAAAAATAGCGGTGACATTATTGCGTAAATGGAAGAGGGTAAAAAAATTGGCAACTATCAGAAAAGATTCGTGTTTAAAAAAGTCACATTTTGACGTTTCAAAAAAGTCACATTGGTGGAATGTCACTAATATTTTTTTTAGACATTGGGACCAATTTAGCTCATCAACGAATTCATCGCTTCCTTGACCTCTAGAATGTGTGTACAAAATTTGAAAGCTTTATCTCAAAAAGTAGCTGCTATCGCGAACCATACAGACAGACACACAGAAAATTTTTTCTGTCTGACATTTTGTGTATCGTCATAATTCGTCGAGATTCCAGAAATGCAATAAAAATTTTCAAAATTTTTTTCACGAATACATAACTTCCTCACCTTAAGGGGTGAGGAATTAATACCTTTCAAATGAGGCATTACACGACCCCTATGTGCTGTATTAAAAAGGCTCAGACACCTGCTTTATTGTAACCATCTGTTACTGAAAAAGTCGTAATTTATCTCAAATGTATTACTCCAAATTTCTTAAATTAACATACAACCAACCGTTACATAAAAGTATATTACTATAAATGATGTTAAGATCCATATGTAACCTAATTATTATTAATCTATTAAATTGTTCTAACCATATATTATAAACAATGACTTCGCTTATAATCAAATTTAAATATCCATCCAATCATCGAGCTTTGAGGTTTTATTTGTGTTCATAACGTATTTCACCATTGTTTAGTTTAACTAAACAAAAACACACAAAAAACAAACCTCTAGAACTAAAGGATTAGTCAGACTTTGGAATTACTTTATGCTAAATGAATCAAATGTATTAAAGAAAACCAACATTTACTGATCTCTTTGGTTTTTATCTATTTATGAAATGGATTTATTATTAAGAGATTCTTTCCTTTTGTTGATGGAAATATAAAGGTTTTAAAAAAAGTTTGTCTAAATAGCTATCATTTCAGTGCAATTTCTTTCACCAGTCATAATATCTGTTAGAATATTTCACCCTTTTAACAAGAACAGTCAAGTAAACTCAAGAATACGTTCTCGAATATTGGTGTAATTAATTTTAGACTATACATAGGCGTTGTTTGAAGTCACTTAAAAGTTGTATCAGTCCTGTACTTTGTACATTGAAAATAATTATAGAATAAAACAATACAAACAATAATAAATAAGAGAATCTTAACCCTAAAAAAAGACGCTGGTTCAAATACTCTACCAGCGGTTTTTGTTAAAAAAATATTATCTTGCCCCCCTCCCCCCTAACTCTTCTTTACAATCAATCACGTCATCTTGGAACTTTTCCTGCAAAATGGAAGACCGCCTGTATAATAAATACCTACTTTTAAAAACAACTAAGGCATTTTGTTCAGTAGGCAAATATGTTTGAAATAGACTTTACGTTTCGAAGACCGGGAACGGAATCCAAGCAGTATGTATTATGGCAATTCACTCTAAGAGCCGGTTTTTCCACCTATTAAATCTATTTGAAAAATAAATTCCATGTAAAAAATTATTGATATAATTGTATCCAAAGAAACTATCTACCATTTTCTTTCCTGTTAAATATATTTAGTAAATAGTTTCCTAGGAATCCTTGGACACAGTTTATATCAATATTAATAATTGTTTATAATAATGAAACTTATTTATCAAATAGATTTAATGGGAGGTGAAGAAACCGGCCATTAATGTAATATCAGTGGATACTTTAGTGGGTACATTTTCTTGTTTGTATCCTAAATAGAAATAAATAAATAAGAGAATTTGTCTGGTTTTATGTGAATTATATTAAGATTATTTTATATAATGACAAATCATAGAAAATCTTACCTCAAAATCATTGTTAAAATTGTCCAGTATACTGTAGAAAAGTAGAAGGTTATTGAACATAGTTTCAAAATGACTGACAACCAAAAATGGGTTGATAGTTACTTGTTGGATATGATTTGTACTTACTTAAAAAACAGCTAATAGACAAATCCTTCTTAATAAAAATGGTATATTATCTAACCTTACACTGGAACAACAGAAGGTGCTCAGTTCCAGGGCCGGCACTGGCCATTTTGCTGCTCTGTGACAATTTTCAACTTTGCCGCCACATAAATAATAATAATAAAAATAATAATACATAATAGTAATACTATTACATTTGCCTTAAATAGGTTTTTACATTATATTCCCAATTTTTTTTCAAACCGAATGGTCGCCAAGTCCAATTTAATTTGGAGAAAAGTGCGTTGGCCACTAGCCACACTTATCGGAAGTGTCAGTAAAATTCAAAGAGCAATAACAACGTTGGGGTGGTAGTCACATCCAATTTAAAACCTTAATTTTTGATTGGTTTTGTGTTAAGCATAATGATTATTTAAATAAAGTGACACTTATATTGACTATTTTTACTTATTATGAAGGAAATTATATTACCCCAGCATAACGTGTTTAAGAAGCAACATATAATATAAAACTCTCAATTGTTTCAATGATTTATGTGGTGAAAAGAATTTTGAGTTCTGTTAGTAAATGAAAATATTTTACTTGTTACCGTCAATAGATCACCAGATGGAGACTTAGAGGTATTCTTTGATAAATTGTATAATATGTTGCAGGTAACGTAAAAAATTAATTTACATTTAGTATTAAATGGAGATTTTAATATTTACTTTCATAAATTATTGCATAAATATACAAAACAATTTACGGGTAAAAAAATTTTTTCTTCCAGGCCTGGGTTTTAATATTCCAACTAGAATTCGTAAAATTCGTGGTAGAGTATGCCAAAATTGCATAGATAATGTAATTACAGATATAGACGAGTCTAATATAAAAATAAGTGTAATCGATCAAAATTTGTCTGATCACTTAAGTATAGAAACGTGCATAAGAACTACCAAAAGTACAATTAGGAAAACGAAAAAAATAAGAATTATTTCAGATAAATAATTAATGAAATTTAAAAATGATTTATCTCATTTTGACTGGACATTCTTAATATAAATGATCTAATCAATCATTTAACTTGTTTTTTGACACTATCAAAAATTTATTCAAGAAAAGTATTACAGATATAAATAAAATAATATTAAATTAAATTGGTTACATGACTGAAATTAATAGAAAAAACTTAAGTCATTTATGAACGAGCGGCATTTATATAAATTAATTAGCAGCTAGAAAGGCATCTTAATACAACATGCTAATAAAAATTTCATTCAAAATTCAAATAATAAAAAAAGCAACATGGCAGTTAATAAATTCACAAACAAAAATTGAAACCAAAATTCATTCTGAACTTCCAGCAGGAATTCAGAAATGCAATAATATACAGGGTGTTCCATTTAAAATAACAAAGTTATGTAGCGCCCACGCGAAATGGAACACCCTGTAGAGCTAAAAATATTTTCTTTGCATGATTATAACTTTTATTAAAACCATTTTTTTATAAATTTTACAGTTACATAGTTACAGAAGAATCCCTCTTAGGTGGAACACCCTGTATATATAGTTTGAAAAAAAAGTTGTTTTTCTTTTTGACTTCTTGAACCTTATTTATATTTTTTTATAGCAATTGTGTTCTTGGGATTTTGGTTCTTTAATGACAGATTTGAAAAAAAAATCTAAATTGTTTATTTATTCACAAACACATTTCACAAACTACTTAAAATTATTAAACTATTCAAAACTATGTTATTATGCTATTATTTTTTTAAGAAATGGATATTTTTTTTAGTTTTTTTGTATACAAAAAAATAAAGTTTAATAAACGTTTCTTTGCGAGTGTTAATCGGTTTTAAAAGAAAATTCAGATCATAGAAATCGACATTTCATCATGTGTCCCTCCGTCCCTCGAGAAGTTGGTTTATATGAGGATGTTAAGCACTTTACACTTGCTACGGTTTTTTGTATTGCATGAAGTACAACTTGAGTCGAAATGACCGTCTGAACGATAACGTAACGTGTGCTTCCATAAAATTTAGCGTACGATGGTCGGATTTGACGACAGTTTAGAACGTGGGTATGGGTGCTTACAATTATTGCGACATCCTTATTTAATTTCTTTTCGGTGTACAGTGCATTAAAGGCAGTTACTCAAACATCAAATAAATATCAACTGCGAAAATGGATATTAAAATTAGAGATATTTGGGAGGAGTCTATTGATATATATAGACAAAAAAAACTGTCTGTGAGATCCAAAATCGAAAGATTACTCCAATAAAATTTTCTGGTTCATCTTCATTAATTGGCAATACTATAGCTACAAGAGTGGTTGCTTTTCTTCTCGATATTGTGGAAGTGACGAGGGCACTACGTATCTCCATATTTTAACTACCGTTGATCGATAGATAGGTTGGAATGTGTGCTGTGTGTAGGAAAAACTAACAAACAAGTCGATTCGATATCGTATAAGATTTGCAGTTCAACACGTTGTACAACAAATTGTAACATTTGTAGGGTGTTTTAGTTATTAGACAGTAAGGTACTTTATCTCCAGCTTTTATCATAATTGTTGGTTCCTGGTTTAATAGAAATGTGTCCTTAAAGCGAATTACCGAACATTTTCTTACAGTGGCGGCTGATGAAAGTATTAATAGTTATACCATATCTTTACATTGTTGCATGGGACACAAATGGTACTTTAGAACATGACTTGAAATACTTAAATGAAGAGTTTTGCAAACATAGTTACAGTTAACATTTGAGGAAAAAAAGTCGCAAAAATGGTTTGCCCAGCCAGGTAATTTTTAGACAATTTGTAAAATATAGAATTTTTTTTATATTCATATTTTACCGAAACGTTTCAAATGTCGTTAAAAAATTTTGACACTATTTAAAGAGTTACACTTTTGAAGTTTTATTTCTAATTAATTTTTCATTACGCATATTTCAAATAGGACTTCTTCGTATTAGCTTTTATCAATTGGCGAAGTAATTAGGGAAAGTAAATTTAAGGATACTTTTCGACCTTTAAAAATGAGAAATAAACTCAGTATTCACGAACCCAGTTTTACCAACGGTCTTAGTAGCATTTTCAAAGACACATACATGACCAGTGCTTCATCCACTTAATTAGATATACGGACTGTGATTAAAAGTATGTTGGACACACGAGTTGGTCAAATCAAATTAGGTTTTAAAGAACGTATGTATCATCTAAAAAATGAAGGAACAGATCAATCTAGTGTTGCTCATCATGTGTTAGAGAACCACCATAAAATAGATCTTAGCAACATAAGATTAATTAGGAATATAACAAATCATAGGCAGCTAGATACATTTGACAGCTTAGAAATCACAAACCATAAAAATTGTATGAATAATGATAAAAAAACTCTATCCTAAAAAGTCCGCTTCACTGGTTAATCATTTTAAATGTGACAATTGTTAGATAACATAAACTGGACACAGTGGCGCAGTTGCTCAGATTGCGCTCTATATGACAATTTCAACTAGTCACGGTCTGATAGTCACGGTCTGATTCTGAATTCGAACCCCAGCTCTGACAGTTGCTAATGTCGGAGAGAATGTTGTATACATATTTTTTCAATGTGTAACCCCTTCCAGTACAGCTTCTGCTTTAGGGTTTGGGAGGTTTTGCGGTGAGTTTATGTTGTGTTAAAAGAATGTGGTGTTAAGTAATAAATATTTTGTTTTCATCACCTTCATAATTAATACTATACTTAAATAGATATAATTAAGTTTTTTAGGCAAAAATGTTCAACCTAGTTTAATAAATTAGATATACGGCAGAGGTAGGAATAATTAATCAGGCATCTAATGGAGGGCTCAATGACAAAAGCGTCCTTCGTCCTTTTAGATGTTTTTCGCTCCTGCTTTTTTATTACGTATTTATTTGTCCCTAACATAAACTTGTGGAATGATTAAATTTTACTTTATTTTCATTTTATTAAAGACATTTTGATATAAAAGGTAATATAAATATTACACAAAATATAGAACAGTACAAATAATTATTATGCGAACAAAATTTCAAGTATGAAAATGAAATTAAATGTAAATTATTTTAAGTTAGAAAACAAAGTTGACGTTTTGGAATGCAATTACTTCAGTAGTACTTGATTTTTGCATGAATGTCAAACATTTCCGCTCCCCTTCACGTACATATGCTGATATTTGCTAGAAAGAGTACTTGCTCCCAAATCGTAAATTTTCCGAACGCGTATATTTTTATAGACACAGTGAGATATTATGTTATATTGATGTTGTTTCTACTTACTTCGTCTCTAAGGATTGTTAACCGGTTGCTACAGAAATCTAAAGAATAATAATAATTACATATTTATATATTTATCACCTTTTAAATTTGTGAATTTTTAAGTTCTTCTTTACTAACAATTTTTGTGTTCAGCGAGCAGCACATTGAAAAGTGTAGATGATTCATCAATATAATATTTTTCCCATTCGCAAGGAATACTATAAATAAAATTTTTTGAGCATTTACTGGTTTCATTTAACATGTTCAGTTTTCGATAAAATAGATCTTATTATACAGGGTGTCCACCGAGTTTGCATTTATTCCATAACCATGTAACTATTATAGATAGAAAAAAAAAGAAAAAACAAAAGTTGTTCAGCATTCGCCACTGCAAATTCTAAAATATTTTTAGTCACACAGGATGTTTCGTTTTGGCTGGGTAATAGTCAACTTTGTTAACTTAAATGAAACACCCTATGTGTTATTACATATTTGGTTCAGGAATTATTTGAACTTATATAGAAATTTTAACGGATGTAGAACTTTACAAGAAATGTCGTATTCTTCTAATTTGAAATGCTTTTAAATATTTCGATACGGTAGTAAATTACAATAGAAAAAGGTTTTTAAACCATGTCCGGTTTTAGATTTTGTCACTTGAAGATTTAAAAACTGCAATAACTTTGTTATTTCAAATGGAACACCCTGTATGTTTAGTTCATATTTGATTAGAAAACTCCAAGAGCTTTCCGACGACCTACCATATTTAATATTTATTTTCAATGGTTTTAAGGATATGATCATTTATGTCCAAATTTTGAGAAATAAAAAACAAAAATTTTCCATTTTTTGATAAATTTTATGGAAATTTTATATAACAAATAAATAAACAGGTTAATGGTTTGACGCTCTTTTTTATAAAATGGATCTAAAAGCAATCTATGAATAAATCATTATAGTAGGAGAAATCGATATAGTGACGGGACGTGCGGGCTACGACGATACAGAATGCAGAGCCAGATTTATCTATATTGTTCGCTCGTTTACTTTCTCAATGTAGGTTTATGTGCTCAGTTTAGCGAGCAACAATTTAACAATTGTAGGAAAATGTATTAACTTAAAATAAAAGTATAGAATTTAAAGTATTGACTACACATACAGTAGTTGCAGTATTCAAGTTCGCGTAATATAAATTGTTACTCCCAGCAAGAACCACGAAGAGATGTGAGCATTTCTTGCCAGGAAAGGATGGGAAAGGAATAAAAAAATTATTTAAAAAGTAACAAGAAACCTTTAAGACCAAAATAAAAACAAAATATATACTCTCAAAATAGTAACAGAAACAAATATTTTTCTCAATAAATAAATAAAAATAAATTCCAATAGTATAGTTATTACTGTAATAAAAACAGAATGACGTATTTTTGTCAAATGAAAAAAAATAATATTAACAAATAATCCTGGAAAATAATATTTCTCAAGCATTGAACTATGAAAGCACGAAAACGGAAATAAATAATACAGTTGATATCACAAAATTTACTTCACATCACTTTACTTTACCTCACCCTTTACCTCACCTCACATCGTTTCTTCCTCTGAATCCTCGCGCTTCTCACCCTCTTCTTCATTTTCAGATGAACTACTATCCTCGTTCAAATTTATAATTAATTTATTTCCACCATTTATATGACATTCAGCAATTTTTAAATAATCATCCTCCATTGTAATTACTTTCCTAATTCTTTTTCCCAATCTCCCTTGTTAATTTTCAACACTTCATTTTGAATTAACTCTACAATTTTTTTTATCGAATTTCGGAAAAGTATTTCATTATCTGACTTTTTTGTTCAATTTACATCAAATTAATTCAATCAGGTGGAAAATACAGAAATATGTCGGTAATCTCAACACTTTGTGGCCATATCTCACCGCTATACTATCTATAATATACTTCTCATAATTTTTCGTTTGCAGGACTTCCAAAAGTTGTGCTTTATTATAATTTTCCTCATAATAGAGATGATGTCCCATTAAAAAAAATTGTAACTCCAGCTTAGTAGAACTCTTATTAGGAATTTTATACAAATGACTCGAATGGTACTTCGCATTGTCAAGAACAATAATGCTATTCGGTTTTAATTTTGGAATTAGGGTATTTTCAAACCATTCCTGAAATGTTTCTCCCTCCATTTTCTTGTGGTAATCCACGTTACAGTCTTCCATGTTTTTTTCGCAGTTTCAATGCATTATTAACCCATCCATCAACTGATCAACAGTGTAATATAATCAACCGAGTCCCATTATTAGGGGGCAATGAGATTGGTTGACGTTTCCTAGATATATCAGTCCATCCTTTTTTTCCGGTGTCATGAGTATCATACCAAGTTTAATCTAGATAATAAATTGGTCCATTTCCTCTTTTGAGTTCTTTTATCTCTTCTAGAGATGAATCTCGCCAATCCACTATTCGTCTGCTTCCATAATCGCTATGCGTTTATTAATAGTTTGATTAAAGTTCTTAAAAATTTGGCTATGGGTCCAGAGTTTTCGATTGACCGATGTCGGATCGTTGTTTTCTTAGAAGGACACCTTCTTTCACCAGTTTGTGTATTGTGGGACGGGGAACGTTAGTCAGAGATGCTGTTTCACCTGGTACATCTGAATCATAAAAATTAGAGTCATTGGCTCGTCGCCTCAAACAATTATTGTAAACATTAAAGCAAATTTGTTTCGCTTGCTCGTTCAAATGCAGCCGATTTTTTCTTACTGAAAACGCTGATGAACTTTGATTTTCTTTGTCACTGTAATAACTATCACTTTCATTTTCACAAACACAGTAAGATGTAGACGTAGAGGCCCCCCATAGTCGAAACATTTTTACGTTAAATACGATAACCTTAAATTATTTTCAAAAACATACCAGCAAATAAACAGATATGAAATAATTATTACTTATATTACATTATTACATAACTCACTGCAACACGATAACCTTCTTAAATCATTTTCAAAAACACACCAGCAAATAAAGAGATATAAAATAATTATTACTTATAATATTACACTTACCATATATTACACACTCACTGCAACACGATAACCTTCTTAAATTATTTTCAAAAACACACCAGCAAATAAACTGATATAAAATAATTATGCTAAAGAAATCAGTAACAAAATTAGTTGCGGCCCTGAACTATAACAGAATGTAAGTGAAACTCCGCCTCAGTCGCGTGCCAATATAAACAACAATCATCTTTCTCGCTTTAATGTAAGCAGTGTAAAAGACGGAAAATGTCATGTGTTCGTCATTTCCCGCCCATTTCCCCGTCACTATATCGATTTGTCGTACTATAGCTTATAATTAAGCATTACCTTAATTAATTATTTACGCCTTGTCCATTCATGCAACCAAAACAATGCAACTAGTTGCGTGCAATTATGCAGCCAGTCGAGAATGGAATTATGCTATACCACTGGCGGTTCTTCTATAGGGTCATTTGGTCAATGACCTCCCACATATAAATAAAAAAATAGAGCTATTCATTTTCTGAAGTTTAAAAATATATAATATATATTTTTTCAATATTCTTAAAAAATATATATATATATATATATATATATATATATATATATATATATATATATATATATATATATATATATATATATATATATATATATATATATATATATATATATATATATATATATTTTTAAACTTCAGAAAATGAATAGCTCTATTTTTTTTATTTGTATGTGGGAGGTCATTGACCAAATGACCCTATAGAAGAACCGCCAGTGATACATGCAATGCATGTCCGTCCATTAACGCGTCTTCGATGTAACTCAAGCGAAACCAGTCGTTTCAAACCAAACCTGTTGCATACAATTTATGATAAAGAATGGTTGTTTCTGGTCTTTTTAATTTTTTGCTACTGTTATTTTTGCAAATGGATTACGAAAACTGATCGTTTGTGATTGATTGCACAACTGGATGAGCCGCCAGAGCTCGCTGATTTGTTGCGCAAGACAAATAATAGTATTTCCCTAGAGAATAAAATTTCACCAATTCAGGAATTGGGAGAATTTACTGACTTTCCTAATTAGAATTTTTTAAAATAAGCATGTATTAATTGCTCGGTAGCGCAGTGGGCTAGAGCGTTAAGTGACAAACTTATCTGGTTTACTGTCTCTCGACTCCCGGATTCAAATCCCAGTTTCGATTCTAACAAAGTCGAATGAATTGGTTTTGTGTTAGCGATTTTTCAACTGTGTAACTCCCGCCCACTAACCTCCTGAACTCGTGAATATTCTTTTATATTTAATACTTAACGTTGTTTGAAATCTAATTTTCAGCCTTTCGAAAGCGCTCACTTGTGGGTGTCTTCTATCTGGATATGCAGCAGTGTATATTCTATGTTAATAAAGAATTTTTACTGCAATTCATATAAAGCATATCAACTCATTGATTCATTTTTTTAATAATTATTCTAGTTTTATTAAATGCATCGACATATGTACGTACAATAAAACACACAACTAATAATTGTCACAACTATCACAATCAATTAGAATTTTTGGCAGTCCTTTATCTTTTGTTTCCACGGTTTATTTGATATTGAACATACAATTTTTAAATATTGGGCGAATGAGTAAGAAAATATCTTAGATTTGTTGTTTTGTTCCTTCATAATTCAATAAAAATCTTGGAAATAATTCTGTTTGTTTTTTTTGTTTATTTTGTTACTCGTGTTTTTCGCTAATTCCTCAAAAGGTGCCTACAGACACATGTATATATCGTAAGACATGAACGCACGTTCAAGTACACACGTTCATATGCGCCAGTGTATAGACAAAATTTGAGTTAAAAGTCCGTTGAACATGTCTTTTATTGCTACTTGAATAGAATTAAGTGTGTGTAGAGAATATGAATACCACATACAGGAACACGCGTACATGAACGTTCGTTAATGTTTTAAGACCTTAAGATATGCACGTGTATTGTTAGGCACATATAGCTAATTAAAAAAGTCTGTTCACATAAGCTTTGCAGCGTTAACCAGGATAGGGAACAAAATGCACGCACACGACTGGTGCAAACGGCAGGCAGATATACACAAGTGCAAAGTTCCGATAGCGGTTAAATCAATTTTCATTGTTTATTTTATTTCATAGGCATCGGTAGTAGTTGGACGTTTGTAGATTGTGTTTTAATATAAAATGTCTTCGACGACTAATATTAATATGTAAGTATTAAACCTAATTGTTAATGACCAGTATATTACCTTAACCTTCCCTAAAGATAATAATGTGTTATATTTAAGATAGACGGTCGACAAAGGGTCACTCTGAGAGCCCAGGTAAACAGTTTTTTATGTGCTCATATGAATGAACGCAGTATAATATGGTGATATTTTAATCACTTTTTTAACACGCTTTTATATTAGCTTCACTTGTATGTTTGTTTGTTTGTAGCCGACTCTTTGGACTCGATTTTGACTCACTTTAAACGGACAGATTTAATTGAAACTTTGTACACTTACGAAGAACCGGTAACAATATAATAATTTGATAAGTTTATATCATTATCCTGATCAGGATCGCCAGAATTAAATAATTTCCTTTCCTCACGTATCCTCTGCGTGAGAGCAAGTGGCTTATTACTGTTAGTACATTCCGTGATTCTCAGTTCGTTCGATGGCCAAGTAGGCTAAGGCACAAGTATTCGACGCGAAACGACGGATTCCTCGGGCGTGAGTTCAAATCTCGTCTATGGCTGAAAAAAAAATATTTTTTTTTTCAGAAGTATCTGTTGGATCGTAATATGTTATAATATCAGCATCAATAAGCAATATAAATATAGTTTAAAAAAACTAAAAAACACGCTTTCATAGCACATCAAACTAAAAAGTGAAAAATAAATATAGTTTAAAAAAACTAAAAAACACGATCTTAAAGCACATCGAACTAAAAAGTGAAAAATAATTATTAATAAACTGAAAACAATAATGAATGAAAAATACTAGTATTATTGTGAAAAAAAGCGTGGGGCGCTTTGTGCCATGTTTTTCGTATATCGAGCAACCCACGCTTTTTTCACAATAATACTAGTATTTTTCGTTCATTATTGTTTTCAGTTTATATTAATAATTATTTTTCACTTTTTTAGTTTGATGTGCTTTAAAAGCGTGTTTTTTAGTTTTTTTAAACTATATTTATTACACAGGTCAGTTCAAATGCAGCATATGGCTTTATATTAAGAGAAACATAACATTGTTTAAAGCAGAAGTGTATGAAAATTGTACAGCAAAAAATTGGTCCGCTTTAAAGCAGGTAGAATTTAAAATTGTTTTATTTTCTGATATTATTTCTTATAGGTATGCAAAATAAAAAATTTTTAAGACGTTTGGTTTTCTTATAGCTAAATCGAAATTTTTTATTAAATCAGGATGTTCTTATTTCGGCGTAACCAGTCATTTTAGTTTCTTAATCAAAACTATAAAGAAAATATGGTAATTTTATTTTTGTTATTTTGTTTCTTTCCACTGCTAACCAATAAAAGGAATTTCTTGTTATTGTAAATAAATTACGTTTGTACACTCTGTTGAAATATTGAATAAACCTTAAAGGCATCTATCTTAATTCTTGAAATATTTTTTACGCCTGGTAATAAATAAGTAACCCACAATGAGATATTTATTATGCCCGGAAATAAGCAATTTACAATACACTCGCTACTTTGCCCATTGTAAATGGGGATCACTAAGTCCAACCTACCACTGCAAAGTTTCAGTGAACAGACTTTACATCAATTTTGACATTTTATTTTTATTATTTTGTAAAAGAAAGTTTCTCATTTGTTATTTATTGAAGAACGAGTTATTTTATAAAAAAAGTATAAATAGTCAAACTATTAACCTCTTTATTCAGTGGTTATTTAAAATTTCTATAAAATTTATCAAAAATAGAAAACTTTTGTTTTTTGTTTCTCAAAATTTGGACATAAATGATCATATCCTCAAAACCATTGAAAATAAATATCAAGTATGGTAGGTCGTTGGTAAGCTCTTGGAACTCTCTAATTGATTAAAATACAGGGTGTTTCGTTTAAAATAACAAAGTTAGAGTTGAGTTGAGGTTTTTAAATCTTCAAGTTTGACATAAAATTACAGACATCCTGTAGAAAAAAATTAAAACCGGGTGCATGGTTTGAAAGCCCATTTCTATTGTAATTCACTACCGCATCGAAATATTTGAAATCATTTCAAATTAGAAGAATATAACATTTCTTGTAAAGATGTACATCCATCAAGATTTTTATATAATATCAAATAATTCCTGAACAGCTCAAAGAAAGTACAGCTTTTTAATGAACTACCATAACATGGTATGGTAGTTCATTGAAAATCTCTTGACTTTCGCCAACCAAATATGCAATAACGTATAGGGTGTTTCATTTAACAAAGTTAACTCCTACACAGCCAAAACGAAACACCCTGTGTGACTAAAAATATTTTAGAATATGCAGTGATGAATGCTGAACAACTATTTTGTTCATTTTTTTTTTCTATCTATAATAGTTACAGAGTTATGGAACAAGTACGCACTAGGTGGACATTGATCGTCTACACATACAAATTAGTTCTGATTTTACGTAATTTGGGTATGTTTATTCTACTTCCAATTTTGAAAATTCTCACAACAAAATTTTCGGCATATTAATTATTTAGTAGCACAGTTTTAATAAAATGATTTTTAATTAATTAGAATGTCATCACTTGAAGATATTATTATCTTTATCATACAGATATTTTACACCTTTTTTAGCTTCTCTCGATTAGAATTGCGAGTTAAATATGTATATGTTGGTTTGAGTCTATTTACTATATTCTTGTTTCTTAATGAAATTACTTAATTTTTCCATTAACTTAATCTAGTTTCAATTACAAAAAAGTCATATTTGTCAGCAACATTTTTGTATGGCTATTGTTTGCAATATATGTACCTAAAAGCCTATAAATCCAAATTTCCTAAACTGAGATTATTGGTTTAAATCGCATTTTATTGAAAGCTTCACCGTCGATTAGAGTCCAATAAGGCCTTAGTATGAGGGGAAACAGATATAGCTAAATACTTAATTTATTATAGTTAAAAGGCTTTAGTAGGGGGGGGAGCAGCTATAGCTAAATGATTAGTTTATTATGGTTATCATGAAATTGTGGTTCAATTCTAAACGAAATCTCTTAGCTGCATTTGATAAAAACTTGGTTTTGAGACTTAACCCGTCATGACTCTCGGGTGCAGATATATGAGTTGATAATGGTGGGGGGAGGCTGGCGCCTGCTAGTAGGCCACAGGCTGGCCCTTTGTACCCACTCCTAGCCATCCTCTCAGACATGTACTTCTCTTGCTCCCTCGTCACATCTTCCGATCTTTTTATGAAGGTCAGGACGTCGCTTAGTACGCGGGAGGCTCATCTCCTCCCTAAGGCGCTACAGAACTGAATATGCTATGCATTAGGCGCGAACGCTTCACACTGTTTCAGGAAGTTGTAAGATGTTTCTTCATCACACCCACATCCTGGACATGTAGGGTCTTCCTCAACACCCATCAATGTCTCTTAAGTCTGCAATGGCCTGTCAGGTTGAAAGATTCAGAGTATTTCGACTCCTGCCCAGTAACCGGCCGATCTCAACTTATGCGGTCCGTTCACAAAATCTCGAGTTTGCCTACAGATTTGTGCTTCAATGCTTCCTCAGTATCTCGTGTGTTGAAAAATAAAACAACGTACTTCAATTATAGCCAGTACTACTATACTATTTTATTTGTCTGTAATACAAAAAGCAAGAACAAAAGCATGCACTTCTACGCATGTCATCATAGGACAGTTTTACCGTTAAAGCAAGGCGCAAATTGGCACACGTCCAACGCGTGTGATGTAGCACAGCACAGCGCGCTTTTTTGTTGCCAATGGAAATTAAATGAAACTGCGCAAATTGGTAACACGACGCGACGTAGCGCGGCTCATGTCTACGTGCAGTCGTGTGGCGCAGTGGTTGAGACACAGTTTCTCGTGCGAGAGTACACCACCTGTCGTTCGAACAGGTGTTTTTATTGCGAAAGTTGTGTTTAAATTTAAATAATATACCATCATAATGACAGAAGAGAAGCATATAGAGGCAGTCAGTGGACACGGGGAGCTTTATGACACAAGACATCCGAACTATATGAAAAAAAAAACTACATTTACATTGACAATTTTTTTTTTTTCGATAAATAAAAATTATTAGGTGATTTAAATTTTTTGGCCATCAATGAATGGAACTATGCCATATTTTTCTCAGCATCACTGAGTCTGACTCTGAACTTTGGGACTCTAAATAAATATATTTTCTTATAAAATCGCTCATCTTTGTAAAGCCACGTCGACCGTTGAGAGATTATCAAACACTACGTTGCAATATGCGCATCACTGCGCTACGCGTGGAGCGTATTCGCGTCGTGACGTTTGTCAGGTCGCTTCACACGCGTCGTACGCGTCTCAATTTGCACCTTGCTTAACAGAGAGATGGCGCAACTTGTATTAAAAGCAACATTTATTTATAATTTTAAAGTTTTTTACCAATTCATTTTCAACATCGTGGACCCACTTATTAAAGGCTGTCAGAAGCTGTCGTCTTGTAATGCCCAATATAGGCTCATGTTCAGGCTCAGACTCCTCGGCTCCAAGTCTAACAAATTCATCAGCCTTCTTGTTGCCTGGAACCGTGGTATGTCCCGAGACCCACACTAGTTTTATTTATTTATGCTTGACAAGCTATTCTGGGGTGTCACCTCACTTCTGAACGAGAGCTGATTTAGTCCTGGGTGATCACTGATCACAGTGCCTTTAGAGCAGCCTGGCTGTCGAAACAGATGTATACCATCTGTTGCGCACCGTTCTTTACCTCATCCTTACCTCTGCCTGGAGGATCTTCGTGTACGATCCTAGAGCAAATCTCTCCTACACTCTTCTGCCCTCCAGATATATTCCCGCCCCGAGGGATGGTCTGTCGGCTATTCGAGAACCATCTGTGTATATTTAAAAAACGTTTTAATTTCAATATAGAACAGAGAGTTCTATAACCTCTTAATACCACCGACAACAACTTTTTTATTGGCACAAAACAAATAAATGTGTAATATGTTTTTATGGTTGGTAATTGTCTTCCCTTTAATTAACTATTTTATTACAATAATTACAAAAACAACTGGTCATTTAATCCCAACTATAATTATTGTTCTGCATGAGCACCTATATTAAATTCTTCCTCACCTACATTCATTCGATATATAGACCCTAAAAACATATAAGACCCTTCTTATTGCTTAAATTTCCAGTATGTTTTGTGCAAATAGTAGTTCTCCAGAGGTCATAAAAATTCCTGCTCCGCAATCCTTGACTAACATCCTTTTATAAGATAAGCGTCGTTGGCAAAGTCGAAAGTAAACCTAAGGAATGTAATAATCCTGGCCAAAGATTCACTAGCGCGTATACCAGTGGCGTCACTGAGAGTTTAAAATAATCATTGTTTTAATACAGATTTTTTATAGTTACAGAAAAAAATTATTTAAACTACTATTTAACCTTTCCATAAGAATCTGTATTACAGAGCGATCACGAGAATGAGTAAAAATTTTTCATATTTTCTTAACTGCCAAACATTATACAAGTATCGAGAAATTTTTTTCGATAAATTTATTTATATTTAATATTTTTCAACTAAGCTGGGATAATTAAATTCTTTTGGTAAATGGGATCACTTTGACAGATATTATGAGAAATGTATAGAAATGAGTTAATGTGAATAAAGTCAATTAATGTATAGTTCCGATTTACCTCGCACAAAAGAATTTTTATGTTAATGTACAAAAGATAATATGAATATTTCTCATTGGGATATAGAATGTTAACCTCAGTACAAAAAACTAACTACGCCTGGCTTAGGTTGACAACATACATTAATGGGTGCATAAAATGGTACTACAGTAATGGTATGGATAATCCGAACAGAAAGTTGCCAGACTCCGTTCATATTTTCAAAATAATCGGACCATAGCATTCATAGTAAAGAATAAACGAAAGAAAATAAATGACAACTTTAAAAATCGAAGAATATCGATTTTATTTTTCATTGTCGACTTTCGAATGAAGTCGAATGAAGTTCTTAATGCGCGTGCTGTTACTTACTGTATATGTGTGCAGGCTTGACGGTTTTTATATAATATGTGCGTATATATATGCGCACTAAATTTGTAATTTAGATTGCAGATATCGTGGCAAGATATTGGATATCACATTACACAATTGCTGTGTTCGGATTATAGCGTACGGATTATCCATACATAACTGTATTAAGTTTATAGTTGAGTTCGATATTATGCTCGCGAATGTGAGGATATTTTGGTCACGTGATTACAGATAAGACGAGTAAACTGTATATAAATAGATGTTTTGGTTCTTTGGTAAAATAACCTAACTTTATCGTGTTCTTTTAAAACAGTTCTTCTCATTATTATAAGGTAATACTCGCAGCAACAGTTAAATCTAAAATTTAAACTTTTTTGCAGCTGGTAAATGTGGAATTTTCCAGAATAAAATTATATTAAAATAATTTTACTCCCTTCCATGTAAGGCAATTTCCTCATAATTGTCCTCAGCAACCACTAATTTAAAGACTTTTTGTTGCTCAGAATCAAAGAGCTCTATTTCTCTCATTTTATACCTTTCTAAAAACAGAAAGTGCAAAAACAAACAACCTGATAATCTCACAAAATAAAATTTGATCGCAGCTGTCGGTCAAAACCTTCCTCAGATCGGTCCGTTTTCTATATATGAACGATTAAAATTTATCTCCCCTACCTCCAGCTGCAACAAACGAACGATGCCAACCAATCTAAGCAGCTGAAGCAACTTATTATAAAAGATGTTTTAATAAGAGCGCAAGATTTAAATTGCGCGCGAGTTTGGCTGTCCTGATGTCACAAGATTATAACATGCCACGTCGATAGGAGACAGACAATTAGTAAACATAGGACATTATACGATAGAACAACGCGCCCTGATTGTTAAATATTATTATCAAAATAGTGAAAGTTTGATTGCCACGATTCGTAAAGTGCGTCCAATTTTCGGTCGAAATAATGTTCCTCATTCATCTACTGTGAAAAGAATAATCGAAAAATTCGAAAGTACTGGTTCGGTTAGTGATGTGAAACAGATCATGCACAGCAAAGACAGTTCACCACTGGATCCTTGAACAACAAGAAGTGAATGTCGATTTTGCGGACAAAATCATTTTCAATGGTTTCGTTAATAGGCAATACTGCCAAATTTGGGGCTTAGAAAATCCACGAATAATTCATAAGAAAGCAATGCATGCATGTTGATTCTTTAGTTATCTTTTAGATTAATACTGTGAAATAATACAATAATAAAATAAAAGTGCTTCAACCCTGTGCTGTCGGTGAAAATTGGATGAAAATTGGTCAGAATTCGACTTTTCCCTAAAAAGAAACGCTGAGACAGTTCAAGTTCGGCACTTTTTTTTCAACAGGAACTATACTAAAAACCATATTTATATTTTTTTCCTATGGGAAAGATAGTCAACTTTGGCAATATATATATATATATATATATATATATATATATATATATATATATATATATATATATATATATATATATATATATATATATATATATATATATATATATATATATATATATATAATCTAAAAAAAACCCTCATTTTTTTAGTGTAACCAAGGCAAATTTTGTATGCCATAACATAATTTGAGTATGGGACCCAAATTATACTTTAAATTATGACTGGCAATATTTAAATGATCAAGCATTGCAAAAAAAATTACAGTTAAAATTTGAGAAAAGAGTTGCAAAATTGGTGCTCCCCAAGTAATTTTTAGACGGTATATAAAATATTGGCAACACATTTTTTTTCATAAAAGGGGGGGACATTCTACGACATTTTGATTATTTAAAGTTACATCTTTTTGAAATTTTACTTCAAATTAATTTTTCATTGTGCAAATTTCAAAATTCAAAATATTTTTAACGAAGTTTTAAATTTGTCAAGAAAATTTCCTCCTGATTATGAAAAAAAAATAATAAACCAGGGTACACCATTTTTGTAACTCTTTCTCAAATGTTAATCGCATTTTCTTTGCAAGATTTCTATTTTTAAATATTGAAATTCATGCCTCAAAGTATCGCTTCGGTATTATGCTTCAACATTAAGATATGGATAATCCAAATTCACCAGCCGCCACTGGTAATCATGAACAACGACTTGGAAATAGCAGGCACCTGATGCCATGTGAATGTGTGTTTATGTATGTTTGTTTCTTTAGCAATGTGATTTCGTTAATTTAATGGTTAATTAAAGATTTAAAAATGTTTCTTCCTTGATTAATACATACTCGCAATCTGTTTTTAAAACCTTCTACTGTTTAAAGTAGGAAGATTCTTGGAATGCCTCTCCAAATAGTTCGTATTTGATTTTCATATCATCTCGTGGTCGTGTAAAACACACATAAACAGACACTCTTCTCACGTGCCGCCGTAACCTAAAATATCCGAAAATTGAGAAAAGCGTGATTAACACTTTTAAGAACACATTCAACCACCTCACGATTATATAACTCCATATTTAATGGATTAGATGATAATGGACGTTACGTAATTATGCACCCGTACTACTGTCATGATACACGGGTTGCCTATGCATCACACTGAAAGTTGACCCGTAATGCATATGTCTATAAAGGCGACATTTCGAGGGTTTTACACAGCATATAATTTTATTTTAGTTCAACACGTTAGAAAAAGTATTATTGATTTAATAAATTAATATTAAAAACGGATTTAGTATCCACCAATAAGAATTACAATCCATGAAAATCAAATTGCACATGTCAATTAGTTTGTAGCTAACCTCAAGTTGTTTACATAGTTTACGACTTCTTTCCTTTTTATAAAATAAATTTGATTGTGTTTAGATTGTTGAAATATGATATTTAATTATGAAAATGTTTAGCCTTGTCGGTTTTTTGATTTAATTTGATTTCTAGTTTACTGCTTTATCAGTATATCAATATACCTATAAAATAAAATTTAATAATCAGTTGTATGACTGACATATTTAACTTCTGGAAAGAAAGTAGAATCATACGGAAGGAAGAAAAGTCTTCTTTTAATTTGGCATCCTTTGGAAAATTAAACATTTTACATCCACTTTAATTAACACTGACGTAGTTTTCAACGAAACACCAAAACACTATATACTGAGGACTATTATGAAAGGGTAGACAATCTGATTAGTAATGGTCCTTTCTAGAAATCCATTAGCAAAAATGGTTACTGAAGTAAGAAATCTACTTAAATCCTGCATTAACCTTATTACTCCAGATTTAAATAGGAAGTTACATGTATCTAACCCAAGTGGACCTAGATTGTACTGCTTGCCTAAGATACATAAACCAGGAAAGTCGGTACGTCCTATTGTTTCAGCAACCGAATTGCCGACATCACCTATCAAAATGGTTAACAGAAGAGTTCGAAAATTTACCTATTGCACCACCTAGTTTCTCTGTGGTTAATTCCAACGATTTCATTAATAACGTGAAAAATATTCAGTTGCAAGAAGGTGAATTTTGATCTCCTTTGACGTTTGTTCATTGTTTCCAAGTGTTCCAATACCACAGACCTTGGACTATCTTAAGGATCTACTCGAATTAAATAATCTCAGTCAAGATGTAGTAAAAGAATATCTTAAACTCACTAAACTTTGCATGAAACAAAATTATTTTCGATTCAACGATAATTTCTTCGAACAACATGAACAGTGACTCTTCGTCACCATTCATTGCCAGTCTCTTCATGAACAGATTCGAGACGAAGCAAAAGAAGAATTCGAGTATTTCCCCAGGGTTTGCCTTAGGTATTTGGATGATATTTTTTGCAGTGTTCGATACAAAAGTCGCTGGTATTGATAACTTTGTATCTAAATTAATCAGTCGTTTCGCGTCAGTTAAATTCACATATGAAACTGAAAACTCTGGACAATTACCATTTTTAGATTTATTAATAACTAGAAATAGTGAAAATAAGTTAGAATTTGACATATACAGAAAAGATACCAGTACTCTAAGATATATCTCTAAGGACTCTCATCATTGTGTTCAACACAAAATAGCGAGTTTTAATTTTCTAGTCCATCGTCTATTAAGCTTTCACCTCAATTAGGAGAGGTTTGAAAAAGAAAAGGCATTGATTAAGGATATAGCTGCGAGTAATGGATATTCTATAATTGATAAAATAATTATGAAACTAAAGTTTAAAGAGTCGCTTCGAAATTCTTCGACCTTTCAAAATGAAAGAGAAAATCCGAAATTTGTATCGATTCCATTCGATCTTCGATTCACCCGTGGTATTGGTAGTATTTTTAAAAATGTAGGTTCATTCATCGGGAACCAATCTACAACAACTTTTAGGTAATCCAAAAGACAAAATTAGAACAAACGAAAAGTCGGAGATTTACGAAATTATCTGTAAGGACTGTAATCAAAAATATGTTGGACAGACTAAACGATCAATTGAAATTAGATTCAAAGAGCATATATGGCCCATCTCAAATATGGTAGTAAATAAGTCTAGTGTAGCCCAACATGTGTTTGAGAACAACCATAAAATAGATATTAGCAATTTAATATTAATTAGGAATGTAACAATTACTAGACAGCTGGATTCATTTGAAAGTTTGGAAATCAAGTGTAAAAATAGTATGAACAGTGACAAAGGGCCTATTCCAAATAGCCCGCTTTATTGGTTAGTGGGTCACGGTTCACATAACCGTGACGGTTCGGTAAATCGTGACAGTAGCTTAGGGTATAGATAGGGTAAATTGTTAGCATAAGTTTAGTTTTAATCATCTTCAGATGATGCCAACTTGGTTGGCGAAACGCGCGTCGAGTGCAGTATATAGTGTTTTGGTGTTTCGTGGAAAACAACGTCAGTGTTATCTTCACATCAAAGGTTCCACCCCACTCCAGGATCTACTTTTATTCGTATAATAGAGCAAATCATAAATCCATAGGTCAAAATAAACACTAAAACGTTTTTTAACTCGATAATACAATATTTGAACTTATATATACGAAAGTTAGGTTATAAAACGTGACGAACAAGTTGAAATGGTGATGTAGTTAACAGCTATTAACTTTTATCTCTACTCCTATTGGAGAATATTTTATCCATTTTTAATATTAATTAATTGTATTAATAATAAAAACTTTTATAATGCGTTATAATTGCATATATTTTCACATACTTTGGGCATACTAAATAGTAACTGAAAGTTATTAAGTATTTCTTACAAGGGAGAAATAAAATAAAATTATACGCTGTGCCCAATCCGCGAAAATTTTGCCTTTATAGACATTTGCTTTAAGGGTCAAGTTCCAGTGTGATATGTAGGCAACCGGTGTGTCATGACAGTAGTATGTAGGTTGCATAATTATGTGACGTTACACTGAAAGGGTCTACTTTGCAACGTATCACAAATTACCAAAAATCAAGTCTCAGCTGACTTAACTCAAGTTACTACAGTCATACGTGTGATTCAATATTAATGTCTTTAAACTCATGCGCCCCCATATAATATAAATTAAGTATCCTCCATTATGACATAAGTTAGAGATTTAGAAGATGACAGAGATAACAAACGGATTTGCTTTGATTGCACTACCTACTGCCAAGTTTGTTTTGTGATTTCCTACTTATTTACGGATTTTTCAAATCTCTTGTGCATTCATAAATTAATAAATACTAAGATACTATCTAAACCTTACAAACTTTGCAAAATAATATTTCTGGTTGGTCTTGCTTTTATTTTCTGCATAGTTCTTTTACAAGAATAACGTATTTTTTGCTTAAATATCTGTGGTTTTGTTTCTCGTAGTATTTATATTCTTCTGTCTGTTTTGTACAAATGTCAATTTTATTTTAATTTTCTTTTGCAACTTAGGTTTTTCTTAATTTTTATCCTGTAAGTAGAAAATATGTAAATTTTCATTAATAAAAGGTAATACAGAACGAATTGTTCGCGTTTTTTATATAACTTGACAGTTAGAATAAATATAAATACCACGCGTTATTTCTTTAATTATTTATTTTTTAAGGATTTGAAAATGTACAATCCAGTTTTCTCAATATGATGAGCAGTAGTAACGGTACTGCTTTAACCAGAAAGAAACTTAGATTTTCTTACAAATTTCAGAGATATGAGCAATTTAAATGCGTGGAAATTTTAAAATCGCTCCTCACCAATATTTGTAAAAATGAGAAACGCCGTTACCCAGATGATCATCGCTACGTCGCACAGTGGGCGAAAACGCCGAAAAGCTGGCCAAAATATAAAGGCATTGAGCTATTTTGCTGAAATTGTGCATACAGAGGTTTTTTGTGTCGCTGATCAAGAATCCGAAGTTGAATATTGAAAAAAACAAAATAGCGGCCATGAAATCCCCCAAAGCATACCAAAAATCGCCAATTATCGCTGCATTTTTACAAAACTTTGTATACAGTTTTTTTTGGGTCGCTGATGAAGAATCCCATGTAGAATTTCAAAAAAAATTACGGTCAAAAATATATACATAGTTCAAAAATTATTATTGAATTGAAACGAATTCATGTGTTTCATTTGTTTCGGGAAAAATTAGGATCTGGGAAATAGAATAAAAATGTGTAATGACTTTGAAAATTAATTTTATTCAATTACTATCTGAATTACATTCATCGTCCTCTTCATCGTTTTCACTGTGTAATACACAATTTGTATCGACTTCCGCAACGGAGAGTGGATCAAGCAATTCTATCGCATCAGGAGACAATGAATTTAATTTTTTCTTAGGGAGTTTTCGCAAACTAGAAATAATTGGATCTGAAGTTATTAAAAGCCTGCGAAAAACGTCCTCTACATTTTTTTGTCGGTCACATTTCCTTTCAAAATTTTCTCGAAATTTTTTTAATATCCCTTATTGCAAGACTCTTGTGCTTCCTCTGACATTTGACCAATCGGAAGCATCAAGGAGTTAATAATTTGATGGCCATGAATTAGAATTTTATGCACAGTAGTTGGCATGCGAAATCATGGGTAAGTGTCGACAAATTTCCGTGCGGTTTCTGCATTCAAAAGGAGTCCACTTTATGGTGCACGAATGTGCATGCATCCGTGCATTCGCGCACAATATGGTCAATATCTCGCAAAGATGCAAAAAGATGCAGCTAATTTTTTATACACTTTCGAAAAAAAGTTCATTGAACACATTCCAATAAGTTTCAAGACCAACCATCACCAATCGCGTAACTTATGGCTTTTTTTGTGGAGTTTATGAATCGTTGCATGTACAAAAATGCACTCCACTTCGATAATTATTTACTAATTACCATATAAATAAACTGATCTGATACTGAGATATTTTAATTGTACTTACTTTCTGATGCAGAATCCATTTTTATGACACAGAAAACTGCACTTTGAGAATTTTTACGCTGCAGACAAAATGTATCGATTTTTGAAGCGTTGCGAGCTGCCGAAGTGACGCGCTGCACGGTCGCATAATAAAGTAATTTCTTCGCTCAGGTAGTGAACCCGGACCGGTATTAACAGTCGTTTCTAATGCTAGGGGTACCACTACAACGATTTAAAACGTTTCCATTTCAAAAAAAATCTTCATTTTTTTAATTTTGCCCAGCTTTTTGGCGTTTCCGTCCACTGTGCGTCGGCGTCGTAGATCCTGGATAAAGCCAAGTTTTTGTAGCGACGCACATTTTGCGCTACGCGAAATAAAATAAGTCGACCGTAACCGAGAGAGACCGCAACGTAGTAAAAAGTAAATCGCACTTTTTGTTTCTTTCTGGAGCCCATTTACGCTAAGTTTTCCTAGCGACGCACATTTCACGTTACGCAAGACGAAATACGCTCGGCGTAAAACGCAGTAGACTTGTTCAATGAGAATCAAACGAGAGCGTTTTGAAAACGTTAGGAAAACGCTCTCATTTGATTCTCATTGAACAAGTCTACTGCGTTTTACGCCGATCGTATTGCGTCTTGCGTAACGTGAAATGTGCGTCGCTAGGAAAACTTAGCTTTACAACAAAATGTAATAACAGGTGGTCACTAATACGCAGCGCACAACATACTAGACTGCTCCCGGAGCAGTTGGCCTAATTGTGTTTCTCGTATTAAGCTGACGTCAACGTTTTACACTGTCTAGGGTAACGTTTCCATTTGATTTTCACTGAACAAATCTCCTGCGTTTTACGCCAGGCGTATTTCGTTTTTCGTAGCGCGAAATGTTCGTCCCTAAAAAACTTGGCTTAACACTGAGTGCGGGTGGTTATTACTCAAACGCGCATATAACATATACACACATAAATAAATAAATAAATATATATGTATATATATATATATATATATATATATATATATATATATATATATATATATATATATATATATACATCTTATATATACTCTTTAAAAAAAATCACCTTCAAATGACCTTGATGCTTGCACCTACAAGAAACTTAAAAAACTTCATTTTATGTTTCCCTCGGAACTCTACAACTTTAGCTTGAAACATATTTTATGTAGCTAACTATTGGCTTTTAAGATATTTAGTCAATAGTACATTCTATATAAAACAGGGACAGTGGCGTCTCCATTCATGGCAGACATTTTTGCCAAATTTAACCCCCCCCAAACCACCCCTTAAATGGTTAAAAAAAAATATTCAGCTTCTCATGTCTATGCTTTTACTTGTAAATATTAAAATACGTCCTTTGGATATGTTATTACAGTAGAAAATACGAAAAATTTGGTTGGAGGGGGGGTTAAATTTGGCAAAAATATCTGCCAATCAAGGTTAGGGTTTTTTGTACCTTGTAAACCATAAGCTGGCCGGGCAGACGGTTTTTAGTTAATTTGAACTATTTTTTATCAACATTTCAAATTTTGATCCATTTTTCGCCACTTTGATGGCAAATTGCTCAAAAACCGACCGATAGAAATGTCTACCATTATAGTACAGGACTGTACACACCCAAACAAATATTTTGCGCTAGGTTTTTGTCCGGTAACTAAATTTTTTTTTTCAGTTTCCGGTTACCGCGCGCCGACCGGAAGTTTTGTCTGCCGGCGTAATTGGGGTTTGTGGAGTACATATACCAACTACCTATGTGGAAAAATATCGGTAACCATTCGATTAAAAATATATATTCCCTCCCTCCGTATCCGGCCGCAATACCAAACATTTCAAAAGAGAAAAAGTATGGTACTCATATGGTCTCTTTGATTCGACTGGCAGACAGTAAGTAACCTTTCATTGTCGAATTTGCACGCTGTTGCTTAGACTACATGGCTTGTGGTGCAGTTAATTAGCCGATTAATGGTAAAAACATTTTAGCATGTCTTATTTAATTGTATACCTCTATCGCGGTATACGTAGTACACTTCTCGTTAAAATTAATACCTACATATATTTTATAAGTATTTGTAGCTATAAGCACAGATACAAAAAACCCAAATGATACTGACTGAATTTCTAAATTGAGATTAACGTCAATATTAACATCTTCCTTTCCTAACATTGTAAATATTTAACATAAATCATACGCATGGGTGTAGGTTAAATAAACTTAAATACTTTATTTTTGTACTATTATAATGAAGATAGATAAAGAAGAATTTGATGTGCAATTATTGCATTTAGTTTGAGTGAAATTTATTATATATTTTTTTCTACTTTGGAAACATATTATTTAATATAGGAAACATATTATTATATTATTATTTGTTTTCTTTTTTAGGGCCATCTTGTACACAAACTGTCAAAACTGCACGGTAAAACACATTCTTGGTAAAGCCAAGGTAAGTAAATAGGTACAATTTTTTTTTGTGCATGTCGCTATTATTCTCTAAACGTATTTTTTATTGAATTAAATATACATACATACATTTAACGGGAGTTTCATACCCAACATTGCCTCAATATGTTGATATTTAGTCGGAACTGATTTGGATAAAAATGTAAGAACCTCAATTTCTCATTATGTCGACGTTTCGATAATATTTATTGTCTTCCTCAAGACTACAATAATTAACAAACATTGTTTTTTATATAATTTACCAAATCTAATAGATGAAAATATAATTAAAAAATTAAAAAAATTAAAAATACTAACATTTTGAAAAAAATTAAATATAAATTCATCTAATCGCACTTACATCTATAATTAAAAAGTTAACAGTAAACGTAAAAACATTAACAAGTGGCTGTGGTGAAATAATATTGGAAAAATGTTCAGGCCTTAGGATGATATCAACCCACCACCAGCAAAGATTGTCAGGAAGATGTGAAAGATGGTAATGTTTCACAAAAAAGTTTCAAAGCAGCAGTCACAAAAGATAGTTTTAAATATTTACAGAAATATGAGAGAAAGTAAAAGAGAAGCAGGAGCCGTGGAAAAAACAGTCTACTTAACTAGAAGTTCCAGAACGAACTGTTTATAAATTAATTCTGGAAGAGCAATATGAACGAAAAGCTAGGCAAAAAGAATAATTTAATGTGATAAATTATTATTGGCGAAACTGAGCAACAAGAGAAATATTTGCTAATTTTAATTTAGAGTTCGATTTTAAGTTACGGTAAAACTTTTCAATCTGTTGTATTATTGTGTTCATTGTAACACACAGAAATTGAAAGTACGGCTCTTTGAAGTTTTTGTGGCCGTTTTTTGTAACCTTTTTTATGTGTACAGTATTTCTGTAATAAGCTATACATATGTAGGTAGTTACAGTTTATTTCAAACTTATTTGCAAGATAAGAAACGTCGGCTTCTTTGATCCCTTTACGGCCGTCAAAGAAATTGACGTTTTTTATGTTGCAAATAAGTTTGAAATAAACATATACCTACATAAATAATATATCGATCGGCACTGTACACTGCAAATATAAACGTTTTGTATATACTCCGGGGAAATAAGGTAAAAATAAAGGCCATCTGCGGAATGAGGCCGAACAAGCTGAATTTTTGCAGAGACCTTCGTTTTGATGTTCCAATGAAGCACAAAAAAATTTCATATGCCTACCCTTGTGCGTCTTGAGATATCGAAGGTCCAAAGGTCATGAAAATCGGTTTTTTCGCGAAAATTTCGCTTCCAGTGCATCTGACGTCGTAAGAACCCCATAACAAAACTTACGTAAAATAGTATTCTCTACAAAATTGTTCATATACATTTTTTTCGTACGACCAGCCGTTTGAGAAACATCCCGATTTGACTCCTCGGCTCAAATATTTCAAGCAGAAAACTGCCCGCCAGATACAGTATTTCAGAACGGAAAGCGTTTTCTGTTAGCTATGTATGGTGCTCAAAAGATGAAGTGAACCTTGACAAATTTAGATACACCCAATTCATTAAGGCTACACGACTTAATAGACCTGTTAAATTGTCATCCCTTCCACCTACCAGTGAAGCAGCTCGACAGCATATTTATCGGGTCTACTACCAAGTACAGATTTGGCTAGGGAAAAATCTACAACCCGAAGAATGGGGTTGGGATTTAAAAAACGACATATTACAGCCGAAAACAACACTACTGCCACCTGCTCCAGACGAACTATTAAATACAATATTCTGTAATTGTAAAAAGGGTGTGGTGCGCAGTGCGGGTGTAGAAAAGTCGGGCTGCCATGCTCCAAAGTTTGTGGTCAGTGTCACGGACAGGCATGCCTGGACCCGTCAACAGAGTTGCAAAACATCGAAGACTTCAGTGACCTTGAGCCTGAAGAGGTTTTGCCAACAGACATAGAGCCAACAGATATAGAGGAAGCGTCCGACGAAGATATTGTGTTGATCGAGGTGTTAGTGGAACCCGACGAAGACGAGGAGGAAGGCACGGAAACATAAGGCGTGGTGTGGAAAAGAATGTATTTTTTGTTATTAATTATTTATTATATATTTTTTTATAAATAAACAAATTTTTAACGGCTTTAATAATGGGAATTTAATTTTCCAGTCTAACAGATTAAGAAAAGTGCTTTTATATTTATAGCTCTGCAGTATAATACAGTATTACCTATTACGAATGCGCGCTCCCGCTTTATCATGCTATATCTCGAAAACGGTGGGTCGTACGAAAGAAATCTATATGAACAATTTTGTAGAGAATACTATTTTACGTAAGTTTTGTTACGAGTTCTTATGACGTCAGATGCACCGGAGGCGAGATTTTCGCGAAAAACCGATTTTCATGACCTTTGACCTTCGATATCTCAAGACGCACAAGGGTAGGCATATGAGATTTTTTTGCTTCATGTAGAACATCAAAACAAAGGTCTCTAGAAAAATTCAGCTTGTTCGGCCTCATTCCGCAGAGGAAGTTTTATTTCTCTGGAGTAATACCATTTTCAAAATAATTTAAATAGTGCGACATAGATGTCCATCCACTCTTCGTAAAATACATTTCTCAGTTTTGAACGCAGATTTTGAGGTTATGCGTTCATCGAAATAGACAGTGTATACCACAATCTATGGATAATTGAATGCTCTTTAATTAATATAATTGACTCTTTTTTTGGAAAATCGACAAAATCCAAAAAAAGTAAACCCTGGTATTGTTTTTTCTCCCACAAAAAGTATTTTTTAAATGAACGCCAAACTTTCACACAGATGGTAACTCACAACTCAATTTTATATGATATTACAATTTTCTCTCGCTTTTTCGAAAACTACTATACTGAAGACCTTTAATTTGATATATCACCAAGTATGGTTCCATCTAAGAGTTCAAAGTATTTGGGGAGAGGGAGTGAGTTGACATCGAACAGTTTTTATATTTTCTAATGTCCTCTACATAGCATTTTTGGTTTAAGGAACATCTAGTGGGGGAAGTTTTCAAATTATGCACTATATTATGTCACTAAATTATTAATAAGAACTAGGAATAATAAAATCTGTACCTGTTAATCACCTAAAGCAATAATTATAAACCTTAGACACCCCTGAGCCTGAGGTGCGTGTTAAATAAACGTATTCCGATAATGCGTTCGCGTTCTAATAAATCTCATAGAAACATTAAAAGGATAATTATAACAATTCCGTAATTACTGTGTGGTGCTGGGAATGACAATAAATAAAGGATACGTTTTGTTTTCTAACTACTGTGTTCCAAATTTACAATACTATTATTCGTAAATCAAAGACAGTTTACATTTACGTAACATCATTAATTATTATTAGAGTATAGATATAGTATTTTGCACAAAGATAAAACTTAAAGATTAAATTATTTATTTTATCTATTAGATGTATTCATCATGAAAGGAGAATGTTTATCTAATATACAGGATGAGCTGGAGTTTTTGAAAGAAACATTGGATAGTGA
This sequence comes from Rhamnusium bicolor, assembly GCA_029963845.1. NCBI lineage: Eukaryota > Metazoa > Arthropoda > Insecta > Coleoptera > Cerambycidae > Rhamnusium > Rhamnusium bicolor. The sequence continues at coordinate 238,386 of JANEYF010000641.1, read as the reverse complement.
CAGATCATCGAAAAAAAGTTGCTACCCTTTCAATCATCAAGCCTCCTTTGAGGGTAGGGTATGTGTACACGAAACTACCGGAGAAGTTAATGAGTAACACGACAAAATAAAAACTAGTTCAGAATTCAGGGCGTTTATACCCACTTTATCTGAATTTAAATACAATTAATTAATTACTCTACTTAAACTTTAACTTACCATGAATTATTCGTTCTCGTTAACACATGTCAAAAATATTTACATTACTCTACTTAAACTTTAAATTGCCATCAATTATTCTTTCTCGTTATATGGTGGTGCTTTAAAATAAAATATCAAATTCAACAACTGTGAGACAGGCTATATTCATACAAATTGCATAAAAAGAGAATAACATATGTCAAAACTATTTACATTACCTTATGATAACCTGTGCTAATTACAGTACTTACTAAAGACACAACCCTTATTCACAAGATGTATAAAAGGAAAGATATTAAGACAAGGTTTAATACCCTGATTGTGGCCACATTGAAGATTTACAGCGTATTCACTTTGTGACACACGAGATTAAGGTTATCGTTATTATACATAAACCAAATAAAATGAGGTTGATATTCCATTATCATAAAAATCAAGAGAATATACAGTTACCAGCTACCAACGGCACATAAAGGTAAGTACTCCTCAGTTCGTCTACACTTAACTCTTCCTCGTCCCCTTTTACCTGGACTTGGAATTGGAATTCACACAGTGCTCAAGTAGGTACGTAAGCTCTTCAGTCTTGAGCGTGTGAAATAATATAATGATAAACTGCTCCTTCGACGTGCAGAACGATACAGACCTACTGGAACCTCAGTAATATATTTAAACACAAAATAAAAACAACTATAATTTTATGAACTATTTACCTGAAACACAGAGGGTACAGGTGTCTTCCAATTTCTCCAGTAGAACCGCCAACGTTATAACCTCACTTCTCATTTGCTATATATTAGAACACATTTCTCAAAACAATATCTATATTGTGGTATTAAGAGTAAGCGTTTATTATAAACCAGCCAAAGATCGCAATTATAACCTATTTCCAGTAAAACTTCCCTTCTAGTGCAACACTAGCACATTCTACTCGTACACTGCATCCAAAACAAGGGAACTTAAATTTGAGAATAAATTCTTGATATCTCTATCGTATGACGGTAGATCAATCTTACGGAAATTGTCATTTACGATCTAGTAGCCGGCATATTCCACAAATGCACGATAAAATACCGGAAGGGTGATGAATGATGACAATGCCTTGCGCAGTGGAATACAGAAAAAAAGGTATTATTAGTTGCCTATAGTTCAGATGCTATTTCTGGCACTAAAGAAAAATAAAGTGCGAGGTTTGCGAGGTGTAGTTTTATGAGATTTTGGAATGTAACAAAGTGCCAGTTCTCTAGTATGAACTTTGCTTCGAAAAGGTATCGTTTTTGACAAGATATTCAAATCAGTAGTATTTAAATAATATCTTCAAATGTTTCTTAGATGGATAAAAATATTTAACCAAATTTCAGTATGGTAGTATGGTAAAGTATCTCGTAGAGAACTAATATTTTGCTTTTTGTAAAAGTCGTTAAAGTTTCTGAACATGTTCAGTGGCATCAAACTAAGGAATACCTAGATGCCACTTTTTCATACTTTAACTTCCACGTCACTAGCGTTATTCACTGCATTGGAAATGTTTTTGATATATATATATATTCGTATTTTTTTACACTAAAAAAGTCTGGTGCTTTTTTTTTTGAATACGACATTTTCGACATAAATTATCAAAAACGATATTCAAAACTCCTGTAATTTAATCAGTATTTTTGATTAAAAAAAAATTTACTCGTCCTGCATGAAAGTTTTAATAAAAAATGTATTTCCACACAACAAGAAAAATAAGACTGAACTATATCCTATAAAAATTGTAAATAATAATAAAATCTTAGTCCTGAAGTGGGTTTAGATGTGAAGATAACACTGATGTAGTTTTCCACAAAACACCAAAAATAAAATCGCACTCGCATTCGACGCCCATTTCGCCAGCTATATTGGCACCATCTGGAGATGATTAAAACAGTTTAAATCGTCTCCAGATGATTCCAACTAGGTAGGCGTACGTCGAGTGCAGTATATGGTGTTTTGATGTTTTGTGGAAAACTACGTCAATGACAATAATAACATCTATAGTTTCTTGTGGTGTATACTGAGTATTCAATAATCATTCATGAATAACTGATATAAATATTACTGTGTCAATTTACCATCTATCATATTAAATTTGCGACCTAATTTTGTGTCATTGTCATTTATTGTATTTATTGGTTCAAGAAGATCATATAAATCATGGATTTTCCTAAATTGCGTCAGTAGAGAAGAAAGTCCTTAAAATAATTTTTAACCGTTTTAAGTATGAATTTAAGGAGTTTTTGAAAAACGTGTTAAAGCAATGTGAAGCATTTTTAATGAGAATATCAATATTCAGATTACTTAAAAAAATTAAGTTACCTATTTAAAAATAGAAATAGATCATGAAAAAGTAAAAAACCATTAGGAGTCATTTAAACAAAGTAATTTAATTTATCAATAATGAAATTTGTAATAATATTTATATAAGTATACTGTGTATACTTTTACCTGTAAGTATAAAACTATTGACCATACATGACATTAGATATAGGAATGACTAACACAATAAGTAGATAGAGCTCTTATAAGACATTTATTTTAAACGAATTATTAACAACGTGTAATTGCAATTATTTTATTAAGTACTAATAAAAAAATATATATAGTTATAAGAGAAAGCAGGAGACCTAGATAAAACACGTGATGCTTAAGCAGTAAAAAAATACACTGTAGTGCCACCGCAGATTCTTGACTTGGAGTTTGTACCGGAAAACATTATTCTTCTTTCTCCTTCAAGGTAATGGTCTTATGTACAGATACCGAGTACTCGATAACATAAAGACATCATCTTGGTTTGATGGTCGAAGAAAAATTTGTCAGAATTATTGGCTTGGATTCGTCTAACAATTGGAAACGAATACCACTCAACGATTATAACTTGGCACTTGGCGGCGCAAAGAGAGAAGAAAAATATCGCTACTATAGGACAGAGACGAACCAAACTATTTTACAGTGAAAGTGTGAGATTTAGACCACTGAGCATCCAAACTCAACGGCCATGCTGGAATCGTTAGCTAGTAGTTCCAGTAAATAGGGCACTTCCCGTTCAACAGAAAACAATATCTCCGAGGACGTTACGTAGCACTGGTTTCTGATCTACGAGTACCTTACGTAGTAATATAGTACTCGTAACACCGCGTTATGTTAGTGGATGCAGTCTGAAATCGCGTATATGAAGGGGCATGTAGAAAGAAAGTGAACAATCCCGGCACCTGACATGCCAATAGTAGCCCATACATTACAGTCTTACACATGCTTTGGATGACAGGTCTGGTCCGTCAGGTTTGGTCTCTGGCAGACCAGTACTTTCATTGCCCACTAACATGAAATTAAGTTTTGCGGTCTAAGTTGTTTATTAAGTCCGTGGCAGTCCAATACTTTGTGTTAATGGTATAAAACTGTTGAAAATCCCATTTCTTTGCCTGGCCCGTGGACTTTCGTCGAGTCGAAAGTCTTATTAAATGATACATGGTAACTAATGTTGTATGTATAAACTACATTATGCATAATTTATATTTACTATGAACAGTGCAAAAAGAAAGGCTATACTCTGTTTAACAAGGTTTTAATATAATACCACAGCGTTACCATCTCATCATATGCGTTACTTTTTAAATTTATGTTAACATACTCTTTGGACACGGAAAACTTTCATACAACTAAATAAAATCAGTTAAGAAGTCTTTAGATAAAAATCTCATGTCTTTATCCGCCATAATATTTAATCGTTAAATAATCGTTATATACTATACTAATAATAATAAATTTTCTCTTAAGAAAACTGCCAGACAATTCTATCATCCAACCAAACACGTGCACAATACTGTCAAATTATGGGCAGCGATGGATGAAAACGGTCACCGGCTTTGCCTGTTAGACTGATGAGGGAAAGAATGTACCCGTTATAACCCATAGATTAGCAGTATTACTGAAGGGCAAAGTCTGGCGTAGTCCAAGGAGGTCGATTAAGACTGTAATGTATGGGCAGCTAATATTCTTGGCTTGATGATGACCTCGGATGGCAGGAGTCGGAAATCTTTCTTCCCCTTTACTCCTATCGTATCGCTGTAGGTCTGGACCAATCCCGTAAAGGCACGCTTGCTCCACTGGCAACCCCTGACAATAGGTCCTGCAGTTAATATCAGGAACCTTTAGCCCACACGCAGTTACGGTAGACCAAGGAGTTGATGCGGCTATTCTGATAGGCTACAATAAATCCCTTAGTCCTCTTCTACTTAAGCCCTGCTAACCTTAAAAGGCGAATGTCAGCCTCGTCGATAAACCTAGTGTTTCTAGGTTTCTTCTAGGAGATACCGATACAGATGATTTGGCTGAAAATCATTGATTAATTCTACCTCAGCACCTCGCCGGTATCCTCACCTGGTGTAGAACACAAAACTCAATTCATTTGTGATTCTTTTGTTATCTTGAGCAATGCTGCGCTTACTCCTGCAGTTTCATGATGTTTTACGAACCGCAAGAGATGATTCGAGCTCTTGAGAATATTGTATGTCACACTCAGTACTACTTTGCCATGCATACATTCCAGGCTGAAGAGTTCTCGGTGTGAGAGTTACACGCGAGGAACGGACGACCTACAATGAATGCCTCTGTGAATATTAATTATTTTTTGGTTGTTCTTGTCTAACTGGCGCAGCTCATCCACTATCCACTCTACTACTACAAAAGAGTGAAACCAGTGTTGCCAGGTCAATTTTATTTTTATCAATAGGTTGCCATTTAAAACTTCAGTAGATTTCAGATTGAGATTAACTTGAATACGATTAGTAATACTAAAAGAAAATACAAAAACATTCTTTACATATAAAATAAATTTTTATTCAGACGAACATAACTTACATTCCTATCACACAAGGGAAAAAATAACAGTAAACATCGCCGTAAGTATAGTAAAAACGTAAATATAATGCATAAATATAAAAAAAATACATTTATAATAAATCTAAAACACGTTTTCTAATCAGAATCTAATAATTTGTCGTCATTGTCTTTTGTCCATATCATTATTATGCAGACAAAAAAGGAAGGCATACACGAAAAGCTATTATAAAACTGTAGCAATACTCACGTATAACGATAGCAATACTACCTGCTAAAGTAAATGTTATGTCGTCGAGTCCCAGTAGTGCCAATACCATCAACATTCAAGGGTCGGCGGGAAACTCCCAGCCCAAATTCAGTAAGCTTCGTTTCGGTGCTGCGTGATCCAACGAACAAATAAAAATTGAATGGACCAGAGTGTGTAGCTTTCCATAATGTCATCTAGGATATTATGTGTACCGGTATTTACTGAAAAGTGTCGATATTTGAAGAGTCATTAATATTTATTTAAATAAAAAAAGTCAGAAACAGAAATCAGTATTATAATGTAACTCTATTTCAGTAGTTCTGTAGATCTATTGAAAAATCAGTAGACCTGGCAGCACTGGGCACATGTTAGTCGCAGACACCTTGTTCTTCCCTGAAAGTTTTTCAGAGTAGGTGAAAGAAGTTTATTATTATTGTTACCAAAACAGAACCTTGAAGTGTTTCATGTTCCATTATCCTGGATAAAATTTATCCGTTCCATATAAAATAAACTATTTCAGAAATATATAATAATGTGCTTTACAATTTTGATACAAATGTTTTGTTGTCTAATATTTTCTTTTTACAAATAAATTATAAATAAATTGTTACATACGACGTTATGGCAAGAATTTTTTTTTTAATATTAACATTCTTAATCAAAATAATCATAAAAACTTGGTGTTAAAATGATAAATTAGTCAGGGAAAGGACTGTATATCAAATTTCACGTCATTTAAGCATTAATATTTACATACATACGACGTTCTTTCAGCTTCTTCATGTTAAATTTCAAATAATAGTATAGAAGGTTAAGTGGCCACATATGACTTTGTGTCAATAGTTTAATATAATTATACGGTCGTGTGTGTCACATACGATTACGTATGACTTTATTTTATCTCATATTATTAATTTACACTTATCATCGGTCATTACGTACAATTGCAAGCATTGGTGCAAAACAGGCTAAACGCCAATTTGGCTTAAATAGAATTAAGATTGGATTACTATTATTTAAAATACGCTGCACGATTTGCTGTAATAAATATCCATGTGCAGCTAGAGAAAATTTATTTACATGTGCGTAAAAAAGAAAATACATCAAACTTTTTGTTACGTTTAAAAACGTTTTTTCTATTTTTTCTCAAAATAAGGTTATCTCGGGGTTTTCTGCACTTCACTAGTTCTTGCACCAATGCCTTCAATTTGCCCTACATACGACATTCTTTTATTTTGTAAAAAAACGTTTTTGCACATGCGTAATTTATTATTTGTTAGGTTTTAGAGTTTCCAGTAGAATATAGTACTTTTAAATGCGATGGTGCTAATATCTCAAGATACCAAACATTTCACATACGACCTTATGTCATTGTGGTAGTGATACACGACTGTTTAGTTGTAAAAAGTGATTGAATATTTGAATGGCTAATCTCTCTCCATTGATGCTGAGGAGAGAACCTGACAAGGAAATCACTAGAATAATATAATAGCACAACAAAAATGCATAGGTTTTGTTGTTTGTTTTTAGTTCTTCCTCTTACTCTTCCGTCTTTATCATGCACGAATCAAACCACGATGGGTCATCCATAAAACTTTAAGGAATGACTCTAATCTATACGTTGATAATTCAGTTTCATGGCAACGTTTCCATAACGTCACTAATAAACCTTAGACACCAACTTTCTCAGTCCATGTAGTGTAGTAAGCCAAACGTTGTTAAAATGTGTCTATACCTTGATGACAACAACTGATAAGCGACGTCGTTAATTTCTGTGCAAATGTGGTTGTAATTCGTAAAATTGCTGCTTGGGTTACTAATATTACCACCCGGAAATACGCCACTGTTGTTCCCTCTTTAGATAAATACTAAATCCGCCACTGTGTCAGTATTTGATTTTTTCATTATGTATTATTAACTTTCTACTGTTCATAGCAGCCGTTATTAAATACAAGTACAATACCGTAAACTACTTACTATTTTTTTACTATTAAAGGACAGCAAGAGATATTGGATTATACATATACAATAAATTACGTTCCACAATTTTCACGTTATTACATTGTTTCCTATATTTTTTTATTATTTAATGTATTTTACGACATCATAGGCCTTTAAAATCGATCGAAGAGCTTTTTGTAAGAATATAAGGTTTGAAGATATCAGAAAAAAATACTTTTATTTTACAAATCTGCAACTCCTGAAAATTAATAAACTTTGCTCCAATTGGGAGAATGCTTTCAGGAGGTGACACCGTGGATGACTTTAAAGAAAAAGTTTCTATAAACATGGATCAATTTTTTTGAGCAGGTTAATTTTTTGCAATTTTAAAGGCTTTGCCATCGTTTTTGCCTCGCCGCTGGGCGTCAACATTTTTGGGAAGTTTATTTTAAAAGTGGGTTTACAAGGGACACAGGAAGGTTTTTCTAACATAACTTTTCTTCACATGAACCAATTTAAAAATTGTTACTGCCAGGTGGAAAATATTAAAGGAAAGTATTTTGGTCTCTTGCATTTTTTTTGTAGAAGTAGCAGTGTTCACGAAAAACGATAATAAAACTGTCTAAAATTTAATTTTGATTGTTATTCGCGAACAAGTGCGTACATGACACTTAAGTATATTTGCATTTTAGTTTAGTTTTAGCTTGTAAACAAAATTGAGGAGGAACTCTTTATAATATAAATGAAAATGATTTTGTTAATGCAATTTTTAACACTGTATATCTAAATCAATGCATTCCACGATTCAAATTAGGGTGGTCCAAATTATTTTAATGTTTTTGGTCAGCTCTATTGGAAAACTGAGCCACCCTGTACATTTAATGTAAATGTAATAATACAAAACTATAATCTTTTAATTAAACCTCATTTTTTAAATTAAACATATATACATCCATTTTCAATATTAATCAAAATGAATGTTCAGTATATAAATTTCAATAAAAATTTTATATTACACAGGAATGTTATAAACAAGAGTAATATAACAAAACCGATATGTGTGAATAATTAAAACCAGATAAACCGCAGATAGACTATGCAGTGTCGTAATAAAAAAAAATATGAATTCAATAACACATTTATTTCTAGTCTATATACCATCACGTCCATTGATGATAATTGCAAGTTTTATATGAAGCTATCAATTTTCAATATACTTTTTTAATACTACGCAGTACTTTGACGCATGTTTAGGGTAAACATTATAACATTATGTTCATTTAAAAAATGCCGGTATTAATTTCCATACGCTTGGTTAGTCCGAAAACACCAACATTTTCATTGAAAAAGTTTTTTTTAAATTTACTCTGTAGTGTTTTATTTTCGAGTCTACATAAGAAACAATGTTTTGTTTATTATATTATTTCAAATATTAAAAGGGTTAGTAAAAAAGCCTGGAAACACCTACATATCTCCGTCAGTTTGTTTTTGATTGCAATAAAATTTGGTACATAGAGATAGAAACATTCGGATGTCCAAAAAACGAATCGCATGGTTTCCAGTTTCACTAGCAAATGACATGAAATACAAAAATAATGCAATTTATTTGTTAAAGAATGTTGTTTCTTTTCTTTTTATTTATTAATTAAAATGCTCAAAATGTCGTCCCTCCATAATTTGGCAATTTTCCAATCTGTTACTGAAGCACCGCAATGAATTTTGTAGAAAATTGGCTTAAACCTTGGGATTTTATGAATTATTTGCTTCTTAGATCCTCAAAGTCATCTGGTCTGTTTTTGTATACTCTCTCCTTAATGTGCCCCATAAGAAGAAATCCAAAAACGTTAGGTCGGAAAAGCGAGCATGCTACTCAATGTCACCTCTTGTTCCTATCCACCGCTAAGAAAAGACTTTCTTGAGATAATTTCTTACATTTAGTGCAAAATTTGGTGGGGCTTCATCTTGTTGTAGACAGATATCTTTAGCGGGTTGGGTAGGTAGCGATTTTTTATTTGGGTTTCATGGGAGGGTCGGCTCTCAGTGTAAATGCCGCCATCTTCAAAATAAGGGTGCAATTATATTTTTTGATTTATCTCCATGACCGACTTTCATTAGTAACTTTTTGGCATAACATAAATAACAAAAAAGTTATGAACAGAAATAGATGGGGTTGAAAAACTTTGGGGTGAAATAACTCTTATTTTCAATCCTGCGATAAAAATTCTTCTCCGGTTTTTTATAGAACATTTCCTAATAATCTATTTATTCTATTTACTTTTTTAATCAGTTAATTTTTTTCTTTAAAAAAGCTAAGGAGAATTTTTTCGTAGGGTTGAAAATAAAATAGTCATTACTCCTCAAAGTTTTTCACCCCCTTAATTTTTCATCTTTTTGCTGCCATAGAATTTTTTATTATTTATGTTACGCCGAAAAGTTACCAATGAATGTTGTAGAGAATTGCATTATCTACAAAAATGCTCCTTAAGAATATTTTGTCAGACTCACGGTTACGAGAATAAATCAACGAACCTAATTATATCTTTATTTTGAAAATCACGGTTGAATGACAACACCCCCCAAGCGAGGAAACTCAGTTTTACACACACGACCGACCCCCCTACGAAACCCAAAGGAAGAATCTCTACTTACCCAAAGTACACGGCTGTCTCTTTTTCAACGCCGCCGCCGGATTGACTATACACTACTGGTATAATGTGATTTCTTAATAAATCAAGATATCCTGGTCCATTTAAGAAAACAATGCCGAAAGATGTGATTACCTACCTGCATATACGTTGACTTTTTGGTGATATAAAATGTGAATTCATCGCATCCAGAGGTTTACCTCTGGACCAAATACGAAGTTACGTCTATTTACCTTTCCATTTAATCAAACTGTTGTTCTGACAGAGAATAGAATTTTATTCACAAAATTATTAGCATTACTTAATAATTTGCAAACTATATTCTCCGATCTGGATCATCTTCTAAAAGCTCCTGTGTGAAATGAATTTTGTAGGATTTTATCTTTTCTGACTTTAGAGGATTAATAATAATAGACCTTTGGCATATGTCGTTATCTAGCGTTAATTGTGTTGTCGTTGTTTGAGGACTCTCTTCAATTCGTAGTATAATATTTAATTTTACATCATCAGTTGTGGCTAATTTTGGCCGTCCTGTTTTAGGTATGATATGCGTGATTGTCTATATCGTCGAATAGTCGTCGAATAGGCGTCAAATATATCGTGGATCTAGTGATTCCCTGATTTTGATCAAGGTCATTGATTAGTCTATGAACTTCTTTAATGAACATTCCCCATCTCCAAACCCCCTCATAATCCAAATTTCTGTACCCTCTGATTCAATTAATAAAACAATAATAACAGAGATATGTAATATATGACACATTATTAAACAGAAACTAACACTATTTTAAAAATATACACTATAAAATAGTGTCAAGATCTAAGACCTTATTCAGACAGGTAAAGAAATTATGCTGTTAAGATAATTGATAAAAACTCACATTTTTTACTAATTCTAAATTAGAAAGTTATTTTTACTTCCAGTATATTCAAACATGAACAGCAATTTTTTGTATTAATATTTTCAACCACATTTAAATGTACTGAAAAATTGCGTTTCGGAGTCTATTATATCCAAAATTTTCAGGGGAATCTAAAAATGTAAAGACATACAGGATGTACCTTTTGAAAAAAAAGTTGTGGTTATTCCCCCCTGGCTAAAGCAGAAACATTGCAGCATTGGCAATACCTATGCTATAACTTTTATTATTATAGCAACAATATTTAATTTTATCTTGGTTTTCAATGTTATTTTTTAATTTTCAGTGATGCTCACGATGCCAAAAAAATGCATTTTTGTGTGAAAGCTGTGTAGGATGAATACAAGACAAATTAAAAATAAAGAAAAAGGTACAAGTTTTATTTTTAACACGCTTTTATTAGCTTCACCTGTATGTTTGTTTGTAACCGACTCTTTGGACTCGATTTTGACCCACTTTAAACGGACAGATTTAATTGAAACTTTGTACACTTACGAAGAACCGGTAACAATACAATAATTTGATAAGTTTATATCATTATCCTGATCAGGATCGCCAGTCCTTTCCTCACGTATCCTCTGCGTGAGAGCAAGAGGCTTAATACTGTAAGTACATTCCGTGATTCTCATTTCGGTCGTTGGCCGAGCGGGCTAAGGCACAAGTCTTAGTCGACGCGAAACGACAGACTCCTCGAGCGTGAATTCAAATCCCATTGTTGAAAAAAAATATATGTATTTTTCTTTTTTCAGAAGTATCTGTTGGATCGTAATATGTTATAATATCAGCATCAATAAGCAATATAAATATAGTTTAAAAAAACTAAAAAACACGCTTTCATAGCACATCAAACTAAAAAGTGAAAAATAAATATAGTTTAAAAAAACTAAAAAACACGCTTTTAAAGCACATCAAACTAAAAAGTGAAAAATAATTATTAATATAAACTGAAAACAATAATGAACGAAAAATACTAGTATTATTGTGAAAAAAAGCGTGGGGCGCTTTGTGCCATATTTTTCGTATATCGTGCAACCCACGCTTTTTTCACAATAATGCTAGTATTTTTCGTTCATTATTGTTTTCAGTTTATATTAATAATTATTTTTTCACTTTTTTAGTTTGATGTGCTTTAAAAGCGTGTTTTTTAGTTTTTTTAAACTATATTTTTATGCAATATCTCATTTCATCCAAAACTTACAATATATTTTAAAAGATATTTGATGTTGCCATAGAATTCCACAAAACTTGTTCTATTTAATCTTCTTTCTGTGATCAACAATATTAACCGACAATCTATTGGTGAGGGTGGATACATAGTATATTCAAAATTCCTCTAATAGTTAATTTCTTAAGTAATTAAGTTAATAAACGATTAAATTTAATTTAAATATCTACATCGTATTTAAATATGTCTCCATTAAATTACATTTAAAAACACTTTAATGAATCGCATTTTTGATTCTTTTGTTTGTTTCACATTGCAAATATATATTTTACTAAAGGTCATTCATTATACAGGTTTTATTATGATTAATTATACATTTATTATTGGTAATTTTTTAAGACCGGATGCTGTGAATATTCTCGAGGTCTCTTACGAAGGATAAACAGTCATATGCTTTAAATTCTTAGACAGCAGGTGCGACCCATTTTGATCTTTAAAACGAACTGGTTTGAAACTAAAAAGTTAAGCTTTCTCTTATATTTAATTTTATTTCCAACAGAATCACACAAACTAAGAGTAAATTTTAAAACACTCCAAAATAAATACATATTTATTCTAAATAATAGTGTAAAGTATTTTATATACGAACTTTTTTGCTTTACAATGTGGACATTTAAATGCAAAAAACACAAAGAAAAAATCAAGTGTAGCTGAAAAATTTTTCAGTAAATCCGGGGACATATCATATTTAGAGTGACGTTTTTATATGAAATGGGGACTATTGGCTAGTGGTAGAGTATACAAATACACTAGAAAATTTATTAGAAAGGTTAGATATTCAAATTATTGAATTTACAAATGCCAGATGATCATATCGATAATAAATAATTGAACAGACCTTTAAGTATAGACTTTTTCCACTTACAAATAATTCAAAAATGTGTTATAAATGTAGAGTTTTGATAATTTCAAATGACAAGTAAGGTTATAACCTGATCATACGCCCTGTGTGCTCGAGAGTATTATATTTTAATGATATGCACAAGCCAATAAAAAACAGTTCAAGTTGGCTTATTATAATATTACCCGTATATTAAAGACCACGACACTTATATATATGTATCTTTAAAATGCATTGGTACAATTTCAGAACAAATTGCTAACATATTGTCACAACATAATCTAAAAGTTAGTTTCAATCAAACTCAAAACTTTCAGATATTCTGTATAATGCTAAAGACAAAACTAGCAAATTGAAGAAACCAGAAGTTTATAAATTAGCATGACCGGGTTATAATGCCTTGTATGTGGGTTAAACTGGTCGTTTGTATGAAATTAGATGTAATGAACACTTCCGTTCCTTTACACTCCAAAAGACTTATTCTGCTTTTTCAAATCATGTTTTAGAATCAAGCCACAATTTTCCGAATTTAAACAATCTTAACATATTATATGAAAAGGAAAAAAGCTTTAAATTAAATTTACTAGAATCCATAGACATTTTTAAATCAAACATTACTCCCGGAAATTATTTACAAAACGACCAGTTCAGCATAGTAAATAACCCCCAATATTTCAATAAAATATCACCCTTATTTTTATCCAAATTTGCACTCATAAATCGGAATTTAAAATTTCCAATTTTTAACTTAGTAAATACTCATAAATAGTTATAATATAAATATACTGTAATTGTTTTAGTGTATTCATTCACCTCAAAATCATCGGCGCGTTAAGTATTGAAACTGCAGGAAAGTTAAATTACATTAAATTAGTGATAAATCAAAAAGTAAAATGTGTTTCTTATATAATTTTATTGATACATTATTTTTATATTGATAAAGGTTTTTACAATTTCCTAATGTTCATTGTATTTTCATTATTGTCATTGTTAATGTAACAAATTATATTGTTAATGTCACAAACAATGTTATTGTCTGAAGCTTAATTTACCTACTCTCAAAGGCAAGAGTCAATACTATATCAACAAATAGCAAATGTATTGGAAAATATATTGGATTTCAAGCTTTGTTGTAAAACAGTTATTTGTTATACTATTACGTACACTTTTGTGTGTCCTAATAATAAGAAGTAAAGCATGTTTGATACATTATTTTTTAATACACTGAACTGACTCTGCGGTTAGCTTCTTGTGAAACATTAATCAATATTTTAAATATACGAAGGAAATTTACTTTTTAATGTTTCAAAAATATTTTATTAGAAACTCTTCACGTGATTCGGCTTTTTAGGCCTGTCAAGAGTACAGGGAATTCTGAAGAGTAAAATTTGTGTTAATTGCTTATATAACCACATCTGGTAGCTACTATAAAGCTATTGTAAAATATGCTTTTATAAATTGGACATTACTTGATTTTTTAAATCTAAATTATTTTATCTAAAATATGGTGATCGGTAAAAATTTGTTGTTCATTCATTAAATTTTTATTATTTTTAAGTCTTACTTATTTCTAATTGTTCTAATAGATAAAGTCTCTTTCCTTTCTTTTCCGAACGGAGTAATTTGACATTATTTAAATCTATAAAATGTTTGTTTTTTTATTAGATTATCTATTAGGCTTTCTTATAATAAAAAACAAACAAAAAGAAAAATGTACGTAAAGAGTTTTATGCTGGTTCTTCACAGGAATCCAATAAATGATATAAAAGTATTAATTATATTTATTTATTTATTTATTTATTTACAATAATTTATCCAACGAGTAATAAAACCCAGTTACAGGATAAATAAAACAGATATACACAAAAACCAAAATAGTGACCAATATCGTACAAAAATATATAAAAATATAATAGCACAAAATATAACAACTATATAACAGTATACAAACAGAATAAAATAAATTAAAATAAAATATCACAGAATAAATAGAATATAAAGGCATTAATTAAACATGCATTAAATAAATATTTTTTATATGTATCAGCAATTTTACAGTTAAGAATATCTAGACTGTTCTCGATATTACTATAAGTTAAATACATTTGATACAGAGGAGATGCAATTAAAATATTTATACGAGAGTTAGGAAACATAACTATATTATTTGTCCTTGCACTTAATCTGGAAGTTCTATATTTAATAAGTGAGGTAATAGGAGGACAGTCAATCTCATTATTAATTATTTTGTACAAAAAAAAAATACTGACTGCATCACTCGTCTCCTAATTAGACTGCTCATTTCAAATTTATTTAAAAATAGTTCTTGAGGTGTTCCTCTAATTGGATATGTACCCTCCAAAATGAAAATTGCAGATTTGAAAAATCTTCGTTGTACTTTTTCTAGTGCTGTTATGTAAATATTGTAACTAGGATTCCAAACAATAGAAGCATATTCTAGTTTGGATCTAACAAAAGTAACAAGCAACATGCGTAGAGTAGATAATTTCTTAAAATCTTTGCTGTTGCGCAAAACAAAACCTAAACTTTTCAAAGCTCCAGATACACATTCTTCAATAAGTTTAGAAAAAGTTTGTTTGGAATCAAATGTAATGCCAAGATCTTTCATAAACTCGGGTCCCTCTAGGATGGTTATATGCGTAAGATCAGCAATAGAATTAGTAATAAACTTAATAAACTGGGATTTAGAACAATTTCAGTACCTACATAAAAATAATTTAGGTAAAACGTTAATTAACAATAAAGACAAAACTAAAAAGTTACAAAAAACAGGAGTATATGAGATAAAATGTAGTGACTGTGATGCTATCTACATTGGACAAACTGGACGAAATGTAAAAACGCGATTCGAGGAACAAGAAATCTATTGTAAACAATGTAAATAGCACGTGCATGTCAACACATTGTAGAGAAACCAGTCATTTTATAGATTTAAATAATGTCATATTACTCTATTCTGAAAAGAAAGGAAAGAAACTTGATCTATTAGAACAATTAGAATTAAGTAAGGCTGTTAAAAATAATAAAAATTTAACGAATGAATTTAGATTTAAAAAATAAAGTAATGTCCAACTCATAAAAAGATGTTTTACAATAGTTTTAAAGTAGGTACCAGATGTGGTTATATAAGCAGTGAACATAAATTTTACTGTTCAATATTCCCTGTACTCTAGACAAATGCCTAAAAAGTCGAAACACAGAGTTTTTATAAAATATTTTTGAAACATTAAAAAGCAAATTTCCTTCATATATTTAAAATATTATTTTTTAATTAGTATATGATTAATTAGATTAATTAACAAACACGTCCATTTACTAATAGTATTTTATTAGTATATGCATGGGTTTTTTATTGACTGCGCAACTATGCATTTGATGTTTCCTTTTATATCAAGATAGAGATATACACCGAGTGTATGAAAGTGCAGTTAGTGAAAAAATCTGTAATAAATAATGTTACTTTAGGCGCCGGACAACCTTGACACATAAGGTATCCCTTATACCCTTAATAAGCTCGAAAATAATAATAGACGGTGAATAATCTAGATGCCGGACAACATGGACACATAAAATATCCTTAATACTCCTAATAAACTCGAAAATGATATCAGCCACTGGATATTATTTTTGACGTTGTTATTACACAATTTTAAAAATCACTTCAAAGAATATTTTACTATAATGATTGTAGATTTTTTAACGAAATTATGAACATAATTTCGACAAAATCGAAACATAAAATTAATATGTAGATCACAATATCCATAACATGTGTAGTTAAGTTAAAGATACCATTACAAATTGTTTATTCATTTATTTATTTCTTTAACATACACCATCTAACAGATACAAAAACAATTTAGAGGATGGGATCAATGTACTACTACTGTGTTGTTTCTTATTTCTTACATAAATATATGAAAGACTGGCAAAAAAATCAGTAATTTGTTACCATTACAACTGAAAATTCTTAAGAACTATACCGGGTGTAAATAAAGCCTAGCTCACCCCCTTTATTTTCATTGTTTATAGGGATAAATTTTTTAGAAAAACCGATTTTCTCACATTTGAAGAATCCTAAGAGAATATTTATCATAAAACAGTAATTCAATTTTTGCAATGGTAAGAAACCCCGTCAGAAATTTTTTTTTGTAAATCACAACACTAAATCTAAAATTAAAATTTTCTTTAAAAAAAAGAAATAAATAAAAAAATCAAAGAAAAATGTACACTGATATATTCATAATTTGGCACAGATTCCAAAAATATAAAAATATATAGGGTGTTCCATTTAAAATAATAAAGTTGGGGTAATTTCCGGCGAGACCGGAAGTGCATAAATATGGAATATATTGTCTTCTAATGCAATTTTATGTGTATAACAACATATTAAAACTTCATTAATTCATTTCTGAAACCAATAAAAATAGAAGGGGTGAGCCAGGTTTCATTTACACCCGTTATATACATTATAGGGACCGAAAGACTTGGTATATAGGAAAATCAAATTTGTACAATAAAAACAGAACTGTTCATATCACACGTCCTAGAAAATAATAAAATAAAAAGAAATAGTGCAATTTAAAATTCGCGTTAAAAACAGGACATCAAAAAACCACTTTTCTACTTCAAATGCACCCGGTATAATGAGCTGACTTATTTATATTTATCTGTAGAAGTGTTTTTGCATTTATTTTGCGTCGTTTTTTTTGGAAAGGAAAGTTAATAATGTAATAATAATATAATATTATAACACCACATATAGTAAAACACCCTGTATGCCTAAACTAACTTTGTGCGGGAGAGGGTACACATTTAGGGACAAGAGACACACACCCAATGTTCATGTATAGGAAGTAATCTCTCTCGCAGTTAATTCCATTGCCATGACCAGGGGACCAGGGATCGAACCCGGAACATTTTGGTGAGCCAAGTGCGCTTGACTCTCGCCCATATGTCAAAGTCAAACTTTAATTTTAATTTATTTTTTCTGAAATCGCTCAAGAATGTCTAATTTCTCGGCGCAATTTCAGATCCCAAAATCCGCTATTCTCGTATTTTAATCCGCTGCAATGCAACTATCATAAAACAGCACGAGAAAGTTACTTTTCCGACACAGAAAAGTGACTCCCGTACAGTTTTTTTATATATATTTTAGACAGGAAATAAATACACGCATACCAACCAACTCGCATTAAAAAATGCATTTTTTAATAAAAAATACAACATTAAATTTAAAGTCGCTTTTTTTGCAGTTGTTTCTAACTCTGGTGGTGTCCCAAATACCTGGACATCATCATCAGTGTCCATTTTAAATATTTTTTAAATATTTTTTTTAGCACCTAGAAGTATTAAAGCGAAATAGGCATTGAATCAGATTTTTATCACAACAATAAATAAACAGTGATTGTCACTGAAACGATTTCAGAAGCAATTAGGTTGTAATGAAAAATGTTATGCATTAAGAAAAATTCCCTGATTTATAATGATATTGATTGCGATTTCAGAAAAAAATAGATATAATATAGGTTTATTGGGGTCAAAATAAAATAAAAAATGTTTAGTGCCATATCCCCAAAAAAAAAACAACTATGCAGCTACGGACTCCGTAGCGTAACTAAAGAATTGGATCTAGGATGGGATAGATCAGGAACAAGAACTAAAATAAAGCTGGAAAGTACAGTACACAGTACTCAATTAGTGCCTTCATGTTCCCATGTGCCACAAATGGGGCCTCAATGAGCACAGTCAACACACAGAGCTCTATATGTACTGCCCGTTTCCACCTGGCAAATACAAACAAAATAATATAGATTTATCGGGGTCAAAATAAAATAAAAAATGTTTAGTGCCATATCCCCAAAAAAACAACTATGCAGCTACGGACACGTGTTTCGAAGTTATTGCCCCTCATCAGCGTAGCGTAGCTAAAGAATTGGATCTACGATGGGATAGATCAGGAACAAGAACTAAAATAAGGCTGGAAAAGTACAGTACACAGTAATCAATTATCCCATCGTAGATATGGCACTAAACATTTTTTATTATAAAAAATAGTATATGTACCTCGTAGTAAAAGTACATTCCCGGACTTCAATGCTTGTTGGCCTCGTCCAACAATTTACATCGTCCGTCCGGGAATGTCTTGCTTTTACTACTAGATACACAATGTACTATTGTTAAACTAATTTTATAGTTAAAACAAAGGTTCAGAGCTCTGAGGAAGATTTATTAAAAATCAAAACGTTAGCGATTGAACTGGTTTAGTGTCTTTTGTCCTATCCCAACGAACTTCCCATCAAAAAATTATATATTAGACACCAATATGTGGGTTACTCTACAATTAGGGTACACTGTGCTGTCCCAGAGCTTTAATATGTAATAGCATATTTTCAAATGCTTTTATTTTTATAATTAACGCTTCAACGTCGAATTATAAATTTTTATTGGTATTTCTGTATTATAATGTCGCTATACTGTGTCGTGTCCCACAATGTTATCCACTGTGTTATTTCCACTATGTTACATTAAAGAATTCCTTAAGATAACGTAGTGGACACTGCCTACACAAATTTCTTTGTAATTACAATAAAATTTGTCTAGATAACGCCGTAATGAATCATATGGTAGTGAAAAGAGTTTAGTTTACTCCAAGCAGTTAAAAGTTTAAATTAGCTGTTAGTAGTGCACATTTTAAGTATGAAGTGGGTTTCTGTAGTTGAGTGTGTTATTGAAGATCTACTGTGTTACTTGTTTTATATGAGGTAAAATTTAAAAACATTTGTATTTGCATATTTATTCAATAATAAGCAATGAGTCAACAAGAAGTAGCCTGTAAATAGTTAAAGTGTTGCATGTCTCGCCATGTGTTTGGGCAAATTCAAGTTACGTTTTCCACTGTGTTACTAGTCTGCTAAGTTAGGACAAGTATATAGATGTGTTTTAAAAACTAATAGTATTTTACCACACTTTTAAATGCAGTCTTTTTTTGTATTACGTTTTTTATATTATATTATATTTTAATTTTTTATATTTTATAATACAGTAGTAGTATGGTGACATATCATTTAAAACAATATTGTTGCATTTAGGGCCAGTTTCATAATCTCAGTTTAACTCGAAGGTTTAAATTGTTTATGAGTCAATCAGGTATCAGCGGTCCCAAGTTTAAACTCTGAGTAGTAAGTTAAACTAAGAATATATAAAACTATCACCCTTATTCCCCCCCCTGTTCCTTCCACTGCGTTACCAAAATATTTTCTTAAAATAACTGAACCAGCAAATACTTTTTTTGTAGATATATAAATAATTCTTCTTTTCGATTTACATCACATCAAAAACATTCAAATGAAAGTAAACCTTTTTTTACAAAATTTCAACAATTTTGTTACTTGTAATTAATTAAGTAAAGAAACATTTACACCGAAATTGTCAGTGTTAGAAAAAATGTTTAATAAAGACTATTAAATCAGGGTTAATTATATTAATGATAAAAAACAAAATAGTTTTGAATAAATTTCGAAATATGTATGATTTATAATAATTGGAAACGCAGTGGACAAATTTCAAGATGTTATTGTTCATTATCACCTCTAAAAAAATTAATTTTCTTAAAAAATCGCGCAGCTGATAAGTGTTTTTTTGTTCATAAAATGATGGTCTAAATTTATTAAATTATTAATTTTTTCAGCAATTCATTTTTAAACAATGTAAGCGCCAGCAATACCTAAATTGAATTTAATAGTCTCCAGTGTTGAGTTTTTTGTTTTTTCATTTCTATATAAGATATACACAATAAGATCTAGCCACCAGGCGATGTTTTCATCGGATGGCAAACATTAATCGGTAAATCGATGACAGTCACCTCTATGTAAAATAAACCTACTTCTTTAAATTTTATCGCACATACCGAGGATGCTAGCAGTTCACCCTTACCACTTCCATCGAAGATTAGCGCGATGTCGAAGTCGATACAATACATTTATTTTTTTACACTAAATAAAAATCGTAGACTCAACCATTCCTACCGACATTGCCAGTGCCGGTGGCAGGATTCGAACCCGCAGGACGATGGAGAGATCATCTAGTCGCATGCTCTAGCCAACTACTCCACTGCGACAAAGCAGACAAATGAGACGAAAGAGGCAAATGAGACAAATGAGGCAAATTAGACAAATGGGACAAATGAAACAAATACGACCAACAAGAACAAGGGAAAAAAATAAACGAGATATATGAGACAAACGAGATAAATAAGGTAAATTAGATAAATGGAATAAATAGGAAAATAAGGTAAATAAGATAAATGAAATAAACGAGAAAAATGTGACATAAAAAAAACCAATATAATATAATAAATAAAATAATTTATCTCTCACTCATTTCTGAATAGATATGATGAGAAAGCTCTGTCAAGACAGACTACTTTTTTTAATTGAATTATATTTTAGACCATTCTTCTCAATAACGGTTAATCTGACGAGACATTTTCACGAGTACTTTTCGGCACAATTCCTCATTTTGAACAATTTTTATTTAAAACATTTTTTGGGTTGAACAAATTTTTTTGGGCCCTCTTGAGACGTGCCCTCCCTAATGCCGCAATTTAACTGATATTCAATAGGGTTCTTCCCTGAACCCTCTAATAGTATTTGTTAAGTTTAAGATTTCTATAAAGCATAACGATGACCTACGACACACAGACACACAGACTTGCGGACATACAGACTCACAGACACACAGACGGCATACCGGATAAATTTTCTATTTTCGTGTCCCAAAACGTTCATTTTCGTCATAATCTGAAATTTGATTTTTCTCACGACGCCAATACTTTCTCTGTCAGTGTAGATAGATGAGAAAGTAAATAATCGGTCGCGGCTAGGTGCTCCTCGATAATACTTTCTCATCATCATTTTGAATTTGACATGAAAGAAACAAATTGCTTTAACTGAAAATATCATTTAGATTTATTTTATTTATTTATATAAAATAATTAATATGAACAAAGTAAACGAAATAAATAAGATAAACAAAATAAATACGACAAATAAGTTAAGGTAAATGAGATAAACAAGAAATGAAATAAAAAAGTAAAATGAGAACAATGAAACAAATGAGATAAATTATACAATTGAGATAAATGAGAAAAACGACATAAATGAAGCTATTGAGGGAAATGAGATAAACGAGTCAATTGACTCAAATGAGACTAATGAGACAAATGAAACAAATGAGACAAATGCTGTAAATGAGACAAATAAGATAAATGAAACAAATGAGAAAAATGAGAAACGAGACAAGTGAGGTGAATGAGACAAACGAGACAAATAAGGTGAATGAGGCAAATGAGACAATAATATAAATAAGATAAATATGACACATATGATGTGATAAACAAGACAAATGAGATATGTGTGATATGAGTCAAATGAGACTAATGACAAATGTGACAAATAAGTTAAATGAGAAAAACGAGACAAATGAGGCGATTGAGGCAAATGGGACAAATGAGATAAATGAAACAAATGATTCAAATGAGACTGATGAAATAAATGAGACATGAAATATATGAGAAAAATAAGATAAAAGAAACAAATGTGACACGAGATAAATGAGGCGAATGGGGCAAATGAGACAAATGACATAAATGAGACAAATGAGAAACGAAGACGTAAAACAAAAAACAAAATAAATTATTTTTCATTAATTTCAAATTGGATATGATGAGAAAGAATTGCCGAGACCAACGTAATTTTTTTTAATTTAATGAAATTAAGTAACGATTAATCTTACGAGAAATTGTCAAAAGAATTTTTTTCGGCACATTTCCTCATTATGAACAATTATTATTTGAAACATTTTTTCATTTGACGCAAAACATATTTGCTCCCTTGAGACCAATGGTGCACCAATTTCACTGATATTCAATAGGGTTCGTCCTTGGACATCACAGATATTATATGCAAAATTTCAAATTCCCACGTTGAGACGTCTTTGAAAAAATCCGTCACAACAAATGACCTGCGACACACAGGCATGCAGACGGCATGCCAATTCGGATAAATTTTCTATTTTTCAGTTTCAAAACGGTCGTTTTCATCATAATCTAGAATTTGGTTTTTCTCAGGACTGCAATACTTTATCAGTATAGATAGACGAGAAAGTAAAAATCAGTAGTTGAATGTTTATTATTTCATATTGTTTTATAAATATTTAATACGATTCACTTGCTTTGCGATTTTGTAGTTTGGTATCGAGATACGGAAAAATATTAAAATAATTTGTTTGGTCAGTTATGAAATCCACGCTTACGGCTTTTAATGATAACAGTCTGCATATTTTTACATACCGAAGTTGAGTCGAGTAGCGTTGAGTTGAATCAAGTGCTTTTCAATAATACTACACATACAGATTTAAATTGAGTGGTTTTTGCGAATATTAAATGAAAAGCCAGAATATATTACATTTTATGCTTTACCAAACTGTAAAATTTATTATAAAATTTTTCTTTTATTTAAAAAATTATATCTACAGCAGTATGTAAAAAATTACTCCTCGATCACTACATTAATGTAAAATTGACGAGAATATTAAAACCTGCAAAAAGCATAAAAATAATTGCTAAAACTCATTAATGCAGTCTTCAAGATATTTCGAATGGGCCAGTTACACCGCGTTCGTTCAATGACTCAACATTCAAAAATGTCACTCTTTTCAAAATTACTGATACGAATAATTGTACTAGTAGATATTTCACAGTATTATTCCAGCTTCTATTAGGCATAGATTAAATAAGCTTATTAAACAAACTAAAAATCAATATTACAAAGAAAACTAAATGCAACTAACGCTAAGAAAACACGGGAATTAATAAATGAAATATCAAATAACAACACTAAAAAAACAATAAAAAATATATACATTAAAAATAAAAATGATGATATAATATCCGACAATAAGGAAAAAGTTAATGTTATAAAGGATTAACAAAAAATTAACAAAACCAATGAACTACCTGAAAATTTCTTAAATGATGTATTCATAGCATCAATTGTCCCCAGGTCCGGATGGAATAAAAACAGAAATAATAAAAAATGTATGTAAGCGTATTGTTAGACCGTTACACCACTGGTTCATGTTATTAATTTAACCTATAAAAACAGTAATTTACCCACACATCAATAGAGCTGTCCGAGGTCACCTGGTCGCCAGAGCCGTCATATGACTCATATGTTTACATCATATCATAATACTTGAATAAGTATATTAAATGGAAATAAATTTTAACAATAATGTTACATTTTATAAAAATTTGTATAAAACTCACCCTTTTAAACAGATTTATGAAGTAGTGTGGTTGTCGTAATCACAAAGTGGGGAAGATCTATAGTATAATAGCATCAGGTATGTTTCTACAGCTGTCTCTGTTAGCGATGTTCGCTTTGGTGAAAAAATATGTTTGTATTTTGAAAATGACCGTTCGACATCTACGGATGTAATACAGGCATAAGTAAAACAATCTGTGAACTCACTTAACGAAGTTGTAGATGCACCATCACAAATTTGTCTTAATTTGCTAAAATCAGGATCTTTCTGTAATACACTCTCGAATTTTTCACTAACGCGATTATTTTTTGCGTCATTTATAGCCTGTAGCTGTGTTTTTACGTCGTCCACTATTTGCAGCGATTCCACTAACGACAACGAACTATTTTGCAATTTTTCTATTGCGTCGTGTAGTCCCCTATAATTGTTATTAATACTTTTTAAATCTGTTTCAAGGGAAACGCCTTGAAAGCTTGTCTGGCTTTCCCTAATAGCTGCAGCCTCGTTAGGGTTGAACTGTAGTATCACAGCTTTTATTTGTTGAAAATATTCAGCATAATAAAAAGCCGTGGAAATGTTGGTTTAAGAGGGTCCAGTACACGTACTATAATATTTAAAATAGAATTTTTTTTACAATCTGTCGTCTCGTCAATACATAACCAGAGCCGTGTATTTTTCAATCCACATTTAATCCTATTTACAATGTCTTCACGAACAGCTGGAATATATCTACATAACGATGTACGACTTGGTAAGTTCACCTCGGGATTGTATTTATTCCAAAACTCCCGAAATGGTTGTTTATCCAGTATGTGTAGCGGAATATTACAGGCTATTAACATTAACAATAAATCACACATAAACTGAGTTGTCAAAGGCATGCCATTTTTTTTATTTTGATGTTGCACGGTATTGATATGACGACGACAATCTGTTTTGTGCCAGCACATTAAGTCTTGATTGCAAACTTTACAAATTATTTTGCATAAATTTATTCACTGTGTCCGCGTACGGTCGTTTTTTACCCTTTGGCGCGTTTGACATTATGTATAATTTATAGGTACAACCTCACGCATTAACCTTTCAAATAAAACTGCAGCGTAAATCACTTCTAAATCGGCACGTGTGACGACAGCGCAAGACCGTGGCTGTACTCCAGGCACATCGGACAGCTCTACACATCAATTATTAGGCCAGTATATAAATCAAGTGACCAATAACAATTAACAAATCGGCCGATCTCTGCAATAGATAATTTCGCGAAAGTAATCGAACACACTATAATGAAAAGATTTCTTCTTTGACAATCATGATGTAATTACAAAAAACAGTTTGGTTTTATAAACAACTCTAATACAGAAAATGCTGTTATAGATTTGCTAACAGCGGTGGGAGCCTTGGACGAATCAAAGAAATGCTTAGCCATATTTCTTGATTTAGCCAAGGCGTTCGACATAGTGTCACATGATCTACTCCTAGATAAGTTGTATAACTATGGTATGGTAAAGAGTAGAAAACGACCGTACGCTGATAAAGTGAATAAATTTATCGATGAATTTCCTGATTTATTCTATGATGGATGTAAAATAATTTTAAAGTTTGTGATCAAGACTTAATGTGCTGGAATAAATACGGCTGCAAAATTCATGTCAATAGTAACCAGCATAAAAATAAAAAAAATGGCGTGTCTTCTTTGGAACCTCAGTTTATCTTTAATTTACTGTTAATGCTGATTGCCTGTGATGTTCCCCTGCGCATATAAACCAACATTTCGGGAGTTCTGGAATAAATACAATCCCCAGGTGAATTTACTAAGTCGTTCATCGTTACGTAGATATGTACCAGGTGTTCATGAAGACATTGTAAATAGGATTAAATGTGCATTAAAAAATACACGACTGTGGTTATGTGTTGACGAGACGACAAATTGTAAAAAAAATTCTATTTTAAATGTTATAGTACGTGTACTCGACCCTGTTAAACCAACATTTCCACTTTTACTAGCTAGCGAAAGACTAACTGCGTGTACTGGCGAAACAATTACGCGGGTGCTTTTGGAAACTTTCGAAACATTTGAACTGTCAACAAGTCAAGTGTTGATGTTTGTGACCGACGGTGCTGCGACAATGCGTTTGGTGCGCCGTTTTCTTCAAAGAGACGATTGTAGGTTTTTACATGTTATGTCTAAAGTACATGCAGAAACGATTCGAAAATGTTTTCCAGAGGTAGATGCATTAATAGCAAATACAAAAAAAAGTATTTCTCAAATCTCCTAAACGGCTTCGAGCATTTCACACACTGTGTCCTGATATTCCGAAACCACCGGAGCCGATTCTTACACGTTGGGGAACGTGGTTGAAGGCAGCTTTTTATTATGCTGAATATTTTCAACAAATAAAATCTGTGATACTACAGTTTAACCCTAACGAGGCTGCAGCTATTAAGGAAAGCCAGACAAGCTTTCAAGATATTTCCCTTGAAACAGATTTTAAAACTATTTATAATAATTATAGAAGACTACACGACGCAATAGAAAAATTGGAAAATACTTCGTTGTTGTTAGTGGAATCGCTGCAAATAGTGGACGACGTAAATACACAGCTATAGACTATAAATGACCCAAAAAATAGGCCCGTTATTGAAAAATTCGAGAGTGTATTACGGAAAGATCCTGATTTTACCAAATTAAGACAAATTTGTGATGGTGCATCTACAGCTGCGTTAAGTGAGTTCACAGAGTGTTTTACTTATGCCTGTATTACTTTCGTAGATGTCAAACGGTATTTTTCAAAATACAAACATATTTTTTCACCACAGCGAACATCGCTTACTGAGACAACTGTAGAAACATATCTGATGCTACACAGTTATTATAGAAGTGCTCCAGTTTGTGATAACGACAACCAAGCTACTTCATAAATCTGCTTAAGAAGGTGAGTTTTGTACATATTTTTATAAAGTGTACCAGTATTAATCAAATTTATTTCCATTTATTTTATTTATTTATTTATTTATTACTAGTTATCACTTAGATATACAATGTACTTGTACATGTGTGAACGTCATTTAATAGTTTAATAATAATGTGCAGCACTAAGCTTACAAAATATAAGGAAATCCATAAGAAAGAATTTAAAGCGAACGAAATAGTACAAAAATATACATCACAGTATATAAAATATTTTTGATTTTATTATTGTACTTATTCAAGTATTATGATATGATGCATACCCAGTACGTCTCTGTAGGATTAATGACCTTGGCCAGGCTTAATTATTATTATTATATTATTACTGTTCTACAATTACTGTTCTAGTATTCACGATTACTAGTCGAGTTTACAAATTAATGGTCAAGTCTCTAACAAGTACTAATCATACATTTACCTATTACAGTTGCTTTTATTTATAACTTTGTATATACAGTTCAGTATTTTTAAATATATGTTTTGAAATGAACCAAGTGTTAATTTCTGTTCCTTCGAATTTAAAACAATTCAAAGCTGTGTTATAACAATACACCCAGTGATTTGAGACATTAATCACACAAAAACAGTCTCTCAAGACAGATAAATTAATATCTTGGTCGATTTTCAAGCCAACCTTCTACAATCCACAGCAGGACTAGCTACATCGACTAAAAATGCGCATTTTGACCTATTCGTTAATCAAGTAGGCTATAGTTGTAAATTAGCATTTTTGGTTTTACTATAACTCTTAGAAGAGCCCATAGAAGAAAATGAAAATCTATTAGAGGAAAAAAAATCTATGAAATCCGTCAGAGCATTATGGGCATCGAAATATATTCCATTTTTCTCTCATTCGTTAATTTTGCAGGGTATTTTATATTATACTATTGTATCCAGAATAAGCCAGAATTTATAATCCACTTAATTTTAGTCATGTCATGTACTCGTATTTTATGGTAATTGATTTACAAATATAATTAATTAATAATTAATCATAGCCATGTGTTAGTAATAATAAGTATTGATATAATTCTCGTATATAAATCATAAGTTACGTTTCCGTTATTATAATTTAAAATAATATGTTTAATAAAATCATTGTGACAATACCTGCTTTTGGATTTAAAATTAAAAAGTAAAACATCTGTTTTATCAAAGTGGTCCGATCTTTCTGCATACCGACATAACTTTGCAATCTGAACAATTTTTGCTTGTAAAATTTTTTAATATCTCTTACAGAAAATAGTTAACTTTTTGAGGTTCTTCCAGTGCCTTTGTTCAATTAAAGCCAAATATATCAAAAATGAGTTTTAGGTTAAGTAAAAGCAGAAAAACCGCACTCTTTCAAAGACAAATTCATCTCATCAAAATAAAACAAAAAATTTCATATTAACATGGAGCCGAACATTTTTCGTAGCGGAAATAAAATTTTTCGTAGCGGAAATACAGCCCTTGGGTATGAAAATCAAAAAGCGCTTTTTTAGCAACAGACTATTTTAGTGTGACGTCACATAATTATGCAATCTACGTACTACTGTCATGACACACGTTGCTTTTACTTATTACATCACACTGGTACTTGACGTTTAATGCATATGTATATAAAGGTGACATTTTCGAGGCTTATTGTTAAACACAGTGTAGACTTTCATTTTATTTCTTCCTTGTAAGAAATATCTAAGAACTTTCAGTTACTACTTACCATGCCCAAAACCTGTGAAACTATATACAATTATAACGCATTGCAGAAACTTTTATTATTAAGATAATTAATTAATATCAAAAACGGATGAAATATCCTCCAATAGGAGTAGAGCCAAAAGTTAATACTGCTGCTAACTTTATCATCGTTTGAACCTGCTTCAAATCATTTCAAACGTCACGTTTTATAACCTAACTTACGTATTTTCGAATTCAAATGTTATATTATCGATTTAACGAGACATTTTTATGTTTATTTTGACTATAGGTTTATGATTTGCCCCAGAGTGTGATCATACTAATACAAGTGGATGTAAAATGTTTAATTTTCCAAAGAATATCAAATTGAAATAAAAATGGGGGCACCTTATTAGTAGAGCTTGGATATGTCTGCGAGTGATTCTAGTGCTATCTGCAGGAACATCGGTAAGAAATGCAAGTTTTTGTCGTGTAAATTTGTTTACATTGTACAAATTTTCATATGACCGTATAATAATTAATTCGTTTATGTATTTTCATTAATCATCTAAAATCATTTTAAATAAAGAAAAACTGGTAAATCTAAAAATTGTCTTAATTACCTACCTGTAGGATATTATCCAAACAATCTAAACACAATCAAAGTTATTTTATAGAAAGAAAAGACGTTATAAACTATGTCAGCAACTTGAGGTTAGCCACAATCGAATTGACATGTACAATTTGATTTTCACAGATCGTAATTCATATTGGTGGACACTAACTCCGTTTTTAATATTAATTTATTACATTAATAATAGACATTGTACATAAATCAAACATGTGTATAGTAGTAAATGGCAACCGAAAATTCTTAAATATTTCTTACAAGGGAGAAATAAAATTAAATTATACACTATGTTTAAGCCTCGAAAATGTCGCTTATATTATATTAAAGGTCAAGTTGCGGTATGATGTATAGGCAACCAGTGTGTCAAGACAGCAGTACGTAGGTTGCATAATTATGTGACGTCACAAGTAATAATGTCTATTTCGTAATAACGGTTACATGCTAAAACTTCAAATTTGGTTAATATTCTGGGATAATTCACATTGTCGGTGATGTCCTCAGAGGTAGTAAGTCAACGCAACCATTATTTTGTCAATAACGTTTTAACCCTTAAATTGTTACATTCCAAATTCTCATAAAGCTATACCTCGCAAATCGCTCTCACTATTTGTTATTCTGTGCCTAAAATCTCTCTGAGCTATAGGCAACCAATAATATTTGTCTGTACTTTACTGCGCAAGGCGCTATCGTCACCCTTCCGGTGTTGTATTTTGTCGTTCATCGTCAAATATGTCAGTTAAAAGATCGTGAATGACAATTCCCGTAAGATTAATCTATGGTCATCCGATAGGGTTATCAGGAATTTGTTCTGAAATTTAAGTTCCCTTGTTTTGGACGCAGTGTAGAATGTGCTAGTGGTGTTTTAGAAGGGAACTTTTACTCGAAACAGAATATAATTAGCTGGTTTGTAATAAACGCTAATTTAAAATACCACCTTACAAATATTGTTTTGAGGAATGTTGTATTCTGGCACATAGCAAATGAGAAGTGAGATTATGGTTTTGGTGGTTCTACTGGAGAAATTGGAAGACATCTGTACCCTCTGTGTTTGAGGGTGCACATCTGGGGTGAAGTCTTCATCGTTCTGCACGCCTGGGGCGAAGTTTGTGTCGTTGTGCAAGCCTGGGTGCGAGGTCTGCATTGTTATGCACGTCGGAAATGCGGTCTGGCATTATTTTGCACGCGTAAGACTGAAGAGCCTACCTGAGCATGATGTGAACTCCAAGTCCAGGTAAATAGGGACGAGTAAGAGATTTAAGAAGTACCTACCTTTATGTGTCGCTGGTAGCTGATAACTGTATATATTATTTTGATTTTTATGATAAGGGAATATCACCCCATTTTGTTTAGTTTAAGTTTAACAACGATATGCTGTGAACCTTCAGTGTGGCCACATTCAGGGTATTAAAACTGTGAATAAGGGTTGTAGTAGATATTAATATTATTAGAATTTGAGGTACAGTATCATAAAATATATAAATAGTTTTTATATGTGTTATTCTCTTTTATGAAATTTATATGAATATAGCCTGTTTCATAGTTGTTGAACTTGATATTTTATCTTAAAGCACCTCCTTATAGCGAGAACGAATAATTCATGATTAGTTAAAGTTTAAATAGAGTAATTAATTTTATGGTATGAAATTCAGATAAACTGGGTGTAAACGCCCTGAGATCTGAGCTAGTTTTATTTTGTCATGACACTCATTATCTTAACCGGGATAAGTAGTGTCTCGACTTGCTACATCCTCCGCCCCGTAGTTTTGTGACCACATACCCTACCCTACAAGGATATTGAAGAACGTCAACGTGGTTTATTGGGTGTGAATAAACTAGTGGCTTTAAATGGCCCCATAAGTAGAAGTCGAGGGGGTTTAATTCAGAGATTCGTGCTGGAGTAGACCCATCACGATCTATCCATCAATGCTCATAAATGTTGCTTGCACACTGTCTAGCAATACGGCTATGGTATGGGGGTGCACCTTTGTGAGTAAACCACATTTCTGTTCTCAAATGACGTGGTACGTCCTCAAGCAGAAATTTAAAAAATGTGTATAATTTTGTTCATTTAGGATTTACGACAAGATAAATGGTTATATTTAAAATCGCCCACAATATCCCCCCACACACACATTTAATCTAAACTGTTGCTCATGATTTCTTTGCGCCAATGTATGCGGATCTTCATCTTTCCATACTCATTGTAAAAATTAAATATTCCTTCCCAGGAATGGGTAGATATGAAACACACCGCGATTAATGTGTTTTTCATTCTATTTTTTTTCTCTACTCCAAATATATCTTATACTCAATTCATATAGTTTCATTTCACAATATCAGAGTATTTTAGATTAAAAATTTCATTTTTTATTAGTACATTTTATTTAATGTACCACATAAGATGCAAGTCCAAATGAAAACTTTGTTATCTTGAATACAGAAAAAAGTCGTATACGAGAGTTGTTGTATATCAGTCGGATCACAAATTAATGTATACAGAACTTTATGCTGAGGCATAATATCAACGTATTATGAAATACAGAGTGCTCAACGTTCCAAATTTACCCTTCAAATCAGATGCCATAGTCAAAGCAACAGATTACGTTTATTATTAAAGATACAAAAGAAAAAATAAAATAGAAATAAATTTTGTTGTACATGCTCATATTTTTATAAACCATTTTTCTCATTGATTCTAAAAATGTGATAATATACCGTGTGTCCCAAATTCGATGCTTACCATTGGAATTTCGGAAATGGTAGGAGCTACAAGGTTGGTTAAATGGGATAAAAGTTAGCAAATTTTATGCTGATTCCAAATCCATTAAGAGATCACGGCTAACTGAAACCATTTTTGAGATTTTCCAAAAAAAAAAATTTTGTAATTTCTCTTTTTGGCTGTAGCCAAGTAATCCTTCAGACAGGTTTTAGACTTTTACATTATTAATACACTTTTTGGAGACTAATATTTTGGTCTAGAGACGAATGCTCGATAGTCTTGTTTTCGAGATATCTGAGGTAACTTTTATTTTCCTTATGGCAGCCATATTGGATTTTCATTTTTCAAATTGCACTTAAAAAAGATCTTTCAGATGATGTATCACATGCCGAGGAAAATTTGTTTTTCAAGGGTTTAATTTATGAAAAGTTATCCATTGCTTAACGAAACAAAATAGTAGGCCATGGAAAATCAAAAAGTTTTTGTAAAGCCAAAGACAAGGAAGTTGCTTATTCAGTCGGCGACTAATTATTATCTAATGCGCTTAAAATCTATTGTAAATTGCTTTATTTCTACAACTTTCTAAAAATATAAATTTTTAGACAATCATTAAGGTTTTATTTGTCATAAAATTGTCAATAATGTGTTAAAAATTTGAACAAAGAAATCCTCTTCATTAAGGCCACTCTTGCATGCAAAGTATTTAGTAATTAGTAAAATTTGAAAAATGCTTTTCTAAAAATGACCAAATTCACACATGACTTTCAGTAAAATTTAATAGGCTATGGTTTAAAGCAAACAATAAGCACTACTGTTAGTTGACAAATGTTCACTAAATAGTAGTGGCATTATTGTAAATTGTTCAAGAATATTTATTATTACTGTTCAAGAGTGTGATTATTGCAAAAATGGCGCACAAATTTTCAAATGAAGAAAAATTTGATTTGTTAGAATGTTATTTAAAAGTAAATATAAATTCGCAAAACGCATCGGCATCCTATTTAGAAACATTTTCGGAGAGAATGCAACCATATAGAACAGTTTTTGGAACAATTGTAAACAATTTGTTAAATTACAGGAGTTTTGATAATAAAAGAGACCGGGTATGATATTGATAATGTTGACCGCACAAATAGTATTCTCGAAGCTGTTAACAATAATCCCCGCATATCAGTGCGACAAATTGCAGGCGAAATTAATATTCCTAAGACACAAGACATTAAAACAAAGGAAATATCATCCGTACATACCTACGATTGTCCAAGCTTTAAACAATGATTTTGGTAGACTTGAATTTTGTCGTTGGTTTAATTATAAATGCGAGGAACAACCTGATTTTCAATCGAGAGTTATATGGATCGTCAACTTACAAATTGTGGAGTGTTTAACAAGCACAAGTGTTACTACTGGGCTACAGGAAATCCGCATGTAACTACGCAAAGAAGATTCCAAACTAGGTTTGGATTCAATGTTTGGTGCGGCATGATAGGTATTACCTTTTCCCCTCCTATTCTACTCATATGATCTGCCTATAACCATTTTCTTAATTATTATTTTTAGATCGCCATTTAATTGGTCCATTCATTTTTCACAACAATTTAACGAGAGCAGCCTATCGTGAACTTCTAGCAAATTAAGTTTTACCTGAGGTAAGACAGCTTTTTGCAGAGCAAGAAATAAATTAATTGTTGTTCCAACAAGATGGTTGTCCTGCACATAATACTAATAATGTTGTACGAATATTGCAGGAAAATTTTGGTAACCGCATAATTTCAAATAGAGAACCAGTATTGTGGCCTCCCCGCTCGCCTGATATAACACCTCCTGATTTTTATTGTGGGATACGGTGAAAAATGAAGTGTATGATTTTGAAAGCTCGGAAACTATCGATATTTTGGAAGACAGATTGAGGGACGTTTTCGGCACAATAAATGCCAATACTCTCAGAAAAGAGCTCATTTAAGCGTAGATGCCAAAAATGTATTCAGCTAAATGGAGGTCATATTGAACAGTTTTATTAAATCTTCTTACTTCTTTACTATCATTTCCTCTATTATGTTAATTTGCTATTAAAAGCTTTTCTTCATATCGATTATGTTCATTATTTTAACTGAAAATTAAAATTATTTAAACATGTCAAACTGGTAACCTTAATATTACCGTTATTTTTTATAATGGTTAGTATTAGGTATATTCATGTAATCAAAATAATTTGTTGATTTTCCATGGCCTACTATTTTGTTTTGTTAAGCAATGGATAACTTTTAATAAATTAGTCCCTTGAAAAACAATTTTTCCTCGGCATACATACATCATTTGAAAGCTCTTTTTAAGCGCGATCTGAAAAACGAAAAATCCAGTATGGCTACCATAAGAAAAACAAAAGTTACCTCGGATATCTCGAAAGCAAAAAAAAATCGAACATTCGTTTCTACACCAAAATATTAGTCTCCAAAAGTGTCCTAATAATATAAAAGTCTAAAATTTGTCTGACCAAGGATTACTTGGCTACAGCCAAAAAGCGACATCACAAAATTTTTTTTGAAAAATACCAAAAATGGTTTTAGTTAGCCGTGATTTCTTAACGAATTTGCAATCAGCATAAAATTTGTTAAAACTTATCCTATTTAACCGATCTTGTAGCTCTTATGGTTTCCGAGATCGCAATGGTGAGCATCGAATTTGGGACACACGGTATAGGGTGTTTCATTTTAAAAATAAAACTTTACTTGACCAATGAAAATTTAAACATCCTGTATAAGTTTTAATTACATCAATTTATAGCCCGATTGATATACAACAACTTTCACATCAGTCTTTTTTTCTGTATTTAGGACAATAAAGTTTTTATTTGGACCTAAATCTTAGGTTACACCCAGTACAACGGACAATATAACTTTACATGTGTAGTAAATTTAATTTTCATTATATCTTCAATTATTTATTTTTCGTATTACATACTGACATAAAACAAGATCAAGTACAACAAAAAGCAAGATAAAGATATTTTTCTCATAAAGACACATGTTGCATGACGTTTGATAATTGATTACCAAACTCACTCAGTGCTGGATTTTCAACTTACGAACTCTATTTATAATGTTTGACAGCTCTACAACACATTTCCACAATCACAATTATATAATGTGCTCAGCACACTATCTGGTATTTCTCCCAATAGAAACTCTACTAAAATCTAGAAATCTATAAAGCTGACAATTACACCAAAAAGCTTTTAAAATGTTTGGATGAAAATGTTATTGGTCAATATCATCCCCAAAAAAAGTAAAGGGAAATATACGGCAATTTTATGAAATAACCTACACAAAAATACTATTGTTGAATAATTCTATATCACATATTCCAACAGATTTATAGTCAATAATAAAAACAGATTTTAGAATATCTTGTCATTATAAAATGTCCAAACTCAGGATTAGGTTTTTCAGTTTCACTAATCTAAAAATATGGCAAAAAAAATATAAACAAAGTATAAGAGACGAATATTGGCATTATGATACAGTATTTTGCAAAAGTAACCCTATAATTCTTTAACGTCTTCAGATGAAAAGAACTCCATTTTTCTACACTTAACTTAAAAAAGGGCAATAAAAGAATAGTTTCTACACCTAAGTAATCTTTAAAAGTCAAAAGAAATTGGAAATATAATATATTTGTTTGAGAAAGTTCTATATTCCGAAAAATTTACAAGAACACTTTTTGAGATATATCATTGTGTCACCAAAGATTATTTGAATTTCAATTTTAGCGAAAATTTGTTTTTAATGCAATCGACATATACTTTTTTATATGATGTTAAAATATGTTGTCTTAATTTGCTAATGTTAAATTCATATAGCTTTCCCTGCTGAAAGATCCTCTAAATGTAGAGTATTTGGCGCGGAAGAAGATCTAGAATTACTTATGTATGTTGTGTAGAAAATGCATTTTTCAACAAGAGAATTTAAATCTTAACAAACACCAGGTGCCGGAAGTATTTGTCACTTTTCAGAGCCGACAGTTATATAAAAAATAATATCATTTAAAGACTTTATATAATTAAATCAATTGATATATGTGCGTTAATTTATATACCTGTAATATATGCAACTAGTCATACAACTAGGATTGCCGCGAGATCAGGGGTTTCTCGTATGTAATTTATACGCAACTAAGCACGTCTTCCCCTATTCCTTGCGAGTTGGATTTGCCTTATACGACTGCGTACAGTTAGTTAGTTACCTACTAGTACTTTCGCTGATCGGGTGTTTGGCATGATATACTACGCAGTAAAAAATATTAAATCATTTTTACACTCGCCACTATGTATGTAGTTTTATAATATTACAATATTAAGAAAGGTAATTTGACAATAAATATGACATATTAACATATAATCGCACTTATGAGAATTATAAGAATTTATGATACAATATGTAGAAAAAAATTAAAATGTAATGTTGATTTAGGACCGACCAAAGAGACCCTACCTCTTTTTCCACTTATATTAATATAACACCACAGTTAGTAAATTGTCACTTAAATTATGTGTATAATATTTTTTTCAAATAATTAAGTTAATATGCCACTTGTATTATGTTAAAAATAACACTATAGATATTTACTATTAGATGACCGAATGTTTGCTAAAAATCACATTGTAACACGCCATCCGGTAGTACCAAAGCACTCCGTACTAACCCTGTATGGAGCGCCACCGATGACTTTCCCTATGGACCATACGCCTACGCCACCCTGAGCAGGTATCACGGTCCCTGATGTCACGGCCATCCCGTCCGAACAGAATAAAACTCGAGCCCTCAGGCCGGAACAGCAGTTCTCTTCCGAGTTTTGCTACTTGCATGCTCGTATCCTGGTAGGATCACTCGAGCTGTGGCAGACTCTAAAAGAGGTCACTCACTGGCGCGGTACGCTCTCGAAGCTTTACTACGTGCCTCCGCACATCCTTAGGGATGCGGTCACTCGCCTTTTATCTGCTTGCATTGGGTCGCTGGAGTACGGGCCTTCCGCGCCGGACGTCCTACAGGTCGGGTGGACTTTAGACACCGTGCTGCATTTGCTATAGACAATAGGGCTCACCTACTACGTCTTCTGCATTCTTGGCGTTGATCGTAAGAATATTGGAACGGTAATAGGGGCCAGCGTATCTAGGTATATCTCGTGCTCCGTTCGATTGTCTTCTTTGAATCCTTGGGGATTGGATCACCAGGAACAGTCGTCCCTGGAATACGTGTATATCTATTTACGATTGCGCCATTCCCGACACCGTGCCGCCTCTGCATGCTGGACGCTCCGAGACGATACAAAAACAATTAGAGGTCCTTGGACACACCGGCGTATGCGTTCCGAGTGTGGACAGTGAGATCGTGCACCGCGACATGTGCGCGGTCGTGAGATCAGACATTGCACAGTACCTATACTAATC
Source organism: Rhamnusium bicolor (assembly GCA_029963845.1). Taxonomy (NCBI): domain Eukaryota; kingdom Metazoa; phylum Arthropoda; class Insecta; order Coleoptera; family Cerambycidae; genus Rhamnusium; species Rhamnusium bicolor. The sequence continues at coordinate 200,755 of JANEYF010000641.1, read as the reverse complement.
ACATTTGTCCTGCGCGTGGACCGTGCAAGTGCGTGAATGTGCGCCTCGCCGCGCGCAGCCCCGTGTGATTAGACACTAAGTTTGGACACTACTATATTCTAATACTCCTGTCTATCTCTGTATTCTCTGTTACCTCAATAAACCTGTATTGCAACCATACCTCTAATTTTCTTCTAGCTTCGAATCCTCCTCCACGACACCACCCCCTGGCGGTGTCACAATATAATATTAAGAAATATAATTACAATTAAAGAATTCAAAAACCAAGTTTTGCATCTACATTATGCAAAAATCAAGTTTTATAAATAAAATGTGGAAAAACCAGTAAAACATACCTTAATTAGTTATTTGATTTAAAAAAAAAAAAACAACAATCTGCCCAAAAGTGTGTGCAATCTGTTGCAGCTCACTTTTGATACTTTGAAATACACTTGGAAAATATCTACATTTAATATTAAGAATTACGTAATTTAAGAAATTGTAATATTACAAGAGTAATAGAACAGTAATAGAAAAAATATTTACTAGTTATTTAAAAATATTTTATTTATTAAAAACACATTCAAATTCAATCAATTATATAATAATACATTGTATCACACGGTATGTATTTCATTATTCATTTTATATGTTCGCTTTTATTTGTCTACGTATGTCCTTCTGTCAACCATGTGAGGTAGTTGTAGCTACCGGTCCTGAACCCTGGTCTAGTTTCCTTTCCCTATCAAACACCTAGAAAATATTTAATAGTTCGGATGTTGCATTTAAGAATAAAGTTATATAGCTTCGCAATAAATAATGTTACATCAATCATATAACTTTAATTTGCAGACAATTATTGTCTTCCAAGCATTCGCACTGCTTTTAAGAAATTAGACCGTATTTTACGGTCATTTTAGTTTTTTATTGTTTAAGATGAATGTTAAACTTGCTTGGAATTATACACTACTTCAAGGACAAATTATAAAAACTGACACTTAATGCTTAAATTGCGATTTGCGTTTAAAATGGTAGTTTGATATTTGTTACTAGATATTAACTAATTTAATTCGAAACAAAAAAATCGTCTGAAAATAACGCTAATAATCAGATATTAAAGGCTTAAGAGTAACTATAATGAATCTAACATTCCATCATTATATAGACGCTTGATGCATACTTTCAACTCTTTATTTTTCTAAACAGAAGTACTCTTAATGTCATTTAAAAAAAACAGTATGTTCACGCTACAACAATGTACAGCGTATAAATAATAAACACAAGTATTGCCACCTTCATTGTAGTGTTTATTTCTCTAATTTAAAAGTTGAAACCATCTAACGAACAAAGTACTTACTTACATCACAAAAACCTAGATAATTCGAGGCGACATAAAAAACTGATAGTATTAGTTTTCTAACGAACGTAATACAACGTTATGGCTCTTTATAACTTCCTGACGTCCATCTTTTTTAGATACCAATTACCTTGAACTGCCGTTATAAAGTCCTTTTTCCATTGTCTAGTCTAAGTGTACACATAAAGAAAAAACGTATAAAATAGTAATTTTAGGTAATGGGTAATCGTTAGAAATATATACTTAAAATAATATTAGCTGTAATTAAGAATACAGAGTTTATGTCCGTGAAATTAAATAAAAAATTCCAATTAAATTAATGTAACTGATAATTTATAAAATATTTCCCTAAAAAAGAGGAGAAACTTAAAGCCATGGGCCTGCAGTCATATTGATTACTCAACCATAGTGAAAATATTAAATCCATAATTTAGAAGATAATATAAATTAAATATTGGATTTATATGTATGATAATTAATTATGTTTCCTAATTAATTGGTCAAAGAAACCAGGAATAAATATCAAATATAATCGGAACTTTCTGAAAATGTCAAAAATTGTCCTTGAGTGTTATTGTTACATACAAAAAAAATCTGAAAATCGGTTCACCCTGCAGGCCATCCCTGAAAACTCCCGCTATTTTCGAGCTTAAAGCGCTCAAAAATATACGTATTAGTTAATTTTTGAGCTCTCTGAACTCAAAATATTATACACATACATTTTTGAGCTCTACGATTAGGTGAAAAATCTCGAAGTTGTATTAAAAAAAACACTTTTCTTGTAATTTGTAATTTTTGAACTGCGATATCTTTTGGACAAATTAACCAACCGAGATGCAGTTTGCAGCATTCAACGCAGTTTTTCAGGTACAAAAAGTTATGTTTGAACCAAAAATCGAGCCGACAAAAATTTTGAATGTTATTTCAAAAAAACACTTTTTTGCGAAATTTTCGTAATCGATATCTCTTGAACAAATCAACTGATTTTGATGCGGTGTACGGCATTCAACGCAGTTTTTTAAGTACAAAAATTTATCTTACTACCAAAAATCGATCCGACAGGAATTTTGAATGTTATTTAAAAAAAAACACTTTTCTGCGAATTTTTCGTAATCGGTATCTCTTGAACGAATCAACCGATTTTGATGCGGTTTACGACGATCGACGTTGTTTTATAAGGAGAAGAGCTTCTTAGATTTTGGAATTGATCGGTTCAGTGGTCTAAAAAGAGATTCCAAAAAAACAAATTTTTGAAAATTTTATTTTTGATATTTCTCAAAATCTACCAGGCCGAATCGGTTCTAATTCTCAGGAAATCTAAGTTGAGTCAACCCCTTTAGAATGCCGCAAACCGTGTTTCAATCGGTCAATCCGTTGAAAAGTTATGGGAGGTTTACATACACCGTACACACATACACACACACATACGTACAGCCATACAGACACCATCGTGGAATTAGTCAGAATAGCTTCTTAGGACCTCAAAACGTCGAGATCTGACAAAAATTCGATTTTCGAAAATCGGGGTGAAACCAATAACTTCCCGATTTCTCAAAATTTTCAATTTTCTTAGCGGGAAGTTAAAAAAATTATCTGATAGTTGCATTTTTTCCATTTTTTTCTTTCTTGGGACTTACTATTCTATTGAATGTGAAATTTGGGTAATGAATGGCTCATAGACGTCAGCAACTTCGAGATTTTCGTCAGTTGCCTAATAATTACAAATTCCTTTCGATAAACGTAACAAATATAACAACCAGAGTAGTACCTACTAAAATCTCAGTCCTGAAGTGGGTTGGAACCTTTGATGTGAAGATAACATTGACGTAGTTTTCCACAAAACACCAAAACACTCTGCGCGCGTTTTGCGGCATCGTCTGGAGATTATTAAAACTCAGTACTCGTATTTGGTGTTTTGGTGCTTTGTGGAAAACTATATCAGTGTTAAAATCTCAGATTCACACAGGGATGTGTCTCTTGTTAAATCCTTCACTCAACGATTAATACTAGATGGTACTGATAAGTGTGATTGGGGTTCATAACACGTCAGATAATAACATTGTATTTCTGTTTGTATTGCACTTTGTCTATCGGTATTTTAAATGCTAATAATTCGGGAACCATTTGAGTCATTTGACATTATACATATATTGGGCACCATTCCCACTACCGCGGACATTTATATAAATTTACGAAAACCTGATACGTAATCTTTGCAAACATATATAATTTCGATGTTTTATCTTTGAGAAGTAATGCTTATGTAACACGTAGAAGTACAATGAATATATGGGTTTTAAATCTACAACATTTGTTGTCATAGCAGAAGTCCCTCAGGGATTCATTTTAGAGCTTTTACTTTTTTATAACTTTTATTAAAGATTTCATTAGTTGTCTTGCAGTAAAATATTTTTTTTTTGCTAATGATATCAGCGTATTTGTAAAAGTTACTAGCTTACAAAATGTATTCTTTTGCAACAGAAACTTATTATTTAATAGTTTGACACAAATAAATGTGAATTAGATCGCACACAACTATAACATTTAGGAGAGACAGATTGTAACATCTTCAATGCTACTTTTCAAATTTTATCAGTAATTTACTTATGTGAGAAAAAATAAATTTAAACTTGATTTGAAAACTGTAAGATTTATTTCTTTGCGAAGATATATTAGGTTCAGTCAGTATATTTTTTTCTAAAGAAACTGCACACAATGAGCAATTTTTATCTAGACCTGTAGGTTTCTGTATACTTATACCCTTAGACCATCAATAAAAAATAGACATGGTAATCATAGTCTATTCACGTGCCAGTATTGTGAAAGCAAACTGACGAAACAGGAACTGGTGCTCTTTTGGCATTTTTAAACATAGGCGTACATGCTTGTTAGCGCGTGTATAACTGATATTTAATATTGAAATGGAGAAAATTTCCAAGCAAATTAACGTTGAAAAAAATTAAGGAAAGAAACTGAAACACTTTCACAACCACACATTGCTAATACATTAATAGCTCAAAATGTATTTTTTTTTAATAATGTGCCAAAAAAGAACTCTTGACAATTTCTCATAAGATTAACTGGTACTGAGAAGAAAAGTTTAAAATTAATTTCATTAAATTTAAAAAATGGTCGGTCTCGGCAATACTTCTTCACATCGTATCCAATTTGAAATGAATGAAAAATAAATTATTTTGTTTTGTGTTATTTCGTCTTCGCTTGTCTCATGTGTCTTGTTTATATCATTTGTCTTGTTTCTCATTTTTCTTATTCATGTCATTTGCCTGATTTGTTTCATTTGACTTATTTATCTCATTTGTCTCATTACCTGAACGGCCCCATTTGTCTCGGTTTTGTCATTTATCTCATTTGTATAATTTGTCTTATAGTTGGCCTCATTTGACTCGTTTATCTTTTTTGTTTCATATGTCACATTTGACACATTTGTCTCATTTAACTCATTTGTCTCATTTGTCTCATTTATCTCGTTTTTCTCATTTATCTAATTTGTCTCATATGCCCCAGTTTTCTCACTTTTATCATTTTTCTCATTTGTCTCATTGGTCTCATTTTACTCATTTCCGGGATGGATTCGAACTATCGATATTCGATACTGAGTAAATAGCTATAAGCGCTTTACCATCTTATTTATTTTGCTCATGTTATATTATATAAACAAATAAAATAAATGGAAATGACATTTTCAATTAAAGAAATTTATTTTTTTAATGTCAAATTTAAAATAATGATGAGAAAGTAGTGCCACGACCGAATCTTTTATTGATAGTCTAAGCATATACCTGGCACTCAAAACAAAAATGTAAATGACTATTATTATTCAGTAAAATAAGTGCAAGCAACAAGGTAGGTAGACATCTCTATAAAAAAAAGTTAAATTAACAAAACCTAAAATTTTTACGATCCAAAATGTCCTTAATTTGATGTTACAACTTGTCACAGAAAACGATTGATTAATATAGCTATTAAACTAGTGTTTTATATCTTTATAACTAACAATAAAACTTTTATTGCCAGTTCAGCAGTCGCTAGTGTGAAAACGATGAAACTTAATGCATAGATCTTTCACACTGATATATTTGGTTGTGGGACCTACTTGACTAAAATATGTTATTTTTCAGATTAAGTTACAGCACTCTGTTGACTTTGGCGACAATTAGACTTTTAAAGACCGTATTAAATATATGCTTTGATAAATCGGTTTCCATAGATTGATAAGAGATTATAGTTCATTTTATAGTTATGTACATTATAGCCCAAACAACGCTAACAGTGAGTTTTACCTTGAAAAAATACAGGATCTTTTAAACCTCGAAATTTGTCAAATCCTTTATGGCATATTAACTAAATTTTCTTTTTCTTTAGCATTGTCGCTGGCTCGATCCGTCAATGAATAATGACACTAAAATACATTTACGTATTTTTTCCTCTATACAAAAATATACAGAAATATGAAATATGGAATTAGCTAAAAATGATTAAATTACTTACGAATTAGATATTATATTTGCATAAAATCAGCTCCCAACGTAGTGCAGGGTTGCTTGCGTATCTTCCCTATGACAACTTTCAGAAAAAGATCGTATCGAAAATATTGACAGTCGCTGAAAAACATGCCAAACATTGTCTATCATTCATTCTATTATAGAGTTGGCAAATCGGTCCGCAAATCACAGGCGGTGTCAGGTAGAGAAATACCCAAATACCTAAACGAGACTTGTTTACTATTTTAACAAAGACTAACATTTGATTTTAGTCTACTGGTGTGCCTCGTGGTGTGTGTAACGTAATTTATTCCTCTCCGTTGTATTGTTGATAATTTTATTTGTTGTTGTTTATTCTTGATATTAATTTAATAATAAAGTATGACAGACCTGCCCAAAGGTAAAAAACGGCCATATGCTGACAATGTGAATAAATTTATCAGTGAATTCCCGGATTAATTCTACAATGGTGCTATAATAATTTATAAGGTATGCGAGACACCCGATGTGATGGGACAAATGTGATTGTAATTGTCACGTAAATTCTGTGCAACATAAAACTAAAAAAATTGCGTGCCCTCGACAACACAGTTTATGTTCGATTTACTCTTAATGCTGATTGCCTGTGATGTTTCGCTGCATATACTTGATAAACAACCATTTCAGGAATTCTAGAATAAATACAATCCCAAGGTGACGTTACCAAGTCGCACAACGTCGTATAACTATGTACCAACTGTAAGCGAAGACATTGTAAATAAGATCAAATGTGTACTAAAAAATCCACGGCTGTGGTTATGTATTGACGAGACGACAGATTGTAAAAAAATTTCTATTTTAAATATTATAGTACGTGTACTGGACCCTCTTAAACCGACATGTCCACTGTTACTAGCTAGCAAAAGACTAACTGAGTGTATTGGCCAAACAGTTACGCGGGTGGTGCTGGAGACGTTAGAAAAATTTGACCTGTCAAAAAGTCAAGTGTTGATATTTATGATTGATGGTATAGCAACAATGCGTTTGGTATGCAATTCTCCTCAAGAACACGGTTTTAGGTTGGTACATCTTACGTGTAAAGTGCATGCTTTACACCTTGTGGCAGAAACTATTCGACAAGCTTTTCCAGAGGTAGATGCATTAATAGCAAGTACAAAACAAGTGTTTTTTAAATCTCCAAAACGTCTTCGCGCATTTCATAGCAAGTGTCCCGGTATTCTCGAACCACCACAGCCGATTCTTATACATTGGGGAACATGGTTGAAGGCAGCTTTTTATTATGCTGAATATTTACAACAAATAAAAGCTGTGATACTACAATTTAATCCAGACGAGACTGCAGCTGTTAAGGAAAGCCAGACAAAATTCAAAAGATGTTTCTTGATAAAGGAAACAAAAAATTCTCATAAAATTCTTTTTATTAATTACCTTTTAAAATATTAAAAATTTCAAAAAAATAAATTTAATAAGTTAATAAATTAAAAACAGGAAAAAAACAATTTCAATATTTTTTTAGTAAAGCTTATTGAAAAAACTAATAAAAAAATTAAAACCTTTTTATTTTATACTTAATTATTATAAAAATAAAATAAAATTATTTTGATGTTTCTGTTGACACAGCTTTTACAAAACTATTCACCAGAACTATAAAGGATTACATGACGCCATACAAAACTTACAAAACAGTTCGTTGTCGGTAGCGGAGTCATTGCAAATAAATCGACTGCTACACACTATAGGTGACGCAAAAAATTAGCCCGTTGGAGAAAAGTTCGCACGTGTGTTAAAGTAAGACAGCGGTTTTACCAGATTAAGACAAATTTGTGATGGTACTGATGGTGCATCTGCAGATCCGTTAAATGAGTTCAAAGACTATTTTAAGTATGCTTGTCTTACATCAATAGATGTTGAACGGTCGTTCTCAAAATATAAGCATATTTTTTCACCACATCGAACATTACTCTCGGAGACAACCACAGAAACATACCTGATGCTGCAAAGTGTTTACAGATCTTCTCCAGTTTGTGATTACCAAGCTAGTTAAGAGGATAAGTTGTGCATACATTATTATACATTGTAACAGTTTATTGCTTTTATTACTAGTTAATTTCTTTTATTATACTTATGATGAGAACGCCTATGTCCTGCTTCGAATTTCTGCCAACCCTATTCATTTGATGTTTGATATTTATATAGGAATTTGTGTAATTTGTGAGTATACGATTAAACTTAAATATCACATAACCGTGATGATCAGAAGATCAGATATATTTAAGACTGAATGTTGGGGTCGGAGTCACTACTACTAATCGTAAATGACTTCATATAATTGCGTGATATAATGCAGAATATGATAATTTATCCTAACTTAGATTACTGCTGCTTGTAGTGCAACACCCCCGTCCAATTGCTGGCATAACACAATAAGCTGGGGGTTGTACTTATTGACCGGTAGCTCATATAGCAGGTCGTGATTAAGGGCTTAGATTGATTTGAGTTCTCACCAAAATCTAGGCTGGGCGCCAGGACTTCTGCAAATACCAAAGAATTAAAAGTTTACTTTAAAAGGATAACTATAAAACTTGAATTCTCTTAGGAAGGAAGTCGAATAAAAAAGATATTATTTAATAAAAAGTATAATAAGGACTGGTATTTGTACAATATTTACATTGACTCATATGGCCTCTTTTAGTCAAAAAAAATCTAGGTGTGGTTGAAGACCAACAACCAGCCACAAAAAAAATGATATCATGTTATTGAAAGAGAAAAAAAAAATACAATGACTGATCTCTTACAAATTTCTTCTGACCAAATATAAACGTTCGCTGGGGACGAAGATCTTACGTAACTTCCAATAGGTTAGTCCAGCGAAGAATCCACCAACGGCTAAGCTCTTAATGGGTTCGGTGTCAGTTTGAATCACCACTGTCAGTACTGCAGTTACCCTTGAGAAAAAAATGCCAGTTGTATAAAATATCGTTTTCCTGCTCCACCCTGTATATAATGATCAGTTCGATACACGAGTTATCCTCTTCTCTTGGTCCAGGTATTTACATAAAAAGGGGAGAGTTTTATGAGATCAATATTATAGGCAAAACAAAGTTAAAAGCAGTGACGTTTGAATTGTCCAGCTACGTAGACAAAATATGAGTTAACACAAATTTACAGAGTAAATTGCAAAATAAACAAACTAGGATCGGTATCCCACAATATTTTAGGAAGTTGAAGACTTCAACTAACTTAAGTATCAATAAAAGTTACGTTGAATAGAAAAAATACTAGTCCAACAAATAAACTAGGTGTAGCTATGATAATAAACAAAGTGAAATAGGTATTCACTATATGTTAAGATATTTTTTACTAAAAGAAGGTAATCTTCAAGAAAATAGAATTTTGAATGTCTGCATACAGACAGACAACTAGAAAGATAACATAAATAAATATTTGCTAAATATAAAACAATATTATTTTCAAATTAAAGGTAAGGTTAAATTCAATTATTTATTAGTTCCTCGGAGAGAGATAATAATGAATTCCAGATAAAGTTAAATAAAGATATATAGCTTGACTATATGTTTACTGCAGATAATCAAAAGTTAATCAATTGTCAAATAACTAGGCACGTATCTTTGCCAGAGAACTAGGCAAGGCTCCACTAGGGCAGCGTTCCTGACTAAATACTAAGTAAACGTTCAAGTAAGCATTCGATATTTTAAATTTAGAAAAACCTTACGTTACTGAGGTTTGGTCGATAAATACATATATGCACTGGTATAAAATGATCCATCACAAAACAAATGCACCACATTAGATAATTTTCACAAAGGTTATAAACAAATAGGTTTAGTCCAAAAAGGTGTACCAATCTCCAAGTGTCACCAGTCACCACTGTTCACAGAGCGCTACCAACGTAGCCAAGTGACCTAAAACATCAACAGACAAAGACAGAAAACAACTAACTACAATACAAAATGGCGACATCCGTTGCCGAGTAAGTCTAAAATTTACAATAACCGAAAGTTAGTTTAAATTAGCACACGAAATTATTACAATATCAGAGGGATATTAGATAAATTGCCAACAAGGCACGATAAATCGATACTAATCAATATTAATGATGGCTGTTCCAAAGAACAACCAAGGTGAGCAGATCACCGAAAAGCAAATTCGCCCAAGGTGTAAATTAAGATAATTACGGTACGATATTATTATGAAAATTACCTCAAAGGTACTTTAAATCAATATAGCAACTTTTTAAATAATGATGATCATAAAATCACACGATAATACCAGAAAACATATAAATTTTACAAAACCGCTGAACTAGAGATGTTTTCCATCTGAACGCTACACAAGTAAGAAGGAAGAAGTCCCATTCTGTCCTCCCACATAAACTCGGTTATAGTTTGGAAAGAGACAAGCGTTTAAGAGTTGAGTATGAGCAATAAAGATAGATAGATATTTAGTGCAAAAATCTGCAAAACCAACTGTTCCAGTAGAAATCAGTGGCGCCATGCGGACTAGACTAGCAAAAACTTAATTCATCGTGGACAACCACAAACTGGAATGAAATGGCTTGCAATTTCGTTACGGTAGGTAAAGGTTATGCACAAATAATTAAAAAGATGTATAAGATAACTTCCGAAAGATACTACAAGATTTAGGGTTAAAAAGTCCAAACTGTCAATAACAATAATGTATCATATTTTACAATATAGAGCGAAACTGCGTACTACAATAATAATTAGAGAAGGACTAAATGTAAGTAAATAATAATCTTGGGTGCCTGTAAAACGTTCTTGCCCCACCCGTACCACACGTCACGTTCGGTTAATTCACATGTAAAGTTCAGTTTAAATTTATTTGCAACATAAAAAACATCAGTAGCTTTAATCCCTTTACCACCGACAAAAGAAGCTGACGTTTTTTATGTTGCAAATAAGTTTGAAATAAACTTCAGATTGTACAACACTTCGACCATTTATGACTAGACCAATCTTGCTGTAAGGCAATAATTGAAGTCAACATCAGAGGGTCGAGGAAAGGAGGGTTCTCACGGCAACATTGACGTGCACTTTTAAAGGGGTAAAATTTCAATTAAAAAAAAAATCGGAAAAAATATTTATTTTCAGTATTAATTACAATATGTTTCTTAGAGACATAATTAATTTGCTTTTAATTTATTAGAAAAAAATTTTAATATTTCGGTAATAGTGTGACAATTTTTTTAATCCTTCCTTATAAATTATATCTAAACATAGAATATCCTTTTCTAGAATAAATAAATTAATTATTTGGGTATGGGCGTAAGTATCCTTTCAAATTTAATATGATAACAATAAACTACCAATAGTTCCCTATATTTTACACTGCCATTCTTATCTGAATGACCCAGTATCAAAGTTTTAGATATACAACAATTTAAACAACACACCAGATACATTTTTATCGCAGAAACTATTACAACAAAATTTCTAGTTTTTGTATTGTAACTGGAGGAAATCATTTTTTAAATATAGAATTTTTTTTGCCCTTAATACTGTCAGTATGGATATTATTATTTAATCAAATATATCTTTGCATGTTGTAAGAGAAGTAGTTGTTTTAATAGTTTCTGCGATAAAAGTGTATATGAAAGGTTGTTTAATTTGTTGTCTACATAAAACTTTTACATTAGCACATTCAAATTACAATTACAGTGTTAAAATATAGGAAACTACAGGTAGTTTATCATTATCATATTAGATTTGACAGGATGCTTACGTCACACCAAAATAATTAATTTATTTTTTTCTAGAAATGAATAATACGAGGCAAATAATATGACTAAACTATTTTGTACAGGAAAACACCATTGGATTTAAAACAAATATGTTTAACAATATGTAATGTATTTTACTTTATATTTTATTGATATAATAGTATTAACAGTTTCATATGGTATGAATTATATCTATATAATATTGGAACCTCTGTGATTCTGTGAAAACTACGTATGAATAATATGCTTGATTAAACCTTGTTTTCGAAACAAAGAAAAAAATTGTAATAGATCTTGAAAGGTATTGCTTGAGGTAAAATTGGTGACAAAGGTAAATGATATTTTTTTAACTACATATTTACATTTTTTTTGCCGGTTTCGATAGGTATTAAACAATATTTATATATTTGAAAAGATTTGGAAAAACTCATCGCATACATTTGAAATTATTTTTGACTAACTTTTTTCATGGGGGTTCTACAGTATAACTCCGTTCTTCAGTTTGAGATTATTTTGCCATCGCTGTAGTCGAACCTGAAATGTATGTAATACTTTGTACATTTGGAGAAGCAGTTAATGTTGCTGAAGAAGAAAAACTGGATTCATTAGGAGGGTCTTCCAAACTTCTGTAATTACCAATTAACATTAAATTAACAATTTTCTTCCTAGACTCTATATTTTATTACAATTTTTAACATACCAATAATCTGCATTTGATTTTGAATATTCATTTCTATTAAATCTAATAATAGATAACAGACGGAAACTTGAAAACAGTTTAAATGAGCTGAAGAGAGCAAACATAAGGAAAGAGAAAGACATACCGTACCATATAAGAAAGAAAGGAAAACGAAAGTGCTAAAGTCATATGACTTCAGCCTCTACAAATTGGAAAGTACTTGGGAATTATTATGTCTCCCTCTATATTTTGACATGCACTTCTCTCTCTAGGCTCCGTCCATATTATACCTATTAGGTCAATGTCTATTTCTTTAATGTAACCTATTAACAATTTTTTCTTAATATGAAATAAAATATAATTTATTACTCCTTTTAAAATTTTTATATATTTGTTATAAAAGACGGCATAAAAAACACCTTATAGATTCAAATACTTATTTTTAACCCAAGGTTACATAGTCCAGGCCTCCAAATGACATATATTGTTCCGTCATTTACACAAAATTTTGTTATAAATGCTCTCCTTCTATGAATGCCTCAAACTAAAGAATGAGAGTTTATCAAAACTAGAATATCTAAAAATGCCTTACGAGTAAGGTACCCCAAATTTACATAACCCGTGCCTCTGAAATCTTTATGAAAATCAAATAAAAAATTGCAAGCGCTGGTTCAAAAATGTTCTTTGGTGACCACAAGTATATACATATTTTATATATGTTACAAAATTTCAAAACTCGTGTTTGAAGTTTGAATACTGAAGTATGCAAGTTTCGGCCTGTTATGACTTGCATTATTCGTATCCGTATATAAGGTAAATGACGCAGTATACACATTCATTTATTTATTTGAAGCAAAACCTTTTGTTAGTGATCTACTGAGGTTCGGTTTTTTGTAAAATGCCACTAAAAAAAGTAAAATGTAAAATATATCTGCAAACCCTGCACTGGAACGATTTTTGAAGTGTATGTCTAAATTGTAGCTCTCTTCTCAGCAACAACAGAGCAAACCAAAAACATTTGAAAGAAAAAGGTGTTGCTGTATCCTTCAAATATAGACCGTAAAAGTAAAATGATCTACGAGAATTGCAAAAATAAGATTTGTAGCAAGTGTACTATTACTACATGTTACACTAAACAATAGTAAATAATATTATGAGTATTATTTTGATGTTTGTATTGTAATTTATTTGATATAAAAGTTTGAAAAGCAATTTAATAGTTCGAGCCTTCTAGGCCCTGACTATATATGTACATAAATCTGTGTATCTCCCACGTTAAGCATCTTAGGGTTAAATGATTTAGTAAATTACGTATTATGCTGAATCAATTATTCATTTAATTAAATATTGTTTATATACTATTTTAAACTTGGGAAAAAAATTACCTATGTCATTTTAGAATTCTGGTAATAATAAACTTTAAATAATATCCAAATTAAAAAGTGTAATCTTTCTGTGACCAATTGTTCTTGATGAAAGTTGGTACTGAATATAATCATTTTTCGTAGGGTTCGATCAGTTTTCAAAACTAAAAATTAACTATTGATACACAACTATTCATATTAAACAAATATATTAATAAATACCTCATAGATTTTGAAGTACTGAGTATTGAAGGTACGATATGACTTTTGAGGTACTATACACCACTGGTTTAATGAAATAACTAGACGTAAAATGGTCTGAACATCACTGCATAGTGCATACTTCGGAACATCTCTTCTCACTTATTAATAGGTTTGAAATATTCAACCATGATCGTTTTTCGTCAATATCATTCGGAAATCTACAAACATATAATTGTTATCAAGGAATTGTAGAAAAAGTTACAGTTTCAATTAACATGTTAAATAAGTTAAGGATAGGTACAGTTAATCAATTATTTTAACATTCTGTATATTATGAACAAGATAACAAACAGCTAATCATATCATTCAGTGAATAGAGTCTGTCCTGTTAAAATGAAATGATCAACCATAGTTCGAAACTTAAAAAAAAGTTCATTTTAACACCAAATTGAACAATAATAATTTAATAACGTGTTCTTCCTGTGGATGATTATTTATTTAACATTGTAAAAAAACATAAGAAAATTATTTAAAAAAGAAGAATATAAATACTCCAAAAGTCATATTACACAATGAAAAATAAATTTGTAATAAAATTTTGTTCAAGTTTTAAGAGGCATGCCTTAAAACATGATTTTGATCCCATGATCCATTGAGATGGCACAACTAAATTTCACGAATTGCCACTGGAACTTTTGCTTTCCACCTTCTTTCACCAAAAATTTCCAACAAAATCAAAATTTCAAAAAAAAAAATTGGTCACTCTTTTATTCTGTACATGTGGTTAAATTCAGCGCCGTCTTTTAGAAACATTCTTTTTTTTTTGAAAATGTTGCTCCTCATGAATATTGATAGTATTTATCAATAGAATTTGACAATAAATTGAAATTTCCCTTATCGAAAAATTTCAGGTTGAGATATGATAATATATTTCAATTAATATTATATCAAAACATATGGAATGTGATACGGTTTTGACGATGCATATACAGTAACTAATATTTCTGAAGCAAAAATGCAAATGATAAAATAAACTGGTAATTAAATTTACATATAAAATGCGTTTAAGAATTCCACTTAATTTCAAAAACAGTTTTATTATCTCACATTTTTTCACAATAAAAAGGCATATGTGCAGGTACAATAATAAATTTTCTTGACTAACGAATCTATCTAAAGCATAATAATTAAGCTAATTCATGGAATACGGCAAAGTAGAAAACAGGGAACATGTAAATCAATTTTTCTAATTGCAAATATATTATTACATAGAAATTTAGTTGATTAAACAGAAACAATTTGTGGAATGACCATAGAAATGGAATGACAGTCAATTGTAAATTTAATACTGATGTGGATTTCCATAAAATACCAAAACACCATATACTGCATTCGACGCGCATTTAGCCAACCAAGTTGGCATCATCTGGAGATGGTTAAAACTAACTTTATACTAACAATGTATCCTATTTATGCCCAAACTAACTAATAGAGTGGACTATATAGGATTGGCTCTATGTTACTATTCATACTATTTTTACACTTTGATTCAAGCTTTCAAATATAGCTATCTAGTATTTGTTACATTCCTAATTAATCTTAAACTGCTACTATCTATTTTATGGTTGTTCTCAAACGCACGTTGGGCAACTCTAGACTTATCTGTTCTACAATATTTGAGATGAGCCATATGCACCTTAAAACTAGTTTATGTTGATCGTCCACTTTTTCCAACATACTTTTGATTACAGTCCCTACAGCTAATTTCGTAAATCCCCGACTTTCCGTTTGTTTTCAACTTTTTCTTTTGGGTTGCCTAAAAGTTGTTGTAGTTTATTTCCCGATGAATGAACCACTATCATACTTGTATCTTTAAAAATCTTATCAATGCCACAGGTAAATCGAGGATTGTATGAAATTAATACGAATTTCGAATTTTCTCTTTCATTCTGAAAGGTGAAGGAATTTCGAGGCGTCTCTTTAAATTTACGTTTCCTAATTATTTTGTCAACAAAACTTACAGAATATCCATTACTCACAGCTATATCCGTAATCAATGCCTTTTCTTTCTAAAACCTCTCCTTACTGAGGGGGAAACTTAAATATGCGATGAACTAGAAATTAAAAATCGCCACTTGTGTTGAGAGTAGTCGTGAGAGTCGTTAGGGCTTAATGTACTAACATCTTTTCTGGATAATATGTAAAATTCTTACTTATTTTCGCTATTTCTACTTATTAATACATCTAAAAATGGTAGTTGTCCAAAGTTTTCAATTTCATATGTGAATTTAACTGACGTGAGTCAACTGTTTAGTTTAGAAACATAGTTGACAATATTATTCACTTTTATATCAAACATTGCAAAAATATCACCCACATAGCCAAACCAAACCCTGGAGAAATACTCGAATTCTTCTTTTGTTTCTGTTTCGAATCTTTTCATGAAAAGACTGGCAATGAATGATGACAAAGAGTTTGCTGTCCCTTCATGTTGTTCGAAGAAACTATCATTGAATCGAATGCAATTTTGTTACACGTCAAGATTTGTAAGTTGAATTTTCGTTTCTTGACCGAATTTTTGAATCGAGTAAATCCTCAAGGTCCAAGATCTATAGTATCGAAATACTTGAATACAATGAACAAACATCAAAGGAGATCAAAATTTCACCATTTTGCAACTAGATACTTTTCACCATATTCATGAAATGACTGGAATTTATCACATAGAACCTAGTTGGTGGAATGGGTAAACTTGCGAACTCCTCTGTTAATCCAAGGGCCTATCCCACATAGTCCTATCTATTGATTAGTTAGTCACGGTTCACTGAACCGTAACAATAGTTTTTGAAATTTGACAACAATTTTCAGATATCATCTGTGTA
Source organism: Rhamnusium bicolor (assembly GCA_029963845.1). Taxonomy (NCBI): domain Eukaryota; kingdom Metazoa; phylum Arthropoda; class Insecta; order Coleoptera; family Cerambycidae; genus Rhamnusium; species Rhamnusium bicolor. The sequence continues at coordinate 184,027 of JANEYF010000641.1, read as the reverse complement.
CCGGAACATCCAAAGTGGCTAAAGATACCATAAACAATTGCCACTTCTCTTGTTATCAAAAATATCTTCCTCCGGCTATCAGCATTATGTTATTGAAATAGTAGTTAAAAATGACCAATGTCGTAGGTTCGATTTTCTAATTTTATGTTAATTTTTTTTGTCTCCTCTGAATATATTATTATTTGTATTAACAACACAATTTGTTTATTTATAAAGCGCTAGGTGTTTTCTTCTTTATATAATTTTCAATTATTACAAAATAATAAGGTATTTCCTCTATTTATTACCCCACCCATGTTTTTATCAGAATTGAAAAGCTTTTATTACATTTCTATTTGCGCAACCTGGTACCGAAAGGGATTTACTTTTGACTTTGATAGAATTACCGCTGTTGAGATAATTGACGATGAACTAATTCATTTATGTACTTCAGCAATATATTAACTGGTGGACGGAAGCATAATTTTAATAATGACAAGGATCCGGTTTATGAATGCATTTCAATGTATCTGGAGCAAAGCATATGACCAGGCTGCATATGCAGAAACAGCATGCGAATTGGGCGAGCCGAAGTTTGAAATGTATTTAAGGAATAAACAATTTTCTGCCAATACTATGCAGAAATAGAAGCTATGACAAATTTCTACTTTTTAAACGTTCTTTCGTTTGTGGTGGGTTTTGCCCCCCCTTAGAAAAAAAGCTGTTTGTCGGGAGATAGCAGAAAATCCGCAATACATCGGAAAAAGACTAGTAAAGGCACAAATGATTGACAAATACAAAAAAAATAAAAGTCCGCATGCACTCGCCAAATGCGTCAAAAAAAATAAGGGTCTTGGCTTCTTTACATCCAAAAAGTAAATTAGATTTTATACAGAGTTATGTAATGTTATAACATTATGGTAAATTTTGTCAAAAATATTTAATAATAGTAAACATTTTGTGCGTTACTTTATCATAGCCCTGTATTTACCGTAAAATATTATTTTACCTTAGTTTTGTATCCCCTTTTCAATAATATTTATATATTTTATTTTACAATTTTACATTTTTGTTATAAGTTTGTAGTTTATGTTAAATTTTACTTTTTAAAGTAATTTCTTTAAGACTTCTTTATTGATTTTCTTTAACGGTTAAATTAAACCAAAGTTTTTACAACACATAAAACACGGGAAAATTGGCGCATCTTGTAGTTCTTCTAGTAGAAAGCTCCTAGCATACGTGTTGTTACGCAGCATGTCCATGTAGCACAGGTGCCTCTGCTAGTTCCGACTTCGACTCGCCCGATTCGCATAGTGCATGTCCTGTTACTGTATATTCAGCCGAGCATAAGAACTCTAACACACGATCGGTGATTTCGCCGGTCGTCAGTTTCACTGGCTGGTCGAAACAACGCGAAATTTAATTACTATTTGATTAAATAGAACTTAGCACATGAACTTATTTTTCTATAAAAAATTAGTCTACACATGTATGTAACTTGAAGTAGGTTAAAATCACTAGTACTGAAGTAGTTTCCACAAACACCAAACTACTTGATACTATACTTCCAAGCATGTTTCGCCAACCAAATTGGCATAATCGTAAGATGACTAGAACTCAGTTTTTTATTAGATATCTACTATAAAATTAAGTCAGTTGATGCTTCATACAATCTTAAAGTCTCTCCAACTCTGCAAAACATGCTTAGAATTAAGTGGTTTTTGAAGTATTGTGTCCAAAGCTGTCTAAACTTCCTGTCGTAACCGTTGAAGATCCATTGGTTGGACCGTTAATCGACATAGCCATCTGCATATCACGTTCTATACATGTTTGATTAGCGATAAGTCTGAACATCTTGCGATCTTGGAAGATTGTTTACATTAGCATCTTGTAGGAACCTCCTGGTTATAATATTAGATGAGGTCCGGTATTATAGGGTTTTTCTACCTCGGAAGATACAGTAATGCAATTAGCTTCAAGACCTTGTGAATATACTCTTGTGAAATTATATTCCTTTTCAAGAACAGTAGTGAGGACCTCTTTTCATGTCAGTTACACGCCAAATAATAACACCACGTGGAAGTGCTGTCACTGACTTTCCTCCACGTCGATGGTGAACTCTTCTACGCCCATTGAGTACAAACAAAACCGAGATTCATCACTGTAACAACACTATATGATTTTATTTTTATTCCACTAAGTACGTTCTTCGCACCACTTAAGTCTTACTTCTCAGTGCCTTCCGATCAGAAACGGGTGGGTGCTATCGAAAACCAAAGAACTTTTGGATAAATGGATCTGACAGCTGGTCGTTGTACCAAAACGTTTCCTTAGAGCTGCAATTCTTAAGAAGCGTTCTTCGCATCCAATGGTTTTTCGAAGAGTTCCGGTACTTCTACGACTCTGAGGCCTCTGTTCTTCATTTCACGTATTCCACTGTATCACTGTTGCCGTATTTTGATCAACCCTACCCGTGATTTCACGAAAATAAATACCAGCTTCTCATAATCCTATAATTCTATCTTTTTTAAACTCACTCTATTATTGAAAATCACATGTCTTCTAACTCGAGGCATTATCGATGATTTTTGCAAGGCAAACAAAGTGATTAAACTAAAACAAGTTAAACATTTTATTCGGGTTCAGTAAAAGAAAACGCAAAATATACTACATAAATTAGATAACCCCCAAATCCAAGACGGAGCAACACGAACGGAGGTTATTGAAAAAATGCCGATATTCCCTTCGACTTCGACTGTCAGGGTCGAGGCTAGGATTTGAATCCGGAAGTCTGCAGACAGTAAACAGCTAGGTTCATCAATCAACACTCTAACCCACTTCGCTGTCGAGCTTGGTGCAATATTAAAAAAGATTTTTTTATTTTAACTAAGTGGCAAATTTTTGTTTCCTCAATATTCAGAATGATGTTATCATTTACTAGTTTTTTTTTGTGGGATTGTTTACCAGATTTTCACCTTAATTCTTTATGTTTTGCTGAGTGTTGCCATTTCAGTGTCACACAGTATATAAGAATGATTTATAGAATACAAGGTCACAGTCGTGCCGAGTCTATAAAGAACATGTTCTGGGTCGGAAAAGCCATTTAAGGTATAAAAATTAATTATTTTTCTCAGGCGGGACTAAAAATTAATTTATTTTCTCAGGCCAGGCCTAGAACTTTATTCATTCTGTCGGGTCGGATAGGGATTGATCTTATTTAATGATTGAATTGGGCCGGCCCGGCCCGTGTAGGGCTTTACATCAGAGATTTTAAATATACAATTTTATACCAAAATAATGTTGCTGAAACTGTTGATGTCATTCTTTATTCGTAAATTCCCTTGAACTTTGATGGAAAGGTAAATTTGTGCTTTTAGAATAAGCTTTGTAGTTTTGTTTCGATGGTTTATTATTCTGACATTGAGCGTTCAAGCATGCAATCCCTGGTTTCTTATTTTCAGCGTTGTATTAAAAGTGAATTCGTAACAGTAGCACGGCATATTTTTCGGCGTGTCTTTACTGCCTGTCATATTCCTTTCTAGATTACACTTATTTCTTAAGACGAAACTAAAATACTGGATCAGTTTGTACCACGTACCGCCAATTCACCTGATAGTATCGAATAAGCTCAATTTGTAGGCTTTTTATCAGATTTGAAAGAGCTATTTACACAAACTGAGTGACGAACGTTTTGATAAAAGAACATTTACTAGATTACGAAGTTCAGTTATGTGTATTCTTATACACAGTATGTCACACGTTTACTAGAGATATGTATGTATGTAGTTTCATAAAAATACCAAAGTAATTAAACATTCTGTTTAATTAATAGAGAGTGTACTTAAAATCACAAGCTACAGATTTTAACTAAATTTACTTTTAATTTCACAGAAAAACATTTAGGGAACAAAATGTTAATATTAACACAAGGTGCTTTAATTTAAACATTAAATTCGCAATCAATTATTTTTAGTTATACACGGAAAACTCAGTTGTGTAGCTTTTTAAAATGGCCAATCAAAGTTCCGAATCTACGAGCTCTATTTTTATATTACCCAAATAATACATCTTTAACTATACTAAAAGCAAATGTTAAGAACTGTTTTTTGTTAAGAAAGCTTATTAATTTGCAAACAGTTGTGTTCTTATCCATTTTTGTCGCATATTTAAAGATTTTCGAGGAAAATAAGGAAATGTTTATAATAGACTCTATAGATTTGTTAAATCTCGAATGTTTGTTAAATAAAATTTGATTTTGATCATAATCTGAGATATGATATGACTCCTTATATGAATCGGAACTTTATTTGGCCGCAAGTGTGAAAAGCTATTGATCTAAGATGACATTTTATTTTGTTGCAATCCTTAGAGAACAATATACCTGGGGTGTGAAAGTAAATGGTATTCCAAATTAAAGTCGATGAAAACGACATTGCCTGATCCGTCTTCCCAGCATATCCCATGCGTGTTTTATGGGATTTAGATCAGGACTACGTGCTGGCCAGTCTAAGACTTCAATACCGACGTTATGGAGGTAGTTTCTAACAATTCTGGCCAAGTGTGGACGAGCATTATCGTGCATTAAAAGAAATTGCTCATTTAATAAACTCCGCAAAAACCACTACATGATCTTCCAAAATGTCGTTAATGTACCTTCTAGCCAATAAAGCATCTCCATCTATTAACAAACGCTCTGTGCAAGTTGAGTAAAATGTGCCAGTCGACACCAATATAAACTCACCACCGAAGATCACCCTCTCACTAAAGTTATTCCGGGCTAGGCGGTCAAGGTCCGGTTTGATCTTTTAGGAGTGTTGGATAGTTACCTAAATCATCATTACAATCAAGTACCTACGGAAAAACAAGACTTCCCCACCCCGATCCACCGACTTCTTAGACCGGTGCCGCGACCGGGCAGCCCACCCCCCACAGACGGTAGTAGGATCGAACCAAACATGACGAATGAATTACAACAGCCTTTTGATATTGTTTCAAATAATTCTTGTGATATGCTGACCGCTGCAGAGCAAGTAGCGATCAGCAATTATGTAGAACAGGATGAAAATGTATATCCTAAGATTTCTATAAATAATTGTTCTAACTCTATTGTTAACATAAATAAATAAATTGCTGTTTCTCTTATTTTCAAAAACGGTAGAAATAGATAAATAGACGCCAGTTTAAGGATAGTGGGTTATAAAATTACTTTATTGCCCGAGGGCGATAATAGGGCACGCGTACCATAAAGTTGTACTTAAAGCCCGAATAACCGGGCGTTAAAGTACACTTCAACTCCCGGTCATGCATAAAGGTAGATAATATCCGGAAGTAATATTATAATTTTATGACACAAAATAGTTTAATGTTTCATTTTGCTTAAATGTATGCGAATATAGAAAAAGAATTCTTGGAATTTCCTAAAAAAAGTATTTAATATTGGTGTTTATATTGTTAAATATAACTTTAATACGAGTGGTATAAAATAAATGACACGGTCCAGTTGCCGGGTATCAAACTATTTATTTTATTAAACATTGCGGCATGAAGCAATTATCACGTGTCATTGACACTCTGTAAAGGGAAATGGTCAACAAAATCGAGCCAATGTTGCTTAAAAACTCTAGTACGTCGTTTGACATTAAATTACATAACAGTTTTTCAATGTGAGATAAAGATAAAAATAATGTTATATAATATTACATGGCTAAAATCTATTTTTATATCACTCAGGGAGGCGGAGTTGATCCTTTATTGAACCTTGTGTAGGTGGCGCCATGTGTACAGCACTCATTTAATTAGCCGGTTAGCTTTTATCAGTGTTAGTATTATGACAATAAAGTATACAGATAAAAAATATTTTCAAAGGAATAAAATACATTTAATTTAAATAACTCTATATGTATATATAATATGAAATATACGCAAATAAATCAAGAAAAGTATATTTATTTTGTTTGCCAATCAAAGTTACAATTTTTGTTGCGTATAAATCATTCGTAGCTGGTTCTGGGAAATAAATAATCTTTCGTGGTAAAAAATGAAACATATTAAATTAAGATTACGATTTTAAAATTTATCAATAAAATTATTATTCACGGAGGGATAGAAATTCCACATTTAGGGGGAGAGAATTATATCTCAAAAGAGAAAAAAATATACATATTTAACAAACTGCTACTGTCATGTAAAAGTCCAATCTCTACCGCGCCTTATTAAAATAATAATGATTGTGGCACTTCAATATTAAAAATTATTACGAATGCTCGAAAACAGCTAAGCAAAACGTGCAGTCAGTCGAGCAACCTGTACAGGTACCCAAGACTCGGATTTCATCCAATCCACAGACTGCTGTTTGTGATTTCTCCTTGAACATTAGAGTTAGAAAATCCCGAACTCTTTTTATTTTACGGCTATTAAACAGTGACTTGTAGAGTTCGGATATCTACAAGTCATTCTTGTGTTGTCAAGAAATGCTAATTTATATCATATAAATTTATTTACATTGTATAAATTTTTATATAACCATTTAAAAACTAATTCGTTTATGCATTTTCATTGATCATTATAGCTGTCCGAGGTGGCTGGAGTACAGCCACGGTCTTGCGATGGCGTCACACGTGCCGATTTAGAAGTTATTTACGCTGCAGTCTTATTTGAAAGGTTAATGCGTGAGGTTGTACCTATAAATTATACATAATGTCAAATGCGCCAAAGGGTAAAAAACGACCGTACGCGGACACAGTGAATAAATTTATCGGTGAATTTCCGGATTTATTCTATGACGGATGTAAAATAATTTGTAAAGTTTGTAATCAAGACTTAATGTGCTGGCACAAAACAGATTGTCGTCGTCATATCAACACCCTGCAACATCAAATTAAAAAAAATGGCATGCCTTTGACAACTCAGTTTATGTTTGATTTATTGTTAATGTTAATAGCCTGTAATATTCCGCTACACATACCATTTCGGAAGTTTTGGAATAAATTCAATCCCCAGGTGAACTTACCAAGTCGTATATCGTTACGTAGATATATTCCAGCTGTTTGTGAAGACATTGTAAATAGGATTAAATGTGGATTAAAAAATACACGGCTCTGGTTATGTATTGACAAGACGACAGATTGTAAAAAAAATTCTATTTTAAATATTATAGTACGTGTACTGGGCCCTCTTAAACTAACATTTCCACTTTTACTAGCTAGTAAAAGACTAACTGCGTGTACTGGCGAAAGAATTACGCGTGTGATGTTGGAGACATTCGAAAAATTTGAACTTTCAACAAGTCAAGTATTGATATTTGTGACTGATGGTGCCGCGAAAATGCGCGTGGTAGGCCGTTCTCTTCAAAGAGACAATTGTAGATTTTTACATGTTACGTGTAAAGTGCATGCGTTACATCTTGTGGCAGAAACGATTCGAAAATGTTTTCCAGAGGTAGATGCATTAATAGCAAATATAAAAAAAGTTTTTCTCAAATCTCCTAAACGGCTTCGAGCATTTCACAGACAGTGTCCTGGTATCCCTGAACCACCAGAGCCGATTGTTACACGTTGAAGAACGTGGTTGAAAGCGGCTTTTTATTATGCTGAATATTTTCAACAAATATAAAAGCTGTGATACTACAGTTCAACCCTAACGAGGCTGCAGCTATTAGGGAAAACCAGACAAGCTTTCAAGACGTTTCCCTTGAAACAGATTTAAAAACTATTAATAACAATTATAGAGGACTACACGACGCAATAGAAAAATTGCAAAATAGTTCGTTATCGTTAGTGGAATCGCTGCAAATAGTGGACGACGTAAATACACAGCTACAGGCTATAAATGACGAAAAAAATAATCGCGTTAGTGAAAAATTCGAGAGTGTATTACAGAAAGATTCTGATTTTAGCAAATTAAGACAAATTTGTGATGGTGCATCTACAACTCCGTTAAGTGAGTTCACAGATTGTTTTACTTATACCTGTATTACATCCGTAGATATCGAATGGTCATTTTCAAAATGCAAAACATATTTTTTCACCAAAGCGAACGTCGCTGACGGAGACAGCTGTAGAAACATACCTGATGCTATTATACTATAGATCTTCCCCACTTTGTGATGACGACAACCAAACTACTTCATAAATCTGCTTAAAAGGGTGAGTTTTATACAAATTTTTATAAAATGTAACATTATTGTTAAAATTTATTTCCATTTACTGTACTTATTCAAGTATTATGATATAATGTAAACATATGAGTCATATGACGGCTCTGTCGGCCAGGTGACCTCGGACAGCTCTATTGATCATATAATTTAAAAAACCTTCAAAGTATCTAAGAGAATTAGTTCGATTATAAATAAAATTTCGTTTAATAATATAAAACTGTTCATTCGAATATACTCTAGAAAATCATATACTACCTACCTAATATACACTGTGATTTAGCATTTGCATTATTCTCTCAGCGAAAATGTTATGATGCCATCTTTTTAAAGGCACCAACGATTTTTTCACGAACTTCTACCCAATATGCCACTCCCTCAATAGCCTATACTCACAAGACGGGGCACTTGGCTGAACGCAACATCATATTACTACAGAACCTTTGACAATATGAAAATACTCGTACTACAATTGGATGCTAAAAGAGCAGTTGCTACTGCAAATGCTCAAGAAGCTATTGTCGATCCCAGTATCTATCCAAAACGATTTAGAATTTATACACTCGATCTTTTCACGAATTCATCTTGCTATAGAACAACTTGATCGTCGACCAAAAATAGGAGACTTTACCATAATCGATCCGATGAATGTAGCGTTTGATCTTCGACAATATGTGTATCAAATTATCTGGAGATATCGCTGAACATGTAAACAAAAAACTAGGGTGTTTTACACAACAATCTTGATTTTGTCACAATTCATCGAATATTAGTTCTACTACAGGATAAAGAAGTGGATTGCTTATGTCCCCAAACAAATATGTTTACGAAAGTTTCATTATTTGAAATATGCGCCAATAAAATCTTTTGAAATAGAACGTTCATTTTCAACGCGTAAATGATTTTCTACAGACAGGCGGCGGATTTTAAGAACAGAACATATGAAGCAACTTTTAATAATATTCTTCGCTTGTAAGGAAAAATACCGTAGCATTAACTGTGAATCAGTGTGCAGTGCAGCGAAAAAATTAGTGTAAACTGCTTGTGCCAATAACTTCTTAGTACTGTAATTTTTAGAACCTCGACTAGTACACTACAAGGTAAGCCACTGAGAGATATTAGTTTGCAGTAATAGTATAAAAAATATTTAGTTTTAATTGGTTTAATAACTAATATTCCCTTGCGCCGACCCTGTTTTTGATATCATGACTAGAGTTGGCAAAAATGCGCCGCAGGACATAGGCGTACGCATCATAATAAGTGTAATAAAAGAAATTATCTTGTAATAAAAGCAATAAACTGTTAAAATTTATAACAATGTATGCACAACTTCCTGTCTTAACTAGCTTGGTTATCACAAACTGGAAAAGATCTGTAAAAACTTTGCAGCATCATGTATGCTATGAAATGTACGAAGACGTTTAGGAGATTTAAGAAACACTTTTTTTGTATTTGCCATTAATACATCTACCTCTGGAAAACCTTGTCGAATAGTTTCTGCCATAAGGTGTAAAGCACGTACTTTACACGTAACATGTACCAACCTACAATCGTGTTCTTGAAGAGAACGGCCTACCAAACGCATTGTCGCGGCACCATCGGTCACAAACATCAACACTTGACTTGACTTTTTGACAGGTAAAATTTTTCTAACGTCTCCAGCACCACCCTCGTAATTGTTTGGCCAGTATACTCAGTTAGTCTTTTGCTAGTTAGTAACAGTGGAAATGTTAATTTAAGAGAGTGCGTGTAGTACTATAACATTTAAAATAGAATTTTTTTTACAATATGTCATCTCGTCAACACATAACCACAGCCGTGCATTTTGTAGTACACATTTGATCTTATTTACAATAGGTGCGTTATTTCTATCTGAGATCTCAGCTAATCTAAGTAGTTTTACGGTTATACTACATAAATAAAAGCATAATTTTATTTGATATAGCCTCCGTAAGCGTAAAACTACTTATATTAACTGAAACCTCAGTTAGAAAGAACGCACCTAATGTCTTCGCTTACAGTTGGTACATAGTTACGCAACGTTGTGCGAACTGGTAACGTCGCCTTGGGATTATATTTATTCTAGAACTCCTGAAATGGTCGTTTATCGAGTATGTGTAGCGGAACATCATAAAGTTAATTAAATTGTAATTGGAATTGGGAATTCACTGATAATTTTATTCACTTTGTCAGCGTATGGCCGTTTTTTACCCTTGACTAGGTCCGACATACTTTATTATTAAATTAATATCAAAAATAAAATACAACAAATAGAATTATCAACAATACAACGGAGAGGAATAAATTACATTGTACACAGCACGTGGCATAACAATAAACTAAAATCAAATGTTAGTCTTTGCTAAAATAGTAAACAAGTCTCGCTTACGTATTTCGGTATTTCTCTACCTGGCACCGCCCATGACTTGCGGACCGATTTGTCAACTCTAGTCATGATGACTGGCCGATATCCGAACTCTACTTATAAGTTAAGACAACTCAGTTAATTCCAATTTGGATAAATGCTCGACTGTCAAATTATACAGGAAAAAATAATCTATACTAGAGGCGAATATATTTTAAAAACGAACAAACAAAGAATAACAATAATAAAATGCTACTGCATGTTAGTTTAACCTTTATAACGACGTGTGACGTAATAAAATTATTACGACGACCCATATTAGTTTGAACATACATATACGTAGATAAGACATAATATTCTTACTGAAACAAAGAAATATTAATTTAAATTTACTTTTAAATTTAATCGAACTGTGCAGATATATTTAAACAAATCAAATTATTTAAATTTAGAAATAATCATAAAAAATGTTTGTTCGTGTAAAAAAAATACGTTTTATACAAAAAAAAATCACTTGACGATTACTATGCTTTGGTTCAAAATATAACTTTCAGACATATTTCTTTTCTTGAATTAAAAAACATTAATTTATAGAAATATTTAATTTCTATAAATTAATGTACTCAGCGCTGAAATATTTATAAAGGTTCTGTAGTGATTTTGTTATTAAAAGCTAAATTTTATGTATAATAAATGCTTATGTACTGATGTTTTAAAATACCGAGGTCGACAAAAATCGTCATGAGCAAAAGGGCGTTAAAATTAAAATATCTGATGTGGCCAGCACATAACTTTCTTATACCAGCATATATCATCCTGATCTAACATAATCATTCTTTTAATTTTTTACTTACCTCAATTAAATTTTAATAGTGTACCCTGAAATGTTTCATTAAAATTTTTAAATAATTAATTATCAGCGTCGTTCGATACTGTCAATAATAATTCATGTCATATATTTTATTAATTTCTTAGTGACATTGACATTTTTGTAACTAAATTAAACATGTCAAATGTCAAACTGTTAAATTTATCCTAAATCCATTATATGACGTGAAATGTGTAAAAAATTTCAGTTTACATCAGCTTTATTTAGTACTTGGAAAATATATTTTATTGGCTTGATATAGTAGACATGGTTTATAATCTTTCATCAAGAATATATTTTTTTCTAATGGCAAATACAAAAAAGTCTGGGTCCGTAGAACTCCTTTCAGCTGGCCAATTTTGCTCATCGCCGAATTTTTCGTTGTCTTTGGCCTTTAGAACATGTGTACTAAATTTGAAAGCTTTACTTCAAAAACTGTGGCTGCTATGGCGATACTATAGATATCCTGACAGATTTTTTTTCATAAAGTTATGTTTTTCATTATAATTCGTTGAGATTCATCGAGAAATGCAATAAAAATTTTTCATTTTTTTCCCGAAATTGTACCCTTCTTTTTCTTTCATTCATTATGTCTCTTCTGGTGGTACCACATTCACAAAATTTAATGTGTCACCTAAAATGTTGATGAAGATTTTAACTGCTAAATTTGGGAAGTCTCCCATTAGTATTTTTTGAGTTATTGCAGATATACACATACATACATCCACGCACACGCACACGCACCGATAGACATCATTCGGAAAATAGTCAGAATGAATTCAGAGGGGTTCAAAACGTATATATTAATCAAAATCTCGAGGTCGAAAAAAATCACGATTACTATACTTCCTTATATTAGGTATAAGAAAGTAAAAACTAGTTAAGAATATAGTAGCAAAGAAGAGATAAATTGTGATTTTTTTCATACATTTTTCAGAAAAAGTTTTGTAGGATAGATATTTTTTTATAATTTTCAAATATTATATTTATAATTGGAGCTTACGAGAGAACAAATGGCAATATCAATCGAAATTCGAAATTAGACAATTTTTGCGTTTCCCTCGTGTTATATCCGAAATGAAATTCCAAATCAAAATTTTACACTCTTAAGAAAAATTTACTTTATTCTTTCTGAAAATACTGACGTAAGACTTATAATTGTGACCAATAATAGGTTTATTCCAGCAGCAGTAAGAAATGGTTTCAAACTGTCAACTGGTTAGTTTCTAACCGATTTTAAACGGTTTGAAGGATTCGCGGATTCTCCACGGATCTCAGCCTAGTCATGCGCAGTTGAAATATAAAATGTCGTTTAAAACTATTTGAATTATAAACGTTTTTGTCAATTAATAACATTTTGTGGTAGCATTCTCTAGTTTACATAAAGATAGAAATAATTCTCTCCATCTTCTAAAATTATTATTTTGGGAAATTTAAACACAAACGATTCAAAATGATTGCAAAGACAGAGCTATAGGTTATGTTATTTATAAGTTTCAATCAAATGTTGTACGGCGGAGCTGAGAAAGTAAGAAAAAGCAGCAAAGAGGCAAAAATTTCATTCCAGCAGTGTATATTGCCAACTACTTCCCGACTAGTTGATGTTTAGACATGCGCATTCAAAAAGTTCATCAAACCGTTGGTGATGTTCTGCTGGAACAAACCTAATAAATAACTTATACAACTAAATGCAAGACGAAGCAAATTCCTATGATCCATTTGAAGTCCCGTAGTAGGCATCCCCATTACAACACATTCTGCATTTCACTTTTCCTCATAATTACGTTGCATGTAAGTTATTTACATTTATTTACATTTTTGTTACAAATTCGGAATAGAAGCAATAAATCATTTACAAGTTAAAAAAAGAGACACTTGACAGGGAAAGAGTAACATCACTTATTGTCTATAAATATTTATTTGTGGCATCGTATAATATTTCCTCGCATCTCCTTTGGATATTAAATCACTGTCCTATAAATTATTTAAAAAGATGTTAAATGCACCTTTGCGCTAAAAGGATTAATCAATTGTTTGAAAAAATGTTTTTGCCTATCCAAAAAATCCTGAAAGGGGTTGGAACCTTTGATGTGAAGATAACACTGACGTAGCTTTCCACAAGATACCAAAACACCATATGCTGCAATCGACGCGCGTTTCGCCAACCAAGTTGGCGTCATCTGGACATGATTAAAACTAACCTTATACTAACAATGTATCCTATTTATAAATATTATAACGGTTCGGTGAACCAGTGACGCTGCATCTCAGAAACGAATCAAGAGTGGACCCATAGGCTAGAATAGGGACTATTTGTCTTATTTTTGAGTCCACTTAAGCGATGGCACATCTTTTTGAAACACTCTGTATGATCTGTTTAGCAATTTGCTTTCCACGTGAATTTCATGAATTTGTATCTAAATCTGTGGTAAAATTAGGAAACAAGTAGTAATCATTTCAAAAAATATTATTGCTTCATATTCATGAATTTCTAGAAAAAAACATAAAATAATTATTGGGCACTACAAAAGCACTCTTTCAAACCTAATCTGATAATAATAATAATAAATACCTATCGAACTTTATATTTTATACTATCATTCTTATCTGAATGTGCTAGTAACATTGACATATTGACTTTTTTCGTTTTCATGAAATCAGATCCTTTGTTGACAGCTGTCATTATGTCAAAATTCATTTTTGACTTCTGATTCGTGATCAGCAGCCCAAAAATATGCTCGAAATATCGAGTTTTTATATTTTTCATGAATTTGACAGCGCGTTGACAGATGTCATTATGTCAAAATTTATTTTTGACTTCAGATTCGTGATCAGCGACCCAAAAAACTTTTATAGAAATTTTTTAAAAAAAATTTCTCTATTGGGGGATTATATAGGGTAATAAGGGGTTGTAGAGAAAAATTGACGCGTCAAAAAAAAATTTTTTTTTTGCAAATTCAGTTTCAGCGGGTCAAAATAGTAGGAAAAGTTGGATATGATCTCTAGGATAGCACTTTTTTTTTTGTAGGTCTGTTATCCGACCTGCTTTTGCAACAAATTCGGTGGATAAAATCAGGGTCGCTACAACATCGGCATATGACTGACAGTGACTGATGATGACCAACAACGTCATTTGAACTTTGCGAGGAGAACCAACTTTTACATCAAAATTGGCGAAATTTTATAACATGTTTTTCTAACTAAAAACATTACTTTTGGACGTTTGGATTACTTGTGTTTACGGGAATCAACACCACAGTTGTTCTCACCTAAACATAGAAATATAGAAACTAGAGCTTCACCTTCTGTGATATTTTCAGTAGATTTTAAATACCAAATTGTTTTAACGCAGACCAGTTCATGGTAAGATATGAATATCGTGTGCCGAAATATCAAGCGCGCCCACACACTGATGTTTTTTTTTTAAATAGACTTCTTTCATAGATACACAAATTTGAGTGATTTAAGTGTCAACACACAATGTAATGATTACTTAGTTATTTTAAACTTAAAGCAGTAGAATTAGATTGCCCAAAATCTTTCTTCTAAAATATGAATCGTATTTGACTTCGCAGTTGTAAAAAATTGTTGAATATTTAAATGACCAGTCTCTCATCATTGATACTAAGAAAGAAACCCTATAGATAAAATCACGAGAATAATGGAATAACAATGAAAATGTATAGGTTATGTTGTTTGTTTTAGGTCTTCCTCTTTTACCTCCTTTATCATGCATGCATCACACCACACTACGTCGCGCGTCATCCATAAAACGTTAAGGTGTGACTAATCTATAATAATACGTTGATCAGTTTTTATGACTGTTTCCGCAACGTCAATAAATAAACCTACACCAACGTTCACAGTCATGTACTGAACTCGGCCAGACGTTGTTAAAACATGTCTTTTTACTTTAGTCACAAACAACTGATAAGCGACATCGTCTAGTCGGCCAGAGGTCGTAGGTGACATGATGACGATTTTCTACACCTAATACATTAATTTCTGCATGTGTAGATGATGCTTGGGTTATTACTATTACTCGCCCTAAATACACCACTGTTGGCCCTCCCTCCTTAGCCAAATCCTAAACCCGCTCCTGTATGCGAGGGTTACATTAATATAAAAACGTGGACACACAACCAGTCCCACCGACATTGCCAGTGCCGGTGGGGAGATTCAAACCCGCAGGACGATAGAGAGATTATCTAGTGGAGTTTATGATAAAAGTAATTTTTGACGTTTCAAAAAAGTCACATTTTGACGTGTCAAAAAAAATCACTTTAACGTTTAAAGGAAGTCACTTTGACGTTTCAAAAAAGTTATATTCTTTTATGTTTCAAAAAAAGTCACATTTTGACGTTTCAAAAAAGTCACATTTGTGGAATGTCACTAATATATTTTTAGACATTGGGACCGATTTTGTTCATCAACAAACTCAATCTCTTCCTTAACCTCAAGAATGTGTGTACCAAATTTGAAAGCTTTATCTCAAAAACTGCAGCTGCTATCGCGAACCACACAGACAGACACAGACACACAAACAGAAAAAAATTTCTGTTTGAAATTTTGTGTATCGTCATAATTCGTCGAGATTAGTCCAGAAATGCAATTAAACTTTTCAAATATTTTTTTCACTAATACATAACTTCCTCACTTTGAGGGGTGAGGAAGTAATTAATTACATTTTATTATAATCAGAAATGGTAGTATCTTAAGAGGGCTAATCGAACCAGGTTTGTAAGGTAATTTTTCAAAATTTATTTCTTCCATGCGGTTTGGTCAAATTACACCAAATTTGGAGGATCAGTTGTTGAAAGTGTACTAGAGGGTACATGTATATCTATTTTAATTAATTTTCACTTTATGCAGGGAAAATTTATACTGTAAATATAAGTTAAATTTGGACGTGATTAGCTCCTGAATTATGATATCAATCGGTAAAATTCGAGGTAAAATTCATACATGTCGTCTAGAATGAATCTTCATAATTATGCTCAGCAAGTTTCAAACTTTTATTCCGTACCATTTGGTTAAAAAGAATTTTCTAAATAAGTATCTTTGTCACTACAAGTGGAGCAAGGAAGTGTTACCTCTATCGGGAATCGCACCTCAATGAAGTCGGTGAATAAAACGTCCAGTGAAGGTATAGTCAAGAGCAAAATTATTCAGCGTCACATGTATAAAAACTTTCTAGAGAGTGACACAGCTATCCGAAGCTTTTTCCCGACTAGGCCCCTTAAATACGTGCAAATTTTCATATACATATTTAACATTTAAAAATTTTCGTTTGTTTTGCATCATTCTTTAATAATGATTATCAATTTCCAGAAGTTGCATCATATAATGTTATTAAACACAGTCTAAAATATTTAAAATTACTTTACCGCGGTACTACGATGCATATATCTTTCATTTCTCCGTATCTCATAACACTTTTAATCTAATTTGATCTAGGCAAGAGAATGCTTTCCTAGAGCAATAATAAAATAAGAAATATCTAAGAAGAAAACGAAGAATGAAACCGATTGATCTATTTAATTAAAATGTATCGGTAGTTGGATTAAATTTATGAGTTGACATTGCAGAGGGAGCTACGTTGTTATGTCTGACGTTATCAGGCTATGATTTGATAACTTCCCCACCCTGAGGCTATAAATACATTAAAAAGCCGCCAAAGCACCTAAAACTCGCTTCTTGAGTGCGATATAGGGGTTGTTGGTCCGCTATGGGATGGTAAAGATTAAAACTAACAAAAACAAAAGTTTTCAATGTGATTTACGAGATTGGCTCATATGGTTACAGTTGTTTTCATTAAACATACATGTGAATGTAAAATGAAACCCAGAAGGGTTTTATGTGAATGAAGTCATATCTTTATGTTGATATGAGACATTTGCTGCAGTTATATGAGGCACTATAATGTGACTTAATTATAGCTATTACTGCTACTCATCGTGAAATAAATTGTTTGATATATACATACTGAACAATCTATGATACACTGTGTATACTTAATGCACATACTTATTATTACATTATTTTTACTACCTCACCCTCAAAGTGAGGAAGTTATGTATTCGTGAAAAATATTTTGAAAATTTTTATTGCATTTCTGGACGAATCTCGACGAATTATGACGATACACAAAATTTCAGACAGAAAAAATTTTCTGTCTGTGTGTCTGTCTGGTTCGCGATAGCAGCTATAGTTTTTGAGATAAAGCTTTCAAATTTGTTACACACATTCTAGAGGTCAAGGAAGAGATTGAGTTCGTTGATAAGCAAAATCGGTCCCAATGTCTAAAAAAAATATTAGTAACATTTCACCAATGTGATTTTCTTGAAATGACAAAATGTGAGTTTTTTGAAACGTCAAATAATGTGACTTTTCTGAAACGTAAAAAAATGTGACTTTTCTGAAACGTCAAAAAATGTGACTTTTTTGAAACGTCAAAAATTACTTTTATTATAAACTCCACCATACGTTGAGTTTTACTACGGTGAGGAAGTTCTGATCCCCAAGTAACTGGCAGCAGTTTTTATAATTTGTGTTAGTAAGAAAGTAATTATTTCATTAAATGAAATATATTTTTTAGTTATACTTAATACCTTAGACCACAGTTTTAAAAAAGCTGTAAACATGTTTGGAAGTTTCGTGTACAAGCATATGGAAATTCCTTGCTATTCCGTGGAACTCTTTGGAGTTCCGTGAAATTCTTTGGAATTATTCGAAATTCCGTGCAATTTTCTTGGATTTTTTTTCGATCAATATTTTGTTCAATATCACAGTAGAAATATCACTTTTTAGATCACCAAAAGAAAATTTGAACTCAAAGGTTTTTGTACTCACATTCTTTAATGTAAATTTTGTACATTCATGTTATATTGAGATACAAGAAATATGTTATGGTTATTTTTTTTCGTTAATAGTCAATATGGCCTATTTGAGTCTGGTCTCTATTTTATCAGGTAAAGTAGTAGATTCTCCACTGTTCAGTTTTTGTTAATGACCTCAACTTGGTTTCTGCTAAATTGATATAATGAACAAAATACATCTCTGCTTACCAAAATTGTGTCTGTCGTAAGTAATTATGATTAGGTGAACAAATATTGTTTGTTTTTACATTAAATCCGTGACGTGTAACTGGTATTATAGATAGCAACATTTTTAGATAATAAAAAAATTTTGGAGTTAATGTCCAAATTACGACCAACTAATTTATATTTAATATATCAAAAGTTTTTATTTGCCTGCGTTCCAGAATAAGGATCAAATGTTAAAATTTAAGAGTCTTGGAGGGACACAAAAAAAGAGAGCTTAAATCCAGGACGTCCTTCATGTTCCAGGACGGTTGGCAACCCTACATATTCTATTTTCTTTTCGGCATAAGTTTTCCATTTTGGGAAAAATATTCTTCTCCTCTGCAATTGCTTACTTTTTTTCCATTGGTTCAGATTTCGTAGCTGTTTTCTAGAAACTTTTTCTTTTTGACATTGTCTTTTCTTCTTTAAATAAAAATGGTATCACTGATCGCGTTCATTATGCAGTAGCGGTAAATTATCCACACGTGACTGGTCAGTTGTGAGCTGAACGGTATTTTCTGCCGCTGCGTTGTCAGTTTATTAGATGTTTTTGTAATAGAAATGTCAGAATAAAGGTTTGGTGTTTGACATATGTATTTCGTACTATTGTATTTTTTTATTGTAAATTTTGGACTAATTTTTGTGACTTCTCTGACATTCACTCAGCACAAACAGAAAATTCTAATTGTAGACAAGACAGATATTTTGGGTTATGTTTCATTTCTTCATACTGATCAGTAATAACGGATCATGTATCATACAATTATTTAACTACATAAAATGGCTGCCGATAACTTAGCTATCACCTGTGATCAGTCAGATATTTGCAGTTCGAATGAAATGATAAGTGAGCGTTAACTGACTATGATGAACGCGACCATTGTAGCCATCTAAAACTAATTGATTTTCGATGATAACAGGTAATTTATTTTCAAGGTAATAATTTATTTTGTCTGGTAACTCTTCATTAAGTTTTTTATTAAATTTCCTCGGGAATTTCACATTCATGGCTATATCCTTCTTCATCACTTGAGAGAACGTATTAACTACCAGAAGACACATTATCCACATTCATAAAAGATAGCCAAAAAAAGAGGCAATTAATTTTTAAGGCCTTCTTTGAGAGCAATTTAGATCCAGTATTTATATAAGGAAGACTGACTTTATTTTGTTATTTATTTTTTGTTATTTCTATTTTTTGATTGTTTTATAAAATAAATGTGCCTATAAATTATATTCTTTCATCGTTTGTTTTACTGAACAACTTTATTTTTCTTCTAGATACGTTGAATAGCCGCTTCAAAGTGAAAATTCTCATTTCGAGATGATAATTGTCACTTCGAAGTGGCAATTGTCACTTTGAAGTGAGGTGAGAATTATCATTTCGAAGTGACTATTGCCACTTCGAAGTGACAATTCTCAATTCAAAGTGCTTCACAAGGTGCCCCCGTGTTTATGGCTCCATCCCCAGTACGTCATAATGGTCCCTGTAACGACAGTGACTCAGTTAACGAGCCCCCGATTTTAGGGCGTCGCGCATCGGTCGCGTAAAAAGAATATATCAAATATGGAATATCTAATTCGACGATGACGTCACACGTTTTTCATTTGATTGCTTATCTAGCGGCAGGGAGATGCAGCTATATAATGTTAGGTATCATATGAATCGGCTCTACGTCTATGTCTTGACCCGCAAAACATTCTCTTACACTTTAAAATCAAATATCAAACTCTTATATCATTTTTCAGCAGTAGAATGTAAATTTAGGTGAACTAGTATTCTAGACGTTGAGACTTAATTTCATTCCCATCATCACGTATTTTGAACGACCGGAAGTGGAGACCGGAAATTGACATTTTATTGCAGATTCTAATATTTTTCGAGCCACGGAATATACCTACATACCTTAAATTCAAATATTAAACTCCAAATGCCATCTTTCAACGTATAACGAAAATTTTGTTTTCAGTATTCTAGACTTCGAGCCGATTCATTTTATACCGAACAATATATGGGTGAATCCCCCTACCGCCAGATAAGCAACCAAATCAAAAAAGTGTAACATCATCGCCGAAGAAAATTTTCAGGGCCAGATCTGACAGAAATCTTAGATATTCCATATTTGATATATCCTTTTTAAATTGCTGGGCGACGCCCTAAACACGGGCACGCGTTAACTGAGCCGCTATGACTACGGAGGTCATTTTGACCTACGGAGTCCTGAATACGGAGGCAACTTGTCAAGGACCTTTGAATTGAGACTTGTCACTTCGAAGTGGCAATTGTCACTTTGAAGTGAGAGTTGTCACTTGGAAGTAGCAATTGTCACTTGGAATTGGCATTTGTCAGTTAGAAGTGACAATTGTCACTCCGAAATGACAATTTAACGTATCTAGAAAAAAATAAAGTTGTTGGCCCTTCTACGCCTTCGTAGATAGTAACTATTTCTGTACAAACATGAAAATATGTATTAAAAATACTGTTTTTGTTTTTACCTTTAGAATTAATTTTTTAAGTTTATGTAATGCCTTTTGCTTATAAACAGTTTTTGTTATAATAATTAATGAAAAATAACTGTTTAATTTCATATTAGAAAAATGTATGTACATTTGGAATTCCCTTGGAATTTTCTAGAATACTCTGGAATTACCTGTAACTTCCTGGAATTTCTTTGGAATTCCATGAAGTATGATGAGTTTCTTTGAAATTACTAGTAATATCAAAGGCAAAAAATTATTGAGATTAAAAAAATTTTGACTTACCAAAAAGAAAATTTACATTTAAGAAATGATTCACTTTAGTTATAAATACAATAACGAAAAAACTCCAGACCATTGGTACAACGTAAATTGATTGTAATTTTGGTAAGCATAATAATATTCATAACGTCTAACCTAACCTATATAAGCCCATTCTTTTCTGTATCTTAAAAAATCTGACATTTTATTTACTTTATATTATGCATTGCTAGAAAAAGTAAATTTACTATTTGGGTATTTGAAAAAATACTTACGTAATAATAAACACCATAGAAAATAGACAATACCCAAATAATTAATTATTTTTTTCTAAAAATACATAATACAATGAGAGTCAGATTTTTTAAATTCTTACACACAATTTCAATGGTACAAATTTCTGCCAACTTCTCATGATATTTTTAATACAAAATATACGGGTCAGGTATCTCGTCTTAATTTTAAAATACCATGATAATCAAATACCCAATCAACGTTAAATTTACTTGTGATGGAATGTCCGGGCGCCTGCTCGTGTTCAGATTGATTTTGCCCTAGCATAAATCTTATTAATTATTCGATTACTAATCGCCAAAGGTACAGGTAAGACATTTGAGAAATGAAATGTGTGTAATGGCGCATAAATTCTTTAGTTGGTACAAACAATGACCTAAATAGGATACAGATTTGAAACTTTAATCAATGCTTAGAGAAATACAGGTGTTTAACTGGGATTTCGGAAACTATAACACACTGAATTCATTTAAATTATAAAATAGTTGCGCCAATTAAATGCGTAGTATATTTGAAACATAAGCAGAGACACATAATGCAATTCAATGAAAACTCTCCACCCCAAATAAATTTGATGTATTGATTTTTGCAAGAAATGCAAAAACATGTCAAAAAAGAGAAAAGAGTGGGACACATTCTTTTATAAATTAGTTCCACCCCCTCACCTCCAGAGCCACCCTTAATATTTATGTTAATTAAATGGAACACCCCATATTTTTTCAGGTCATTAGTTTCTCCTCGAGGAGCTTTTTACAAAAATTTATGGGGTCTAAAGTGAATAGTTTGGAAGCTACACATTATTTTAAATTAAAAAAAGGTTTAAAGTAATAAACGATGCAATACCAAAAATTACTTTATTGAGTGTTCAAACTGACTTCCATTGATGGTCATGCAATGATACAGTCGCGTTTCAAACATTTCTCTAATATTAGGAAAATCTTGTGACGTTAAGTGTTGACATTCTTGAACAATTCTTTGTCGTAAATAATCTAGCAAGTCTGACTAAGTTGCATAGATTTCGTCTTCAAATACCCCCACAAAAAAAATCCAAAGACGTCAAATCTGGCGACCTAGGTGGTCAATCCATCATCGGATCTCTTCTACCTATCCAACGACCAGGAAATATATGATTAATAAATTGACGGACAGTCACAGCAAAATGTGCGGCACTCCATCTTGTTGAAATGCAAGGAGATTTTCAGAAAAAGTCTCATCGTTTTCTATTATTTGGGTAATTTGTCAAGTTGTGGAACCACTGCTTCTCTGGGTAATTCCAAATAAAACTCACTATTTAAGTTTCCCTTAATAAAAAAGGATCCATCAATATGATCTCCTAGGATACCACACCAAACATTCAATTTTTGAGGTCTTTGAGTATGAAATTCGTAGATTTTATGTAGATCGCTCTCAGCCAAATATCTCAAATTGTGTCTATTGACTATAACCCATTGACAGAAAATGTACATTAATCGGAGAAAAAAACATTGTACTAAAGATATGATCTGTCGATTAAATTTCTACTCATTACTTCACACTCGAGAGGAGGATCATCTTCGTGAAATTCCTATAATAATTTTATTTTGTATGGATGAAGTTTTTGTTTCTGTAAAATTCTAAAGACACTGCTGCTTGAAACACCTATTGCTCTAGATAATTGTGATAAAGATTGTTGATTTTCTAAAGTAACTGCTTCTAAAACTGTAACTTCCATAGCTTCGTTATTAATCACTCGAATAAGAAATTATACTTACCAGTACCTGTTCTTTTATTGTAATTTGCTCGAAAAATCTAGGTGAGTGGATTCAAATAAATTTTATCTGTAGATCACAAATTATTCACTTTAGACTCCACAAATTATGCATTTATTTAATGAGCCCCTCGAGTAGCAACTAATGACCAGAAAAAATATGGGATGTTCCATTTAAAAAAAATGTAGGGGTGGCTCTGGGGGTAAGGGGGGTGGAACTAATCATAGGTCTGTTTATAAGAAAATGTGTCTCATCTTTTATTTTTTTAACGTTTTTGCGTTTTTTTGCAAAACTCATTATATCCAAATTTATTTAAAATAGATAGTTTTCATTGAAATGCACTGTATATTGCATTATATACGTATCTGTTATAAGTAAATTTGTTGATTTAGAAAGAGACTCTTAATGTTTTTGTTTTGTCTAATTTTTTTCTGTTTGACATAACATGTAGAAAGTTCTAGGAATCAAATTTGCCCCCACCAATTCCTCTAAAAGTTGTGGTGGCTACTTTTTTTCATTTTAATTGACAATCCTATTAAAAACATCCGAAAAATCGGATGCTAAACTTGAATGAATTTTTCGGTCTCGATTGAATTTCACAGTAGTTCCAGTTTTTAGCATATAATTTAAAACGCCCGCCTACATATGAGGTCATCTACTCTGCACTTGCGCATTTATGTACAGGGTGTCCCAGCTAAGATGTCATTCGTGATTTCCTTGTAATTTTCAAGACAAATTCGTAGTTCAAAAACTAATGTAATGTAATTTTTTTTTCGAAGAATCCGATGCTGCCAAGAAAGAAACAATTAAATATCAAATAAAACCTACTTTTTCAAAAAAATCAAACTGGCGGATTCTTATATTTTTTGTTATAGGATATTACTGGAACAAATTTTATATAATCAGTTTTTTTATATCACTTTCGGTTTTACCGGAAATGAATTTTTCTTTTAGAAAATATTGATTCTCTCAATAAATATACTTTGGTTGCATTCAACAGAACAATCAATTAATCTATCAAAAATGCATAAATCCCTAACCGTTATCGAAATATTAATAGCTCTTTGAATTTATACTTATACCTACCATACAGCACGCAATTTTAGTGACAAATGAGATAAATGAGACAAATAAGAAACGAGGACGAAATAAAACAAAACGAAATAATTTATTTTTCATTCATTTCAAATTAGATATGATGAGAAAGCATTGCCTAAACTTTACTAAACTTTATTTTTTTAATTAAATGAAATTGATTTTAAATCTTTTTTATCAGCAACGGTTAATCTCACGAGAAATTGTGAAGAGTTCTTTTCGACACATTTCCTCATTATGAACAATTTTTATTTGAAAAATTTTTTGATTTGATGCAAAAAAAATTTGTTCCCCTCTGAATTAGTGCACCAATTTTACTGATATTCAATAGGGTTCATCCTTGGACATCACATATTATATTATATGTAAAATTTCAGATTTCCATGTTAAGACGTGTTTGAGAAAACAAATGACCTGCGGCACACAGACACGCAGACAGCATACCAGTTCCGATAAAGTTCGTTCTCATCATAATCTGAAATTTGGTTTTTCACATGACTTTCTCTATAAGTATAGATAAATGAGAAAGTAAAAATGTAATTTAAATGAATAAAGACCTAAAATTTAAGTTTGAACGAAGCATTAAAATTGTCCTTACCTTTTTGTCTTTACATTTTTTATTTCAGGAGATTACATTCATCTACCATACAGAAATCTACCTGTGGTAGGTCAAGACTAATTTTAATATATCGTTACTCCATTTTTATGTAATTTTCCACTCTTGAACAAATAAAATCACAAGGAATAAAAAAGATAGTTAAGGTGGCAACATAGGAGGTTTGATACTACCGGCTAAATTGTGTTACCGACTTATAAAACAATAACTTAATATACAATATATAATAATTTTTCAAATTCATTCGGTAGCGAACATCCAGAGTGATGGTATGACAATCACGACAAGCATGCCAATAAATTGATTTATTAATTTTTTCATAAATTCAATAGTTTAAAAATCTTATGTTTTTATCATAATGTATTAAAAACTATATATTTCCAAATACGCTACTCATCGTTTAAATTCGTCATTTGCTGTAACGGTTTATTATAACCAAATTATTTACATATTATAAAGTAAATTGCGTAATATAAATTTCTTATTATTTTGTTTATAAAGCAAATATAAATAAGATTGTATTAAAATCAATTACTTTTTCTTATTCTTATGATTATTTTATTAAGTTAATTTATTTTTATTGTATCCTTCTTATAACAGTATAACTCATATTGTCCGTCAAATATAAATTCATTTTTAAATAAACATTCGTACATATGTATTATAATATTCAATCAATGTGTGTGTGTATATATTTGACATTATTATATTACTAAAATTAAATTATATTTAATTTAAATTTTATATTCAATTAAACTCAAAGTAACAAATAGATTAATTAGTCTATAGCAAATATGAGTCAAAGAGAAGCAAGAATAAGGTTCAGGTGGCCTAAATATGTTATGTAGCACAATAACATCCATTGTAAAATAAATTATTTCGGTTGCCTAAGGTCAGCTCAACAGGACTAAATTAGATGTGGTTTAAGCCTCCTAAAAATTACACAATGTCATTATTTTCGTATATTGAGTGATGTCTATAAACCGAAATAATTGAAAAAACTGTTATTGAAAATTTAAACAATAGGTAAAATGCATTTGCGGTCTTCATAATTAATTTAGGTGATAACTAAAGTAACATTAATGTAAAGTTCCAAATAGCTTAGAAAATGAATGGATAATAATAAAACTGCATTGTTATATTTAATACAATTATCATTCAATGCAGTAAGAGAATATTTTAATATTATTGTATAGAAAAGCTTGCATGTCAAAAAAAAAACAAATAAAAAACTCTTCATATAAATTAACTTTTTAGTCTCTGTTGTATTTACGTAATGTGAATAACAAATTTAAGTTAAATGAACTTAATCATCGAATTTTGAGTTAGTACAATCCTGCACAAACCATTGTTTGTTCAATAAATGTATATCTCTTGTCCAAAAAAAATATGATTCTTAATTAGTGTAGATTTAAGTATTAATAAAATAGTGACGTTGACTAGTTGATTTGAGTTATTTGTAAAATTTTAAATTTGGTCAATCAATATTTTTAAAAATTTATTGGAGAATAACCATAAATGTGCCATCAAATATTATGATATAATTTTATATAATGTGGTGCTGTGCTAATGGCTATATGCCCAAGCCAATGAAATGCTGACTAAAAAAATATACACTTCCATTGAATTTTTAAACGTTTACTAACATTTACCAAAAAATGACACACAGGGTGATGTTATCGGCAGTGAGAGCAGTGTTATAAAAAGTTAGTCTGGTCCTGGAATTTTTTCCAAAGTAAGTTATGCTTTTGATTTGAACTAAAAGAATAAGTTGTAACGAAATTGCAAGCTATTTCATTCCAGTTTGTTTTGTTCCACGATGAATTAAGTTTCTGCTAGTCTAGTCCAGATGGCGCCACTGATTTCTATTAGAACAGTTGGTTTTGCAGATTTTTGCACTAAATATATATCTATCTTTATTGCTCATACTCTACTCTCAAATGTCTGTCTCTTTCCAAACTATAACCGAGTTTAGGTGGGAGAACAGAACGAAGCTTCTTTCTTCTTACTAGTGCAGCGTTCAGATGGAAACCATCTCTAATACTGCGGTCTGGTAAAATTTATATGTTTTCTGGCATTATCATTTGATTTTATGATCATCATTATTTAAAACGTTGCTATATTGATTTAAAGTACCTTTGAGGTAATTTTCATAATAATATTGTACCGTAATTATCTTAATTTACGCCTTGGGCGAATTTGCTTTTCGGTGATCAGTTCATCTTGGTTGTTCTTTGGAACAGCCATCATTAATATTGATTAGTATCGATTTATCGTGCCTTGTTGGCAATTTATCTAATATCCCTCTGATATTGTAATAAGTTCGTGTGCTAATTTAAACTAACTTTCGGTTATTGTAAATTTTAGATTTACTCGGCAACGGATGTCGCCATTTTGTAGGGTAGTTAGTTGTTTTCTGTCTTTGTCTGTTGATGTTTTAGGTCACTTAGCTATATTGGTAGCGCTCTGAACAGTGGTGACTGGGGACATTTGGAGATTGGTACACCTGGTTGGACCAAACCTATTTGTTTATAACCTTTGTGAAAATTATCTAATTTGGTGCATTTGATTTGTGGTGGATTATTTTATACCAGTGCATATATTTATCAATCAGACCTCAGTAACGTAAGGTTTTTCTAAATTTAAAATATCGAATGCTTACTTGAACGTTTACTTAGTATTTAATCAGGAACGCTACTCTAGTAGAGCTTTGCCTAGTTCTCTGGCAAAGATACCTGCCTAGTTATCTGGCAATTGATTAACTTTTGATTATCTACAGTAAACATATAGTCAAGTTATATATCTTTATTTAACTTTATTTGCAATTCAGAGGGGGACCTCTCCGAGGAACTAATAAATAATTTAATTTAACGTTACCTTCAAGTTGAAAACTATCATATTGTTGTATATTTAGCAAATATTTATTTACGTTATCTTTCTAGTTGTCTGTCTGTATACAGACATTCTAAATTCTATTTTCTTGAAGATTAACTTCTTTTAGTACAAAAATATGTTAACATTTAGTGAATACCTATTTCACTTGTTTATTATCGTAGCTAGACCTACTTTATTTGTTGGACTAGTATTTTTTCTATTTAACGTAACTTTTATTGATACTAAGTTACTCTATAAATTTGTGTTAACTTTCATATTTTGTCTACGTAGCTGGACAATTCAAACGTCGCAGCTTTTTACTCTGTTTTGCCTATAATACTGATCTCATAAAACTCTCCCCTTTTTATGTTAATACCTGGACCAAGAGAAGAGGATAACTGGTGGATTGAATTGATCATTATATACTGGGTGGAGCAGGAAAACGATATTTTATACAACTGGCATTTTTTCTCACGGGTAACTGCAGTACTGACAGTGGTGAATCAAACTGACACCGAACCCATTAAGAGCTTAGCCGTTGGTGGATTCTTCGCTGGACTAACCCATTGGAAGTTACGTAAGATCTTCGTCCCCAGTAAACATTTATATTTGGTTAGAAGAAATTTGTAAGAGATCAGGCATTTCATTTTTTTGTTTTTTTTTTCTCTTTCAATATCATTTTTTTTGTGTGGTTAGTTGTTGGTATTCAACCAAAAGTAAATTTTTTGACTAAAAGAGGCCATCTGAGCCATTTTAAATATTGTGTACATATACCAGTCTTTATTATATTTTTTTATTAAATAATATCTTTTTATTCAACTTCCTTCCCAACCGAATTCAAGTATTAACGTTATCTTTACCTTTTAAAGTAAAATTTTAATTATTTGGTACTTGCAAAAGTCCTGGCGCCCAGCCTAGATTTTGGTGAGAACTCAAATCAATCCAAGCCCTTATTCACGACCTGCTCACTGAGCTACCGGTCAATAAGTACAACCCCCAGCTTATTGTGTTATGCCAACAATTGGTCGGGGGGTGTTGCACTAATTGGCCCCACGTTGGACGCCAATTAGTGCAACACCCCCCCGTGACTCTATTTGGGCAAATTGAAAAATTCTTTTTTGCAATTTGTAGTATTCGACGAGATCTACCTTCCTGATTTTTTTATGTTGTGTATCTATGGCCTACTATAATTAGGAAATATCAATCAGACATGCTTTGTAAGCCTAAATACCGAATTTCATATTCATAGCTCTCACTGCGATTTATACATTTTTGTGAAAAAAAATTTAGACCGTGTTTTACAGTTTAAAATGTGGAAGCGGGGTTCATTTCATCTAATCAATACTCAGTAATACTACGGTTTATATAGGGTGATCAGAAAGTAGTCCCTGTACTTGAAATTACATATTTTATTTTGGTACCAGAGTGTACTTTTTGATTACCCTGTATAAACCGTAGTATTATTTCATTTTGAATTGATGAAATGAATCCCTCTTTACCGTTTAAACTACAAAAAGCATTCCGATAATTTATGTATTGTTTCTTTTACAAAAACTTAATGATGAGTCGTAGTAAGAGCTATCAATATGAAATTCGGTATGTAGACTTTATAATGATCCCCGATTCATATTTCCTACCATTTCTTTAAAAAAATTTCAAATAGCGTTTCTTGACTTTTAGCATATTATTTTAATTATAGTAGGTCATGAATAACCAACATAAAAAAATTGTAATTCAGGATCTCGTCGAGAACAGTGTGAAAGAAAGAAATTTTCAATGCGCCCAAATACAACCAAAATACAGAGGTGTGTCTGTTCAAAGTGGAAGACACTGTACATACTCTGAGAAATGAAATTTGTACATAGAATATTTTACAAATGTTTACCAAAATAAATATTTACATAATGTAAGTCCTGCCTCAGTAAATATTCATGTTAATCAAAATATGCCTACATAAAAGTTGAATGAGACTTTATGTTACATCTTCTGATGCAGTCACTTCACATAATGGAATTGTGGTTTCATCGGCCAACATATTATCATATTTAATAATATTTCTCTCTACATATTAAATGTAAATGGCACCCATATGTGCGCAAATAAAGAATTCCTATACCCCACGAAGCAAATTTTTCACAAAATGTTACAGAGAATATTCGTTATTTTTGCCCAATCCAGTATATATCCAGTATATCCGTCTGGTCTCATAGCGGTATCCTTCCTCCTCCTCCTCCTTTGGGAAGAACTACCTGTCAAATTTTAACACTATTACCAAAATACTCGTGGCCTTAAAACTAAAACCAGTATATATTTAATCATCGTACAGCTCACATTATTCGGCTATCGACTTACGAACATGCTTATTCTCCGTCTATAAGTAACTCTTCATTCAAATTATAATGTATATCTTCTGATAGAAACTTTGCTCTATAATCTATAAGGTGGTGGCGTATACTTGTGTACGTAAATATTATTCAAATACTACTTTCCTTAGTTTCATTAATTTCATATATATTATAGGCATAAAAATAATATCTAACCTTTTCAACAAATTTTGATAACCTCCTATTAAGTATGGATATAAAAATTATTTGAGGGAATTAATCCTTGACTATTTAACGATCAAACCTACTTAATTGTATTTAATAACTAAAACTACCTATCTTAAAACTCTTCTCTCAAATTTTTACATAAATAACTTTTTAAATATTTAATATTTCACACAATTTTATATTTAATGACAATGGTAATTTACTTACTTATCCTCTAAATAAAGGGACCCGATCCATTGTAAAGGAAATCCATCACCCTCTTTACATATTCCCTTAGGGGAATCATTACAATTCAAGAAACAATTTTCCTCCAATATCAATAATAATTTACTATACTTTCGAAAAGCAAACTTCCCGGTTTAAAATTTAAGGCAATTGAATTCTTGAACTTTTCTAATGAAAGAATAATAAATTTCTATATTTTTGCGTGCCAATTTTTACGTAAAAGAAAAAAGATCCTCTTGTATAATCTCTTATAATAAAAAATATTATTGAAGGATAAATGCTTAAAAAAAACCAAAATTACTTAACAATTCAAAAATTGAGACATAAAACGATAAAATATTTGTTGTGTAAATCTAAGATAACAAAAAACAGAACCTAGTTTTTGTTTTATAGTTTGAAGAGATATCTAACATCCAAAGTCTATAATCACATTATTAACCTTTGCGAATTCTTCTCAAATCCTAACACCCAAATTCTAATATTTAAGAATTATCCTACTTACACTTACTGATTCGAGAGTGTAAAATAGTGTTTTAAAGAAAATAAAACCGAAAATGAAACCGGCCAGTCATTTTACTTAGACTTCATACTGCTTATCCCAAAATTCAATATTTAATAACTAGTCTATTTGGAAACAGTCAAATTATACAAAAAAAGTATAAAAATTTCACCAATCCATTATATTAACTTATGAAATATTATAATTATCCATCCAAAAAACGTTTCAACATTTTGTAAAAGGACCCACAGACAAATTCCATAAATAAAAAAATATCTAATTCTTAAGTAATTAAAAAATACTTCATAACTTTTATTAATACATTTTTCAAGTCTACTACATGTATAATTTACTTAGAAATGGTCCCCAGGTTGTCAAAAACTTAAAATCCCACTGGAACCTAAAACTCAGAAAAAAATTCCTTTAAATATAAAAAACAATTTACAAACAATTTAAAATATCACCCTACTCCAAGTTAAATTAGCTCCAAGGAGGGTAATCGAAATCTACAACATAAAAATATATTTCAGCCCTTGTTTAAAACTTTTAACTTTACTATTTCTTTAAAAAAAATTCTTGGCATTTAAACAAATATTTCTCTATATAAAATACAATATTAATTAAAATTTACTAAATAAATTAAGAATAACCTTAGAATAATAAATTTATCTCCCAACCTCTCAAATATTCTAAAATATCTCCCTAACTATTTGTAAAACTTAACTGATCCATTTAATATATTTAATTGACCTTAATAAAAAAAAACTCTAAAATTTCCTAAAAATTTTCCAATTTTCGATCCTTCTTTCCCCTTTTTTTTTAACTAATTTATATTTAAATAATTGAATTGATAGAAATAAATCTGAGGATAAATAAATAAATAAATAAATAAAATATTTCAAAAAATGTTGATCAGTTTCTCTTGAACTGAAAGATTATAAGTTCGAGGTCATGCAAGCTTATACTTCCCTATTTTTTATCTATACGCCTGCGCCTGCCTGTGGTAACATAATTCAGTTAATGGAAATAGCAATTCTTTTTAAAAGTTTTTTTTGGGGTCCAAAAACAAAATAGAGATGGTACATCCAATTCCTTAGCTACGCTATGCCGATAAGAAGCAATAACTCCGAAACACGTGTCCGTAGCTGCATAATTTTTTTTTTTTTGGGATATGGCACTAACCCTTCTCTATTTTGTTTTTGATAGCTCTCTTTAATTTTGTTTGTATTTGCCAGGTGGAAATGAGTAGTGCACATAGAGCTCTATGTGCTGATTGTGCTCATCGAGGCCCCAAATGTGGCACATAGGAACATAAAGGTATTAATTGAGTACTGTGTACTGTACTTTCCAAGCTCGTGTTAGTTTTTGTTACTGATCTATTCCATCCTAGATCAAATTCCTTGGCTACGTTACGTCGATGAGGAGCAATAACTCTGAAACACGTGTCCGTAGCTGCATACTTGATTTCTTGGGGGATATTGCACTAACCCTTCTTTATTTTGTTTTATTTCCCAAGTTCGTTCGTAGGTCTATATAATAGAGCCAAATAGATATCCTAAATCGAATTAAATGATGGACATTAAGTAATACAACTTTAAACAAAATTGTAAATAACGTTTTTATAAAGGCTTAAAAATAAATTTAATTTTTTTCTGTTTGTCTGTCATCATAAATTTCATTGTTTTGATTTTATTTTAATTAATTTTTTTACTAATTAAAATAATTTATTATAATTTTGTTTACCTACTTTCCGATAGACCTTATTCTGGACATAACAATTTTCTACATAAAAAAGTAGATATATAAAAATATATCTATCAAAAACTTCTTCATATGCAAATAATTATTAAAAAAATTAATACATTTCTTAAGAAATGTGCGGTTTGTTAAATTTTCTTAGAAAACTTGTTAACTGTAGATATGTACCTTTCATAATCCAATACATAATAACTTTTATTATTTTGATTTTTGTTAGAAAAAGCTTGTATTCATTTCCAACATAGAAACATATTTTTTACACAAGACATTAATGTCCCGGAGAACCAAGTTATCTTTGTATAAACCCATTATTTTAAACAACTTCTAAATTAATTTACTGTTTGGATGTAATTAAAATAGTAAATAACTGTGGAAATATTACCTTAAACTCTCGTAAGCCTGAAAATAAATTTTTGTTATTAGTAAAAGTTCACAACTTTATGATTATGACTAAGCTATAATTTTATATACATATGTATAAAATGTATTCTTTTAAAAACATAGGAACTAGGTTAATGCTAGATTTTACTATCAACTAAACATAATGTTGGTCAAAAGGGTGGAAAAAAGCCATTTTCGCCAATGTGGTGAGAATCGTTTTGTCCTATTTTGACTTTGGATGTTTTCGATATCTGTTGTAAATTTCTTTATACTAAGGATTTTCCGATTGTTAGCAAAAGTGAGATCAATGCAAATTCAGCCTTATAATAGGGTTTAATGGTGCAATTTCTACTCGCTACTAAGACATTGACAAAAAATGAAACTTCTTATTATGACTCAATTAATGTTTTAGTGGAACACAACAGCTGATTAAAATGTCCATCATTTACTTTTTAACAATAAACAAACAGATAACAAAAAATTACGGGACAATTCAACAATAAATTCCCATTTATCAGTTAGATTGGATTTTCAACTGTGTCATCTAAATTATTGGGTTTGTGTTTGTATGCCGCACTGTTTAAATGACCCCGCAAATAAAAATCCAAAGGGATCGTATCCAGAGAGCGTGTAACGGTTCACTTTCTTTGAAATTTTAATAATATCAATAATTCATATGATACCATCTATTTGTACAATTAATATAACACGCCTAAATATTTACCTAAACATATTTGGTGGGAATCTCATTCTGGTTAACCCTGTATATTGATACTCTATACCTCTCCTTTTTTATAAAAAATTCCAGTTAATGTCTGAAACTAAAATTCAACAGTCTATTTAATTATTAATAAAAAAGTAATAAAAATATCTGATGTGGCTAGCACATAAATTTCTTATACCGGTATACATCATCCTGATATAAAAAATCATTCTATTTAGTTCTTCACTTACCTTTATTAAATTTTAAAAGCGTACCTTGAAATCTTTCTTTAAAATTTTTAAATAATTAATTTCAGCGTCCTTCGATACTATCAATATTTCATGTCATACCTATATTTTAATAATTTCTTCTTATTGTCATCGACATTTTTGTAACTAAATTAGCCATTTCGAATATCAAACTGCCAAATTGATTCTAACCCCATTTTATGAAGTCAAATGTGTACAAAATTTCAGTTTACTTCAACTTTATTTAGGTACCGACTCGGAAAATATATTTTATTGGCGTGATATAGTAGACATGATTTATAATCTTTCATCAAGAATATATTTTTTTGTAAAGTCAAATACAAAAAAAGATTGGGTCCCGTGGACGTCCTTTCAACTGGCCAATTTTGCTCATCACCGAACTTAACATTGTCTTTGATCTTTAGAACATCTGTACCAAATTTTAAAGCTTTATCTCAAAAACTGTGGCTGCTATCACGATACTACAGACATGCAGATAGATTTTGTTCCATAAACTTATGTTTTTCCATTATAATTCATCGAGATTCGTCCAGAAATGCAATAAGAAATTTTAAATTTGTTTCCCTAAATTGTCTTTTTTTTTCTTTCATTCATTATGTCTCTTTTGGTGGTACCACATTCACCAAATTTAATGTGTCACTTGAAATGTTGAAAATCTTGATTTCCAAATTTGGGGATTCTCCCATTAATATTTTTTGAGTTATTGCTGATACACACATACGCACACCTACACACACATACACACACAGACACATGAAGCGACATGTAATTCATCAT
Organism: Rhamnusium bicolor; assembly: GCA_029963845.1. NCBI lineage: Eukaryota > Metazoa > Arthropoda > Insecta > Coleoptera > Cerambycidae > Rhamnusium > Rhamnusium bicolor. The sequence continues at coordinate 149,048 of JANEYF010000641.1, read as the reverse complement.
TCAGGAAATAATCAGAATAGATTTAGGAGGAATCAAAACATATTGTATATCAATCAAAATCTCGAGGTCGAAAAAAATCACGATTACTAATACCCTTATATTAGGTATAAGAAAGTAAAAAAGTAATAAATTAATAATAATAATTTATGCAAATAAAAATTAAATATTGCATTTAAACGTTACATGACATTTGATTTAATTTCGTGAATAGAAAAGAAATATCCTTAATTGAAATATTTGGTATAAAAAAGGAAGATTGATAAAAACGAGTTTTTTTAACTAAACTGATATAAATCGAGACATTAAATGTTAGGTCAAGTGCAGAAGTGCATACCTACCCACTTTAGCTTAAGTTTTTCTTAACGTAAAAAATTATATGTATGTATACCTAGTTGGTTTTTGATATATTTATTCGAGATACTATAGTGTTTTCGTAAAATCTGTAGAGTGAAACAAAAAATTGGTTAGGTATTTATCAAAGTGAATGATCATTTATTTAAATACAGGGGGGTATTCTTAATCAAATTATTATTCATTCATTTACTCTACAGAATTTACAAAAACACTGTATCAACACCAATTCACATAACTAGTTACCACTGACATACCAGCATTACATAATTAAAATTAAATTGTTTTTTCTCTAAATAATTAAATACTTTATAAATTTTTGGAATTTACTTTTGTTGTTGTTTCGTACTTGTCTGTCCCTTGTCAATTTTACGTTGGCTGGCGCCCGCTGCTTACTTAATAACTTCAAATCAAATAATCCACGACCTAAGCTCCCGACTATTAAAGCGGGATGGCTATTTCTTCATTCTTCCGAAATATTTTTATAGAAATTCTTTAATCAATAATTTCCATTCTTTACGTTTAAAATATACTCGTATTAATGCTTCGCCTTGTGGTAACCAGATGTTGTCTAGTTACCACCGATTATTCATCATTATTATTAATCATATTCTATCATATCGGATAGTCGCAACATTTCGCTAAGGAGCACACCTATTATTTCCTTTAAAATTTGTGAATCAAAACAATTCATACATTATGTGTTCTAGTGTGTTGCATAAAAGTTATTTCCGGCGTATTAGGAATCAAATCTCTTTCATAAAAGATAATTTGCTGTAAAGACGATGATGAAAGCTGTGCTAGTGACAAAGATATTAGTTTATTAGAAAAGACAATTGTTAGTGACTTCTGTGAAGATAGCGAGAAAAAAAACAAATACATTGAAAAATTAAAAAAGTGAAAACAAACTACAGTCAAACTTCTATAACTCAAACTTCTATATCTCGAAGTTCCCTGTAAACCGAATATGTTTCTGTGCCGTTGATATATACCGGGTGTAAATGAAAAAGGCTCACCCCCTCTATTTTCATTGTTTATAGAAATGAATTCATAATATTTTAATACCCCGTTATACACATAAAATTTCATCAGAAGACAGTATTTTCCATTTTTATGCACTTCCGGTGTCCCCGGAAATTACAACAACTTTTTTATTTTAAATAGAACTCCCTGTATATTTTTATATTTTTGGAATCTATGGTGAATTTTGAATATAACAGTGTACATTTCTCTGTGATTTTTTTTATTTATTTCTTTTTTAACGAACATTTTTATTTTTAATTTAAAGTGCTGTGATTTACAAAAATTGTTTCTGACAATGTTTCTTACTATTGCAAAAATTGAATTACAGTTTTATGACAAATACTCATATTTATCAAAACTTAAAATGGTGGCTCATCACGATATTTACAATATACATCTTTTACGATTATACCCATAACTTAGCCTTTCCATAAAAATTCGCAGCAGAAAAATCATATTTCTTCTGAACAAATAAATATTATAATGTAATTCACAAAACCCGAAACATAGAGTAATGTAGTGTGAAAACAATTATCTCAAATAAAGTTACTTGTTTAAAATAGCTCTGAAAATAGTTATCAAGTAAACAATGGCTTTACTAGCATTATAGTAAGCCTAATCTACGTGTACTAGTCACGACAGATATTTTAAACAAATAATTTTATTTGAGATAATTGCACTCTAAACCAAAAATTAAAATGTTCGTTAAAAAAACAAATAAATAAAAATTCAAAGAAAAATGTATACTATTATATTCAAAATTCACCGTAGATTCCAAAAATGTAAAATATATAGAGAAAATATTACGAAAATAGATTGCGATACCCTCACCCCGTGTCGGCCTATCAATATTTATTATTATTAAATTATGTCTTAATTTTTAAAGCACTATTAACTGAATTCCGAAATCATATTTCGGAAAGTGCAAATATATATTTGTTCGACAAAATGATATTCTTAAATTAAAAAAAAATTGGAACAAGTGAATGAATGACTAAGTGGGCTATTTATTTCTATAGTGTTGTTTCATTATACTTAAATAAGATATAGATAAATATTATAATAATGTTTATGGACAGTATCTTCATTAAAATTTGAAGAAATGCAATATACTGGGAATATTTGATAAATTTTACAAAAAAATAATTGACGAGAATATCCTTAATATTCTCGTCACACTAAAGTTTAATTAATATATCTTCGTGTTATCTTTAGACATATTGCGAAATTTCTTTCTAATGCATTAAGGTCTAATATGTCATATGTTCTGTCAGAAAAGAACGTTTAAAATATAACAATACGACGCTATATAAACTGCCGAATGAAATATTTGTTTCCTCTTTTCGCATTTATAGAATCTGTTAGGCTTGATAACCAGATTAATATTTGATATTACGTAATTTCTTTTTCCTGAAAACTGCATTTTATGTACGTATAAGTTAACCATTATTCAAAGATCTTTTGATTTCCTCAAAAAACAAGTCAATGGGCATGAGTCCATGGTGTTAAGACCTGCCATACATATCTATATGTATGGCAGGACATTATATCTATACAATATAATACATGTTATATCTATATAATGCAAATAAAGGAAGTATAATAAACACAACAGGAGACAAGCAATATGTAAGCACTATAATTTTCTTATAATTTTCGAACCGCAGATCTTAGAAGATATAATGACAACTTGGCACTTATATAATTACAACTATATATTCTCCAACAGCAATTTTACTGGTACTGGAATCGATTGAACAAAATAAGACGATATAAATACGATCGAGATACAGAAGCTATTATTTTCAATTGGTTCCAAGTTGTACAATACAAACACATAGGATACCTATAATTACAAGTCGGCCCTGTGACTTTGCAATTATAATGGATTGAAGAGGGTCCTCATGAGCCATATGAGCACTAGAGCACGTTTGGGGCTTAATTGACATCGTACAATAGCTAAAGCAGACGTCCGAGGGAGAAGTGGTACTTATGTTAGAGATACTTAGAATTAGAAAAGGGGATTTTTTAATAACCACCTTCTTTCATCGTATTTTTAAACATTAAGTGATTGCTACTACCGATCATTATAAAATTCTTTTAAAGCGGAATAATGAACAATATGTTTGCGAGACATTTTGATATTTAAAAAAATAATATTTTTTTTTAACTTGCTTTTCTTAAAGTCGCACTAAAAAGTAAATAATAATTTCTTCGCCAAATGATTACTTTAATTTTTTTTTAAGCAAGGCAAGCGCGCCTTGTATGATTGTACGCAGATTGTACAAAGTGCGTACGCCTTGCATTTAAAAAAAAAAAATTAAAGTAATTATTTGGCAAAGAAATTATTTTTTTACTTTTTTAGTACTACTTTAAGAAAAGCAAGTTTTTTAAAAAAAATTTTTTTTTTTTTTTATTTTCTACTTTTTAGTCATACTTTAATTAAATTATTATCATACATTAAATTATTATCATACTTTTGCAGATTTTTCAATTTCACCCCCCGCGCCCCATACGTGGCGATATTTGCAAAAGTAACGGTAGAATATTGTATTGTCATCCTACCTTAGTAACTGTGCAAAATTTCATCAATTGGTGTGAAGTGATGTCAGGAATTGTGTTAAATGAAGGATGCAAGATTTGAGGACAAACATTCTGGGAAAAAACTACATTGTGAGTTAAAGAAACGCAAGTAAAAACTAGACATTGCAGTTCTATTAAAGTATTTCGTTAAACACAGGTGCGTGAAAATTTATTATGCCTTTCATTATTACTACTGATATGATATTAATAAAACAATGACGGGCTTTGTGTTGGCTGACAATTTTTTGTTAATTTTTTCTGGACTTTTTTGAATTTTATTGGCATTATTAGGCTTATTAATTTTTTTGGAATATTTAATCTGTACTACAAATTTCATACAGAATTCTTTAATAATCACCCCAATTACTTTTCACGTATTGAGCAAAAGCTTGTGTGTGTTTTTAAAGTAATCTTTTTGTGCGTCAAAACTGCCAAAATAGTTAGAAGTTGGTCAATAGTTTATCAAATAAACTATCTGTTTATTGGTCCATTAAATGCAACTAGGAATCTTACAGCAAATATTGGATATGACCATCGTTTACACGTATGCAAAAAATTAAATCAGAGTAAAAAGTTATAATGCACTGTTTGTAACATTTCAAGATTATTTGTTAAAGACTTTGAGGCATTTTAAACTCACCTCCACAACTTTTCTTATATATTTACTAGAGAGGACACTTTATAGGCCCAATAAGGAATCACACAGATTTATGTCAGGAAACGTGGTGGCCAGTTTGCCGGAGCATCTTGTATATTTGTAAATATCTGATTTAACTGTTGTCGGACATTTAAAGTAAACTGTGCGGGTTTTCCGTCGTGAATAAACCACATATCTTGATGAAGTAATGCTGGTAAATCAATCAATAAACCTACAACCTATTATTCGGTTAGTTAGTTGTTAAAATCGTTTGATTTTTCTCGCGAAAAAAAAATAATCTGGCGCTTGAGACCTTCCGAATCCCGGACAAGAATCAGCTATTTTATCCAGAAAAAAAGGCATCACAATATTAACATAGTAGGTCACTAAACATTAGAGCCACAATAGGCCTGCTGATGGTCGCAGTGGAGGGTCTATCATACAAGAATCTAACCTAACTAAACATTCAAGAAGTAAGCTATTTATTTTCTGCAATAATTATTTATCGAATTTTCACGAAGTATTTTGCTTGGAGCGCTATGGCGACAATATAAACAGCGGCACCTCCCTGGGCACGCCACTTCTCAGTACGCATTTGAGCCATAATCAAATAAGCATTCGCATGGAAATTATAACTACAATCACATGAAGGAAAGTAAAATTTATTGAAAATAAGCACTAAATCTGCGAATCAATATGTGTGGAAACAATTTGATGATAAATTTTAATAGTCAATCGACTACTCATTTGAAGATGTTTCACTTTATGGAGCATTGGATCCAGTGATCCTAGATAAACTTATAGACCCTATTCATTTTCTTTTAGAAACCGCTTGTAAAAACAATCAGAATTATCCTACCAAAAATAGAACAAAACTATTTTGTTGCTTGGGAAGAACATTTTGTCTCCAGCCAATAACATAAATTGTCACCGTATTCTCAAGTTAAACGCATTTACTTTAACCCAATACTATTCTGAGATGTGCACGTCACCACCTAAACAATTTTAAAGAAATGCAATAACTCAAGTTCGAGAGGAAATAAATTTAACTGCAGCGGTTTAGCGAGTTGCTTCAATAAGTTTAAACGCTTTTAAATTTTCACACGAAGTATACGTTACCGCACACAGAAGTCGAAATTGTTTTTAACTGATAAAATAACAGTTGTAAATTTCAGTGATAAAATTGACCTCGTCTTTAATTGTTTAAGCTAGAAATTTCACGAAATAATTCAAAATAATTCATTATTGAAATTCGTTAACGTTTTAGTAAAGCCAAAGATTGTGTTTTGTTTATAATCTTTGGTAAAACTAATGCTAATTTAATCTTTTAATAAATCACGTTAAAGGTAGGTTTTCAAACGTTGAAGTATATCTATATCTGAGAAATCCAACGGGTTAAGTCTCGATAGTAAGTTTTTAGCAAATGCAGCTATACTCCGTTTAATGAACAGATAGAATTGGGGAGGAGCCTATTGAATTTCCGATTACAAAACCCCGTTTCACACACTACAAATAAATTTTTGATATTTGGAGAATTAAAATAATTGGGTTAGGTTAGGTGACAGGTTAAAATTATTTATTATGTTTAACAAAAAAACTAATAAGTATGTAACATCATAAAAAATATAAATATTAATGGAAAGTAAGTCCACAACGACAGCGCATTTCGTATATCTGGTAGGATTTATTTTAATACGGAGGTTTGTAGAATAAAAATATTTCTCTTAGATTCAAGATAATTATGATGTTATTAAACCAGGACTATCATTCGTGTGCCATTTATATCCATTATAATGTTCAATTGTTGACCAACAGAAGGCGGCACTCTGACAGAATTGAAGTAAAGTATTCTGTGACATATCCTAACGATCAACTGTTGAAATTTAGACTTGTTTTTGATAACACCGGCACACAAAAAAAAAGTTGTTTGTACATTTGACGCCACCTACCTCCCGACATGTATTTCGACCCGCTGAATCCGAATTTGAAGTCAGTTTGGACCATACACCCTCAAATATCGAGTAAATTGAAAAACCGTAGAAAATAGCGAAAATTGGGTGTTTCGGTAATAAAAAAAATTTTGTGGATCTAAACCAAGCCTAATTTTTATGTATTTCGATCCGTTGAATACGAATCTAAAGTATATTTAGACCATAAGCCGTTTTAAAGTAAATTGTAAAAAACCCTCGAAAATTGCTAAAAATGGCAAAAAATTGTGATTATGTTGATGAAAATAATTTTGTAGACCCGGATCGAAGAGGATTTTTATGTAATTTGATCTGCTGAATCCGAATCTGAAATATATTTGGCCCATTAATCCCTCAAAATCTCAAAAAATCGCAAAAAACCGATAAAATAGCAAAAAATTGCAGTTGAAAAAATGAAAAAAAATCTATGAAACACGATTAAATACGTTTCTTGTATTTTTATATGCATAAAATACAAGTTTAGAATCTGAAAATGTGAAAAATTGTAAAATCTATAAAAAATTATGTATAAACAGAATGAAAATTTTTTTCATCAACATAATCACAGTTTTTTGCCATTTTTAGCAATTTTCGAGGGTTTTTTTACAATTTACTTAGATTTAAAACGGCTTATGGTCTAAATATACTTTAGATTCGTATTCAGCGGATCGGAATACATAAAAATTAGGCTTGGTTTAGATCCACAAAAATTTTTTTATTACTGAAACACGCAATTTTCGCTATTTTTTACGGTTTTTCAATTTACCCGATATTTGAGGGTGTACGGTCCAAACTGACTTCAAATTCGGATTCAGCGGGTCGAAATACATATCGGGAGGTAGGTGGCGTCAAATGTACAAACAACTTTTTTTTTTGTGCCGGTGTAATTTTTATAAGGGGCAATATAGGTAAGTTTTGTTTTGTAAAAATATAGTTTAACCTCTCAATACCTTTTTTTCGTGTAGAATGGCCTGGCAACATGTGTTTGTGAAAGCATGTAATTATTTTTTTGGCAAATACATATGTTCCCAATTGGGGAACAGTATGCATAGCAGGTAGATTTTAGATGGTTACTTTTTTTAGATGTTCATTATGGATATTGACCTAGATTTAGTACACTGATACTCAAAGTCTTTTATGGAAAAAACTCGACGCACATAAGAGATCTTTCTTCTGACAGCAAGGATTCCGTTTTGGAGGATGATATTGACGAGTCCAACATTTTGGTGAAAAATAATACACAGCAAAAAGAACTAGTTTATTTATAGTAGTGATGATGAAGTGCCTTTAGTTGACCTACTTCCTAATGTGACCTCGACAAGTAAAGCATCTGAAGACAAATGGAAGAATTCCATTACGAATACCAATGCAGACGGTATCCAGTTTCAAGAAAATACTCTGCTTCCTCCAGAAGTCCTACAGTTGACAACTCCTAATAAAATTTTGAGGCTTTTCTTTGATGTCATCTTTTTAGATAGTATTGTTTATCAAACAGTTTTATTCAATATTCAGATACGATTTAACAAGCCACTGCATTTAACGAAGAAAGAGTTAGAAAGATTTTTGAATATCCTCATATGGATATCAATTAGAAAACAGCTAAATGCAAGGTGATATTATTCCCCTAATACACGAGTTGATCAAGTTGCTGATGTTATGCCCATAAAAAAAGTGGGATGCAAGGGTAAAAGCAGAGTTACCTGTCAAAAATGTAAAGTACGCCTGTGTTTTTATGCGAAAAGCAATTGCTCTGTAGAGTTTCATACAAATTAAGTATGTATTAAAGTGCAATCTTATAAGCATACTGTGTCCAATTGGGAAATTTTTTTTCTGAATTTTAAATAAAAAGCTTGTCTTAGAATGTTTTATTTACAATTTTAAATACGATATCTTTAAAAAATATTTTTTTGTAATGTTAAAAAAAATTAAATCATACAATAGAGGGTTAATAAGTTTCGATTACTGCTCGTAAGAAGAATCAAGAAGAAACTTACGAGAGATCAGTCTACATTATAAGAAAATATAAATGGAGTAACATAAACAATAAAAATATGCATTCTGCACTCTGTATGAAAATAAATACTAGATAAGTAACACTGTGTCCTAAAATCTAATAAAATAACAATAAAAGCTGTACATGTTATACACACAATATTCACAAGGTTCGATTACTGCTCGTAAAAAGAACCAATAAGAAACTTACGAGATATCAGGCTACATTATAAGAAAATGTAAATGGAGAAACATAAACAATAAAAAATTTGCATAATGCACCCTGTATGAAAATAAATACTAAACCTCAACCTCTATTATTAATACTCGACCTCTATTGAGCCACCAGTAGCAATATGAATGGTTTCCGAAATAAAAACGCTTTTTTATATTATAAATAAAAGTAAAGTACCTGCAATATATTATCGTCCAATTTTAAATTAAGGCCTGTCAATTGTGTTCCAATTATTTATCGAACATAGTAGTAACAATATTTTCGAATAATCCACTCGAACGCCATTAGGTATTTATACCACTGGGTCTTAGTCCGAATCAGATTCGGACGAAGAAGAGTCGTCCCCCACATAAATGTTCAGTGGTTCTACTACGATGTCTATTACAATGTCAAGCTGCCATATTTTTTCCTCTTGGCTTTGCGCATGACGAATCATTCTTTTCCCTAAGGATACTATTGCGTGACCTTTTTGCAAACCTATAGTGCCAAACACAATAATTACATTACAACATGTAGACATAAAAACTTAGTTTATTCACCGAAAGCCGATTTCTGTTATCAATGTCCTCTAAGTACTCCGTTGTATTCGATATAGATGTCCATCTTCATGCACCAACGCTAACATTTTATTCAGAGTTGGTGGTTCGTTCCTTTCAAAAAAATAAATAAATCAAACATCTGAGAGCACTTTTAGTTCCATCTTCGATGTTATCCAAAATTGTTCGTTGTCTGTGGTACACCTTCGGTGGATGAAGTTTGTGTGTTTCTTTACATTCACGAAGAATGTTGTAAACACTTACTTGCAGCACACACACCTAAATTACTATGCATAATAATATAAACATAAACTATAATAAATATAAACCATCTCAAAATACCTTAATAGTAAAAACATACTCGATGCACTGATGAGCAACCCCATAAAATACAAAAATTAAAATTACCTGATGCCTTTGCAACAAACTCGACGATTTCTGTCCTAGATTTATTCGGATTGTCTCCAATATAAATCTTATAAATGTTTAAAATATGTTGCTTGTCTTCAGCCGAAAAATGCCTGGATGTCCGTTTTTTCGGTGGAGAAATAGTCACTTGGGCCATAATTGGTATTAATCCCTGAAAAAAAGTGTGGTTTTAAAATATAATCAATATTAATCGTTTTCATTACGTACAATAATATAAGTAAAGATGTTTGTTTAGCTCTGAAAAAGCACTATTTATTAGGTAAATGTGAATAACAGCAAACAGAAACAACTAATTGCAACAAATATCTGTAATCTCCACAAAACACCAAAACATATTTGCATATATAAAAATATGCGTATTTGACAGTCAAGAAGCTATCAAGCTAAGTTTATCTTTTGATATGGGTTTTAAAAATACGACCAATAGCAATATTCTATTCGAATTTGGCGCACTTTTATGAGCGGGGCATAATTCTATCTGATCATTAAACGCACCATAGATGATTTCGTCTCGAGACTTAAACCAATTTCCATAAAATTCAGCTTTTAGCTATCTCTACTCCCCTCATACTTAGTCCTTATTGAATTGTAATGGACGGTGGACCTTTCGATAACAATAATCTCATTTTGAGAAATTTATACTTAACCCGTTATGGCTCTAAGGTTTTTTTTTCACCTGCTTTACTACCAGTTTTGTTTTTAAAGATAATCAGCATGAAATATTTTTGGAATTTGTGTTTGTGAATCTTAAGGGCTTAAGGCTACAAATTAAAATATAATAAAAACAAGATTAATATTTAAAATTATGTAAGGAAACTATTTTGTATACTGTGTATGTTAAAAACTGAAACTATTCTAAGGGCTGTACATTTTGCTGAATATGATTTTATTAAAATTTGGTAGATGCAATGATTAAATGTATGTAACTGTAATGACATAGTGGGCATACTATGTGTTGCTGACTGAGATTTTGCCACTATCAGTCTCCAAATATTGATACCTATTTATTAGAAACGAAATACCAGTCAATGTTGCCAACTGGTGAGTAATTACTCATTTGGTGAGAAAGTCACATGTAAAACTCGAATGTGGAAAAAGGGAAAAATATGGTTATTTGAGTGAAATTTGAGTCATTTCTGTACAGTTAATAATTTAACATTATTTACACATTTATCGTCGGCATGGTTGACATCAATGCAACAAAATGTCATCGGTAGTATCCCTGTTCACCGCCCTGACAATGTGGGTCCCATTATACAGACTGTAACACCACCAGTGTTACATTTTAAATAGTTTAATAGACGGCTTACATATCTATGTATAATTATATTTAGGATCATATTTGCCTGTGCCACGTTTAAACAGAGGTATTGGTCATATGGACGTGATTATGATGTTCATAGATAAATAGCATCTGTCGAATTAATGTTACAGTTGATGAGTTACAATCTGTATAATATGTAAAGTTTTAAAATATTTTTTTTTATAGAATTTGGTTTATATATTTCTTTTAGCTGCATTCTAACTGTTTTGTGTAATGCGAAATGAAATGATTAAAAATATCTTAAAAAAATTTTCGACCTCAAGATTTTGATTAATATATACGTTTTGAACTATCCTGAATTCATTTTGACTATTTTCCGAGTGATGTCTGTCGGTGCGTGTGCGTGCGTCCGTGCTTGCGTGCGTGTGTTTATCCGCGATAACTCAAAAAATACTAATGGGAGATTTCCCAAATTTGGCAGTTAGGATTGTCAACAACATTTTAGGTGACACATTAAATTTGATGAATGTGGTACCACCGGAAGAGACATAATGAATGAAAAAAAGGTACAATTTCGGAAAAAAAATTTATTGCATCTCGACAAATTATAATGAAGAAACAAATTTATGGAAAAAAAAATCTGTTTACATGTCTGTAGTATGACGATATCAGCCCCAATTTTTGAGATAAAGCTTTCAAATTTGGTACACATATTCTAAAGGCCAAAGACAATGACAAATTCGATGATGAGCAAAATTGGTCAGCTAAAAGGAGGTTTACGTGACTCAAACTTTTTGTATTTGCCTTTACAAAAAAAATATATTCTTCATGAAAGATTATAAATCATGTCTACTATATCAAGGCAATAAAATATATTTTCCAAGTACTTAAATAAAGCTGATGTAAACTGACATTTTTTACATATTTGACTTCATAAAATGGAGTTGGGATAAATTTAACAGTTTGACATTTGAAATGTCTAATTTAGTTACAAAAATGTTAATGTCAATACGAAGAAATTATGAAAATATATGACATGAATTATTATTGACAGTATTGAATGACGCTGATAACTAATTATTTCAAAATTTTAAAGAAACATTTCAAGGTACGCTATTAAAGTTTAATTGAGGTAAGTGAAGAATTAAGTAGAATGATTTTTTTACACCAGGATGATATATACTGGTATAAGAAAGTTATGTGCTGGCCACATCAGATATTTTATAGCATGTTTAGACAAATAATTAACTGAACTAATAAATTTACTTTTCTCATGTTTTTTATACCGGCAAAATTTAAATGGTGAATAAAATAGGAAATTTTAACGACGCCGACGACCGACGTGCCGAAAATTATGTACATTTAAATAGTTGGTAACACTGATACCATAATATGACTTCCATCCATAGTCAACTCGTCCAAAATGGATAACTAAAAAATAAAATGATTTCTTAATGATGAAAGAAATTCATTGGTTAGTTAAAAAGTAAAAAAGTAAAGATCCCAGAATGTAGCTTGTTATTAATTAGTTTAATAAATTCCTGCTTTACTGATAATTGATTAATACATTCCCCTTAAAAAAATAAGGGAATATGTACTACATCATTTAGGAATAAGTAATAATGGGAATATTTTTCCAATGCACTATAATAATTAGGTTATAAACAGTTTAAGCTGTGACTATCGAGCGGTGACCTATCGTATTTTAAATATAGCAATTTCACAGAAGCATCTCGAGCGTCAGATCTTAGGTGCCGGACGTTGACGGTTATGTTTCGACCTTTCTGAGAACACTGCAGTCAATAGCGTATCATGTTGTGAAAATTGGGCGGTAATAATTATAACATCTCATCTGTAACCTAAAGCTACATAGAAACAAGGAAAGTATACGATTTTTTTTGCAGACTACAGGAAGAAGTGCCTGTCTGTATTAGCGAAATCTCGCATTATTAAAAAATATTTTCAATACCAAACTTTTTAGAACGCAGCAAATCTAGAAAATGGCAGTGGCAGAAAATAAGGACATCATATTACTTCGCAATAAACGAATGACAATTTTGTTAATGTTGTAGGAGAGTACGTTCTATCCCAGGCATTTTATTCCGTATAAACTAATGTACAATAAAGGTAGTGCGGCAAACTTTTTGTTATTGCTAATTGTCACATGTTCTCATATCTTGTATTTAAAATTAAATAGTAATAAACAAAAGTATGTAAAAATGACAAATAAATATAATTAGGTCGCTAATGGAAGTCCTACTCTCATTATGTATATATGTGATTTATATTGCAATGCGCATCATATTTTATACTTTGTATGGAAAAACTTTCTCCAGATATTTGTTTTTGTATACGCTGATTTGATTAAATCACATAACATATATTACTGCTCAAAGGCTTTCTGGAAAGCCCATGACTATTTCAATGAAAATAAGGGTGGATTTTACCCAAAATAAGGTGGATTAATTTTCATTAATCCAGTTTATATTCCTGTTTAAATATGGAAATGATTTGTTATCACGATTGGCGACATATATTACAATATTATCTCATAGGAGTGGTTAAGTGATATTTATAGAACATTCATATAAGCAGAAAGGATTGTTTCATTTTAATATTGAGCATAATTTATTAACTGTACAAAGAAATTATAAAAATTGTCTACGGAAATTCTTTTATATATGTATAGTTTATTTCAAACCTAATTGCAACATAAAGAACGTAGGCTTCTTTGATAGTGGTAAAGGGATCAAAGAAGCCAACGTGTTTTATGTTGCAAATATGTTTGAAATAAACTGTATATTTGATTCAGTTTCTATTAAATATACTAAGCACAAATATAACATATTTCTAATATACTAGTGAAGATCCTTTTAAGAAAATTTGTTTATATAGGCTACAGAAGATGTTTATTTGAAAATACAAAAAACCTTTGAGGTCCAGAAAACTTTGCATTCGGTGTCTAGCGTGGGGTGTCAGAGTTATAAAACTAACTGATTCAAGCCGATCAGTAACAGTATTTATGAAGCCATCATATCGTTTTTCTTCCATCATTATACGTAAATTTCACAAAATATCTAAAAATACACTTTTCCATTGTTGCCAACGCCGTAAAATAAGTTGGCGTCTCTTAAACCCAAAAATTTCATAAAGATTTAAAATTTGTACTTTTTCTCAAGCTACTTTTCAGCAGGGTTAAATAAAATGTCGTGAATCAGCAATTTAAGACACCAAAAATGGAACTTGACCTTCATAAATTTTAATTGTAGCCTACAGCCAGTATTTTTTGCCAAATCATTAAGGAGTAATTTATAGTGTTATAAAGGTGTCTATAATAAAGTGATCACTTTCCTACTTTATCTGACATAGTTTTCAAGATCCTAATTATTATTCTAGTAGTATATTTCTCATCCATCTTCTGAATCCGTTTAGGTATATTTGGACAAAAATTAGGATATGTATTTTTTTAAGACAATTATCTTTTTAAATTCATTGGCGCATAATACATTTTATTATAAATTAACTAATTTCAAACACTACACATTTCTTATTTAATCGATTGTCACATGAAATGTGAGTTTCAATTAGTCTAGAATATATTACGATTAGTTGTTTAAGAGTCCTTTAACATATTTAAATTAACTTCTAATTTTTAAGTGAAATAAACTAAAATTTGGGTTACATATACGCACTAGACACTGGACATGTAGTAAAAGATATACATATTTACAGTTTTCATCAATTTCCTGTATAGCGAGCACTTTCTAGTACAATTATTTCTGATTATAACGTTTTCTTTAGACAGTTTTAACAGGAGACATTAATATTTTTACGTACAACTTTTACAGTTTATGTTTAAAAAGTTCTTTAATAGCGTGAGCATATGATTATGGCAAATATATTCTTAATAGATACATTATTAAACTTCAAACATGGATAATTTTTCCAATTTTTTAAGTCCAAGTAACCATCCATTTTATATCTAGTTAAAATTTTGTATGCTCATGCTCTCAAGTATCATTTGGTTTAGGGTTATTCTAAATCTGGACGTTTCATTGTAACTGATTTGACAGATACGATTTTTTAAAAACACCACAGTTTTAGTGCCCTATAAATGGCTTTTAATATCGAAAATCTATAGAATTTAATTCTACTTATCAATTATCATATTTCTTATTTTCTTAGTGATATATTCTGCACGTTAATTCCATTTTAAATGATTATCAATACAGTTGGGATTCGTGGGATACATGACATCAATATCACAGATGGATCCAGGAGAAAGTAATGTGACTGGTTACTAATATTTATGGTATCCAAAATACCGAAGGAGTTAAATATTTCATAAGACACTGCATAAGTGAGCCAATATCACGATGCTACATGAATTCTCTAAAATTATTCATTGGTGCCACTGGAATTAAAATAAATTAATAACAACTCTTCTGTGTGGTCTGGAGTAAAATTATGATTTTTACTACTTAATATCCACTTATATGCAGAAAATGATCTTTCAACGTCTACAGATGTGACAGGGCCATATTTGAAGTATATGAAGTTATTCACAGAGAGCACGTCTTAAGGTACCTCTTTTCCTGTGACAAGGTCCACAATTCGACATATAGTGTGAAACACAGGATTGTTTCCTAAAATTATGTCAACTTTTTTCTCACATGTTCAGCAGTTGTTCCTGGCACCTGGAAAATGAAGTGACTTAGATCAAATACAGTATTCAGTGCGTTAGTTATGGAATAACCTGATGATGTTGGTGAACTCTCAAGATTGCGTATGGATAAAGGAATTTTGAAAAAATGACAGTGTATGTTCGCCAAATCTTCCTGAACAGCTGGATCCAAAAAGGCTTGCTGATCATGTAAAATAGAAAGTGTTTTATTCAAATTTAATTGTTCTATCAATCTTTTCACACCATCAAAGTGAACGTAATGATAACTTGCTATCTGCAGCCAACGCGTCATATTGGGCAGAGGGGGTAATGGTGTATTTGGAAGATGTTCGGAAAATAATTTTATCGGAGTTTGTGTTTTTAAAAATACCTTTTTGACGCCGGCTATTAATTTATCTACGTTATGATAGCAATCCCTAACAGTTTCGGCAATTCGATGGAGCACATATGGTAAACATGTCACATGAACTAAATTAATATGTTTCTTTAGGCATTGTCAAGCCGCCTTTATATACGCCACTTCGTCCGTTACAAACAGCAAAACACGTCCTTTGTTGCTTTCAAAGTATTTTAAAATTGCTGTCGATATATTGACATTATGTTGCTGCATTTATGCGTTCCAATAATCTGGATGATATTAAATAAGCTCGCATTGGGACAAACTCATCCATCCCACCAAGCAAGACACAACCATCTGGCCTCTAACATCAGTGGTTTCGTCAACACTAACCCAGATATGTTTCTCATACAACTCATAATAGATTTCTGCTTTAATATTGTCGCACACTGTTGGCAAATAATTTTTTCTTACTGCTGACCCCACTGGAACATTACATTAACACCATTATATTTGCCACTAATGCAGTTTTGTAGAAATTATCTAAACTCGGGATGGTCTAGTTTGTTCCATGTGTTACACATTGCCATCATTTGCACTAAATCTAAATTAAAACGTTCTTCTCTATCACTGACGCTAATATCATCACGTACAAGTGTTTTATGTTTCTCGCTGTTCACATGCCGTACAGCACGCGTTTTAACTTTCTACGACAGTACTGGTCACAAATTGTGCATCTTAGTTCGGTACCATCGAATTCTAGTTACGGAAAGTTGTTTATTCAACGCATTACAGTAGCTCAAAATGGAAGCTTCCGCGACATTGTCACACTATACTCCCCAGGAATGATCTAGTTTATCGATGTAATGTGATGCGCGCTCGATAGTTACACTCCAACTGAATTACGGGGATTCAAAACTGTTTAATTAAAAAAATAGAAGAGTATTATTAGAATTGCTTTAATTAACATTAATTAAATAATATTACTGTTAATTACTATTATTTATTGTAAGAGTTTATTATCAGTTTCAAAAACTCAAATTGCCTGTCATTAAGCGAACAATTTTATGCTCAAATTCAGTTCGTTACTGGAAGTTACCCCGCGGATCCCAACTATAATTATCAATGATAACTCCCAGGGTATTTGATTTTATTTGTTATTGATGTTACTAAACATTGAGTTAATTGTATTTACAGATATTCAAATTTTGCTGGCGAGTCTGCAAGTAGTGACTCATTATAGCAGCTGAATATTTTTTTTAAAGTTAATGGGAAAAAAACTAATTATTAAACCACTTGACTGATTTTATCTGTTTTAAGTCAGTTTCAGTCTTTTGTTTGTATAGTGGCCAGGTTGAATCGTTGTAAAATATGGCAGTTATCGTCAGCAAAGCTGATGATGTTGCACTTGGGTAATAATTGTAAACAGGTCATTACATAAATATTAAATAATAAGGGATCTAGCACTGTTCCTTGGGGAACACCGTCATACACTATTTTCGGTTTTGTTACATTTTCGATTCTGACAAACTGCTTTCTCTCTGACATTTAACTGGTCATTAGTTTTAAAGAGGTGCCTCTGAAACCGATATTCTCTGAATTACAGAGATTCAAACAGGTGACTGCGGAGTGGAATGGACACGAGTGTCGATGTCTCCATGACCTCTGATATTTACTCCGACGTACCTACTAACTACTATCTGACTTACATATGTTTATTGCCTTGTTAAAAAATTAAAGAGTATTATTAGAATTACTTTAATTAACATTGATTAAATAATATTACTATTAATTACCATTATTTATTGTAAGTGTTTATTATTAGTTTCAAAAAGGCAAATTGCCTGTCATTAAGCGAACAATTTTGTGCTCAAATTCAGTTCGTCACTGGAATGTACCCCGCGGGTCCCAACTATAATTATCAAGGATAACTCCTAGGTATGTGATTTTATTTGTTATTGATGTAACTAAACATTGAATTAATTGTATTTATAGAAATTCAAATTTTCCTGGCGAGTCAGTAAGTGATGACTCATTATAGCAGCTGAATATTTTTTTAAAGTTAATGGTAAGAAATCTATTATTAAACCACTTGACTGATGTTATCAGTTTTAAGTCGGTTAAAGCCTTTTGTTTGATTAGTGGCCAAGTTGAATCTTTGTAAAATACGGCAGTATCGTCAGCAAAGCTGATGATGTTGCACTTGGGTGTTAATTGTAAACAGGTCTTTTACATAAATGTTAAATAATAAGGGATCTAGCATTTTTCTTTGGGGAACACCGTCATACACTATTTTCGGTACTTGTTACATTCTCGATTCTGAAAAACTGCTTTATCTCTGATATGTCACTGGTCATTAGTTATAAAGAGGTACCTCTGAAACCGATATTTTCTAGTGTTCCTACTAATTTCTGATGGCTCATCGTGTCAAATGCTTTAACCAAATCAACAAAAATGCACATGCAGGCAGTACCTTCATTAAGAGATGCATATATTTTACATAGTAAATTATCCATTGCATCTTCAGTTTTATGTCTTCCCTAAATCCAAATTGTTTATCTTTTGGAACTCCACATTTTTTTAGATATCCATTTGTTCGTTCTGTTCAGATTTTTTTCATATAGTTTAGTAGGGTTACTAATAAAACGAAGTGATATTGTCGTATATGTGTAGTTACTAATTTCTGATTAATCTCTATTTTTGTATATGGGTGTAATCATATTCAAAAAGTTTTTATTGTCCAAAAGAGAGCAATTAGAGCAATTGTAAATGTAAACCAAATGGTAAGTTGTAAGCCTTGGTTCGTAAAACTTAAAATTTTAACTCTACCGTCAGCAATAATATTATGTAATTTGATCCACATAAAGGAGCATATCAGTGACTATACTGTGAATGAAATACTCATGAATACAACACCCGTACAAGGAACAATATACGAATACCCAATCAAAGGTTAGAAATAGCTAAAAGAGGCAACTTAGGGGTAACGTTGTTCAACTCTCTGCCAATGACTGTGAAAAAATTGCCTGTGAACCATTTTAAATTTAAATTAAAAAGTCATCTTTTAGCCAGTGCCTACTATGACATTACAGATTTTAATTACGTGTAAAATTTTATGTAAATTGTTTGTGCCTAGGAGTGATGTTTTTTCTTGTTTGTGAAATTTTTTGTAATTTTTTAAATGACGTTATTAAGACAAATAATTTTATATGTTATTCTTTTATTTATATTATATATATATATATATATATATATATATATATATATATATATATATATATATATATATATATATATATATATATATATATATATATATATATATATATATATATATATATATATATATATATATATATATATATATATATATATATATATATATATATATATATATATATATATATATATATATATATATATATATATATATATATATATATATATATATATATGTATGTATATACCTATGTATTTGTTGTAAATGACGTATCAAACACCAAGGTGTAAATATTGATCAATAAAATGATTTGATTTGATTTTGATTTAATCATGATATATTTTTTAATAATATGAACCTTAGAGCTTTTAAAAATATTTAATATTGCACGATCTTCCCCGAGAATATGATACAATATAATTAAACACAATTTCTTAAAATAATGATGAAAGATTTAGAATTGACAGTAGTTGTTGTTTATTTTTATGTGAATTAAACTTTTACGCATGCTTTTATTACTTACAGACAATACTTTATGGTATTCTCATAGTGTATAAATATAGTATCAGTTAAAAGATTTAAAGTATACGTAGGCTATTGCTGCTGGTAGCTTATTTAAATGTGTCTGTGTGTATTTTTAGCCAGTACATTTTAAACTTCGAGTCGTTCACCCGTTGTTTTCTGATGCTAATGCCGAAAACTTTTTAAACAGATATATTATCTCTTCTTCCCTTTTACATTCTAAATTACGTTTCCTCATACCTATTCATTTTTTTAAACAAGGTATTTATTATCAGAACCAGAGCTACTGACTTGATCTGTTTTATACATTTATTTTATCGGTGGAAGGAGAGTGGTGGTGCATTAATTTGAAATTATTTCATTATAAGGAGATTATCATCCTTTCGTAAAAATGTTTTTAAATAAATTTTTCTTAAATTCTTAAAAAATTGGTGAATTTCTTGTAAATTACTTGCGCAATTAAGTAAATATATTATATTTCTGGGTTTATTGAGTTAAAGGAAACAGAAAAAATATAAAAATTTTAGTTATTAATAGATTTTTATAAGTTAGTTTGATTTAACAAATCGAAAAGTATATAACGTATACCTTGTATCGGCATAAAAACAACAATAAGGTGTGCATTTATAAAACAGAACAAATAATTACTATATTTAATCCAATAAAGTAAAATGTCCACTTGACAAAAAAATCAGCATATATTTTTCTTCATGCAAATAATCTCGATTGAAAGAAATAATAGCACTGGCGAATACATTTTAACCAACTTTCTGTTTCTCAACATTTACATTGCATTTCTCTTGACTTTTTAAGAAAATTTTCATCACCCTCCATTTTTCAGAAACACGGATTTGAAATTGTAATGTTTTAGTTAAAATCTGTAAAATGTAGCACTTTTCTTATAGCAAAATAATTTTAAAAAATTGTTTCAATTAATATATTGCCCTGCTGACAGGAAGTCAAAACAGAAAAAATCATTATTGAGGTTTTAGTGGTATCTTACTCAGGTACGTCGGGTGGGTATACAATTTTATGTTACATGGTTACATTAATAAAAGGAATACGAATTTAACTGCCAATAACGAAAATCGGTAATTTTGAAACATTAATGGTATAACATAATTTGGAAAACAGTTAATTTCTCTAATATTACATTTTATTTAGATACAACATTCTGTCATAATAGAGCAACATAATGCTGTGAAGCATTTGAGTAAACATATTTCAATCTCTTATGCAAATATTTAACAACTTCTAAGGTACTTAATATAGTCATGAATAAATTTTGACAGAAATTGTGCTCACGTGTATAGTTCAATGAAATTGAGCTAGAATACATGAATTTCGGTTATACAGATCGAGCCACACTGCTAGCAACGCGACTAGCACTATAGTACACTGAAAAATCGACAAAAACGTTTCAAAAAATTTTTTTAAGGTACAACCACATGGGACCTTCACAGAATAATAGATTAGGCCCTTGGCCATCTAAAATTGCCAATTACAAAATTTTTTTGGGAGGTCCAACTTTTTTTATTATGAAAAATGTCATAAATCTGTCAAAATTAATTTTTCGTAATTTTTCACACATCCCTCACGATATCTCCGGAACCAATTGAGATAATCAATTTTTTTTTTTTAGTCGATAAAGGAAACGTGAGCGGAGGTGACTGAATTAATTTAGTCTTTATGGAAAACCTAGTTTTTTATACAATTAGGTAATACTTTAACATTTATTTTTCTTGCAGTATTTTTTTCAGTAAGCGAAAAACTTTTTTGTTTTAAGGAATTTTGCCACAGTATATGCATACGGAATAAAATTAACACATCATGGAAGTTTTAAAAAAAAAACGCAATACTCTACGACTTATACGTTTCAAGTTATTGTTATTTGAAATTAAGTTTCTGCGGGCAGGATATTTCCCCCGGTTCTACTGTGGTTTAATCAGTGTGCTATGCGTATTGTGGGTGCATATTAGAAAGTATTATTTTTGACATATCTTTAATATACCTAAATTTTATTTTCATAAGCACTTAGGTTTTACTTATCATTATTTACATTGCACATTATTTAAAATCCATTATATTTATACATTAAAACCTAAAATTGAATTAAAAAAAATACAAAATAATTATTTATTTTAAAATATAAATTTAAAACTTGTTATAAAAATATTTTAAAAATCGTCAACGTCGGTATCTAAAAATATCTACACAGTTCCTTGGTTGCAGCAGTTTGCATATTTGCAGTCACTGCAGCATTTCAAACCTTGAGCAAAACAGGTACATCTGTTGTTACAGACCCTGTCGGAACATCTTATTGACAAACTTTGCCTTACAATATCGGGCACAGATTCTTGACTAGAAAAAGTTGCCTTCCAAACATTTTCTTCAAATGTCCAACCGTATCGAGTTGGATCTTCCATCTGCATGTATTGTATATGGCTATTGTACTAAATTTTTAATTGATATAGACACCTGGCTCCGTGGTCTAGAGGTAATGTACTTGCCTCAAAACTTCGGGATCCCGGGTTCGATTCCCGGTCGAGGAACTGGGATTTTTCTGTGAGAGCGATTAATCGTAGTATACTCGGACATTGGGTGTGTGTCCATTGTCTCTAAATGTGTAGCCCTCTCCCACACAAGGTCATTCCAGACCTTAAGGGATAAAGAGGGTTGTAATTTCATGTGGTGTTATTATTATTATATTATTATACCTAAAAAGAAAATAATTACATGTAGGTGTTTTGTTTCTTTTTTAATAGGTATAGGCGATCTAGAAAAATAATTATTACCTTTTTAAATGTTGTCTAAAAGCATGGTCAGTAGGAGGCAGCTCAGAAGCTGGCCGATTTGTACTTGTTGTTAAGTCCCATAGCAGTTCATTTAGGGATTTTATATTTTTGTTTTTATTCTTATATAAATAAAGCATATATTTTACCCCTAATTCTATCGCTTTATCCTCTGACAGAAAAGGAAGGTTTTCTAAATCTTTTAAATTATTTAAATTTTTATATAAAACATGGAATGCCGTTTTCTTCCCTATTTTATACATGGCATTAGTCCTTCATCAATTAAAAAAAAATACCTATAATTATCTCGATTGGTTCCGGAGATATCATGAGGGATGTGTGAAAAAGTAAGAAAAATTAATTTTGACAAATTTATGACATTCTTCGTAATAGAAAAAGTTTGACCTCCAAAAAAATGTTGTAATTGGCCATTACAGATGGCCAAGGATCTAGGCTATCATGCTGTGAAGGTCCCAAGTAGTTGTACCTTAAAAAAAAAATTTTTCAAGAAGGAAGCTACTTTTTTCCCGGTTTTACGGTGCACTACCATGCACAATTTACAGTCGCACGTCTGTTGCCAGCACGATCATTACAAAGTCCGAATGAAAGTTAACGTCATGATTGCGCATTAGAGTTAAGATGGTTCCTCAGAGCATAATTAAGTATGTAAATTTCTTATTACTGAAATATCAAACGAAAGTTTTGCCCCATAACCCCAAGTTTACCCAAAATTTAAAATAAGGTTATGAAACCTAATGACCTAAATATCGTTATTGAGAAAACAGGTATTTCCATAAAATACGAAATCAATAGTTGGTAAGCTCTGCCTTTTGCTCATTTTATGGCTCATAAGGCTTTGAACATAACATCGCGAAAGAGACCAACTGACAGTGAATTTTATATGAAACACTTATTTTTTCCTACAAATTGTAAAATTTATTTAAAATTTGAGGGGCAACCATTTACCGAGTTATTTACACAAAGTACAAAATGTTTTATCAGTAGTTGATCATCAATTTTGACGACTGTTTCATTAGTGATACACCCTACATTATCATTAGTATCATCGATAAACAATAATTAACAATTAATTTGTTTTTTTGAGGAACATCTCCGGCAGAGAGTGAATACATATCTGTCAGGTCTGATTGGTGTTCTATTTCTGATAATGCATTAATAACACATTACACATATTTATAAAGAAAATGTAAATCAATAGTTTTAAATAAACATGGTGTGATATTTTAAGCTTTGTTTAAATCCGCTGGTTTGTAACACACAGGTTTAATCATCTCCAGATGGTGCATTGTTATTTATTAATCACATCAAAGATCCCAACCCAATTCAGTATCACTTCCATTCGTGAAAACCACCATTACGAAATAAATAAGTAATGGAATCCAAAAAATAAATGAGCTTAGGTTAAGTAGAATGGCATTTTATATCTATTTAATCCGTGGTATATACTTTAGAATGTCATCTATCAACTGTCATCACCAAAATGTTTCTGTTAAAAATTTGTTTATATACAGGATGGTCCACTCAATATTCCACCCCCTGTTATATTTTATAATTTCTAAATAATTAAAAGTAAAAATTTTTTGTTCATTTTACAAAGATGTTGATTTCGATATTTAAAATTTTATATGCCCAGAAATAATCAGAGTAATACAAAATATGCATTTTTTTAAATAGAGAACCCTCAATATGTTTCCGTAAAATGAAAGAATGGATCAAGCTATGTACATTTTGAAATACTATCAAATTTGAAAACTTCATTTCTACTGGCCGCATGTTACAAGACACCTATTGTCTTCATGTAATATGCCTGGAACACGCTTTACACCGAGTGGTAGAAACATTTAGGGAGTGTTACCCCCAGTATGACCCTGTTGTTTACGTCATAAATTTTCCCTATGTATAATAATAAATAATCAGTATTCACTCTAATCATACTATGAGCTAACGACAATAAAACGATAGAACCTCATCTCCTTTACCACATATTTAAATTTTTTTGATTTCATAGTTTCCAGTTCAATAACTGTGAGAGCAGTTAGTATTTGTCGAAAATATTATTTTTTTAAAACATTATTCTAAACTTGATTTGCGAACCAATTTATTGCATTTATTACTTTCATAAATACGAATTTAGGTAAGTAATTAAATAACCTGTTTCTACTACTTTAAATCCTTCGTTGGGTTCTAGTCTTAAACTGCATATAAATTAAACAAAAACAAACCACCATCGTGCAATGAATAACTAATTCATTAATTTGTACGAGAGTAGTGGTGTAACCCTAGCAATATCTTCCTCATTTTCGCAAAAAGTTGGAGAAGTGCAATATAAAGTTCAGAGCTAGTATTTTAAGTGAAAAAGTTTTAAATCCTTTGAAAAGAAATAAGCTAGCGAAATATTTACAAATTTAAACACTACTGGTTTATTAAAGTTTTAATTAATATTAATAGTGCAGATATTAACTAACTTCTGCTTCTTTTCACAGCACATAATAAATACTTTTCAACGCTATTAAAATTTGTTGGAAAATCTTTAATGCAGAATAACATTAAGGATATTAAAAAGTTTTATAATATAATTATAATTCTTATGTTTTACTAAAACTAATTAGCAAAAATTATGGTTTAATGTTACAAAACACTAAATAATTTGCTTAAATTATAATCTAGTTTATAAAATGTCACTGGCATTGTTTAAAAAAATTTGCTGAAGAGGCTTTGCAATTTCCGTTCAGAGTCTATTAGTTGAATTACATAAATGACACACAGATGGACTAATTTCTACACTATTAAAAAAGTATGTGCATGCAAAACGGCATTTTGTTATTTATAAGGAAGGAAAATTTGTAGGCATTGCTTTGTGGTAAACGCCTAAATAAGCAATTAATAAATTATAAACTTGACCAACGGACGCGACGCACAGTGGGGAACTCAACATCAAAAGTTGGCATAAATTCAAGACTTTGTTGGAGTTTCATGAAAATGGTACTTAGGGGTTTTTGGAGTCACTGATGCCGAATCTGATGTCAAAAATACAAAATTCTCGAATTTTTGTTTAATTTATTTAATACAAAATGTCACAAACATGCTCACGGTTTTCTTTATTTTCTGCAAGAAGAATCCATAAGTGAACATATAATTTAAAATCACAGACATGAAGACTACCTAAGTCTTGACGTCACGGATGGGCGGAGATTACCGATTCTTTCCAAACAATTTGGAATCTCCTGCAAATTGCTATTAGAATATTTTAAATTTACATTTGTAATTATGTGTAGTAGCGTTAGCAATAATTGGACGTATATTTAAATAACTGATTCTGTTGAAATATTTACTATAAAGCTTTTTTAAAGGTAAGAAATTCATTTGACTTGATTTTAAAACGTTTAATCACAATATTTGAGGTTATGGTATTATTATAATTTTAAAATTTCTTTTTTTTTGATTTTTTTCAGATTTGGGAGTTCAAAATGACTTCAAAACACAACAAAGTTATAGAAAAAGGTGAAAATGCGTTGGAATCAAATCATGTGAAGCGTATGCAATTTGATGCAGATTTGATGATGATAAGAGAGTAACATTGAGGTAATTTGTGAATAATTTATGTTTTTTTAATTTTGTATGGTGAAAATTGTTTATTTATAGATTACATTGGACAAATCGAAAAACATTGATCTGGCAAGTTGTTCTTATCCCGAAGGAAGAAAATGCCATCATATTGCTACGTTGGCATTATTTGGGCATATATCCGTTACTGACAAGGAATGTTCATGGAATGTCCCTACACCTAAAAAAAAACAGAAATAAAAA
The DNA here is from genome assembly GCA_029963845.1 of Rhamnusium bicolor. Lineage (NCBI taxonomy): Eukaryota > Metazoa > Arthropoda > Insecta > Coleoptera > Cerambycidae > Rhamnusium > Rhamnusium bicolor. Next base: position 122,648 of record JANEYF010000641.1, on the reverse strand, counting down.
CATCCAAAGATCTTTATTCCGCCAAACCTTATTCTGCACTTGATCGAGAGATAAGTGAAGAAGAATTAGAAAATTTAAGGACAAAACTAAGTAATTTTGGAAATACTGTAGGATTTACTTGGTTGTTACGGAAAGAAGAAGAGGATGAAGAAACTAATTATGGTACGTTGCCATTATTGAGAATATTAACTGATGGAATCGGTGTGGCAGCAAAAAAAATAGATTATTTTAAAGAAAAATATGCTGTTGATGATGACACCATTAAACAAATTGCACAAATAACAACAGGACAAACGCAAAATGAAAAATGGTACCACTTTAGGAAGTCTCGCCTTACTACAAGTAACTTTGGATTGATCCTTTCCTGTTGTCATAAAAATATATTTCCTGAGAGCTTACTTAAATCACTTATGGATAAGTTGTGTTGTCTCGTGTCTCATAAATCATTTATTATTGACTAACTTCTTAGATAAATTTATTTTTAGGTGCCTATACTTTAGATGGTGTCAAATCAATACGATGGGGAAGAACCCATGAAAAGAATGGTACAAATCACCTTGACTAATTTTAATTTTAACATACAACCAACTGATATTTGGTTGAAAAACTCAGGACTGTTAGGGACCAGCCCTGATGGATTAATAGGAGAGGATGCTATTGTAGAGGTGAAATATACATACAGAAACGATAAGCTCTCTGAAAAATTGAAAAACAATAGTAAATATATTATTTACTACAATGATAAAGATGAAATTGTTATTAATACAAGTCATAATTATTATCATCAGATTCAAGGTCACCTTTACATTTTAAAGAGAATAAAATGTTACTTGTGTATATGGACATTGCAAGAAATTATATCAGTTGTCGTTGAATATAATCCATCGTGGGTAGAAAATTTGGTTGTATTGGAAAATTTTTATATTAACCATTACTTACCTAAATTAATGAACATGCAAATATATTAAGGGCCCCTTTTTTTACCTCTCGATAAGTTTCCATTAGCCTCTTGGTAGATCAAACTATGATATTTTATTATTATATTGTAGTTACATAAATGTTTTCTTAACTGCCTCTCAAATCACCGAAGTAACTGTCAGAAAAACCTAGGATTTGTTGAGTAAAAACAGACTAGGCCCTACAATTTATTGTGGAGTCCGAACCACATCTAGGGCATCGACAGTTCTCTCCCATCTTAATCCGGAACAAATTACAAATAAAATTTCTAACTTGCTCCGGGATGGATTCGAACCATCGATATTCGGTCTTAATGGGAGGTGGAAAAACCAGGCCTAAAACATTACCAGAAGAATTTAAAATTAATAAGTTACGTTCGTTAATATTCCCGTTTGTTTTTATTCTTAGTATATTTAAAAATGTGTTTTCTTTACCTGAAGTTCCTTTTTTATTTTGCTGCATTGCAAAAGTTAAATATTGTAACTGCAAATTTGTTATATTTATTTTTGATATGGGCTATAAAAGCTATTTGTTTCATTTATTAATTAATGTAATTGTTGTATTTTTTTAGACATCTAAAAAGTGTTTTTGAACCTGGGGGTTCCTTTTGCTTTCGCACCCTCTCAAGTGTGGCAGGTACACTTGTATTCATTAAAAGAGCATACAAGTATTAGAATGGAAGGCAAGCTTTGTCATGGTTGTGTAAAACCAGTTAATGTAATAACGCCTATGCCAATGCTTTACATTTTTGACAACCTATGACACGTGATAACCTCCAATAAACAATCATTTACATCAGCCAGTTTTACACAAACATGACAGTGCTCGCCTCTCATTCTAATACCTGTATGCTTTTTTAATGAATGTATGTAATTGTGAAAAAAAAATATTTTTTTATTTCGCAAATCATCTTCAGTTCACATGCTATAAACTATAAAAGTTATTTATTTTATTTGTTGTTTGGTTTTGTAGTTTCTTGAATATTAAAAAATTGTGATTATCTTTTTACTTGAAGTTCCGTTTGTATTTTGCTGTGTTGCAAAACATCATTTTGTTGTTGTATAACTATTATATGTATGATAATAATATATGATGTCAGACAATTACTGTGTTAAATTTATTTTTTAATAAAAAGGTATAAAAACCTATTTGTAACTTGTAAAATTGAGGAAATAAGTAAATAAATTGAGGTTTTAAACTGAACAGTTGCTCTTTTTATTGAATTAAAATACAATAATAAAAAATTCTAACTTCTTATAGAAGTTAACATAAACATAAACTAAAAAAAACGTAAGTTTTAATAAAGGAAATAAATTGTTTTACTTAACAAGACATTAAAAATATTTATATAAATTAGTAAACATAAACTTAATAAATCGATAACTATCAAATAAGACACGTAAATCATTAGAAGAGTCAACTAATTCTATAGGAACATCATTGAATAGGAACCTTAACAATGATAAAGTTATTAACATAACATTTAGTTCATAGGAAATATAAAACAACTTATTAGGTATAATATTCTTTGACTTCTTTTATTAAAGGATACCGGAAATTGGTAAGCGCAGCATATAACTGAAAAATCATTGAAATCTCAGACATATAATATTGAGGGACTTGCTGTAGAATGTTATAACACTTAATTCTTCGAATTGCTCTCTCAAAATTTCACAGTGCTCAACAATTTTCTTGTCAGATATGGATCCGGGATATGCTTTACTGACAAGTGTTACAACACTGTTTGTGTAACACCTACTAACACTTTCCAAGCGTTTCTGTGCTTATAGGAACTGTATATCAATCTTTGCTTTTCCATTCTGCTTGGTATTGCCGAATATAGTTCTGTACAATCGAGAATTATTCTACAATTTTTAAAGTTAGAAAATGCTGTGGGTAGACATGCTTGATTTTGTTTTCATCAGTTGTTTAAATAAAACTTCATGCATGCACCCATGTCATCACAATGTTCGTAACTGTAGCTGAGCTGCAATTAAATCGAATTGCTAGATCTTCATGGGGCAAATTTAAACGAAGCTTTATTAATGTCATTAACATTCGATCAATTTTCGGCAACATTTTTACTTGTCATTTGGCATAATAGTTTAAATTAAAATTTTCCATTGGTTCATACAAAGTAACAAATAAATCACCTGTAGGTATTCCCCTATACATTAGCACAAGTGAATCGTTTTTTTTATTATTTGTTCATAACTAAAGCAATTTAACATTGCCTAGCTTTTTCGTTATTTCATCTATTTCTTGCTTCATGAATAATAATTTTCTGCCTCCAGGGAAGTTTCTGACAATCTGCTTGTATTTCTTGAACTTGACGACATCTGTTCTACATTGGGAGTTACACTGATATGTCTGGAGGGCCCTGCCTCCATAGTGGCCGCTTCAGGTAAAGAAACAAGGCCTTCTATTACATCTTTTTCTTGATTCTTTTACTAAAAATTACTGCAATTAATGGATTTACCTGTAATAGGTATATTTAAAATAACACCGTTTTTCTGGAGATTCAAAGACAAACCTCCTTTTAACATTAAAATTAAATATGGTTGGCCCATTTTTCCTATCTTTATTGACAAAATAACAACTTCAAATGAAGGAATATTTTGAAGGTTCTCGATCTTGTCTCCTGCAAATTAAGCGGTAATTTTGTTATAATATCAATATATAGCTTCTTGCATATTTTTAATACTACCTAATAAATTTCAACCATTTGTTTCGTTCAACTGGATTAGCAGGAAAAGTAAAAAAATCTACAAATTTTTTATTCACTGTAATGTTTACAAACTGGCAAACTGTAAATACAAGCTTTGTAAAAAATAATTTACCATAAACAAATTTAACAAAATATATCTCAAAATGCTCTCAAAAAAGAATATCTCTCATAAAAATAAAGGTAACATAACCTCAAATTTAATTAAACACAACTAAATGTCCAAATAAAAACTCTTTATGAACTGTTTAAATATTTAATATGTAAAATGTAAACACAAAATTAGAAAACTGTGGCGAAAAATGCGTATTAACTTTCTAAAAACTTAAAACAATCGGTTAAAGAACCTCTTATGGTGTTTCTAATACATCAGTCCTTTTTTTGGAAAGGTTTACGAAACTGCACCCCCTTAATGACGTCAGACTTAGGTAGTCTATAATTTATGATATCAAATAAAACTCGATGAACAAAAATTATTACAAAAAATCTTAAAATTTCTTAAACTGATTTTGTTAATTAAGATTGAAAATAATGACTTTGCATAACTATAATTTTAAAATTATTAACTAACATGTGGGTAACGATGCCATATTAAAAATAGCTTAATAATTATAAGGAACAAAAGAATATTTGAAAAGGAACACGTAGTATTTTTGACTTAAATCGTAGTCGGTACTGGTAGTTGCGAGGACGCACAGGTTTCGATTGGCGTGGTAGGAATTCATTCATGTTTCATGTGACTTGTGGTACAGTTAGTGTGGGGTATGTATTGAACTCTCGAATAGAAGCATTTTTGCTGGCCTATTATTATTTTTTTATTTGGTTTTTTTTCCCAAGAATTCATATGTTTGGCCCCAGTGTGCGATTGAATCTGCTACAGTGTTGCCAGGTTATAAAAAATATTGTCTAACTGTCAGAGTAAAAATCGCCAGTTTCAAAAAAGAAATCGCCAAAATTAAAAATTTTGATAATAAATAACAGACTACGATTTGAGAATCTATTCGTTGATTTGATGTTTTGCTTCTCCACTAGTATTAGTAGTAGTAGTAGTATAAAAATGAGAAGAATTTGTTGTACAGTTACACTGTGGTAAAAGGAAACTGATCAATTAACTAAATTAACCGATATACCATTCCTCGTGAGTCGTGACTGTAAGCATGGCAAACATAGTGGTTATGTTTACTATGCTTACAGTCATAACTCACGAATAATGGTATAACGGTTAATATGGTTAATTGATCAATTAAAATCAGCTCTGAAGAAATAGTGAACCAGAAAAATATTGATATAAAAAAGAACTGAAGAAAATTGCCGATTTCTCGTAAATAGTCGCTGCATCGGCATCGCCCGTGTTTTATGGATATCGCCAAATCTGGCGTCAATGTGCGTAATTGGTAAATGTATGCATTTTCTGATGAATGTTTACATTTACCAAATTAGATAGTTAATGTAGGAAGAAATTTAAAAATTTGGCGTTCTGCCCACTTTAACCGGTAAATGTCCACAATTACCTATGCGCTTTGGAAAAAGTAAATACCTATAAAGTATTAAAATAACATAGCCATAATTTAACATATCGCATATGTTTATTTAATATAGTACATAACTAAAACATTATAATAATATAATAATAGAAAATAAATTAAAAGCAAATTTTAGGAAACATTTTCTTTCAATTTTTATTATTATATAGTCCGCTACCATGGCATAATTACGATGTTTATTCCTCACTATATCAAACTTTTTAAAACTTTTTCCTCATTGTCTTTCTTTTTAAGTTAATTGTTATTTGAATATTAAGCAACTACTGGCACTTAAAAAGAACTGCAACTTGTAAACAAATAATATACTTAACCTCACTTGTCATAATTGAACAAAACTTTGTACTTTTACTACAGCTTGCTGGTTAATGTGCACATTTCCCAATTTAACTGACGAATGTGTATAAAATATTGGTTAAAGTGAATTTTATCTACATTTATCAAGTAATCAGGAAAATGTGTACATTTACCGGATAATGTACATATATACACCGATCTGTTTGGATTTACTGTAACATATAAAACAAAGCGAAAGTAGTAGTTTCAAAACTCCATTGTTGCTAATGCCCTATTAGACAGTGAGTGACTAGTTAAACTTGTCAAATAGCGCCAAATTTTAATTCCAGACATTTTTATTTCTAATTGTATATGCCCATATTTCTTCCCGAAGTTTCCGCGCCCAGAGCCAGCCAAACATTCACGTGCAAGTAGCATCGTAGTAATTGAGGAACTCGATGGGGGCGGAGTTAATCAGTTAAAAACTTTATCTTTGTAATTTTATTTAATAAACAAACTTGCAGAAATGAAATTTGAAATATAACTGTCAATAATGTCATTTTCAGTTCATTGGTGGAATTTTTTTTCAATGGTTATTCGTCATGTCATGACTACACTTGAATCAATGGATCTTGGCGTGCACGTCACGACCAACTGCAATTAGAAAAGACAACAAACCAATTCTTTGCCTTTATCTATTTTATTAAGAAATGCGTGTCGTATGGGAGACGTGTGTCTTCAGTACCTACGGCAAACGTCCACTGGTTATAGAATAAGTAAAGTAGAGACTAAAACATTGTTTAAGTCATAACTCCAACCACACTAGATCTCACTTGCTTGTACCGTGCCTGGCAGTGGATTAATTTGACCACGCGTTTCTATCTGTTGTGATTAGTTCGGCAGCTTCTAAGTTATGACGTGCATACAAAATCCATTGATGAACTGTATCTGGATGTTACCGAACACCGGTTTTACTGTTAATATTTAAAAATTATTGATATGACATATTGCTGAATTAAAAGAAAGATCTATTAAAATATGGAAATATGTAATATGGTGTCGATAAGAAATATAAAAGTTTATGATGATTAGAGACATATGAAACGTCTTACGTCTAAATTAACTACAACATTGGACATATAATAATTAAAAGTTGCCTGTACTTCAAACGGAATAAATACATATATGTATGTATGCTCAGAGGCAAAGCAGTTATGGCGAAGAAACGATAATTTTTGTTTTGACCATAACCTCCAAATAGGTGCAGAGAATTAGATTATATCAGCAGCATTTTATTCAGCAAAAACATCTGCAAAAAAGTCAGATTTTAACTTACCTTTTATCTTTTATAATATGCGAAATCCCCTTAGAAATACACGAGAATTTGAATAATCCTGTACAGGAAGAACAAATCCGATGAGATTTGTGGCTTTTGATTATAAGGAGTGCTCCTACAACAAAACCGATAGTATATCATTGGCCTACTTTTTCGAGATAATTCAATGACGTTATCAAATTTTAGCTATCTTTTTTTACTTTGTAGTGATTTTATTTTCTCATTTTCGTAGATATAGAAAGTAATGGTGTCGTCAAAAAAACCAAGTTCCAGATTATTATCAAAATTGACGTTTTGAGTCCAAAAATAGGAAATTTATCCTATTCTCATGACGTCTGTGTGTCTGTGAGTCAGTATGTATGCGTGTCTGTATGTCGCTGATCATTGCTGTGACCCAATTGTCTCTGATAATTTGCATGCAATATTTAGGAGGTCCAAGGAAGAACCTTATTGAAGATCAATCAAATTGGCGCACTAGGGGCCCCAAGAAAATTATGTCAAATCAAAAAAATGTTTCATATAAAAATTGTTTAGAATGAGGAAATGTTTGGAAAAGAACTCTTGAAAATTTCTCTCCAGATTCAACGTTACTGAGAAAAATGGCCTTCATTGTATCCTACTTAAAATCTGTGAGAAATAAATTATGGTATCTTTTACTTCGTTTATTTCGTTTGTCTCGTTTGTCTCGTTTTTATCTTATTTATCGTATTTATGGTATTTTTTAGCTCATTTGTCTCATTTATCTCATTTGCCTTATTTGTCACGTTTATCTCATTTGTCTCATTTATCTAATTTTTTTCATGTATTTTATTTATCTTATTTATCTTCCTTAATTCATTTTTAGTTAATGTAAATTATGTCTTTCAGTTCAAATTGAATATGATGAAGAGAAAGTACTGTCGAGGAACACCTAGCCGAAACAAATTTTTTATATATCCTCGTACCTTGTTTAGGGTGAAAATTTTTCAAAATAGTTTTCTTGTATCCTATGCAGTCAAAGATATCTACCACGCAACAAAGTAGGGGTTCGGCAAAATGTCCAGATTGAGGATGAAAGTGTTATAAGCTGATTTCTATCGTCTAGAATTGGCTTTGGAGGAGAAAATAAGACAACGTTACATAAGTGATAAAATAATAATTTTTGTTTTTAGACATTTGAAACAAATCGTTAACACTTACCAAAAGATGGTAAAGCACAAAACAAGTTTGAATAGTAAAAACAAATCCTGTGTTTTTAACAGTGTAGAAACTACATCTTCCCTTTTCGTACACTGAGGGAAATATCTGGCTTGAAATGACTAAGAAGCCTTAGTTTTTTCAATTTAATAAATATTTATTATTCTGCATTAAATTTAATTCAGACAAATAAATATTTTTCATAATTTTGTTATAATAAGCATATTTCGAAGATTGGATTAATTGGCAAAACTAAATGATTTATTTCAGGAATTCTCTTGGTATTTATTTTTTGTACTTAAATAATTATTTATAAGAAATAAATTTAGTCATGAATAACACATTTGTATCTGCCACATCATTATATTTATTTCATAGAAAGAAATATTTACTTATTAAAGTTTATACCCTAATAGCGGAAATAAATATTTAATTCTAATAAGAAATATTTATTCCTCTATTAATAAATTTGTTTCTGAGAACTAAATGTTGGCCCTCTACCGGCGAAACCGCGGTAGCGCATTAGACAAGATTCAACAAGACGCCATTGTTCCTTTTTTCTCTTATTATGAGTTTTGTGTTAAGTGTTGTGTCCCTTTCGGTAGATGTGTAGTTTATTAGAAGAATTTGGGGGCTGGAAAGCCTCAAAGAAACTTTTAAATGTGAGTTTTTAATGTTTGTACGTGGTAATTTGTTTATCATAGCATATTAAAGTACCTAACCTAGCCAAAAACTGTTTAGTTGTGAAAATTTGTTCTGAGTTATTTCTTTTTGTTTTATTTTTTTAATAAATGTGTATAAATATTTTTCATATATTTAATTTTGTTTACCTTTAACACAGACATTTGTTTGTCTGTATCCTTAACTTGACACATCAATTAAAAAATTACAATAAACAAGCAGTAAAGAAAATTGAAAATTAATCTTTATTTGAACTTTATACTATTATTTCTAAGTTAATAATAAACTCACATATTTGGTATTTTTGAAAAAGTTCCAGTTAAGCACATTACAGTCAAAATAAGAAAAGAATAAAAGGAAAATTTGTACTCAAATATATCGGTTTAGAATGTTCTTTTTTATTACTTTCTTGCATAAAAATAAATAGATTATTTTTTTAACTAGGTGTTATTTATAGACTGTATTACTTTTATATTATTATTACCATATAATCTATAAGATATTTCGCAGTAATTTTCATTGTATTATTTTTTCTTGTTCGTTTACGTTTTATTTTAAAGATTATATCCTCGCATCAATTTAATGCAAAACTTTTACTCGGTATAAGCGGTTATAATGGCTGCATTTCCTGATATTTGCAATTTTCCTGAATTTTCTCTTAAAATTTGACATGGAAATCCAGATTTATATATATTAAATTTGAGGTTCAACTGATTCTAATAAGACACATTAGTTAAAAAAAATTTAGAACTTTATTAAGCATGAATACCTTAACACCTATGGAAGAAGAACATAATAGATATATGTTTTAACGTCATCGTGTCTATGGAGATATGAAGTTATAGTTCATGAGAGTAATTGATTATACTGATAGTGATATGTATGTACCTACATCTACGCAAAATTATATAAACAATTATATGATATCTACCCTATCATTTTTTAGAATATGTTTTATTATTAACAACTCGTGAAGCATACATATTTTTAATATAAAATACATTTTAATTTCGCAAATATATACCTACCATAACGTTGCTTTAATGACAAAACATCGAATGTGCAAATTTGCTGGTTTCGATTTTTCTGTTGGAAAATAATATATATTTTTTTCAGTCTGCAGTGCCAAAACTGCAAATGCGAATATTGAATATTTTTGAAATATTTTTATACTTAGGAAACTTATACCTATAAATAAATTACCTTTGGATATTTAACAACAAATTGAACTTCTGAAAAATTAGAAAATTGCACAATCGTTGTTTTGGCAGTGGACCGACGATATGCTTTACAACTAGTGAAAAAATAAAAAAATATCTACTATAATTTTTAGCAAAATTGATTTTTTAATACATCGTACTGTAGACAAATCGTGAGGCATACATTTTTTAATATAAATCAAATTTTAGTTTCGCAAAAACCAGGTAAGTAAAAAATTTTCATATACATTTTTTTGAATAGAAACGTTTTTAATTTTCTATATTCATTTATTTGTTGTATCCGTATAATTTGTCTTCGAACCTTCTTTTGGGTATTAAGTCGCAATTCTATATAAATTGTTTATATATTTTTTAAAATGAACCATGCGTAGCAAAAGGATTGTTCAGATTGTTTTTTTCTCCAAAAAACCAACCTATGACTAATCCTTTTGGCGCAGAGATTTATTTAACAAATTCTTTAAATAATTTATAAGTAGTTGGATACCCAAAGAAGGTGCGAGGAGAACTATTTTTTTTTATTATAAATAAATTAAACAGCGTTATTAACAAAAAATTAACAATTTATTTAATATTAATGAATACACGAAATTTTCATTGTTTTTGAGAAATAAGTATTTGTTCACTATAAATAAATTAAAAACGGAATTAATTTTCCTGAAATTAATGTATTCATCAATCCACAATTTTTCTGTAAAAGTCTTATTCCTGAGAAATAAATATTTAATGCTCAGAAACAAATATTTAATGTTCAGAAACAAATATTTAATGTTCAGAAACAAATGTTTAATGTTCACAAATTAATATTTAATGTTCAGAAACAAATATTTCTTACAAATAAGTATTTTGATTTAATTGATAATATTAAATATTCGGCTTTTAATCAAATAAATGCCTTAATTCTCCCAATTAAATGTTTAGTTCGCCAAATACAAAGAAATTATTTATTTGGTTGAAATAAAATTTATTTCTCCCAACTAAATCATTCTCTCAGTGTATTTTTTTTGCGAAGTATTTCGAATAAAACTACATTTAGAGAAAATAAGTTTGTAGACTGTATAAGGACCATTTTAATTTTTATACATTTTCTTTAACCTTTCTGGCGTTTCTATTATCAAAGCGTATACGAGTATTTACGTATTTACGTTTTTAAACTTTTCTGTTTTTTGGAAACTTAAGTAACCATATACTCAGAGGAATGAGCAAATATTATTAAATGTCTAAGACTTCTAACAGTACATGCATTATGTACAGGGTTATCCAAGTTATCCAATGAAATGTCCCACTCCTATATTTTGTTTATTTTTCTAGTTAGAAACAAATTTTTAAATAAAAGTTGTACTGAATCAAATACGCTTTTTTAGAATTTCTGCGATAAATATGCAGGTGGTCCCATAAAAGCGGGACAAACTAAATTTACATTTTTTTTAAATGGAACACTATACTTTTTTACATTTTTGAAATCTGTGCTTTTTTTCTGATTTCAGATCGATAGGTTGTATCTTATCTTTTACTGTTTTTTGTTTCTTGTAAATTTTATCCTACCAGTGTCTGCCAGATTATCAGGTTAATATTGGAAAAATACTTAATTGAAAGATCATTTTTTTATTTTTTATTTTTTTTTTTTTATTTATTTATATATATATATATATATTTTTTTATATTATTATTATAACTACTATACCAAATAAAATATTACCCGTTGAAGAATTCTTGTTATTTTTTTTATAAATAGTGAACATAGCATATCACTTTGATAAAGTAAACATTTTCACAAATAATATGATGCACAAAACCATGCAGTTTCCTTTCTGAATTTATTAAATTATTTTGTAAGGCATATGTCAAATTAATTATTTTTCATCCATGGCGAACCTGATATCCATGCAGATGCAATAAATAAAAAACAGTAAAAGATAAGATACTTGCATGTTTGAAATCACAACAGATTTAAAAAATGTAAAAAAATACAGGGTGGTCCATAAAAAAATGTAAGTTTGGTTTGTCCCGCTTTTATGGGACCACTTGTATATTTTTTGGATTTTAAAAGAATTGATTTGATTCATTTAAAACAGTTTTTTCTAATTCGAGAAATAAACAAAATATTGGGCTGGGCCACTTTGTTGGATAACCCTGTAAATAAAAATTAATGATTTTAATGCACTTATAACTAAATATTAAACAGGAAGCTAATCGAAATAATTTAAAATGTGATAAAAATAGGGTATTTAGATCAAAGCACATCTCATTTTACTGTGAAGAATATAATAATCGATTAATAAGAAAAAAACAAGTATGATTTTCCGTAGGTAATTGTTAAGTCATTCATTAGATTAATAATGCCTGGAATAAAAATAATAACTGGATTATAATAATACATGATAAAGTAATAGTAAAGAATAATTGATGTAACTTTTCCAGTAGATATTTTTTGGAAAAATGCTTCAAGGGGTATAGCGATTTTTTTATTTCCGCATATATAAGGGTACAGTTTAATAAAATTCTTCAGAGGTTATTAAAAGTCGTTTTGTTTATTTAATTACATTTCTGCTCAAAACACTCCATCAGAATAAAATTAAAAAATCAAGAGGAGTTAGGACTGACAAACGTACACACCATCCAGTGGCACCTCTTTTGCCCATCCAGCCTATCCACCCGTCCAGACTAGAAAATGTAACATTTAAATACTCCTTGACTATTATTCCATCGTAAGGGGGGACACTTCTTCATCTTCATTTCTCAAAACAGGACAGATATTTTTCTGCAAGAGTTTTAAACACTTTACACTATTTAAATTTATTTTAACAAAGAAGGGCCTATAATGGGTCCCCTCAAAATACTTTCCCGCCCACATATTTAGTTTTTCAGTATACTGGGTGTGGGCTTCTTCAATTTAATGAGGTTTTATGCCTTAACCAAATGCGACAATTATGCCAATTAACTGTTCCATTGTGACAGAATGTTTCTTCGTGAGAAAACATGTTATAAGCAAAATTATCATTATTGTTACAGTTTCATTATTATTACGAAGAACTGAACTCTTCTGTCAACATTAGCTTCATAAAGCTCCTGCATCAGACAGTCTTTGTAGGGAAACAATTTTTCTTTCTTCAAAATGCTACCAACACTGCACAAAGTAAAATTTTCATTAACTGCTAGCTCCATGTCGATATTTGTGGATTATTTTCTAGTCAACACAATAATTAAAGTACTATCATCATCGGTTGAAGATTTTGTCATCCAATTTCCAATTCTAGGCGCATCTTTAACATAACCAATATTGTTTAATTTTTTAAAAAGTTGCTCATTACTGGATGAACGGATTTCAACTTGGATACATTGGATTAAATAAGTTGCACACCTCTTGTGTTTTCAATGACAATCATCATTAATATTTCAATTCTTTATCGTTCAAAAAGTTACACCGTTTTGTAGTCGACAACAGCACACAGAAAGAAATAGTAAAAGAACCATGAAAAAATTAATAAATTATACTGTTCGTTAGTTTCATGTAAAATACAAAAAGTGTCAAACCTAACAAATGCCGAATATAAGTATAGAAAAGGTTAGGTTATTTATCTGTCAATTAATTTTTATGTATTTCGTGTTAAACATATTTAGTTAAGTATTTTACGCACCCAAGTAACATTTCACTGACTACCAACTACGTTTTTTACTAATTTCGACGTCAGAATTATTATAAATAATACATACATGATACAACGTCGCGGCAACGTAGCTTGAACCTCGCAAACCTACCGATTACGTCTAGCACATTTACCAACGTTAGTTTGACGTCAGATTTCAAATTAATACGTTGAGTGTGTTTTTCAAATCATTATTCAACGTTGATTAGACGTTAGTAACTGACTAAATAGATTTAGGTAATTTTTGGGTAACCTTCCAACGTTGGCTATACGTTGGTGACTGACGTAGTCGTCTAACAACGTTGGCTGGACATTGATGTGAGACTTTTAGGCCTCTGCTTAACATAAGCTCAAAATTCGATGTCGATAATGCAGGTATTGGTAGGTATTTAGTAAAGATTTATACACCAACTGTAACGCACGGTCGATATTCGTCATTGTTTGGAATGAACGTTAGTGTTAGTTTAGATTTCTGCACTTGAGCTCAGTAAAAGTTGGTACAGGTAAAATTAATTAACCTTGATGTCGCCGTTAGTAAAAATAATTGCACTTATCATAAGGGTAAATCGAAATTCGTGTAAATATTTGAAACTATCACAATAAGTAGTCAGAATGTTCCTTGGATAATTAGGTAGATGAAATAATTTTAAATTTTTTTCTGTCTAACCTGTACAAAGTTTATACCGCTGAAAAAAAACTAGGAATGACATTAGAAAAACAAAATATGGATTTCTATTTAAAAAAAATGATAGCAGCCTATCTCCAAAGCCTCTGAAGAAAAAAATGCAAATGGCACCCGTATGTGCGCAAATACAAAAATCACCTACACAACCCTCGCCTAAGATTATATAGTTTCTGCATATACGCTGATATACAAACCGCTAGAAGACAGGATGAGGTCGCTGAGTTTCTGTAACAAATACACCAAGGTATTTTTGGAGCCAGCGACGTGGCCTAATTTCTTTATGTCGTCTTATTATTTTCTTTCTTTAACGATGAAGCCCACGTTCGGGGTACCATGTCACAAATACAAGGGTTTAATTTGTGCTTTTGAGTGCCTGTGTTTTTTATTTTTCCCTGGCTGGGTTATTATATTAAGTTGGGCGCCACGTGACTTACTGCCACGAAAAATAATTTTAGTTTTATTGCCTTGATATTTGATTGTAGGAATGGAATTTTCTCAAGGTCGATTTTTATTATACGAAGAGGTTAGGTAGCCTGTTCTTATCCTCGTTGATGTTTCGGTGTGCCTTTGGCTATTCTAGCAGAGCTGAGCAAGACTTCAGCAACTCCTCTTCGACGGTCCTGAAAATGATTCTAAGCTCGGAGTATGCAAGTCACTTACTTATCTGTCCTCAGTCGTTGATGTTCTTTTACAATAACGTTTGATTTTTAATTTTTTTTTTTTTTTAGTAGATCGCCTACGTCCATAGGAGCTTGCTTGGAGTTTTCTAAGTTTAATAAATAAAAAACAACGTAGAGTTTTGCAATAAAACCTGATGACGGAAGACTCCTCAAGCTAAAATCCACGAATGATAAAAGCTGTCGAAGAAGTGCTTCTGATTGTCTGCGGTGGATGTTGTAGAAATATGTTATATATATTGGACGCCGTTTTCGTATCTTGTGTACCAAAAAATAACCAAGCCTCGTGTGTGGAGAGATTTCTTAGTGCTATCTTAAGACTTCTAGAGCCCTAACTACCTATGAAACTGGCAACGAAAGACTGTTTTGAGGGCTTTAGATCAGTTGGTGGTAATTAATAGGGTTCACAACCGGTTTTAGATTTATTAATTATCGTTCCCGAAGGGACATCAAGTCTACGTTAATGCACAAGTTACAAATTTATACGTTTGAAATGAATTTACTACCACGATGCTCTGTCGTTGCTGCTAGAGAAGTAATCCTAATTTACTTTTAAATGAATGTTTTAACACAACATTCTCTCATGTAATTGTCTCAACTTGTCTGAAATTTTTTATTTATAAGGGTTGTGGCGTCATTTATTGCGATGTTAGCATGATGCAATTGTTTTTTGAAAGTTCGTAGTGGGCAGAAAACTGCTCCACTCTAAAGCTTCTGGTTTGTAAAAGCTCTCCGATACGCTTGGTCTGTTTAGTTCTATACGGTGCACCAAACTCCAATTTTACAAGTTTAAGTTTCGTATAAATAAATCTGACGGTAAATTAATTGGTATGAGAAATAAGGGTTGTTGCCTGAAATTATTATTATTAATTTGTCTTAAAATATTTACTTTAATACTAATTACTATTTGTTTTATTGACTTTGTAAAAATTATTTTCTAGGTGTGTGCGACTAGCATCTTTTAAAATTTTCATGATACGAGGGCAGAAATTCAGCTTTTACTATTTTACGATGGCTTTTAGTCCAGTCAATCTAGACATTTGAAGGTACATAAATTCACAGCAAGCTGAAAGTGCGTGTAATTGTTTAAAACATAGTTAAAAATAACATCTGAAAGTTCCTCATCATTCCGGTACCTGGAAAAAAATTTATTTCGAGGTCAAAGGTCAAAAAATCTTGAAAAAAATTGGTTTTTCGCGATTTTCAGCAAAACGGAAGTTTTATCATAAAATTATTTCAGACACAATTTGTAGATCATAAAATTCTCTAAAAAAATGACCAATACTTTTTTTTCTTAGAACCACCGTTTCTGAGATATAGCGAGTCAAATAATTGTAAAAGTTGTAAACGACATAATATGCACAGTTTCCACGCCACCTATGAGGTAGTGTACTTAGCGCGTTTCTTTTAACGTGGTTTCCCAGTAGGCCTATTCCACATGTCTGTTGTGATTCTATTTAATTGAAAACTTGCATAATAAAATATATTAGGAAGGGTTGGAAATAATAAAAGCGATTGAAATTAAAAAAATGTAGAAATTTATTCATCTGATTCATAACCTTCAAATACTTCTTCTTGTTGCTCTTCTTCTTGATCTTCTTCTTCTTCTTGATCTTCGTCTTGTTCGTTTTCTTCATCCTGGGTGTAAGTAAATTGCGTCAATAGCAGATCGCAGTTTCCTCGTTGGTATCAAACGAATCCTCCACTAATGGTGATTCAGCATTAGAACAGACTGGCCTTGACAATGTGTACATGCCAGAGAACACAACAGTCCAACTTTTTTACAACCACATTTAGCGCTGCATCCCTTTTTACAATTGCAAAAATTGTGTCAGCAATTTTTCCGGCGCAGGTGGGAGTAAAGTCTGAATAGGTTCTAATGTATTGTCGACCAACTTCCAACCCCAGTCTTTTGGGTCTAGCTGATAACCAAGCCAACTTGAACTTGATAATATACCCGGAAAGATGTTGATGAGCAGCAACTGAGGTTGGAGGAAGACAAGCTAATTGCACCTGTTTCTTATTTTTAGCACACAATGAAGAGACAGAGTTGTCTCAAGGTTAATGGCGTATAAATTAAGGGACTAGATTTCATTCTACCTGATATTCTCATAGTTATACTTATGTATACCGATTGAAAAATATTTTTAGTTATATTACAGCTGGAATACGGACTTAGCAATATGACGATTACAACTTTTACAATTATTTGCTCGTTAATCTAGACGTGTTAAGAAAAAAGTATTGGTACATTTTTTATAGAGAATTTTATGATCTACAAATTGTGTGAAATAATTTTATGATAAAACTTCCGTTTTGCTGAAAATCGTGAAAAACCAATTTTTTTTAAGATTTTTGACCTTTGACCTCGACTAAATTTTTTTCCAGGCATCGAAGATGAGGAACTTTCAGATGTTATTTTTAACTATGTTTTAAACAATTAACGACTTTCAGATGCTGTAAATTTAGTCTTTACTTTTGGTCTAATTTGCGGATTATTTGGCCTGTGATAATTATTAGCTTCTGCCGACCACTGAAAAATTAAAATTTTGTAGGGCCTCTCGGGCTGCAATCAAATTGTTCAGACCTATTTGTAATTATTGTTTAGGACCCTCTCTATGAGATTTTGTTATTTTGATGTTTTCCAATGCATGGCGACGCCGGCCATCGCATTTATACTACAGAGCGCTTTTTGTCATGAAAATTAATTTGTGATCTGGGCGATTTTTTGGCAATATATTTTTTTCAAATTTGTTACATTTTTTGTAGAATTTTGGTTCTACAACATTTCACTTGAGTTACTATTAAATTATTGACTACGACTACCGTTGCATAACTTTTCATATCAAAATACGAGTACTATTAAGCCATACGCTCGCCTCCCTGAAAAAGTTGAAAGGAGGAATTGTATGTCCGCGTTTTTTTAACAGTGCTATGAATATGAATTTGGAGGTTGGCTAATTTATGTGGTGGTGTATCTTTATTTATACAATTTGATAGGTTTGATCAACCAAGTGAATTTTTTGAATTTTTTTCTATCTCATTTTCTGTTATCATTACTCCAACTTTTTGGAATTTTTTTTTTTTAATTCAATAAGGAAAGAATATGTTCTGTTAATTGGTAGAATCTAATACTAAAAAGTTTCAAGCAACCATTATTTTTTCTTCAAAACAGTTATCTTTATGAAAAATGATAAAACGATAGAAGTTAATTTAATCGGAGTGTTTCAGGATTAACTGGACAAACTTATAATCTAAATTCAGTACGTCAAAATAAGAAAAAGTTTCCTATGGAGGTATGTACGGCTTCGTTAAAGAGTTACGCCCCTCTAAAGATGGAGGCTAAAATTAGGGATTTAATTTTTTTCTCAAATTTGGAAAAAAATCAAGAAATGAATTTTGGTACAGATTTTCTATTAATTGAAACACTTTTAAAGGATATTTTATCAATCATCCCTTATCTGTAAAATGAACGAAATCAGCAATCCCCATTTTATTTTTTTTTCGAAATTTTTATCAAACTTGAATTTTATCATATAAAAGATGGTTTGGAACGCTTGATTCATTTTATTTTCAACTAACTGTTACTTTTTGAATAAAAAAAAAATAGTCTCAATCCGCACGGTCACTATTTGGGAAAAAGAATTGCATAGTCTATTTTATATTTTTTTTTTTTTTTTTTTCAAAAAATGGTCAGTTCGATGAAAAAAGTAAAAAAGACAAAAGAGTTTCTAAATGACTCAAGCTTTTCAATGCATACTTTTATTGATACAATTTGAGTCCGTTAAAAAGTTCCGGTAAAAAAATAAATGGGGGCTGCTGATTTCACCCAGTTTGCCAAAAAATATTCTTTATAAGCGTTACTACTAGTAGAAAAGCTTTACTAAAATTCATTTCTTTATCTTTTTCTAAATTGAAGAAAAAACTTGAAACCAAATTTTAGCTTCTATCTTTAGAGCGCAACTCTTTAAAGAAACATTTCCGGACGTACCTCCATAGGAAACTTTTTTTATTTTAAGGACCTGAATTCTGATTTTAAGTTTGTCCAGTTATCCTTAAAGCACTCTGTATTATTTCTAATGTACTATAGTGATATTAAAAATGATAAAGTAGGTATTGGGTCATTTTTAATTATTGTATATGATGTTTCTAAATCATGTTCCCAACTTTTTTATATTACGTTTTTGTTGTTTTTTTTTTTCGTAAGTCACAAACTTTTGTAATACATTTAGGTAACATATTTTTTTTCAGAAAGTCTAACCATGCATTTGATGTCTACAGTATAAAATAAATTGAGGAAAACTAGTATGGCCTGAAAAAAACCTATGAAAAATTAACGCTAATTGAGCCGGCGACCCTTATAAATTTTTAATTAGAAAAAACTGCCAACAGCCATTACGAATTAAAGGGAAAATGTGTAAGCCTGTGTGGGTTTCTGCTAATGCATATTTTTGATTTGTTCCCAAGAAATAGAAAACAGCTTTTAATATAAGATTTATTTTACCTATGTATACATCTTACTTACTTACTTAACTATTTTATCTAAAAACTGTGGTGAAATATTAATTTTTAAATTATTTTGGTACAATTAATACACATTCATGCAGGTAGTACATACTTTATACATCAAAACGTAGTAATTATTTATTTATCTACTATAGTCCAAGCGTAATTAAATCGCGTACAGGAGGAAACTAACAAATAGCAAAAATACAAATTAGTTAATGCACATATTATACAGGATGTTTCTGGAGCAGCACGAAGTTCCTATTGCTTGTTGAGGAAATTCTGTATTAACCAGTATAAATATTATACCCTCTTTTTGAGGTTGAAAGCAATTGCATTTTGAAAACGTAAAAGCATGGTTTGGAAGATTAACTCAATAGCTTTCAAAATTGCATATACCAGGTGTCAATGGGATCATGTATCAGCGCGCCATTTTTATATTTAGGTAGGTTGATCCCATATGAGTAATTATTCATGATAAAGTAAACAGAAAAAATTCTCATAAAATTCCTTTTTATTAATGTGACCGGTTTCGTGAACAAGTAATTACTTCACATCATCAGACACAGAAATTTTTATAAATAAAAACCAGGGTAGTCAAATTAAATTTAAAATAGTTTTGCAACATAGTTAAATTATAAATAAATGTGATATAATTTTTTTTTGTTAGTATCTAATTAACTTTTTAATAAAATTTCTAAAATTTAACGTGCTTCTTCTTTTAAACACATACATATAGTAGTATATGTATGTGTTTAAAAGAAGAAGCACGTTAAATTTTAGAAATTTTATTAAAAAGTTAATTAGATACTAACAAAAAAAAAATTATATCTTACATTTATTTATAATTTGACTATGTTGCAAAACTATTTTAATTTTAATTTGACTACCTGGTTTTTATTTATAAAATTCCTTGTCTGATGATGTGAAGTAATTACTTGTTCACGAAAACCGGTCACATTAATAAAACGGAATTTTTTGAGAATTTTTCTGTTTACTTTATCATTTTTATATTTATTGTAATAAAATTATGAAACGGAACGCACATATTAGAAGCGAATAGGCTTATTTTGATATATTATGTCTATTTTTAACTTTCGGTTACACTGGAAGTGCTATCAACTTTGAATTCTTTAAATGGAACACCCTGTATATTTTTATATAATCGTATTCTGCATAAAATTTTATATACGATGAATGGAACTTTGGACATTTCCTTTAAATATGGCGGGTTTATTTAAATTTTTCATGAAAAATAAAAATTAATATTTGAAAATCTTTGTATTCTTTCTTGACATTTAGAAGACAATTACTTTTTTTAAACAGTATCCCCTATGTTTTCTTTAACCATAGGAATCGTTGTAATTTAAGCTTTAGATTAGTGTAAGTATTAATGGATTACATTGTAAATGAATTGTAGAAAATCTAAAACTTTGATTTTTAGGTATTTTAGGTGTTCTCAGGTATTAATAAAAAAATACCTAAAATAAGACAATGCTCTTTAATATATCACTGTCTTGAGCGTCAGATTCTTGTTTTAGATCGGAAGAATACCTATTTTCTCCATTAGTGGGAAGATAGAGGCCTGATATGTCCAAGGGTATAGAAAAGTTAACCTTTGTCATATTAAACATAAATGATAATAATAATAATAAAAATAAACACTACATCCACGTTCACTTAATCTGCACTTAATCTATGTTCTATAAATATAATGCTGGTTACTACCTAATACGTATGTACAGTTTATTTCAAACTCATTTGAAACATAAAAAAAACGTCGGCTTCTTTGATTTTTTTAACACCGTCAAGAAGCCGACATTTTTTTGTTGTAAATAAGTTTGAAACAAACTTTACAAGAATACATAATACAGGTGCAGATTTATGCAGGTACGCAGTAGAAGGATTAACAAAGTGATGACATGCGCATGTGATTAAAACAGAAACAGCATACTGTCATGACTACAAAAGCAATGTAAGAATATCAGAAACGAGGCTAGACTAATAACATAGAGACCTCGACAGGAGAGTTAGCTATTGTTTAATAAGGTGGAAGTTAACAGGACTGAAGATTTCGGAAAACTAAAATGTTAGTTGGAAAGGATGGTTCCTATGTCAAATTATTTTGAACTTCGTCATTTGTATTTTGTTTTAAATAAAGATATTTATTACTGTTATCACAAAAACGTAAGACAGTTAAACTTCCAAATTAAAAGCATAAAAGCAATATTCTTGAGTTACTGGACCACCTGTTTTTTAAATGGCCATCTCATTGATAATATAAATAACCCACAGTAAATGCATTGTCAATAATTAATTTTATTTTATCAACAGTACTGTTCCTTTTAAATAAATGTCATTATTCACACAGATTATGTTCCGACAACAATGAACAAAAAGCAAAAAGAAACTAAGCAATTGATGACGTTGACTATATTCGCAGTAGATTCTTTAACTACTGTAAGTCATTGATGCAAAATGCAGATGAATTGATTACCACAGGAAATTCCATTCAGATATTAATGTCCACTATAAAATATAGACTAGGTATAGCATGATTTAGATTTTAGAAGTTAGAATGTGAAATAAATGAATTAATTGGTAGTAGATATGTAAAAACTGTTTGAAATAGGTGTTAAGGCGACAAGCAAGCAATGCTCAAGTTTTGGTAATAAACTAAAAGATTCTAAATAATTTGGCTACAGAAAGTCTATAATATAATAATAATAATAATAAAAATAATAATAATAAAAATAATAATAATCACAGGGATACGTCCAGGGACGTACTGTGCTTATCCCCAAAAAGGGGGATCTCTCCGACCCGAGGAATTATAGGCCGATCACTTGCCTCAACTCCTGCTACAAGATATTTACACGTATCTTGTATGCTAGGACACTGAGGTTTGTTGATCCGGTCTTCCAGCAGATACACGAACAGCGTGGTGCCAAGAAGGGCATGGCAGGTTGCAAGGACAGCCTGCTGATAGACCGCTTGTATTGCACAGGATTCTGTGCAATACAAGCGGAATCTATCGATGGCCTGGATTGATTACCGCAAGGTATTTGATACAACATCGCATGAGCTATTGTTGTACTTACTCGAATGTCCTGCGGTATCAGCACCACTAGTGAGATGTATAGAACAGCTACTGCCGCTCTGGAAGACCCGCTTCACCATAACATCAGGTGCACAGCGGGTCACGACAGAGCAGGTGGCATTTAGGAGAGAAGTTTTCCAGGGTGACTCCTGAGTCCTCTCCTCTTCTGCATCTCACTGCTGCCGTTGTCTGTTGGGCTCCGCCAAACACGCGGGTATCAATGTGGGCCACCCAGCGACCGAAGGCATAAGGTCACCCATCTATTTTATATGGATGACCTTAAACTTTATGCCTCCGGAGAGCGCGAACTACAAAACGCTCTTAGGGTGGTCGAAGAATATACGCGGGCAATTGGAATGAAGTTCGGGTTGGACAAATGTGCAATCGTCCACCTCAAGAGAGGCCGATGCGGGGAATTCCCTCGAAGATGTGCAGCTCGCAGACAGAAGCTTCCTAAGACATTTGAATGCCGGAGAGACCTATACATATCTGGGTGTGCAACAAAGGCACATCCAGGATGTATCACAAATAAAAGATTCTCTCCGCGGCAAGTACAGACACCGCCTCCGAAAGATTTGGTCTTCCGAACTTTCGGGGAAGAACAAGGTGTCTGCAAGTAATAGCTTGCCGTTCCGGTCCTGCTCTACTCCTTCGGAGTAGTAAAATGGACAGTAGAGGAGCTACGCCAATTAGATAGGGATACCCGCAAGATGATGAATATTCACAGAAGTATTCATCCTAGATCGTCCGTTCCTCGTGTGTACCTCCCACGTCAACGGGGGGCCGAGGACTCTTGAGCCTGGGAGTGTACGCATGGCAGAGTAGTACTGAATATGGCATGTAACATACTCAGGAGCTCAGATCCCCTCTTGCGGTTCGTAAAACATCACGAAATTGTAGTAGTGGGAGCAGGATTGTTCAAGGCAGCAAAAAGAGCCGCAGATGAACTCGGTCTCGCATTTGACATCAGGCGAGGAGGCCGGCGAGGTGCTGATGTTGAGTCAGTCACCGAACTTCAGCCAAATCGTCTGAAAGCTCGAATCAGATCTGCCGAACAGGAAAATCTGTTTCGGCAGCACGTCGATAAACCTCAGCATGGTGTCTTCTATAAGAACATAGAAACACTGCGTTTATCGACCAGGCTGACCTTCGCCTTTTTAAGGTCAGCAGGGCTTAAGTCGGAGACCGAGGGATTCATTATGGCCTGCCAAGATGGTGTTATCAACACCTTGGTCTACCGTAGCTGCGTGTGGCGTGTAGAGGTTCCTGATATCAACTGCAGGACCTGCCATCAGTCGCCGGAATCGCTCGTGCACTTACTATCTGCATATCCCATATATGCGATTTCGGCCTACATCCACCGGCATAACGCGGCGTTACGAGTGCTATACTACCATCTAAGGCACTCGTACGGGGTAGACCAGACACCAGTGCTGCCTTACGTCTCCGGAGATATTGAGTCCGTTGTCGAGAACGAGAAATGCCGGATTTACTGGAACTATTCGTTCCCGACTGTCAAGCTAATCCAAGCCAACAAGCCTGACATAGTCCTCCTCGACCATCAACTCAAGGTGATGTATGTCATCGAGTTCTCGGCACCTGCGGAGAAAAACATCACCTTGAAGGAGGGAGAGAACCGGACCAAATACCGCGATCTCTGCTACGAGCTCCAAGTGCTGTACCCAGGCTACTCAGTAAATATGGTCGTCCTTATAATCGGTGTACTCGGAGGGATAAAGCCTACGCTGCTCTCGGAACTGAAGGTCATACCGGCCTGCCAAAAATCAGCCTAGTGGCTGGCAGGCCAAATGCAGAAGGCGGTCATTCTGGGTTCTCACCGTCTGCTTAAGGCACATGATTCTGGTATCTACAGTCACTAACCCTGCGGGATGTGGGGAGTGGCTGTAGTTGATGCGCCGGCGCGACTCCGTGAGGCGTCGGAGGCCACGGGAGGACTGACCGGCAAAAAAAAAATAATAAATAATGGTCTATTCCTTCGGAGTAGTAAAGTGGAGGGTGGATGAGCTGCGCCAAATAGACAGAGATACCCGAAATATGATGAATATTCACAGAAGTATTCATCCTAGATCGTCCATTCCTCGTGTTTACCGCCCTCGTAAACGGGGAGGCCGAGGACTCTTGAGACTGGAGTGGACGCATGGCAGAGTAGTACTGAGTATGGCATGTAACATCGTCAGGAATTCAAATCCCCGCTTGCGGTTTGTAAAACATCATGAAACTGTAGGAGCGGGAGCAGGTAAATCAATAAATTTATTAGAAAGTTTGAGTTTCACACTAATTATTGTATTATATCTATTTGTGACTGCAAACATTCAGATTTATTGACACTATTGAATAAATTTATTAAGTTTTTGGCCATCAATAAGTAAGATAATTATTGTCATAGGACGATTGTGTTAGGACAATAAAATTTCAAAGAGAAGACGAATATTAGATCCTTGAGAAACTTCTAATTTATGAATAATAACTATCACCAAAATGTTTTTTTGTATTATTATTATTTTATATTTTATTATTCGCTATTATATAATTTCTGGAGGTTTCGTTATGATTTGTAACCAGAGTAGAAGGTTAATTTTAAAAATGAAATATATGGTTCATTTGGTACACGTATTATAATAAAATATTACAAGAATACGAGTACCAGCAATATCAGATTGGAAAAGGTGATAAATATAAATATAATTATTATTATTCGAAATTTGTTTTACTCGTAGACGAAAATACCGAAATACTTTAAAACGGCAAAAAAAAGTAACTAAAGCTATATAATTTATATATCGAACACCAGTCCTATTTGCAACTTAACATGTCTGCCTTCCTCGCTTTAGTATTTGTTTTAGAACAATGCCATATCCCATTTATCGAAAAAAAAAAGAATAAAAATCGTCTGCCGCTGGTGATTTCTCACTTCACTCGCTTTGCCTTTTTACAAGAGTTGTCAACCCTAGTTCTAATAGCCCCTTCCCTCTAACAAGCAATACAACCGGCGGTTATTATTATTTAGTGAACTAATAAAACTAATTGTAAAATTTCTACAATGAAGGCTACTAATATTATATCTAATACTTCTGGCTGAACCCGGAGAATTAGGTTAGTCACGACTCGATAAGTTTTAATTAAAGGACGGCATCTTTTTTCATACAAAATGTCGCACTAATTACTAGTAAAATAAAATTTAATAAAATTGTTAAGAGACAGGTAGGTATGTTCCAAACTAGATGGCTTTATTTTGGATCGAAAACATGTAACAGATGAATGGAAGAGCATATTAGCTGTAACATAGTAATCTAGTTTTACTACGTAACGTTTTAAATCAAATACAGTTTAAAGCATAGATACAATCAGTGGTAACTTTTATTAATATTAAAGAAATATTGATTGAGGAAATGATACCCTTTTATATGCTTTTACAAATGGAAGATACGCATTTTCAGCAAAAATATTTCCCCAATCACAACCGTTTAAATACTAGACTTCGGATTTTTTAAGACAAAAAAATTTTTATTCGATTTTAAATTGAAAATGCTTTCCAATGATATATATAAAGTGAGGAGTCGAAGGGATGAATTATATAGATGGTGTCAAGATACTTAAAATTATTTTAAGGCATTGTTTACATCGCAATCTGTAGTATTGATAACTGTTGTCAATTACATAGTCATTTCTTCATAAAAACCTAGATTTGAAGGTAAAATGTAAATCGTCGAGTTTCTCACAACATGTAATTCAGGTAATTCAATAAATTACTTTTAGTTAGTGCATGTCAAATAACATTTTTCTGCTAAATCACTCAAATCTGACATATAATCATCGTATTAGTTATTTTCATTTAATGGTAGAATTAATCTTCCAGTTTAGAAAATGTTGTGTTTAACATGTAGTTCGATATAGTTGTCTTAAAAAATTTGCCACATTCTTCTGAAAATTACTTTATACCTAGAGAATGTAAACGTATCCCGTATATTTTGTACTTATGTTAAATTGCAAATTAGATATGGTAGCCGATTGGGTAAAGCGCTTTTAGCTATTTATTTGGTACCGATTATTCATGGTTCGAATCCATCCCGAAGCAAGTTAAAAATTTTATTTGTAATTTGCTTTGGATTAAGATGGAAGTGGGAACTGTCGATGAACTAGATGTGTTCGGACTCCACAATAAACTGTAAGGCCTCGTCTCTCTTTACTCAACGAAAATTCCTAGGTTTTTCTGGGAATTACATCGATAACTTGAAAAGCGGTTAAGAAAACATTTAAAGCAGGATCGGAAATGACCTGTTAGTAGGAGCAACAGCTTAGCTTATAGGTTATTTTTAATTAAAGAACATAATGTATAAAGCATATTTCAACTCTTTTCAAAGCTAATGCATTATTTTTTGGTTATTTGTGATGTTGTTTTATTTATCTTGAAAATGATGCATGCGGCTATTGTTAAAAAATAGAGCACACCAAACTTGTTGTGGTTGATATTAAGAACAGTATAGTGTAATCAAACAAGTGATAATTTCGGAACATATCATGTTCATTTTTAAAGCATTTTTAAAAGTACAGGAAACTATCCAAAAATTAATCCATAAGTTCGTTGATTAAGAGTCCTGGTAACACTTATTCACTTTAATAATTTACCAGATAATTTACAGTTATAACCAAAATTAAACACTTAGAAATCGGGACTTTAGTCTCTATCTTATTTCACCTTTACTCTTACAATTCCAAATCAGTATCGAGCTCCTGGATCCACTATATGCCTTAGATATACATATATGTACGGTCTAGAATTTTCTTGAATATACTTTACTCTTCTCAAACAATAATTCTAATTTCGTCTGTTCAAATCCTATAATGGATGGATTACTACTCTCACGAGTGCGCAACCATATTCCGAAGCTCAGTCGGTATGGGTATGGTTCAAATATTTACTAGCAATTTATATAAGGGCGCCACTAGCTTTTGAGAGCCAATAATAGCTAGACAATTGTCCAGATCTGACGGGAACTTACTAGGTAATAATTAAATCTAGACACTAGGATAAACTCTCCTACTAAGACAATGGGTAATATAGTGAATAAATTCAACACCTGTTTCCTTTGCATATTTTGTTTCCTCTTTATTTATTTCCCCTGAAGAGGGAGTGAGAATATGGAGTAAAATAAATGAATAAATATTGAAAAAAAAAATTTATAACAGTAAAGAAAATAATGCTAGATTACTACATGAGATTGGTACCCTAACGTCACGAAGGCTAACAATACTTGACATACAGGAGACCAATATGCATATGGGACAATTGACAATTTACACACCATATATGACCCTAAAACCACTGAATTTCTAATCTGACCTAAGAAGAAGAGTTTCTTACTCCGTCCTGTATATCAGTTTTCAGTAATTCTCTATAATTGAGTAAGCCTTAGGATTCTGAGAATCTCTCGTTCACAAAAGACGTGGCTAGTACTATACTTGAATATCATCACACTGCTACTTAATACCTTATCAAATAAAAATAGAATCTGACATGTCTGTGCATGTAACATACTTGCAAAGCAGTAACACACTACTTACTAACATGAGACTAAAGTGTATCATAATAGTTCGTCATCAGGACTATTACTATGCAATATGTAAATTTAATTCTCACCACCTCTTATTAGCTTTCCAAATCTGAATGAACAACAATAATTAAATAGGAACTACCCATTAAACGATTACCTTATGAATGGCTACCTTTTTATAGCTAATAATTAGTGACATGTTAATACTACAAAAAAGGTGTTAAAATCCCAGTGAAATCAAATTACATCTTATCCGATATCCTCTAGATGATGGGGTGGGTAAGTAGGCGGTAATACTTAGCACCCCACTGATTCCCACTCCTTTTGATGGTGATGTCCCAGATTTTCTCTACGAGTGTCATAGAACATCTGTGTACTTCTAGGTGAGAGTACTTAAGCCGTAGTTCCAGATGCCTAAAGATCCCTCACCATGGTGCGATGCGTCCAATCCAGAGCAAAAGACAAATCAAGCCAGGTACAACATGCGGTCGTCAATACAAATCTAGGTAGTCATTCACTCCATACACTGAATGGAAGGGGAGGAGAAAGAAAAGTTAACTTACTTCCTATGTCGGCCACTGCACCAAAAACAAAAAGGACTTGGCTAATTAATCAACAATATATCAACACACTACAATGGGATTGTTCAATCCATATACCAAATACTAACAATTCTAGCTCCTAAAAAAGGACTATAAAAACAAAAAGGCACCTGTAGTATATCGTCATTAACTGGCTTCGAAGGAGGCCTACCTCATGTAAAGAGGGTATGAGGGTATTTCCACCCTGTACTATCCAATAATATGTAAAGCTTACTGTCTCTCCTAGAATCCTTAAAATGGTAAGGACCGAGTGAATGTTTGACCGATTAAAGCATCTACTGTACCTACTTTCTAACCTTAACATCCGGCGTGGAATATGACTTTATAACGAAATGGTGTTTTCAACCCAAAATATGCACAATTACAATGTGTCCAATTAATCAGCTTTCTTATCTCATCGTAATATGGGTACGAAAAATTGTAAGAAACCTTTTTCACCCAAAACGGTGTCTAAGCATTTCGCCAAAAACAGTATTCCCACCTTTTCTTCTTGACAGTTACTCCCAACAGTGATCACCTAACTCCCTCTATCCGCGACGCAACAACGCACGCAATCGATTTATATTGAACATTCTACTACCAAAATCAAATAACATAATAACTATTGAAATTAACCGAGCAATTTCCAGTCCTCGAACTAATTACTGTGTTAAACAATTTTTATTTAAACTCTCCCTAGATACCAGTATATACGTAAGGTGGCAACAGTGACAGCTGTCATTCAAGTCAGTGACGTCATATAAATATAACAACAAATTCATTGCTACATTTATCAACGACGAATGAAGGAGTAAGGTAAGTATTAATAAACTCAAAGCTAAACCCCTGTGCCTGATTTTGAGTGGACGCCTTCTTAATAGGGCTCGACAAGCCTCAAGTAAAATTTTCCTTATCGTTAATTAACTTACGATTTTGTTCTAGGTACCGTCAAGATGAACAGGAATCATTTACCATCTGACGTTACGGTGTTAGAAGTAGAAAATATCAAGTATTACTGGAGTATTTAGAAACATCTACTAAGAGAAAGAAGTGGTCCCAATCTTACATTTTAAACTGAATTTTATAGCCTGTTAGCCCCTTAAAACTCAAAATTCTACATAAAATTATCATCGGCAAGCTTACCGTAACAAAGTGAACAAGTTCTATGATTTCTCTCCGTTTTATAATCGAGAAATCTTAAACCCAGTAAACACACATATGTTAGAAAGACGTTTATAATGTCCAAACACTATTTGAAAGATGTATCTTTTTACGTACACACAACTGAAAATGTCGCGGTTTTATACGTTTCAGATAATGAAATTATAAACATTTAAGGGTACATTTACAACCAATTCAGTACGGGCACAATCTGCTGGTGGATTGTAAATTGAGTTTTAAGCATACTATCTGGTTGAATGTATTTGTATACAATAAAATTTTAAGTCGGTACGACCTTGAACTGCACTTCAGGTTTGAATTGGATGCTTGCAAATCGCAAATATTCAATTCAATTGCGGCACGAATTTCAAATTGCGCATGCGTACTATGACACAAATTTATTGTTTATATTTAAAGTCGGTTTGTGATTTGAAATTGGAAGATTAGATCTTTTAGTATTAGAAAATATGATGTTTTTAGATGTTAATGTTAAATAATTGTAATTATTTATTCAAACTGAATTTGCACACACGTAATATTAAAAAATCTCAACAGATGGCAGCTTCTAACTCATTATAAATGACCTAAATTTTATCTCGGCACAATTCACAATCTGTTAATAAATCGTGCCTGTAGCGAATTGGTTGTAAATGTACCATAATATTAGTATATGTGAAACGATTTTCCTGAACTCTTCAGGAATAATAAAAGTAGATATACAGGGTGGGGCAATAGTGAGTCCGACTTCGATATCTCGAGTTCTATGATAGCTAGAAACTTGATTTAAAAACATAAGTAAACCAGACAAAAAAGTCTATAACCGGAAATTGTTTTCGAATATACAGGGTGAGCCAAGACGATTCTACTGGGTCAAGTAACATTGTTTTAAAGGAAATGCAATGTATATCAGAACAATAATTTGTCGTTCTAAAAAAGTTCCAACGGTTTTTAAATATTAGGTAAATTTGATCACACTCACCATATTGGATCTGGGAACCATGTCAGTTTCTGACATCTAGTATCTTAGAAGAAAGCCTTGGTTTTCAATCGACCCATAAAGAAATTAAAATTGGTAAAGAATTAATAAAGTTATAAAAGAAAATAAATATTTCGGTTTTTTTTTTGGACCACCCGATATATATCGACGATGAGTTTCAACTTACATCAAATTTACGAAAGCACAATGAAGAAAAAGCAAATAGAGAGAAATCTTGAGGAAACCTAAAAGTCCTGAATGTGTCAGTGTGCAAATTTTCACATTTGGGTTTGAAAGATTTTTAATTATTAGCATAATATTGAGGTAAGAAAGTTTCTAAGAAGTTAGGTAGAGTATCAATCGACAAGATTACTGTATTCAACTTTTTGAAAGGAATGAACCCAAACATAATAGAAAAAAGACAGTATTTGGAAACATTTTATATGAATTTTATTATTATATGTTTTTTGTATAATAAACATAACTGCACTGATGTTTTTTTCTTTAAAAAATAATTACAAATTTAACTAGAATCTAGATACTGAATTCATAATGAAAATTATGGTAAAATTAAATAAATTACTAATATCCCCACAATCTGTTAATTATTTGTGTTTTTTTTTTAGTGATACTGTACTCATCAACATTTTTATTTCATAAGGTAACTTTACTCATTGTGTGAAAAAATTGGTTATCTTTTACATCAGTTTGCGAACGTCACTCTAAATTATAGTGTCGTCTAAAGTGCTGATTCATAGATTTCGTTCTGGTTAGTGTACTGTATGTGATAATCTAAATTTTTAATCGATCATGATCCATCATGGTAAAGTCTAATGTCTATAACATTTTTATTAACATTTAGGAATGGGCTCTTTTCCTGTTTCCAAATGAAATTTTTGATTTTACGGCGCCACCCTCAATATTATCACTTAATTCAATAGAACTTACTTGTATCCGAACAGGTAAACAAAAAACATATTAGATTAAAAATTGGTTTACTACCTGCTACAAAGAGTCCTACGTTAAATATCAATCAGACCTCTCGACAAAAAGCGGTAGATTCAATTATATGAGACCAATTTGGGATTACAATATCATTAACCCCTTTGTGTGCGGTATACATGTAGTGGATAACAATACATCCATCCTTAATTAAATCCAAAACAACTGATGAATATCCTTTTGTTTTTTTATAGCGAATCTAGACATTTTCGCTATTAAAAAATGACCTGTACATGATAACTACATTTTCGATTCCTCATTTCCTTTCAAACAATGCCGGTTTATTTATGCTTGCGAGAGATGAGTAGCGGCTGGTAGTTGTTTTACTCATTTTTACTAACCCAGTCAGTCCGGTCTTTCAATGCAATCGTTCCGTCCATTCATATATTTAAAAAACTGGGAACATGTATGGAGAAAAACTAAATTTACGGCCATGGAATGTCTAAAACAGATTTCCGCTTTATGAGGCAGGTTCGCATAACTTAAAATCATCTCGGCCCCGCTTGCTAGATTAATGTTATGTTTTTTATTTGCTATATATTCGACTACAGAATCCATATTTTCATATTGATGGATGTTACCCAAAACATATTTTCACTTCTTCATTATTTTAAATCAGTTTTGACTCTTGTGTTGCCTGCTGTAAAATAAATAAATTTAAGTACCTAAAACAATACAATATACATATTACATAATTTAAATACAAATTTATTGTATATATTATATGTGTTTTCTTCATTTAGAATAATTTTCTTAACCCTTGTGATTTATTTTGGACTGAGGTTTCTTGGGTTTAATAAAACATAATTTTTTTAACGTGCCGTTTCGGAAAGGATCAATTCCTTTCCTAAACATTAAAAAAAAAACTCAAAAATTAAACAATATTTAAAAGACATGTGTTTCATTGGACGAGCCTGGAACGACGATGTACAAATTAATCGATTAGTTATGTATAGAGACCGGAGATCAGGTAGTCATTCCAGTTACGGGCTTACATATAACTGATAAAATAAAAATAAATATTGTGAAATGTAATGGTACAAGATTTTTTTTGAAATTAATTAATAACCTTCTCTCATGTTGTTTTATTGTATATTACTAATTTCTTGCAAAATAAAACACATTTATGTTAGGTACATAAATGCAATTAATTGAAACAGTGAAGAAACAAAAAACTGTATATTAAATATGGCTCCGTCATGTTACAAATATGTATGAATTATATATATATATATATATATATATATATATATATATATATATATATATATATATATATATATATATATATATATATATATATATATATATATATATATATATATATATATATATATATATATATATATATATATATATATATATATATATATATATATATATATATATATATATATATATATATATATATATATATATATATATATGATGAATTACCTAAAACTAAATAACAAAGCACTAAATTAAATGAAGGTTTTGTAAGAATCCTAAAAGGTCTGTTATGAATTGAAAACGTCTATAATAAGTTGCAGTTCAAATAAATAAACAAGCAGACATACCTGTAACCCCCCCCCACAATATACTCTTTTAGTGTAACGTCACATAATTATGCAACTTACGTACTACTGTCGTCACACACGGGTTGCCTGCCAATCGGACTGGAAGTTAACCTTTAATGCATATGTTTATAAAGGTGGCATTTTCGCGGTTGAACACAAGTGTTTTCAAGAAATATTTAAGAACTTTCAGCTACCATTTATTATGTACAAAGCATGTGAATATATATATACAATAATTATAACGCATTACAGAAACTTTTATTATTAATATAATTAATTAATATTAAAAACGGTTGAAATATTCTCGAATAGAAGTAAAATCAGAAGTTAATATTGCTGCTAATTTTATCATCCTTTCAACTTGCTTGTTGAAATATTTCAATCGTCACGTTTTATAACCTAATTTTTGCAAAATCAGATTCAAATATTCTATTATCGAAGCGTTACCATCATATAATACAATCCAAAATAATAAAGATTTTTGTAGTACTGAGATATTATCAATATCTATCATGCCTCAAATTTATACGTTTTTGATACTTGCCTGGACTTAGTATAGTTTAAAATTTATCATCATATTGCAATTTCCTTAACAAATCCTGAAGACACGGAATTTTCTCCCAGATGTATGATTTTACTCTCTTTGCAGAAGTAAAATATATATCACTCATACAACCGGTTTTTACATTTTATTTTATAGGGATTATTTAGTTTTGTCATTATTTTACATATTTGTGTAATATAATTTTAGTAATATTAGTATTTAAAATTAAATTTAGGTTCCCATATTAGCTCTTTAAAATTAACTTTAAACTCATCCACACAGTTTTTTCGCGAATGACTTAGAGGGAGATTTATTACCACTCATGCGCGAGGAAAAGGAGATAAGCTTGAATTTAAATAACCCGCGAGTGCACATCTTTTCTCTATAAATTGTATTAATTACAATTATAAATAAATTCTCTCGCTTTATTTAGTCAATGTTAATGTGTATTGTGTAACAATATATGGAAACATCATCTATATAAACAAGAGGCTAGCCTAGGAACATACAGTACAGAAAATGGTGAGTGGAATTTTCTTTCTCCAAGTTTCTATTTAATCTCAGTTCTTCAAACATTTTTTACCATACTGATACAGGTATATTGATATTCTGATAAAACAGTGAACTAAAAATCATTTTATATCAAAAATTCGGTAAAGCTAAATATTTTCTTAATTATCTACCTATAGGTTATTTAAACAATCCAAACACAAGCAAAGTTATTTGATAATAAGAAAAGAGGCTGTAAACTATGTTATCAACTTGAGGTTCGCCACAAACGAAATGACATGTGCAATTGGATTTTCACAGATCATAATTCTTGTTGGTGGATACTAAATTCGTTTTTAGTATTAATTTATTAAATCAATAATAGTTATTCTAATATGTTGAGCATTGTACATAATCAAACATTCTTTCTTTATGTAAATTAGTTACTGAAAGTTCTTAAATATTTCTTCCAAGGGTGATATAAAATAAAATAATGCCGTTCAACCCTCGAAAATGTCATCTTCATAGACATATGCATTAACAAATTCCAGTACGATATGTAGCCAACCGGTGTGTCATGACAGTAGTACGTAGATTGCATTATGTGATGTCACAACTAATAGAGTCCATTGAAGACACGTTTGACTTGTGAGCTGTTGCGACCCCAACGGTCAGATGATCATGTGACCGTTGCAATTGCAATACAATAGATAGATTCTTAGGCGTTTTATTGTGTTATTGTAAAATATGTCTCGACGGGTTCCTTCACGAAATACCGAGGACTGGTGGATACAAAACAACCCAGAAGTAAAGTTTAATGGCACAGAACTTTATTGCAAATGCTGTAAAAAAGTTATGTTGTGTACATGAAAATCGAACGTTTTAAAACTTTCAGTATTTTGAATACGCTTCAGTTACGTCTGTAAACGTGGAATGGTTGTTTTCAGACCGCAAATGGATTTTTAATACAGGCGCCGCGCCGTGTTTCAACTCCAAATCAATTAGAACAATTATTAATAATATACTTTTATTCTAGTGCCAAAAAAATTATTATTGAGATAGTGTTTTTGACTAAATGTTCAGCTTTTATCTAATTTTGGATATTACAAAAATCACCTGTGTAAAGGGAATATCCCCTATTTTATAATATTGTATCATTTTTGTACATGAAAATATTGATGTTTCCACACGAGCTGATTCCCCCACTGATATTTGCAAAATGACCACCTGAGATGCGGTCTCTAGTTAGTAACAACTTTATTGTTGTGTAGAAAGATGAAGGGAATCATGAGTATTTGTGATGTATTTTTTTAAAATAAACCAGTATCCTAATCTGAAATACACAAACAAGTACTATTGTTATATTATTTCGATAGGATTCTCTGTTTTCGGGGGGAAATGAGTGAAAACAATTCCACTTGTAAACAACTATTTTGTATTTTCCAGAACAATTATTCGATTATATCCCTGTTTCTACGCCATTGTGTCAAGGAAAGAACAAAAATTTATGCATATTTGTTGAAAAGATAGTCATGATCCGCCCAACACTTTTAGAAAAATAAAAAATTCTGTTTTAAGAAGTACATTTAACTGAGCATTTTGTAGAAACCCTTGTATACAACGCTGTCTGAATTTGTATTTATTATTTTTCCTCAGCTTATATCCAACCTATTATTCTTTTTTTCTATTATATCGCGTGTTTAGAATTCAAATATAGTTATAGATATATTTCTAAAACTCTTTTGTATTGAAGTTTATTAAACGTGATAATAATTTTTCAAACATTTTTTATAACCTAAACCCTTTTATTTACAGGAAAACTTTATTCACAGCTATAATGATAATTCCGAAAATTCATTTGTATTGATATTTACAACATATTAAATAATTATTAGTGATAGTGGTACAAATGAATATCCAATAACATCGATTAAACTTCTTTGAATATTATATTGACGCACTATATTATTGTTATTTATGATAGGACTTATTATTTGCTTCTCAATAAAGAATATTTTATTTGTAAAATGAAGTTTTATATAGACAAAATATTTTTCTCCTCATTTCTAATTCTGTATATTCTATAAATTTATAATTCATTATTTAGACATAAAATTCATTTTTGAATTTAAAATAGTCTTATACAAGTAATTCATTACTCCATTAATATTTATTACAACAAAAGGTTTTTCCCTTTTTTTTATTTGCTTCCAGGTAAAATGGTTATATAATTTAGGTACCAATAGATGACACATTTCTTATTTATTTATCACAAAATATGTTAAAAGTTATATATCCTCATTCATTTATGTAAAATTTGTAAAAAAGGTAAATATTTTATGTTAGTGCTCGTGGCAGTGGTAGAGGTAGTGATAGTGGTAACAATAGTGGCAGTGGTACTTGCAATAGTAGTGGCAGTTACAAAGGTACTAGGTGGTAGTGACAGTGGCAGTGGCAGCGTTAATGATGTTAATGGTAATAGTAATAGTAGTAGTAGTAGTATTAGAATTAATAGCAGTAGTGTTAACCAAATTTTCGTCATCCTGCGGCAGAAAGTCGTAGGAGGCGCTTCTTACCCGAGGAGGAGTCCTCTCTAGTATACTGCGTCTCTTGAAGGGGTCAGAAATTTGGGACCCGATTTTCCCAACAGTCCATCAGCCATATTGATGCCTTCCGATCTTTC
Source organism: Rhamnusium bicolor (assembly GCA_029963845.1). Lineage (NCBI taxonomy): Eukaryota > Metazoa > Arthropoda > Insecta > Coleoptera > Cerambycidae > Rhamnusium > Rhamnusium bicolor. Next base: position 85,556 of record JANEYF010000641.1, on the reverse strand, counting down.
GGTTGTCGCTTGTTTGCCCCCCCCCCAGAATCCGTGGGGCAGACCACTTGCATGGTGTGGGATTGCGGAAAATATTTCCTACCCACCTGGGGTAATGCATTTTTAAAATTCGACATTTTCCCATTCGTGTCCTTTTATCGCAGGGACCACACGTCTGTTTTGGTCCACAGGAGGTTTTCTCCCCCAGCCAAGCTGCAAGCAGCATGGTCTCCCCAATCCGCCACCCGGGGATGCGCCCGATGGGGAACAGAATACCCCACACGGGAATAGCAGTAGTAGTATTAGAATTAGTACTAGTAGCAGGAGTAGCAGCAATGACAGTAACGATAATAACATTTTTATTATAAAATAATTCAACTTTCCGAAAAGCTTTTTTCTGATGATAATAAAATTCAGAAATAATAATACGATTAACTGAATAAGTAATTAATAATACCAATGGGAGTTCCGTAGTAATAAAACTAATATTAAAAACAAAAAATATTGTTACTTCTTTTTTAACATTTCCAAATAATTTTAATAATGTGGTACGTACGAATGCTTTTTGATTTAATCAAAACCCAGATTTAATGTTTATTTAATAACCTGTTTAGAATTCCAAATATGATTTCATTAAAATTTAGCAACTATAATTTAAATTATTGAGCAACTATAATACATAAAAGTAATTAGCTGAACAGTTATTCGACATTATAGAGGAATGTTTTTTTATTACATTTTTAATAGCTGATAATTGGTAATATAATTAAGGGGGAGTAGATTTGTATTAATATAATTAGTGATTACGACAAAACAGCAACAAAATGTATACTCTGTAGCCAAGTATATAAACAACTAATTTGATTAAATCTTTGTACATAAACTTTTTTGATGAAGGAATTTTTAAATTAAACCACTTATTTGTTATTTTGTCGTTAACATCTATGTAAGTTTCTAATTATTTTACACTTGATTTAGTGTAAAATATGAAAAACAAATCATTGAAACAAAAAAAAAGCAGAAAACATATAAACGTTCAGTAAGAGTTTTAAATAAAATAATGTTGCAATTGTTCACTGCTTACTGCTATATACTTTATCAGACTAGTATTTTACTCTGGTATGAAAAAGTGATTTTCATATTTTTGCATGTTTCTAAATTAGTATTAGCATAAATAAATTATTGATTAGGTAATATTTGACGCAACAATGTTAAGATTCACATTAAAAGTGTTGATAATACCTGTATGATGTGACGGACAAACTTAAGGAGCATGTTATTAAATAGAAAATGCCCCATAGAAACGCAAATGTTGCCTAGCTATTGACGTTCAAAGTTTGGAAATGATATACATTTTTTTCCTATATCTCGATTCAAAACGATTTTATTTTTGAATCGATTTACCAATTCAAAAGAAAAAAATTTTATCTAGAAAACAAATATTTACAAACCTAACCTAAAAATCGCATAAAGTATTTCAAATGACTTCCTTTAGCATAAAAATAATTTGCCATAAAACAGGAAGCAACTTCTATTGTGCAAACGCTCATACGAAATTAGCAGGGAGGTTTTTCGTAAACCTTAAATAACGTAGGTTGTAAATAATAAATAATTTCTAAACGTCTGGTAACAGACCATCTAAAGTCATATACTAAATAAGTATGGATAAGTGAGAAAATGTACGAGTTACTGTAGGGAATATCATGTGGAGGCCCACCGCTTGGCCACTGAGATCACCAGATCTAACTACCTTAAATTATTACCTGCGGAGTACAGGTCCAAATGAAAAGTTTAATGTACGAGGAAAAAGTTAATACCAAACCTGCACTAGAGCGAGTTCCAACTTTACATTGTGTCGACTGTCGAGTACATACGAAAAGAAAAAACAACGCATCTGAGACTAGTAGTTGGATGGTCAAAACCAGTCCAGCACAACATAGCAGCCTCGGCCATCTTCTAGCGCCTTATATATCAGCTTAAACGCAGAGTGGTAGGTGAGGATTGTGTAATGGATATACCAACTTTCGGAGGGGATGTCAAGCAGATGCTCCCATGTCTGTAAGATGTTAGACAAGTTAATGATCTCAATTTTTCGGCAAAGAAGAGGTTCGTCAAAATTTTAAATTTGGAGTTAGCTGGTTTCCTGTCGTTGATGATTGGTCATGGTAGTGGAAACAGGCCGGTGTTAACTAAATAACGAGAACCTAAAGATGGAAGATGTGACAGTGCCGAAACATCGTTTAAGTAATTACGATCCCTCAAGAGACCACTCAATTATTGTACAATGATTGCGAAAAAATTGCTAAACTTTTATCTAATTAAAATCTCCCCTCTCAATATTATTAGTTGTTTATCCTTTTAGTAGATTAAAAAAAGAATCAGATTAAACACCTTCTCATTTGGAATCGTATTGTTTACGCTTTTAAGCATTAAAAATTCTATTTGCGAAGGAATCTCTAAATCTAATTTTAACTCGGTGGAAATTATTGAACGATTAATTCATTAATTTTAAAAGAAAACGTTTTTATGGTTGAGAGATGATTTTCCAAACAGTAACTTGAATTTCAAAACATAAATGGAAGGATGCCCTTGAAATTTATCGGAAAAATTTTATTAATTTAATTTTAAATCAATCCTATTTCATTTAGGTCTTAAGAGTCTTATATACCCTATTAAATCATAATTTTCGAATATCTCGTTTAAAACTTATCCGATTTGAGTGCGATTTTTACAAGATTTTTAAAAAATATGTATAAAATGTCGGAATGTATTTTTTCTTTTTAGAGTCGTCAAAAAATTTTCGTATGCATTTTAAATATTTTGTATGATATTTCGAAAACACGGATGCACTTGTACACTGGACTCGTTTGCGGAGGGGGAATCGACATTAGGAACCACGTTGCGATTTGCGTAAACAATAGTGGCGTGTGTATTCTAGAATATCTCAAATTACTTATTTGTTATAAAGTGGGTACACTTGATTTCAATAAAAACTGGTACATTTCTTTTAGCTATGTAAATCATTCTTTTTGATTATATTAATAATTTACAATGTCACTTTGACGTTAATCAGTGGGTCTTTATTAAAATGGTTCGACATTTAATAGATATTCAAAAATTCGATTGTTTCTAAAGAATTGTCTAGAAGACTTGCTGTGAATACAATTAGTAAAACCACGATATGGTGTTAAAAACAATGGAAAACCAACCAAACGGTATCCCGAAAGTTGGTTCCGGTAGGCCTAGAAATTACCTAATAGAAAACCATTTTCTGACTCAGTAAATGCAATTTCAGAGACAAATTTCCCTGCTTCGGTATCTACTACTTGCAGAAGAATAAAACTACAAAGCGACTTGAAGGAGTTTTCAGCGGCTAAAAAATACAAACTTTCAGAAGAAAAGAAGCAGGGTGATTATTTTTGCACTCAACTATATAATCAATGATGAAAACTTCTGGGGACGTTCTTTTTCTGACGAAAAGGTTTTTAAATCCTGTAACGTGGACTGTTCGCGTATATAGGCTCCTTCAGATACGCAAAATATACTTCGATCCACAATATTAGGAAGTTTAGTCATGTCTGGGGGCTAAATGGGTTTGGAACAGTGGTGTATCTCATTCCATTAAATATATTGAAATATTAGACAATATTATGTTGCCGTGTAGATTTTCCGGAAATAATTTGTTTTCCAACAGACAACGCTCCAACCGGCCATCGTGTGGCATTTCTTAATAAAAACATAAGTTGTTACGTGGCATCTAAAAGTCCGGATTTAAATCCAATTGAAATTATGGGATATGTGAAATATAAGAAAATTAAATAATCATCCAAATAATGCCCAAGAATTGGAAGGGATAATTGAAGACGCTTGGGAGAACTTGTCGAAAGTTGACCTTGCAAGAAATCATTTTGTCCTGCCTGCAAGATAGGTTTTATTAATGACAATGACAAAATATTATTATTCTTATTACATATTGAATTCATTTATTTTATTTTTTTATTTATTTTTTTTCTTTTTTTATTTTTTTTTATCTCAGTTATTTTTTTTTTTATTTTAAAATAGAATTATCTTATTCAGTTAGTATTTTAATTACAACATTAGTAGAATTATCCGTAACAAATATTATTTTATAACAATAAATGGCAGTTTGAAATGTTTTGAAAATTATTTTCTATTATTTTTTAAATTTTGATAAAAAAAAAGAAGGTTTAATAAGTTAAAAAACAAAGACGATCTCCTCAAAACTCAGGTCCGGGTAACACTTCATCTCCACCCCCTCAGCTGGCCGCCCTTTAATGACACAACTAAACTATTAATTATTAAGGTTGTAACGTTTTTTAAATCAGTTACACCTAAGTAACTTTATTGAAATATATTGAAAGAACATGGGAAAAATAAAAACATATCATAAGCTAATACCCTAGCAGAAAACCGAATCGAACATTAGCCCAAAGAGAAATAATATAAAAAGTAATACTAGAAAAAATTGATTTTTTCTAAATTAGTAAAAATAATAATTTTTTTTTCGTAATTTTAGAACTAATATAAATGAAAGTTTCCATTTTGCCGTCTCTAATTGAAACGGAGAATGAGTAATAAAAGGTGAACATGATAATTTTTATTTTTTTTATTTTAAGCGCAGTAACCTCATGTACAGGGTATCTTTTAAGTGCACCTTACTCATATTTTTGTATTTTTAATAGGAAAAAACTTCAAAAATTATACTTTGTTTTTTTAAGGAATCCGAAAATAAAACAATTGAATGTCAAATAAAAAGAAAACGCCGAAAACGAAAAAAAAAAAAATTACACCCCCATTAATATGAGGAAAGATATGACTTCCGATCTATTAATATGCGGTCATTATTTCTTCCGGTTTACCGGAAATTGTCTTAATTTTTTTATTCTAAATGATATATCCTGTATAATCAGCTCAATTTAAAATTTCTTTCTGAATTCAGCAATATATGTATGTAACATCATCATAATCTTTCATATTTGATAAAAATATTGGAGTTTAAATTTAAAGTAACACAAATATATTTTTCATATTATTTCATCGCCTTTTCCATTCTGAGTTGAATGATATGACACACATTGATACTTCCATTTAGTTCTTTAGCTATTTTTAAACAAAGTAAATAAAATAATTTCGGGTTTTTTTATTATTTTTACATATTAATTGCAGGACAAGGATGCATGAAGGGTAAGGTTAGCTACTGCTTAGCTTTATAAGCTTGACGCAATACAACTTTTTCGTCGGTTTATGTCGTACGAAACCTCTAGTACTCCGCCTCTGATAATTCAACATCTCCCGATCTGAAATCTTCCACTATGCCGTTCTGTCACTAAAACATTGGCCACCTTCGACATTCGCCGCGATAATTTCGGTTTGGCTGTACAAAGCACCGTGGCCTGCGCGGGGTGTGGTAAAATCGAGACTATATTTCACTTGCATCTGATATAGACTCTTAACTAAATGTAAAAAAGAACAGAACTTCTTTCATAATAAATAGACTTAGGAAGTTGGAATATCATCCCAGAGATGGATTTTTAAACAATACCATATTCCGAAAAAACGCGTGTAATAATAGTAATAAATTAAATTATAATTTTTATCAGTTTACTTACACATTAATTAATTAATCTTTATGTAATATCGACACCGATGAACGGTCATCAAATGTCGAGAATTATATTGGCACTGACGAGTGGCCGAGAATTATATTATTTATCTATGTAATGTCGAAGGGTGAATATCGTCTGCGTCCCTAGGCGACTAACTAGCTACTTGCTCTAAGACCTTCTATTTAGTTTACATCCTTGTTCTATGCAGTTTGTGATTTGTTCAGTTTGAAAACAATTTACCTAGTGATCTCTTGTGTGTGCAGCGAGTATAAAGAAATTTTTTATTTATTCGATATTTTCTGTGTACTGTAGTTCATTAGTGGACGTAAAAAATGGCGAGTCTCTCGGCGTCTTCAGATAGTAATGGGTTGTGTGTTGTTATGTGAAGTGTGGGATTGTCATACGTAAATCTAGTCCAATTCTCTACCGGACAAAAAAATCATATATTTTTGTAACATGTACCTGAATAGCATATCCCACGGGAATAAAGCCGTCTGATTACAGAAATGACAAGCAAAAAGTCTTAACACCTAACGTTTTCTTGTTACATTAATAAAACATTATGGGCAGGAATAACATTATTGTTAATTTTACTAATCTATTTATTGCTAATATATCCATGATGTATATGGCATATATTAGGCACACATAGATATATCTACAAAGACAGAGAATAATTTTTGAAAAATATAAGCTCAGTTACTTTTTTTCTTTTATTAGGGGTCAAATCGTCTCGCTTTAAGAACCAACAGTAATCACCCATCATGGCTGGATCCCTTATCCTTGGTAACGTATTTCCATTGTCGTATCTTGATGAAATCTTTCTCCTTACTCGTCGCTTACCGCATCCAAATTTTCAGGAAAAAAATTGAAATGAGAATGCAGAAAGTGAATTTTTAAAGACATACAGCACCCAAGCCTTTGGTACGAATCTAAAAGTTCGCCTACTAGTTGCTTATAATTCTCATCCTTCTTGTTCCCTAAAAATTCTCTGACTCCGCTTACAAATGAGTCCCAAGCTTTTAGTTCCTATCTGTTGTGTGTTCCTTTAAAATCTGCATCGTCAAGCAATTTTTTAATTTGAGGACCAATAAAAATGCTTTCTTTCAATTTGGCGTCACAAATGGAGAAAAAAGTTCTTTTAAGTATTTTTAAATCCTTCACCCATTTTAATCATAGACTTCACAAAAATTTTCATTAACCCAAGTTAGGATGAAGAGGTGTCAAAAGAACATTTTTAGGGCTTATAAGGGGCATATATTTAACATTTCTAGTTCCTGGTTCAAATTCTTCCCTTTGCGGCCAAATTCTCTTCACATAATATTCTTTTACTGCACAAGTATCCCACAAACAAAAAAACAGCAATATTTTGTAGAGCCTCCTTGAAGCCCTACTAAAATGGCTATTACTTTTAAATCCCCACATATTTGCCATTTGTATTTGTTGTAATTAATTTTATTTAAAATGGTGCTCATACTGTCACAATCCTCTTTCATTGTTACTGAATAGGTAATTGGTATAGATGGTTTTAAATTTCCATTATGTAGTAATACAGCTTTTAAACCGTGTTTTGAGGAATCTATGAATAAGCGCCACTCAGAAGGGGAATGCTCGATATTAAGTGCCTGCATTTATCCATCAATATCAATACACGCGCATAGTGAATTTTTCATATTATAAAATGTGGAAAATATTGCATTTATTTTTCTAAAAGTCGTAATCTTTGTTTCTTGAGCCAATAAGATCCACTCCGTAAGGCGAGAACCAAGAAGTACCGCTTGTTGTTTTGACAGCCCCAAGTCACGTACCAAATCATTCAATTCACTTTGAGTAATTAAGTGAGGGTTACTAAAATTTTCTGGAATATACAAAGGGTCGGCACACTGATCTGGGCTGTCTGAAGAGTCGTTACTATTTCCATTACCTCCCAAAACAATATTTTGCCAATCTAAAAGCGCAGTTGGCACTGGTAAGTCTGATGCATTGTGAGGAACAGGTCTTAGGGATGATGGCAAATTCAGATATTGGATTTTTTTGTTTTTCGTTTTTGAAATACCCCTGAGTTCTTGTTACACAAAAAAATAGCAACCATCGAAATGATTGGTAGGTTCTGGCCATACCATTGCAACCGCAAAATGCATGCTATTTCTTTTCTCTTTCATCCACTACACTAGTGACACGCTACAATTTACACAGCAAACTTGAGGAGCCCATTGCTTGTCTTGATCTTCGACTAAAACTCCAAAATATAGAAAATACAATTTTTTCACATTTTCGTTAAATGGCCCCGCTTGTGACTTCACAAGGAATTCTCCACAGATGTAACAAATCTTGTTAGGTGAGGTCTTTTAACTTCGGCGTGTTTGACTGGACATTTTTGTCGTAAAAAAGGTATGTAGACAAACGAAAACACTTTATAACAGATACAATTGGACACTTGGAAGATCAAAACAAGACTGATACTGAAAATGTCCTACCTCACTTTAACTTGCTCTTCTAAAATTGCCGACCCATCATAAAATTTATACCTGGCAACATAATAGGGTATATTTTGTTCACACAAAAATGGTACGTATTAGGACTTGTTAGATATTTTTTTCAGTTAATAGGAAGATATTAATAATATAAAAACAGTCGTGTAAACTATGTTATCAAAATTGTGTCGGTCAGTGAATTATTAGTAAATCCGCCATGACGAATCATGTGTTATTAATAAAACACCAAATGTCAATTGGCAGATACAAACAAAGGCAGTGAATCAGGGAAGAGCTGTTATGTAAAGAAGTTTAGAAGGTAAATACTGTTTAGTGTACTGTCTGCCCCTGATTTGCATTTTGTTTCTGTTATTTACGTCATGATATTCGTATCCAAATTCTAATAATAAATGGAGGTAATAGTAATGATTGTAATAATAAACAATAATAATAATAATAATAATAATAATAATAATAAAGATTCTCTCCGCGGCAAGTACAGACACCGCCTCCAAAAGATTTGGTCTTCCGAACTTTCGGGGAAGAACAAGGTGTCTGCAACTAATATGCTTAGTGTTCCGATTCTGCTCTACTCCTTCGAAGTAGTAAAGTGGACGGTAGATGAGCTGCGCCAATTACACAGAGATACCCGTTCCTCGTTTGTACCTCCCACGTCAACGAGGGGTGCCGAGGACTCTTGAGCCTGGAGTGTCCGCATGGCAGAGTAGTACTGAGTATGGCATGTAAAATTCTCAGGAGCTCAGATCCCCTCTTGCGGTTAATAGAACTTCACGAAACTGTAGGAGTGGGAGCAGAAGTGTTCAAGGCAGCAAAAAGATTAGCAGATGAGCTCAGTCTCGTATTCGACATCAGGCGAGGTGGCCGGCGAGGTGCTGATGTGGAGTCAGTCACTTAACTTAGCCAAATCGACTGATATCCCGAATTAGAGCTGCCGAACAGGAAAATCTGTATCGGCAGCACGTCGATAAACCCCAGCATGGTGTCTTCTATAAGAACATAGATACACTGGGTTTAGCGACTAGGCTGACATTCGCCTTTCTAAGGTCAGCTGGGCTTAAGTCGGAGACCGAGGGATTCATTATGGCCTGCCAAGATCGTGTTATCAACACCTACCGTAGCCACGTGTGGCGTGTAGAGGTTCCTGATATCAACTGCAGGACCTGCCGTCAGGCGCCGGAAAAGCTCATGCACTTACTATGTGCATGCCCCATATACGCGATTTCGGCCTATATCCACGGACATAACGCGGTGTTACGAGTGCTACACTACCATCTAAGACGGGGTAGACCAGACACCAGTGCTGCCTTACGTCCCCGGAGATATTGAGTCCGTTGTCGAGAACGAGAAATGCCGGATTTACTGGAACTACTCGTTCCCGACGGTCAGGCTAATCCAAGCGAACAAGCCTGACATAGTCCTTCTTGACCATCAACTCAAGGTAATGTATGTCATCAAGTTCTCGGCACCTGCGGAGAAAATATTACCTTGAAGGAGGAGGAGAAACGGACCAAATACCACGATCTCCGGTACGAGCTCCATGTGCTGTACCCAGGCTACTCAGTCAAAATGGTCGTCCTAATAATCGGTGTACTCGGAGGGATAAAGCCTACGCTGCTCTCGGAACTGAAGACCATACCGGCCTGCCAAAAATCAGCTGAGTAGCTGGCAGGTCAAATGACGGTCATTCTGGGTTCTCTCCGTCTGCTTAGGGCACACGATTTCGGAATAGACAGTCACTAACCCTGCAGGATGTGGGGTGTGGCTGTGGTTAATGTGCTGGTGCGACTCCCGTGAGGCGTTGGAGGCCACGGGAGGACTGTCCAGCGTCGGGCAACCGAAAAATAAAATAATAATAATAATAATAATAAGGACCGGTAACCTCCACGCTGGTGCACCCTGGACAGGCAGAGGCAACTCTGCCTGACAAATGCCGGCCGGGGGGTACGAAGGCTAACCACCTAGTACCCCTTTCCCTTCTGGTTCCTTATAACCTAAGAAGAAGGGCCCCTCACGACCGACCCCAATCGGATGGGGGTCAGAGACAAGTGGGAGGGGCCTCACCGGAACGTCTCAATGATAACAACCGCAACGGACAAGGACGCTTTAAGTGGACGAGAGAACTTCGGGATGACTTGCTGACCTGCCGCGAGAGTAGCGAACCTGAGCGAAGGGGATACATGGCGCGATTGCATGCACTTTGGTGCGAAATGCATCCAGAGCATCGCGCCTTCTCTCAACAACATCTGAGAGATCAAGTATCCTTTCTGCTCAGGACAGGTTACGTAAGGGCACCCCGTCAGCTAGAAGAACTGCCAGCCGCAGTCCCACCGCGGCAATTACCAGCTGATGGGGAACATCCTTTAGAGTTCACCGGTGTAGACTTAAGGACGAGGGTTAGCCTTAACACCAGGGCTAACCTAAAGCCACAAGACCTGGCTAGAATGGACGCGGTCATCGATGAGGAAATTCCGGAAGATGTAGACATCTGGCAAATCAACTGTGCCGTGTACAGCGCCGCGAAGCAACTCGTCCCCCCGTGAGATGTCAACCAATCACGGGGTCGAGAAAGCCAAGCGGCGTGTACAAAAAATCGAAGGCAAGATACAGTCGGCCAGACAACACGCTTCTCGGATCCAGAGTGTGGTGGAATATAAGACGACTGGTAGAGTTTTTACTCCCAGGATTCGGCGCATAGCTGCCGGATTAAGACGTCAACACCACACTCTAAATCTGACAGTGATGCTTACCATCAAGCAGCACTGTCTAGATAGGATCCGAGCGCTCATGGCGATAAAGAAAACATTGAAGAGGCGGGTGAAGCGTATGGAGCAAAACAATTTGTTCCGTACGAATCCTTCCCGCCTCTTTCAAGAGCCACAGCGTGTTGTCGAGAATCCGCCGACTGTAGAAGATGTCGAAACCTTCTGGAAGGGAATCTACGAAACGCCGCGTCCATTCAATAGCGACACTCCATCAATTGCACACTTCGAGGTTCTGTGTCACAGACATCTTGAAGAGCCAGAAGAAGTGTGCCCGGCAATCAGTACGGAGGAAGTCCAACAAGCACTTGTTGGTACCAAGAACTTCGCTGCCCCGGGTCCAGACGGCATTAACAACTGGTGGTGGAAGAAATTTCCTTCCACTCACCGCCGTCTGGCGCGAGTTTTCAACTCATGGTTGAACGAGGGGCAGCAGATTCCGGACTGGTTCGTCGAGGGACGTACTGTGCTAATCCCCAAAAAGTGGGATCTTTCCGACCCGAGGAATTATAGGCCGATCACTTGCCTTAACTCCTGCTACAAGATATTTACACGTATCTTGTATGCTAGGACGCTGAGGTCTGTTGATCCGATCTTCCAGCAGATACACGAACAGCGTGGTGCCAAGAAGGGCATGGCAGGTTGCAAGGACAGCCTGCTGATAGACCGCTGTATTACACAGGATTCTGTGCAATACAAGCGGAATCTATCGATGGCCTGGATTGATTACCGCAAGGCATTTGATACAACATCACATGAGCTATTGTTGTACTTGCTCGAATGCCTTGCGGTACCAGCACCACTAGTGAGATGCATAGAACAGCTGCTGCCGCTCTGGAAGACCCGCTTCACCATAACATCAGGTACACAGCGGTTTACGACAGAGCAGGTGGCATTTAGGAGAGGAGTTTTCCAGGGTGACTCCCTGAGTCCTCTCCTCTTCTGCATCTCACTGCTGCCGTTGTCTGTTGGGCTCCGCCAAACCCGCGGATATCAATGTGGGCCACCCAGCGACCGGAGGCATAAGGTCACCCATCTATTTTATATGGATGACCTTAAACTTTATGCCTCCGGAGAGCGCGAACTACAAAACGCTCTTAGGGTGGTCGAAGAATATACGCGGGCAATTGGTATGGAGTTCGGGTTGGACAAATGTGCAGTCGTCCACCTCAAGAGAGGACGATGCGGGGAATTTTCTGAAGATGCGCAGCTCGCAGACGGAAGCATCCTAAGACATCTGGATGCCGGGGAGACCTATACATATCTGGGTGTGCAACAAAGGCACATCCAGGATGTATCACAAATAAAAAGATTCTCTCCGCGGCAAGTACAGACACCGCCTCCGAAAGATCTGGTCTTCCGAACTTTCGGGGAAGAACAAGGTGTCTGCAACTAATATGCTTGCCGTTCCGATTCTGCTCTACTCCTTCGGAGTAGTAAAGTGGAGGGTAGATGAGCTGCGTCAATTAGACAGAGATACCCGCAAGATGATGAATATTCACAGAAGTATTCATCCTAGATCGTCCGTTCCTCGTGCGTACCTCCCACGTCAACGGGGGGGCCGAGGACTCTTGAGCCTGGAGTGTACGCATGGCAGAGTAGTACTGAGTATGGCATGTAACATACTCAGGAGCTCAGATCCCCTCTTGCGGTTCGTAAAACATCATGAAACTGTAGGAGTGGGAGCAGGATTGTTCAAGGCAGCAAAAAGAGCCGCAGATGAACTCGGTCTCGCATTTGACATCAGGCGAGGAGGCCGGCGAGGTGCTGATGTTGAGTCAGTCACCGAACTTCAGCCAAATCGTCTGAAAGCCCGAATTAGAGCTGCCGAACAGGAAAATCTGTTTCGGCAGCATGTCGATAAACCCCAGCATGGTGTCTTCTATAAGAACATAGAAACACTGGGTTTATCGACCAGGCTGACCTTCGCCTTTCTAAGGTCAGCAGGGCTTAAGTCGGAGACCGAGGGATTCATTATGGCCTGTCAAGATGGTGTGATCAACACCTTGATCTACCGTAGCCGCGTGTGGCGTGTAGAGGTTCCTGATATCAACTGCAGGACCTGCCATCAGGCGCCGGAATCGCTCATGCACTTACTTTCTGCATGCCCTATATATGCGATTTCGGCCTACATCCACCGACATAACGCGGCTTTACGAGTGCTATACTACCATCTAAGGCACTCGTACGGGGTAGACCAGACACCAGTGCTGCCTTACGTCCCCGGAGATATTGAGTCCGTTGTCGAGAACGAGAAATGCCGGATTTACTGGAACTACTCGTTCCCGACTGTCAGGCTAATCCAAGCCAACAAGCCTGACATAGTCCTCCTTGACCATCAACTCAAGGTGATGTATGTTATCGAGTTCTCGGCTCCTGCGGAGAAAAAAACATCACCTTGAAGGAGGAGGAGAAACGGACCAAATATCGCGATCTCCGGTACGAGCTCCAAGTGCTGTACCCAGGCTACTCGGTCAAAATGGTCGTCCTTATTATCGGTGTACTCGGAGGGATAAAGCCTACGCTGCTCTCGGAACTGAAGATCATACCGGCCTGCCAAAAACCAGCCGAGTGGCTGGCAGGTCAAATGCAGAAGGCGGTCATTCTGGGTTCTCTCCGTCTGCTTAGGGCACACGATTCTGGTATCTACAGTCACTAACCCTGCGGGATGTGGGGAGTGGCTGTAGTTGATGCGCCGGCGCGACTCCCGTGAGGCGTCGGAGGCCACGGGAGGACTGACCGGCATCGGGAAACCGAAAAAAAAAAAAAAAATAATAATAATAATAATAATAATTACTACACTTACAGCATATAACAATAAAGTTGTTTCTGGAGATACCAAAATACACTGAACATTACACTCAACGCTCGTGTCACCAACCAAGTTTACATCATCTGGAGATGATTAAAACTGAAGTCGGCCTATTAATATATGTATACAAACAGAAAAAGGGATTCATGATTTGTCTCCTTTTGTAATTTAATTTTTAATAAATATAGTTTAGTTGTCTATTTTGAATAAGCATCTGGAAAAATTGTACATCAAAATATGTTTCAAAACCCTGAATCGAATGTCAAGAGATTTATATCTGTATGTATTAAATATAGGGGATTATTTAAGGAGAGCGGGTATTAAACATTTCTGGGAATCTGTCGAGTTTGGAAGTTTGTACATTTGTACAAAGCGGTTTTGGGATATGGCGGATCTAACGAAAATATTTTTATGTTTGTGTCACTTCCGCTTATATCGGGGATATTACCTAACTTTGTTTTTTTAAAAAGAACGCCCTGTATATTTTTGCATATTTGGATACCCTTTTAGCTTAGTTTATGGACTCCAACATACTCTTAGATCTAACGGTTTTCGAGATAATTAATATTTTTGAAAAATATTGACGGTTTCTACCCTTCAGAAGAAAATCACTATTTTCTATTATAGTCAATTAAGAAATTTCCTTTTCAGGTTCATATAAGTATCTTATGATCCAACTAAAAGTGTCCTTTCGTTTTCAAAATATTATACATGGTGTTTTGTTTTTAGAGTTGATTCTTTTTTTATTTCAAACGACAAAAAGTAATTGTTTTCAAATTTAATATCTTGGATATTTTCGCAGAATCTAATAAAGTATTAAATTCTGCATATTCCATTCCTTATTCTCTCTTGGATTTATTATCATGGACTCATTTTTTGTAAAATATACAAAATCGGCACTGTTTATATAATCTTATATATTAGGCAATGAAAATCACAACTTGTTTCGTTCTTTACTACAAATGAGAATAACCAAGTAGAACAAATAATTATTAATATAACAAAATCAATAAACAGCAAATAATATAAGAGATCACTTTGTACTAAAATTATAAAAATTAACTATGCAACAAACAATTTACAAAATCACTGTGAACACGTTAAATATAAAGATTTACTGCAACAAATGTTCAAAATGCCGCCCATGTTGCTCCAAACAAGCAATTTACGGCACTTACAGTAACAAAGTATTAATCCTTTTCTTCCGATGGCACTTACAGTGGCTGGGCTAAATTCGTGGAATTTAATTGTTGAAATGCAGTCGATACCTTGCATAGATTTTCATTAGTAGTGGCCGGAATATTTTTGATATTACCCCAAAGATAAAAGTCTAAATGAGTCATATCAGAAGATTTTGAAGATCATATCCAAGATTCTCTGTGTTTTCTTTTCCTCCTTGGGGCTTACTACCACATGAATAATTCTTGGTTATCTAAAAACACAGTTACCTAGTTACTCAGTATGTTACTGGAAAAATAAGCCTCTGCGCTTGTGACTTTTGTGTCAAAAGATCAGTCAGAAGGTGGTTTTTTGACAACTAATATGAGACAAAGTAATAATAATATGTTTCCATGGCGTTTCGAAAACGATTCTGTTTCCTTTTTCAAATGTATTTTTCTCTTTTGTATAATAAAAAAGTTTTGGATAAAGAATGAATAGACTGAATCTTTTGTTGATAGAACTCTAGTAAATATTAAGAATGGACTTAATAATCCGGTACAACAAAAACCTGTGTGTTTTAATAATTTTGTCGATTGATTTTATTGATACGTTTTGTTCAGCTTTGTACTATCAAAGTAAAATATTAGTCAAATAATTATTCGCCATCAGCAATGTCTACGGGAATTATAATAACTAGTTCTAATTAAATCAAAATAAATACTCACTTTCAATTGAAACGCAACATCACCAATTGAAAAACCCATAGTTTTATTTGAATACGTTTCTCCTACTTTATAACGCAATTGAAATTTCCAAACGAAATTCAATTAACTGTTCCTCAATAATTTTTAATTAAAAAATGCATTTTTATATTTATTGCAAAAATAAGTTAATTTAATAAGTAAATTGGAAATTTCAAACAAATTATCGCCAACTAAGGGCCATTTAATTAACTAATATCTGCTTAGTAACTAGAATTTGCACCCTTACTTGAGAAATATAAAATGTTCTGTTTTGACTCCTCACAATATGCATAAATTGAGAATATAATATTTACTTTGATGTAAGAGTATTTAAAACTTACACACAAAATTTAGAAGCTGATTCTAGTCACCTGAACAAGAAAAGTTGTGTGAACATTGACACGGAAACCATTCATAATGGTCCACACCCATACCCCAAAAGTCACACCCACAATACTAATAGTAAAATATTAACGAAAGAATCTAAAACAGCTCCCTAAAAACTCTTGCATACTAATAATGTAATCATTATGAACTCTTACCAAAACAACTTTTGTTTTCGCAAAAAATGACAATTACTGTGAAAATAATACATAAACCATTGGCTCCTGTCAAAAATTTTCTCAAGAAATGTGTAATGAATAACACAGCTCCACAAAAAAAAATGTCTGACCTAGCAACGAGACGAGTATATCCTTATGTATTTTTGATCGCTGATTCCGAATCCGGGGTCAAAAAAAGTCGTACACCCCAAAAAAAATTTTAGAGCCAAAAAACACGCCCTGAATCGTTTTGTTTAATATTTTCGAGAAAAATTGAATGTATTACGATAAAAATAAAGGTGAAATGCAGCGTTCACTCCCACAGAGGGTGAGAACCACCCTCATCTGCCATCAAACCAATTGATAACGACAATGACTGAAAAACATCTAAAAATGTTTAAGTTTCGTTAGGTTTGCAATAAACTGACGTAGAATTCACGTAATACCCCAAAACTACCCCTATATCGCTATGAAAAACAACCCTTAACTTAAATTACAGAAAAAAAGAAAGGAAAAAACATGAAATAACAAGGGGACAGAGCTGGGCGTAACTAGTTACTTTTAACTAAAGTTACTAACTTAGTTACTTTTTTCGGTAATGTAACTATAACTTAGTTACTTTTATAATATGAGTAACTGTAACTGTAACTTATCTACTTTTTTCAGGAAATAACTACAAGTTACTCTGTTTTTTATAACTAAAGTTATTTTTCGGTAACTAAAGTTACTTTTGATAACTTAAGTTAGTTTTAGTAACTAAAGTTACTTAGAATATGTTGAAAGTAATTTGCTAAAGTTACTTTTTATTTTGACATAATAACACTACCTTCATGTGGTTTATATGAATCCCTTCCCTATTCTATATTAACAAACTGTATTGACAAGTTGACAGGCTAGTATCTTGTTATCTATCATTTAGACGGGCAAGTGTTAGTACTGTTTTACCGTTAGCTGTTACTGTTAGTAGTAGAGTAGAGTGTCTCTTTATTTGAATTGTACTTAATGTCTGATACCGAGGTAAGTAAATAAAAAAAAGTAGTTATATTTTTGTCTATAGCGAACTAGAAGATTTTCACTAAAAACATTTTACAAAAATATAGCTTTAGCTCAATTTGACTAATATGAATTCTGAGGAGGTCCTTGATGATCCATTTAGTGCCGATAATGATAAAGATCCGGAGTATATACCCGACAACAAAAATTCAAAATCTAAAAGAAAATTTAGAAAAGATTATACTTTAACTTAAAATCAAATAAAAGAAGTGGATTATTAAATGTTGTGCGGAACCAAGTCAATCATCATTATGTAAAGAGTACTTACTATTGCCGCTTACCGAATATACCGGGATCACCGGGTGACAACAGATTAGACATACAAGATTAGTCTCGTTGAAATTTTTCAATTGTTTTTAAGAATAAAAATTCTGAATTTTGTGACATTATTTGCGGTGCAAAAAGCTATGTTTTGTACCTTTAATCTAAAAATCCCATCAGGGGAAACTGGAAAAATGTCAAATAATAAAAAATTTGCCATATTTTGGTAAATCGTCGGCTTAAAGTGTTAAAAATACATTCCATATGACTACAGGGGAGACAAAAATTGTGTTTTGTATAACATTCTGTTAAGTCTAGGTCCACTAAAGATACAAATAATATACAGAGAAACCGCCAACCTAAGCATTTGAGTCTTATGCCATGAAAACTCTGGAAACTATAGACCAAAGACAAGTGTCTAATGATTTTGTGACACCCAGTATATCTGATGTTATTAAAAGCTAATAAAAAATAAATTTATTATTTTAGAAAGGCATTTTCTATGATCTCTCTCTATCCTATCCTAATTATTATGTATTTTTTAATAGTCCTAAATAACCTAAGATCCTATGAATTCAAAATGCAACTGACAATAAGAGTAACATGACTAGTAACACTGACAAGAATAATACGAATTTAAAAGTAACTTATAAATATAACTAGTTACTTCCGCAAAGTTACTAGTAACTTGGTTACTTTTAAAAAAAGTGACGAAGTTACCATTTAACGTAGTTACTTTTTTGATCAAGTAACTGTAACTAGTAACTAGTTACTTTTTTTAAGTAACTTGCCCAGCTCTGCAAGGGGAACGTTTCCACCAGGACACAGCCGAAATGGAAAAACGATATCAAGGAAGATGGGACAAACACAATGATAGCAGACTACTGTTGGTCTCTGAAAAGAGACACGAAAGAACAACACAAACGACAGTCAGTAAGAAGATTGCTTGAAAATAAAGTTAAAAGATACAATAAAAAAAAGATTAAAAAAAAGAAGAATTAAAAGCTACTAACGTAAGAGTACTTCTCACCCCCTTCAGGGATGCGTTCTATACCCAAATGGTGTTAAGATTGGTGACAAATGACTGCTAATATCCTAGCCATAAGGATCTCTGCAAATAAGAACATCCATATAATGAAATCGTTATCAAATTTCATGTTTTTTCCTTTCTTTTTTCTGTAATTGAAGTTAAGGGTTGTTTTTCATAACGCTATAGGGGTAGTTTTGGGGTATTACGTAAATTCTACGTCAGTTTATTGCAAACCTAACGAAACTTAAACATTTTTAAATGTTTTTCAGTCATTGTCGTTATCAATTGGTTTGATGGCAGATGAGGGTGGTTCTCACACTCTATGGGGGTGCGTTTCATACCGATAGGGTGAACGCTGCAATTCACCTTCATTTTTATCGTGATACATTCAATTTTTCCCGAAAATATTAAACAAAACGATTCAGGGGGTGTTTTTTGGCTCTAAAATTTTTTTTGGGGGTGTACGACTTTTTTTGATCCCGGATTCGGAATCAGCGATCAAAAATACATAAGGATATACTCGTCTCGTTGCTAGGTCAGAAAAATTTTTTTTTTTGTGGGGCTGTGTAATTTATAAAATTACTAACATTTTATAAAAATAAGTGAAGAAAATTTCGTTTCTACCATCAGAAATCACACCTATACAACCATCAGTCACAATATATAAGAATATAGAATATCAATTATCCATTTAAGAATTTGTCAATGAACATATTTCAAGGGCTATAACTCTCTTTGGAAAACATTGCTGATCTATGTCCATAGCCACTGCTATTTTTTCTTGTTTTTTGAAGACTAGAATCATTCCCTTGTTACCACTTTGAATTACAAGCATGGGCATTTCCTCATATAATGAAGTATTTGCTCTTTTGTGAGAAAATCGTATGAATGGAAAGAAGGAATTACTTATACTAATTTTTGCTCAAAAATGTATGCTCTGCTTTCTAGTAGACTTGCAATTGTACAGCAGTTTTTTAAGATGGCTAAGCTTATCAGTGTATTACAGAAAAATGTTTTAGTAAACTGAAAGCTTTCCAATATTAAAACAGGTATGTTAACTTGACCTAACAAAAGTAGTTCGCATCATCGAGCTCGGTAGGGCAGTGGGCCAGAGCGTTAAATGACAAACGTAGCTGGTTTATTGCCTATCGACTCCTGGGTTCGAATCCCGGTTTCGATTCTGACAAAGTCGAAGGGTTTAGTTGTGTGTATCCGCATTTTTTTCAACAGTGTAATCTGTCCGTGCAGCTTCTGCTTTGGTTTGGGGGTTGTCCAATTTATGTGGTGTATTTTGTTATCAATCTTTGTTGCTTCACTCGTGAAAATATTACCAAATATCGTCATGATGAGGATTCTTCTAAAGAATTTTTTAGAAGTAAACTGTTTGAAAGATACTCTTGACAAGTTGCTACATAGGGCATGACCTAAGATTCATATACTGTCCAAATCACGTTTCTTATTGCTGTTATTACAATTTTACTTAATTTAACACAACTGAGAAGCCTTGGTTTTTGGTTATATTTGTTCATTATATCCCTTGCTTCTGATTCTGCCAAGATATTTATTTATACGCCTTGTATGCGATATCCCTTATTTTTATAAGATTTGCATACGTATCCAAATGAAACACAGTTCCTAATGTTCCTGATAATCGGATTCACCTGTCCATATTTTATTTAAGTAATAAGTGTTTTATTTTCTGTATATCAATTCTCTTCGCTAAAGATATACTGGTTAATGGATCATACAAAGCCAACAAAGAGAGGAAAAAGATCTCTTCGTGAACGTTTTCCCGTTTTTACATTCAATGTTGTGCTTTTTATGTGCCTTTAATAACAATGGTGTCATATGGATTCCTGTCTCCTAACTGTGCTCTGTATACTATTCTTAATGTATTTCTGATGTTTATTTCCTCTTAATGTATTATATTTATTAGTCCTATCGTCATTTTCCACGCTGTCGCTTCTTCTTTTGACATAAATTCATCTATGCTCCGGTTTATGCTTGTAGTTTGCTGTTATAAAGTTCTTAATTATACCAGCGACTGATAGCTATAAGTAAGCTATGGTCTGCGAACGTGTACTGATGTGTTGCAAACATGGTCTCAGGTTCTCTTATTTGCAGTGAATCGGATTTGTATAAAAAAATTAAAACCATGCCTTCTCCAGATTTCGATTCATGGTTCTTTCTGTGGTAGTAAGATTGAAGAATAAACACAGTCGACTCACAAATGTTATAGTAGACCCCCTGTTATACCCTAAACTGTGAATAATGAAATACAAAGCTGTCGCCGCGGCAATAAAAATGATTTACGAACTATTTACCTGATGCGCCCTTTTTAACAAGAAATAGAAAGTCTGCCTTTTAGTACTACACGGCATGAAAATATTATTATAATTACACACTCTTAATAATTTATACTACTAGGAAATCGACTTTTTTCCTTTTGTTTTTCTTTCATTTCTTTGGAAATGTTTTCTTAAATTTTAAAAAATGTATATATTTTCATTAAGATTATTGATGATGTAAATAATAGGTCCTTAATCTCACAAACTCTTTATTTAAGATACCGGTTTCGTGGTATTTATACTAAACGTATTACCACATCTTCAGGCAACAAGACTAACATTTTTTTTCAAAAAATTAGAAGAAAATAAATATAAGTAAAAATTGACAAATATAAGGTTAAAATTGTAAAGATAAAACTTACGTTAAAATACAAATATATAAAGATTTGTCCATATTTAAAGGTACCAAACATCATTTTCATTAATGTACAAATTAAAAAACACATTCCCACATTTGTATTTGAAATGTCATTACACCGCTTACTCACTCACATACCGATGACATTTTTGAGAATTTTTTAATAATTTTGTACATTATCAATGGAGATCGGGAAGTAGCGATAAATTACAGAGACGACTTTTACGTATATATAATATTATATTGTAAACATCTAATGAAACTTTCCCAAACAATATGAAATGATAAAATATTCTTATTTTTATGTACTATGCAGCAGTAAATCTGTTTTCTTTATAAAAATGGGAACAAAAAATTAAATGTTTTTTCAGGTAATTGGACGGCTTGCAGCTACAAAAAATAATTACTTACTGACTGCAATATCTTGACGAGGAACTACTCCTTATTGTCGAGTGTCTAATGCCAATACATAGATAGATACCTACAGGCAAATCGTGTGGCTGGTCATCACGTTTACACCCACTGTCCTATGTTAGATAGATAGATTTATTTAGCATCATTGACAATCTGATTTAAAAAGAACATTTTATAGAATACAAGAATTTGAAATAAACATTAAGGTCGGAAGTGGGTTGAACCCATTGATGGGAAAATAACACTGACGTAGTTTTCCACAAAACACCAAAACACCATATACTGCACTTGACGCGCATTCCACCAACCAAGTTGGCATCATCTGGAGATGATTAAAACTAAACTTATGTTAACAATTTACCTTGTTTATACCTAAACTATTGTCACGGTGCGGTAAACCGTGACTCACTAACCAATAAAGCGAGCTATTTGGGATTGGCACTCTATCAGTATGTATACTATTTATACACATTTACAAGCTTTCAAATGCATCCAGCTATCTAGTATTTGTTACATTCCTAATTAATCTTAAATTGCTAATCACTATTTTGTGGGTGTTCTCAAACGCATGTTGGGCAACACTGGATTTATCTTTTCTACCATAATAGTATGCTCCTTGAATCTGGTTTAAATTGATCGTCTAGTTTGTCCTACATACTTTTGATTACAGTCCTTACAGCTAATTTCGTAAATTCCCGATTTTTCGTTTGTTTCAGTTTTGTCTTTTCGATTGCATAAAAGTTGTTCTAATTTATTGCCGATGAATGAACCACTGTCATACCTATATCTTTAAAAATCTTACCAATACCACGGATGAATCGAGGATCAAATTGAATTTATACAAATTTAGGATTTTCTCTTTTATTTTCAAAGGTCGAGTAATTTCGATGCGTCTCTTTAAATTTACGTTTTCTAATTAGTTTATCAACTAAACTTGCAGAAGATCCATAATTCGCAGCTATAACTTTTAGCAATTTTTATAATTTCTTTTTCAAACCTCTCCTTATTGAGGAGGAAGCTTAACATACGATGAAAATTAAAACTCGTCATTTTCTGTTGAGCACAATGGTGAGAGTCCCTAGGGATACATCTTAGAGTACTGGTATCTTTTCGGTATATCACAAATTCTAACTTATTTTCACTCTTTCTAATTATGAATGCATCTAAAAATGGTAGTTGTCCAGAGTTTTCAATTTCATGTGTAAATTTAACTGAAACGATTGTTTAATTTAGAAATAAAGTTGTCAATACAATGACTTTTGTATCAAACACTGCAAAAATATCATCCACATACCTAAATCAAACCCGAGGGAAATACACGAATTCTTATTTTGCTCTTGTTTCGAATCTGTTCGTGAAGAGACTGGCAATAAATGGTGACAAAGAGTTAGCTATTATTGTTCCTTCTTGTTGTTCGAGAAAATTATCATTGAATCGAAAGCAATTTTGTTTCATGCAAAGTTTAGTGAGTTGAAGAATTCTTTAACTACATCTTGATTGAGATTATTTGATTTGTTATTCTGTGTTACTACTACGCAGCAAGGTCAGCACAATTTTTGATAGTTTTAAATCGGTTCGGACTGCCACTCGAACAAAGTTATTGTGTTTCTATATTCTTCAAACGTTGATTATCATGTGTCAACCTTTCCTTTTTTTACCTACATTTCATCGTGAAAAACTAACTTATTTGTTCACTAGACTATACACATGGTAAACAATGTAGTCAATTTGAATAAATTCTTTTATACAAAATATTATACATAGATACCGTTTTGGCAAATTCTGCACAACATTGTGGAACAAAGTATTGTTCCATTTTTGTAAAATTTCAAAGTAAAACGTTATACATTTTGATTCATTTTAATTATTGTGCATAATACTTTTATTACAATAATTATTACCATAAGTTAAAATTGCGTCGCCTGTCACTATCAGTAAAGCCACTCATACGTCTCTATAGTTTTCTCAGGATATATGTTTAAAATTTGTTACATGCGAAAGTACTTTGTCACAGCTACTACAATATTATCGTGTACGCGTCACATTGCAATTCCGGGATATCGCGATTCTATAAATTTACTCTAACCTATGAAAGTTTACAATAAGACATTTTAAAAAGGCCGGTCGGAACTATAAATATCGCGCGTTGTACTATGACTCGACTTTATGCAATTTACTAACAAACTGAATGCGGTCTCCCACTTCCCATTATTTTCAGTTGACCCACAGAGCGCAGGTATCCACGTAATTTTCCAGAATTGCCGCAGTGTCGTGCAATTGTAAAAGAATTTGTTACGTTTCTATTTAATATAGTACGTTTCCGATAAAACTAGTTTACGTATTAACATTTTAAAATGAAATAAAATTCACAAAGTATATAGATATATGGAATAAATGGAATAGATAAATAAGTAAAAGCCGTCAGTGAGTACGAGCTCTACTTATAAATAAACTCGAATATTGTTTACGTTGACCAAAAACCGGTCTATGGAAGGTGTTCGCGGCGGCCTCAAGAAAGATTTCTTTTCATTAGGTAAAAACACTTTATCAATGGTCAGTCGCAATAACGCTTAATTAGTTCTGCGTATTATACAAGGATTTTAAATCATCATTCATTGAAGATCCACATTTAGAAATTGTGAAAAACTAAAAAATAAGTTCTGTTGGAAAACTAGAAACGATGTGTCATTTAAGAGTGCGATTTTTCGTAAATGTGTTTTGTAAGTGAAGAGGTTTAGATGCATACGTTTATTTAGGAAACATCCAAAATCTATTTAAAAATTTTATGCAAATTGTAGAAACTAACTTGATCTCTTCAGACAAGTGAAGTAAAAATAACGTGTTTTTATGCAACCGCGTAATCCAAATTTGTAAAGAATTCAATTGTGCTATCAAATAATGTAAATGCATAAACTGTACAGTTTAATTACTCCAAAATTTATTATTTATTTGCACAAATTGTTCCTGTCATTTCTTTAGATCAATTTGGAGAGTAATTTTTTACAAGTGAGTTAAAATTTCACATATATTTTTCGCTGTGTGGTCAAAAATATACCTGTAGTTTATTTTCATTCATAGACAGTTAGTCAAACTATTAAATAAATAACAACAAATAATTAAAATTATTTTATTAAAACAAACAAAATGAAAATAAAATTTTCACTAAATTTTAAGTAGCTCTGGATTAAAATTGCTTTGAATAAAATTTTATTCAAAATGTAAGACAATTTCTATTTGATTGCCTACAAATTTTGTGCACCCTGTAGCTACACGCCTTAAATGATATTCTAATAGAAAGAGTATTCACCCTCAAGCTCAATTTGGTTTAATTATCTCTTGGACAAAACTTACTTAATAAGCTGTCAATTTGCGAGAATAAATCATTACCGAATATTGGAAACAAGGAATTGCAGTCCTTATAAAGATTCAGCTTGAGGGGAGGACGCTAAGGGATGTTTGTAGCAAATCCCTAAGGTGTTTGATTTAAGGGTACAAATCCTTTAGGGGTAAATGCTGTAAAATATTTTTTCTCTGGTTGTGATCTACAGGCGGCGAGGGACTTATTTGTCTTGGAAAGTGCTGTGACAGAATAAAGTAATTATTAAATAGTTAGATGTTTAATCAACTGCTGTTTGCATTGTTTTATATCTATAGCAATGGTTAGGTAAACACATAAACATGTGACTACAATTAATTATTTAAGGAATCTAAAAATACGTATTTTGTTGTCATTATTTCTAATTCTAAATAAAATATGTTGAACTTTGTTTTGTACATAAAACACATAAACGTAATATCACATTCAGTATTTGAAAGATGTGAAAAGAAATATACAAGTTTTCGAAATGAGTAATCAAAACTTAAGAGCATGTAGAGCAAGTCAAATAATGTCAAAAGCCTTAATAAAAGTTTTCTCTAAATTTTGAAAATAGTTCTTATTAAATATCTCCGAAACCGTTAAGATCAAATAATGAAATTGTGTACAGCTATTAACCTTTTTATTCTTAACAATGCAGAGCCACAATCATCTGAAAATTTTATTTAGTGTTGTATCAAACTCTGGGTGCGATGGATAAATATGACCCCAACTTGATTATATGTAATTTTTTTAGTTTTTGACATCAAATTATCAAATATCAGAGTATTTTACGAGAAAAAAGGTACTCTTGTTCAGCTTTTATAGGACCTACGGTTTTTGAGTAAAATCGATTTGAAAACTTTATTGCATGCTCTAAAAGGCATTGTAATGGAGTGATTTTTAGGTTTAATCCTGTCAAAAAATTTTTTATGGTAATTTAGTTATACTTATTTACAACCAATTTTGATTATGTTAGTGTGATATGGTTCTACATTAAAATTTGTTTGACGAGATAAAGCGTAAATATCAATCCACTGCAATGCATTTTAGAGCATGTAATAAAGTTTTCAAATTGATTTTACTCAAAAACGGTCCTATCGAAGAATGTACTGAAATATCATAATTTCATGTCAAAATCTAAAAAGATGACATACAATATAGTTGGGGTCATATTTACCACCAGCCTCCAGGTTGACACACACCTGAATAAAATTATCAGATGACTGTGATTCCGTATTGTTAAAAATAAATATCTGATGTGGCCGGTACATAACTTTCTTATACTAGTATATTAGCTCAGTTTATAGGGGTATTGTTGTTTCTTTCTATCCTGCTATGTACTACCGAATTATGTATGATTATATACAAAACGGTTAGAAAGAGAAAAAAATTTGAAATTAAGAAACCATAATGGGGCTTATGATCAGTCATTGAATATCACTGCGGAGTTACTTGTAGTCTTACAGTAGTGGGAAATCAATATTATGATATCATCAAATCGTATAAAACAAAACGATTATGTTTTAGAAATATTTTCGAACGCATCGTTGTTAGATTAGGGTGCTGTTACAAAGGATATCAAGTCATATGGTTTCTGGAGTGAAAAAGAACAGAAGTATCATATTAATAGGTTTGAGTTATTTATTAGTAGCAGTTTTTGGGCTAAAATGTTTTGCGAAAAATATCAGAGAATGTAATAATTTGTTGCGAATTGATAACACATATAAATAGAATGGGGGCATACAAGTTCCACAATTAAGCAATCCAGCGCGTGAGATATGGCAGTGGTGTGAAAATAGAAAAATTTATTCTTTTGCTTCATATATTAAATCCTCAGAGAACCAGGAGGCAGATGTGGAGTTAGGACAAATCGCACAGAAAAGGAATGGAAACTAGCAGACTGCTTTTAAACAAGTTGTTACTTAATTTGGGCAGCCACAAATAGATTTATTTGTGAGTATAACAAATGCTAAGTGTAAAACATTTACGTCTTGGGGTCAAGACCCAAAAGCATATGCTGTCGATGGGTATACATTGTAATTTATATGTATTTCCTCCTTTCTCAATAATTGTAAGGATACTTAGTGAGATTATTAATGATGAAGCAGAGGGCATTGTGATTGTGCCATTGTAGCCGGCACAACCATGGTATCCGATGTTTACATCAATTTCTATTTCTCCGAAAATAGTAGTTTGTAAATTATCATGATTCTATCAAGCAAAAGAGAGTTCCAGATGCTGCAATTTAAATATTAACAAATTCATTATCGGTTAATACTATAAAAGAATACAACTCGGGATACATTCTTTCCTAATCAGGAGGCCAGTTTGAAACATCTTACATTAAAACTGATAACCCTGTTAGCATTCTTTACTGCCCATAGAATTAAGACGTTATCGCAGACTGAAATTAGTAATATATATTCAAAAGAAAGGAATAGAAATTAAAATACCTGGAGGAATTAAAACATCTGGTTTAAATAAGATCCAACCCATTCCTTTTCTTTTATACTTTATAAAAAAAACTGATAATTTGAGCACCAAAATCCTCTCGGACAGAGGGTATTTGAAATATTAGTTTAACCAAATTATTTCTGACTTTTCAAAAACCTTTTCATATTGATACTTACTACTTAATCGATGAGCAGATAGGTTAAACATGTACTAAATGAGGGTGTTATTGATACCAAGGTTTTTCAAACCCAGAATAATAGAAGGTTTATTAAAATCGAAATCTGTTGACCATATCTCTGTAGTGAGCGATCTTTTAAAGAAATGTAACAATATTCTTTCTCTTAAAGATGTGCCAAGTATAGTTCTCCTAGGCAGAAACCATATACGACAAAAGGGAGAGGAAGCATCACCTATTAGCTTCAATACATAAGCAACATAGAAGCATTTCATTATTTTCGCATTCTTTTGCCGACCAGTCTTTCCTTGAGCGGATAGTAGTGGACAACCAAAATCGGCAACCAATGACGATAGTATATTGAAAACATTTTTTACGACTCGAGTAGAATCCACAAATATCGACCACGCAGCTAGAGATTTCCGAAGAGTGACAGAAGAGTTAAGTTTTCCGAAAAAAATGATGAAACTGTGATATAATGATAATTTTGCGCATATTTTGTTTCCTGACGAAACAACAAACTATCCTAACGGAACAGTTAATCGGTATAATTGTCACATTTGGTCAATGTATAATCCTTATTGGATCTAAGCAACCTACACCTAGCATCCTCAAAACGTAAATGTGTGGAACAGGGATAGAGAAAATGCTAATGTTATGTTTCCTAGTCGACTGCATCAACTTTATTCATAGTTAAAACGCATGTATAAACTACATTCTAATGAGTTCATTAATTTTTCCTTCATGTTCACTATTATTATCTAAATTATTTTGTAATTGCATTCCCTCAACTTTTAAATTTTCTAATTTGTCTGAAAGGTCACCTACATCAACTCCGATTTGGTGACACTCTCAAGTAAATCCACAATCACCCCGCGTCGACTCAATAGATTTTTGCAAATTTCCATTAAGGTTTTCGGTAACTCTTCGGTTGAACTCTGCATTCCAACAACAACATCTGGTGAAATATGGTCACCTCTGCCATCTACTTCTGCCGCATTGTCTTGAATCTCATTGTAAGGCATCAATTTTACTTCTTGATGCCTTACAAATTTAAGACAATAGGGCAGAAGTAAATAGCAGAGGTGAAAATATTTTACCAGAGGTTGTGGTAAGAATACAGAGTTCAATCGAAGAGATACCGAAAACGTTAATGGAAATTTGCAAAAATCTATTGAGTCGACGGGCAGTAATTATGAATTTACTCGAGAGTGTCACTAAATCAGAAGTTAATGTAGGTGGTCTCTCAGATAAAATAGAAACTTTAAAAGTTAAAGGAACGCAATTACAAAATACATTCTAATGTTTTCAACAGTAATAGTAATAATGCTAATCATTATAAAAATCTCATGATAATTCATATAAATAGTCTCATTTTGCCCAACCGTGAATTGAGCTATCATAATAATCATAACCAAGAATGAAAGCACAACGGAATTATTGTCTTCTTGTATAATGACAACAAATATCTTAATTTTCATATTATAAACCACTCGTATTTATGAACAAAACGACATTTATTTAAACATAACTGCTGTAATTTTACATTTCATGCACGATTACTTACGGGGAAATATAATTATCACAATGTGATATTTACCCAACCGTCACAATGGGCATATCCTTGTGTGGTGACAACAGATATCTTAATTTTCATATTTTAGACCACTGATTTTTTAGTGTTATGAACTAAACAAAGTTCATTTAAAGACAACTGTTACAGTTTTCCATTTCATGCACGATTACTCGCGGAGAAATGTAGTTGTCACTATGGGATATATATTCATTACAATAAATTAACCAGCAGAAACGTTTAAAAAGTCAACTACTTAAATTCATCTTCTGCACTGTACTATAGAAGTCAAATATATTAATACTCCACAACGGCGAATTCCTTAAAAACGGCAGAGGAGTGTTTTATCATTCTCTCATTTTTTTTAATATCTCTGTTCTCTATTTTACAGAAATTACTACTTACTGGTTATTATCAATAAAATTTGTGATAATTTCTGACTGCTGATGTAATAAAAATGGGGAGGAGCGCCAAGTGACTTCAATTCCAGGGTTGCCTTTAGGTGATGTGTCACTGCGTAAATATGTTCATGCTTATATGACACAATTATCTTACCTTTTGGTAAGAGAACTGAAAGTATTGGTGTATGTAGCAGTAATAAACTAGCGATCACAAGAGTAAGAATATATAACTAAAATTTGTTGTAAATGTTTCAGAGCTGATCTTCGGCGCCTCTCATTAAAAATCCATTTGTATTGTGAGAAGGACGGTTCAACGTCGAAAAATATAATTGGCGCATACTTAAAATATCTGAACTTTTTCAGACTCCACATTTTTTTTGTCTTGTGTAAGAAAGTCTATTACTTTGGAATTTAAAAGGGCTATTATACTTATCATGGTAAGAGATTTCCACTAAATCTAAGGTAAAATTTGTTTGCCTATCACTATCAGTAACTATCACTCACACACATTTTATAAATGTCTCAGGAAATCTATCTCTAAATGTTTGCTATGACGTTGGACGAAAGCACTTTTTTTACAGCGTGTTCATTATAATTCTGTGCCATTAAATTGCAACTCCGATAAATCACTAATCCACAAAATCACTTTATCCTCTGAAGGAAGACATTTTAAAAAAAGTTAACCTCCGTTGTCTTTAAAACGGTGCCCACGCAGCTAGGATTGTCTACATGAAGTTTAAATCGCTGTTAAAGTATTTCTATTGATGAGAAGGAAAAATGAAAACAAATAATTCATTCTTAAATACCATATGATTCATATGAATTTAATACATAACATTACAGGCAATACTGATGTTTTTTTTATTTATTTTTTATTAATAAGAAATACGAATATTTTATTTGGTGTCATTTTATGAAACTAAATAATCGTATTTTCTATAATAAAAAGAATTCGCATCAGTATTGCTTGTAACTTTATATTAAATTTATGTGGTATTTAGGATAAGTTATTTGTGTCGTTTTTCAATTAGTAACAAAAAAATTTAATAGCGTATATTTATTTATTTTAAACATAGAGCAATGGGCGTAAACGTGGCAGCCAAGAGACTTTGTATTGTACTTATTTATTAATTTGAAACTAATGCCAGTTCCTTCATTATATATTTATTTTACTTTATTAGAAGTTCACTGGAACATCAACACCATACTCAGTCGAATAGTCATCCTACAAGATCCAGTGGTTTACTAAGGATTTGTTTTACACTAACACTGACGTAGTTTTCCACAAAACACCAAAACACCATATACCGCACTCGACGCGCGTTTCACTAACCAAGTTGGCATCATCTGGAGATGCTTAAAACTACAATTACAAGCATATGGACTTTACAAAAAAGCTTACCTACAAGTTAAATAATTTAGAACATGATGGTAGGTAGATAGGTTTCTTATGAGTGGGTCCCTGTGGACCCTTCACTGTGGCCTTCACTAGGCCTATTGTGTCTCTTAACGAAACTGATAACGTTATTGGGTGAGAATAAGTCCAGATCCTCTGGCAGTAGGTGCCCTTTGCCAAATAATAAGAATTGGATCCTCTCCACAGTGGGACAGGTACATAGGATGTGGTCTGCCTTCTCATCAGGATTCAAGCACCCTGGGAAGTGGTTTTGTGCAAGAAGCTGTAAGGTTTCCTTTCCAGAGGTCGTATATGAGCCATCCGGTCGCCATAACGAGCCCAATTCCCACTTCGGCTCTCTGCAAAGAATCTTGTGTATTGTGAGGTAGGTCAGTTATACTCTCACAGAATTTCCTCCAAGATCCCCTTTTTGCTTTCCTTATTTCTTTGTTATAGTCCGTTAGAGCGGATCTATATTAGTCCCAGTCCCCCGAAGCTTTAGCTCGATTAAAGAGGCGTCAAACTTCTTTTCTCATTTTATCCAAATTCTTGTTGGACAGTTTTCGTTGTAATTGCGTTGCGGATCTGTTCCGCCGCAATTTCAGTCTCATCACGATTTCTGATTGTGGTGATAGTGGATTGAAGGTGAGACTGGAGGGAATGTTTGTCTGCGTCTGAGCACTTAGGATCCCGATATGTCACCATAGATTTTGGACCAGCTTCTATATTGAATAGAATATGTTTGTGATCTGAATACGAGGGTTCAGAAGTTATTTCCAATCGGTTATCTTGTTGCTCAAGTAGTTTGAGCTGATTTGTGATATATAACACCTCGTTCCTAGTTCTGGTGACAAAGGTTAGATCAGAACCAATGTTATTCACAGTTAGTCCTTCACCTAATAAGTATTCAAAAAATGACTCACCTCTTTGATTGATGTTTGTGCTTCCCCACGCTGTAGGGTGGGCATTCGCATCACATCCAATAACCAGGTGGATATTGTTCCTTTTGCTGTAGGCGATTAAATCCCGCACTGCAGCTGGAGGAGATTGGTCTACAACTCTATCACCTGGGAAGTAGGCAGAACAGACGATTATTTCCATCTTGCTTCCTCCCTCCGAGATCGATACCTGGACGGCTACAATGTCCTGTAAATACAAAATAGTTAATGTTATTTCTGACCAAGATACGTGCTCTGGGTCTTTCATCAGAGCCGATTTCTATTACCTTGCCAGAGGTATTTCCCAGGCCGCTTATTCGGCCTGTGTTACTTGTCCATGGTGCCTGGAGGAGAGCGATGTCGATTTGCTCTTTCTTAAATCTTTTGCCGAGGACGTATGTGACCGCCCTGGCTTCTTGTAGATTCGTCTGTAGACACCTAATATAAGATGTCATTGGGTAGTTGACTTGAGGATAGGGATAGCCTTATCCCTAATAAGGGTATTAGTTGTGGAAGTGTTGAAAGACGGTTGGGTTAGGTAGGGTTAGGTTGTGGGTTTAAAAGGAAATTAAGATAGGGTGGAATTTTTTTCCTCCTCCCGGAAGGTGAATGCTTCTCACTCTACCTGGAGGTGGTTTTATCTGGGTTAGGGTACCCCGCCGTTCCCCTCTTCCAAGGTGGCTTAATTCCACTCTTCTTCAGATGGGGTTTATTCGGGAGGGATTTTCCTTTCCCAGATGTTCCCTGTCGGGACTGTTCGCTCCTCTGGGGAAGCGATTGTAGTTCGCTTTTCCCTGAGGGTGTTCCTGCCACTGCTTTCTTCTCAGAGGGGTCTTTACCTCCTCTGACTTTTGGGCGGAATTGGATCTGTCCAAATCCGCTGAAGGGTCTGAAATTCAGTTCCTCCAGTATAATCATGGACGCTTCATCTAGTAAGACCATCCATGTTTGACCAGGGTCCGATTCCTCCCGGTGTAGTACGGTCTACTCCCGGGTGTTCAGACCGTGGTTCATTTTCCTCAGCCTGTTCAGCATTACCTCGGAAGACAGTCGGTTACCGGCGTTATCCGGGATATATGCCACAGACATGAGGTTTGGGAAGGTCCTGCCCCTGTACGAATTTAAGACCTCTTCCCATGGATGGAGGTATTCTGTGACACTCTCCATCCACGAGGCGCTCGTCCAATCCGCACAGGTGTTGAGAAGCCACCCAGGCCGTTGTGTGCAGCCTAGGAACCGCACCTGAGGACCCTCGTCTGGGATTGCCTCTACAGCTTGCATTATTGCCTGCTGTAGTGCTCCCATCTATGTGCTAGTTAGGGTAGCCGTTGGGTAGTTGGAATGGATTAGGCCCACTCTGACCCCCTCAACAGTTTCCCTAAAAAGAAGTTTTACAGCTCCACCTTCCCGGGGCTTTTTCGCCCGTTGGCATGGTGTACTGTCGTTGGAACGCAGATGCTTACCGGTTACAGCTTGCTCAGAGGAGGTTTGCTGCTCTCGCTCTGGCTGCTGTTCGGTTGGCCGTTGCTCCAACACTTTGCTTTAGGCGTTTTCGTATGTTATTCCGCTCTTAAGCAAACGACTAAGGCGTCTTCTTGCAGCACTCGCCAGTCGTTTCCTCTTAAGGGTGAGTACATCCAATTCCTTGAATACCTCATCCCCTGAAGTTTTCAATTCTCCAGCCCTTAGAGACAGGGACTTTACCAGCTCCCGCTCCTGGTCCGATGAAATCGAGATCTCTGATGGAGTAGGATTGATCCCAATCTCCATATGTTCTCCAGTTTCCTGGAGATCGAGAGCTTGCCTTCTCTCGTTAAGGTTGTCAGTAGTACTAGTACCCTCCACAGCCTGACATCTCACTGTGGGTACTGAGTAGTGGCTGGCTGACGGTCGGGTGGAACCTACTCTCCTACTCTCTTTTCCGACCGGAACTGGGGTATCCCTCCCCTGCTCTGTAACTTTTACCTTTTTCATTGCCATGCCATTCATAGATTGGTTTGGCTAAGGTCCTGGGCCCGCACCACTGGGCACCAGGGAACTTTTTTGTTGAAGAGGTTGTTTCCCTCTGTGCAAGCCTGTTGGTCCACGGATGTTGTTTTATTTCTCACCTACCCGGCGACACCAATGTCGCTGAACGCGTTCCCCTATCCGCCACCTGGGGACCCGCTCGGTTGTGATTGCAGGTATCCCCGCCGGGATTTATAACATAAACAATGGTGTGACTTTCAGAAGAACATGCTTTTATCAATTAACGAAAAATTTATTAAGAAAGTGTCGTCACAAAATAAAAAACTAAAAAAATTAATCAGTAGTAAGCCAAAAGAATGTGTTCCTCGAAAAGTTATCACAGAAGCTTGCAATAACCAAATCTCGATAAATATTGCCACTAAAGTCAAAATCTACAAAAGACAGGAAACTTGTTAAAAGGTTGCGTGAAAAAGAATATTTTTATTTACGAGATGATAAGGGCAATTTTGTTATTTTAGATAAAGAGGACTTATAAAAAACTTTCTAGAAATCCATTACTAAAAGTGATTACTGAAGTAAGAACTGTACTTAAATACTGCAATAACCTTATTACTTCTGCTTTACATGGGAGATTACATGTATCTAACCCAAGTGTACCTAGATTGTACATAAATAAGGTACATAAATCAGGAAAGTCGGTCCTATTTCCGTCCTATTGTTTCAGCAATCGGATCTCCGACTTAGCACCTATCAAAATGGTTAACAGAGCAAATCGAAAATTTACTTATTGCACCACCTAGTTTCTCTGTGATTAATTGCAATGATTTCATAAATAAGGTGAAAAATATTCAGTTGCAAGAAAGTCAAATTTTTATCTCCTTTAACGTTTGTTCATTGTTTCCAAGTGTTCAGATATCACAGACGTTGGATCTACTCGAATTAAACAATCTCAGTCAAGATGTAGTAAAAATATCTACAACTCACTAAACTTTGCATGAAACAAAATTGCTCTCGATTCAACGATAATTTCTTGAAACAACATGAAGGGACAGCAATGGGTAACTCTTTGTCATCAATCATCCATTGCCAGTCTCTTCTTGAACAGATTTGAGACAGAAGCAAAAGAAGAACTCGAGTATTTCCCCAGGGTTTTGCTTAGGTATGTGGATGAAATTTTTGCAGCGTTTGATACAAAAATCACTGATATTGAAAACTTTGTTCTAAATTAAATATTCGTTTCGCGTCAGTTAAATTCACAAACGAAATTGAAAACTCTGGAAAACTACCATTTTTAAATATATTAATAATTAGAAATAGTGAAAATAAGTTAGAATTTGACATATACAAAAAAAGATACCAGTACTCTAAGATATATATACCCCTAAGGACTCTCACCATTGTGTTCAACACAAAATGGCGAGTTTTAATTTTCTAGTCTATCGTCTATTAAGCTTCCCCCCTCAACAAGTAGAGGTTAAAAAAATAAAAGGCATTGATTAAGGATATAGCTGAGAGTAATGGCTGTAAGTTTAGATGATAAAATAATTAGGAAACGAAAATTTAAAAAGTCACTTCGAAATTCCTCGACCTTTTAAAATGAATGAGAAAATCCGAAATTTATATCGATTCCATTCGCTCCTCGATTCACTCGTGGTATTGGTAAGATTTTTAAAGATGTGGGTATGACAGTGGTTCATTCATCGAGAAATAAACTACAACAGCTTTTAGGAAATCCAAAACACAAAATTAAAATAAACGGAAAGTCGGGTATTTACGAAATTAGCTGTAAGCTATAAGGACTGTAGTACAAAGTATGTTGGACAAACTAGACGATCAAGTCAAACTAGATTCAAAGAGCATATTACTGCCCATCTTAAATATGGTAAAACAGATAAGTCTAGTGTTGCCCAACATGCGTTTGAGAAAAACCATAATATAGACATTAGCAATTTAAGATTAATTAGGAATATAACAAATACTAGACAGCTGGATGCATTTGAAAGCTTGGAAATCACAAGTGTAAAAATAGTATGAATAGTAGCCTCTGCCGCTATTTGGGATTGGCCAGGGCCAATCCCAAATATCCCTCTTTGTTGGTTAGTGGATCACTGTTCACCGAACCGTGACAATGATTTAAATATAACTAGGATACATTGTTAGCATAAGGTTAGTTTTAATCATCTCCAGATGATGACAACTTGGTTGGCGGAACGCGCGTCAAGCGCAGTATATAGTGTTTTGGTATTTCGTGGAAAACTACGTCACTGTTACCTTCACATCAAAGATTCCAGCCCACTTCAGGACTGTTTATATTATATTTAGTTCAACCTGTGTTTATTTGTTTTCTAATTTATTACTGATCGATTATGAACAAGAAAAATTCAATTTAATTAGTCCTGAGAATTCTAATAAATGAACATAGCGAAACATCGTCTAAATTAAAAAAGTCGTTTTTTGGTTTAATTGATCTCATTCTCACGAATATTAATGAAATATGAATCTCTTTTCGTCTTTAATAATAAAATTTATCTTCACCAATATAAGATAAATAATTCTTCAGCAAACATTAAAAAACGTACACACAAATACAAGTAATTTGTTATTTTCGAAAGGATTTAACGTAACAACACAAATATAAAAAAGAAAGATGTCATTCATTAGTCATTACTTACTAGCATGTTACTACCCGACAAAGTTCCAGAGGTTACAGATTATTAATAGGTAGTGCTAATCATTATCAAATATAGATCCATATTGGTGATTAATTGAGCAAGAGATGTTACAAGTAATCTTGTTAGAGCTTGAATTATATACATGTTCTGGATGGTGTGAAGTAAATGGAGGCATTTTGGAGGGCTCGACCCCGGCGTGTCCAGTCCCGTGGGCACATTGAAACTGTCAACCTCGGCCATTTTCTGCACGTGCCAAGTAATTCGGGACTAGCACTGACTTGTGAACACGGATATTGAAATGCCACTTAAACTTTAAATCAAATTCAGAAGTGATTCACGGAGCTATTTCAGCCAATATATAGACATTTATTGATATAAATGTGTTCTATATTAGTTGTTCTGCACACCAAGGAGCTGGAAACACGTACGGATGGGTTCAGTTGATATTAAACGGCATGAACAATAATTACAATTGCATTCAATTGATTTTGTTGAGGTTGACACTAACTGCATGCTATATTTATGTCCTTTTACAAAATAAATAAAATGGCAACCAATGCTAGCAGACTATTTAATCGGTCATCTACAACCTTATAGAAGTAAGACCAGCTGATTTATACCCCAATCGCTATTGTCTGGATAGGTATGGATGTCCAAAAGAATTGTTGCATCTTTTAAATTAAAATTATCGCAAAAATACTGACTATATTACAAAAAGAAGTTCCGGTAAAAAGCACATATTACTTGCATGCGGTCAGTTTAAAATTTTCTTATTCTCATCTGTGTAAGATAGGTTGTCTTTTTGTTTTAAAATTGTTGATTACAGCAAAATGTTCATCAAAGCTTAGGTGTCGATTAAGATATTTTATCGGTTTTTAAATTTACCACTAGAGAAATTATATTTAAAATGCTTTTAAATATCAGTGAAACCTTAACTGCAATAAATGAATTTTCAATTTTCAGTCGTTAAACGTAAATCGCTTTACTTATGATTTCGCCTACCAAATCTGTATATGAATTAAAATGAGTTGTTTTCGATTTTGGTTATTATGAACAGAGATCGGGAGAGAGCGATAAATTCTAGAGTAGAGACAATTTTTACATAATTGTGATATTATTCATGTAAACACCTAATGAAACATTCCTAAAAATATGAAATGATAAAATATTCTTATGTACTCTGCAATAAATCTGGATTTTTTTTATAAAAATGGGAACAAAATATTAAAAGTTTTTATCGGGTAATCGGATGGCTTGCAGTTATAGAAAACAATTACTTACTCACCGACGAGGCTCGACATTGTCGAGTGTCTAATAGCAATTCATAGATAGATATAGGCGGATCACTTGGCTGTCATGTATACGCCCACTGTCCAATGCTGAAAATCAATACACCAATGACTTCTAAGTCATTGGAATACACTATAAATATTTAGTATTTATAAGACGTCTATGTGAATAAGATGTGGATACATAAACAGTGCGAAATTAAGACAACAGGGGTTAACTTTTTAAAATGTCTCGTTTCATTAATTTCTTCAGAGGATAAAGTGAACTGTGGATTTATTGATTTCTCAGAGTAACAATTTAACAGCACAGAATTATATTGCACAAGATAGTAAAAAAAGTTCATTCGTACAACATCAAAGCAATAAGATACATATTTCCTCAGACAGTCATAAAAAGTGTGTGAGTGGTAGGTATTACTGATAATGTCTGGCAAGCAAGATAATTCACTATTTAGACATTCACATCACCTAGCGTCAACCCTGGATTTAACGTAATTTTTTTTCGCTACCTCTCGATCTCTAGTTATAAATGGGAAAAGTTTAAAAGTGTCTTAAATAAAGAAACATGTGATACTGCTTGCAAAAATGAATGCCAAATTAAATTCCAGCTGGAAAATAATTCAGCATTGAAGACTATTCTCAAATAGAAAAAAAAGAGTTTTAAATTAAAACAGTATACCTACTCTTTACGTAAATTATTTTATTTATGTGATGAAACATACGTATTCGTTTTTTTGACATTAGCAAATGTTTTTCTAATAATTATTTCTAAATTTATGTATTATTTGATTCGTCTAAATATGAATGTTTCAAATAAATAAATAAAAAAAAATTAGATAATTTAATACGTATCTTATTTGAAAATAATTCTCTCTTATGAATCCTATGATGAAAGGGTATTTATTTCTAAAACAAATTGCTAATTTGTGTTTTTTTTATTTAAAGTAACTTTAATGGGTAAACTTTTATATTTTTGTATTTAGAGAATTTATTTGCAACAATTAAGCCGGATCACAAATTGTCGATGTTGAAATCTTATTTTCATTCTATGAACAAATGTTAACAAAAGAAAACATAATTTAACTTTGCCTTATGTAGAATATAGACAAATTATTATGAAAATAACTACTCATAATTGTTTATTTAAAATTATAAAAGATCATTTTAAATATAGATATTCATTCTATTGCTACTGTATCTGTTCCAGATTAAATAAATAATCATCCAAATTTCCAGTCTCTCAGCTGTTAAAAACGTGTTTTACTTGACTGTCCTTTTTAATTTCACTAGTAACGACGTTAAGCATAAAAACAGTATCTTGGTTGTAGTTATGTAAGTAAACTTTTTTATAACAGTATGCCTAATTAAAGTTATGTCAAATATGCAGTAATAATAATTCTAAGTACGGTCCTGTTATGCAACTTTATTCTTCTCACCTGTTTATATGATGTAAAAAAAAACTACATACAATAAAACTAAGGGTATTAGTAATTCCGTTTCTGATTTATAGATTACAATGCAAAAAGTATGTTAAAAATTATTCTACATATTTTATACATCCCCATTGCCTAGAACTTCCATAAGACATTCTGCAGTTTTCTAGTAAAATATTAAGAGACCCTTAAATAAACCAAAATGCATTGTCTGAATGTGACTAAGTCGCAGTTGATTTATTTAGCATTCTGAATTTTAAATTAGGTACTTTAAAAAATCATGCTGTACACTTTTTTACTGTGTTTAATACTTTCTAATGATTGGTCACTGAAACAGATTTTTAATTATTTATGACGTTCGGTAAACTGACGTTAGTCACGTTATCTTCTATTTTCTTAAGTTTGTACATATTTTTAGAGTATAAATTTAATATACACATATATACGCGCGCGCGCGCCCACACACACACACACACGCGCACACGCACACGCACACGCACATGCACACGCACACACACACATATACACGCACGCACGCACGCATATATATATATATATATATATATATATATATATATATATATATATATATATATATATATATATATATATATATATATATATATATATATATATATATATATATATATATATATATATATATATATATATATATAATTATATATATATATATATATATATATATATAGATAGCCGCAGTAAGCAGTTATCGGTTAGAACCTGAAGATGGCAGATGAGATTCTGCCGAAACGTCGTTCAGACAACCACGGTCCCTCTCGGGGCCTATCACCTACGCGGGAGTATACCCGGAAAACGAATTTAACAATATATATATATATATATATATATATATATATATATATATATATATATATATATATATATATATATATATATATACATATATATACATATATATATATATATATATATATATATATATATATATATATATATATATATATATATATATATATATATATATATATATATATATATATATATATATATATATATATATATATATATATGCAGGGTGAGCCACGGTGGGTGGATTATTAAAAGTATATGGAGAACGGATCAACCAATTGCTTTGAAATTTTGGATACCAAGATAATAATTCGAAATTGTGGTGTTGCCACATATATAAAACTGGCAACATCTTCGTTATTTTAAATGGAATACCCTGTATATTTTTGCATTTTTTGGATCGTCGTCTCTTTCTGAGTAACTTTTGTTAATTTTCCCCTATATCTATCTCAAGCCGTTTTCAAGATAATAATTTTTTTCTGAATTTATTGATAAAAATTTGACTTTCATTAAATCGTGTTTTCTCCTACCTACGCAGCAATTGAAAGATAATTTTTTTAGTTGCAGCTAGGCAAGGCCTGGGGGCATCTCCTTCATTAATCAAATATTTCGAATATCATACAGGGTGAGTTAGAGAACGCTTTCTATAAGTGACTTAGAAAAATGCACGGAAGTCAATTTTTTTTAAATGGAATGCCCTGTATATTATTGCTGATTCGGAAAGGCGATACATTTACCTATTTAAAACTGTACTCTATACCTAATGCGCACCGTTTTCGATTTATGGGCACTTTTCTGTAACCTTACCAAGAATATTAGTCTTTTGGTATACCATAACGGGTGGGCCATGAAATTTTTGTTTTGTCATTTTGTAATGACAACAAATGTTATTTTTCTAAATGAATTTGACGTTAGTGATATTTGCACCTAATTTGAATAGCTGTAGCACAAATATTGCAGAAAATAATTATACAAACACAGTTTTAATTGATTTGTTTATTATTCATGGACAGTGCAATA
Organism: Rhamnusium bicolor; assembly: GCA_029963845.1. NCBI lineage: Eukaryota > Metazoa > Arthropoda > Insecta > Coleoptera > Cerambycidae > Rhamnusium > Rhamnusium bicolor. The sequence continues at coordinate 44,466 of JANEYF010000641.1, read as the reverse complement.
AGATTATCAGCAGAACTTGTAGAAGATTTAATGAGAAATATCCGAATTTGCCGCAGATGAACAACAGAAAGTTTCTACGAAATCAGAGAAATTTTATAAATTTTGGTTCGTCATTAAGAGAAGCAAGAAATTTACCTAAACCTGTGACATCTGACGAGGTAAATAAAATCAATGTGCTAAGCATATTTTCATGCAAATCCCCAGTATTCCATACGTTGTGCTGAGCGGGATTTAGGATTGCCATATTCATCCATTCGAAGAATACTAGCAAACCATAAAATGCATAATTACAAATTTACAAGAGTCCTTTTGTTATTAAACAACTTATTAATGTCTGATGAAGCAGACTTTCATTTACGTGGGTTTGTCAACAAGCAAAACATCACCTACTGGTCGGAGTCCAAAGGTGGTCGTTTGCTGTGGTTTAGATGTTTTTGGAATTATTGGGATTTCAGAAGGATACAGATATTCATATGCTTAGAACACTTCTTGCTCTCGAGCTACGTTAAAGAATACTAGAAGGATTATGGTTCTAACAAACTGCTCACCATAGAGGCATTAACTCTCTTGACTTGTCAGTCGCGGATTTTCTTCTTTGGAGGCACCTTAAATGGAAGGTCATTCATCATAATGCATGCACAGTCGAATATCTAAAAGACTTTATATGATAGGAAATAAATGAAATCTCATCAAACATGCTCTACAACGTTATGCGCAACTTCCAGGATCGTGTAAAGCAATGCATTAAAGAAACAGTAGCCACCACGACTACATCATATTTAAGAATTGGCAATGTTCAGAATATCTCATTTCATTAGAAAATTTAAAACAGAATAAAAGACCTTGTATTATGATGACGTATGTCTTTTGTGGCAAGACACCCAAAATTGGAGATATTTTTGGGGTAGATGAGCTTGAGAGAAATTTATCAATATCAATGTAGATTCTATTCGTTAATATTTCATATTAAAGGTGTGTACTTCGCAAGAAAATGGAGGCACAACTTTTCATTAGAATGGCTAGAAGCTTATGTAAATAATATTTATTTATATATCCTGTGATGTTAGTGATCAGAAATGGGCCCAAGATAAATAAATGTTAAAAATAAATTCATAATCGTTTTTCAGTTCTGAAGAAACAAATAATAATTAATGAAGTCGACGATATTATTTATGATCTGAAATGAGTTGGAACCCTTTTTTTGTGAAGATGACACTGACGTAGTTTTTATGATATTTATGAAAGAAAGTATCTGTGTTTGTCAATGTTATTAGTAATTCAAGAAAATTGAAACTTGATTTTTCTCAGCGCTGATGAATTGTGATTTAAATCGTTTCTTTCTTGTTCGCATCAGTATGAACCCGGGTAATTTTGGTGAAAAAAACTCAGCATCTGATGAAACAAAAATAAAAAAATATCTAAAGATAAATAATAAAACTTTATTTTTGTGTTCAGTATAATATGGAATTTCATTATTCATGAAGTAGCTAAAGGTCGAATTAATTAACTATTAATCATTAGTTCTCAATACAAATTTTGTCTCGGTTAAAACTAAGAAATAGCACATAATTAAAAATACTTATTTTTTGTGTCTGATCACAAATAAGCATAATTGCCTAGAAATATTAAGGTATACTTATCATGGGAACATCTTAATTGAAAGTTAATAAGTGGAATTAAAATAATAATTATAATCGATCGATTTAGCCATATAAAGATAATATCAGTAAATAAGATATTAATTTTTACTATTAGTGGCCGTATTTACTGCAACTTTTACTCTTCCTTAAACGATTAATGCATCGAGCGTCACTGAAATATGGTTCCTCCTCTTTTTTTATTTGTTTAATTTCTAACTTACAATTAGAGATATGATGTTATACACAAGCAATAATAACATAGATATAGATACGTCTTGATATAAAAAATGTATCTATATATTTATTATCAATTTTCGGAACACAGTAAGTAATGTAAACAAATTTTGTATATAAACTCTATAATTTTACAGCCTGGAACTATGTTTTAAGTTCAGGCTGAAGTTGGCTTTTGTTTTCATTTATTTTATTAGAGACATGTTATCTAAAGAAAACGCAGTAGAGTTACAAAGGTTTAATATTTGCTTTAAAACGGACTATTGTTTCTTTATTGACTGTTTTGATGTATTATATGCACAGATATATTGTAACTGTTGACGATAAACAAAAGTACTTGTCCTGGTAGAGTTTTTTTCTCGTTTATTAGAATACAATATACATATGTGTGTCTTAAAGTACTGGTATCTTTTCTGTATATGTCAAATTCTAACTTATTTTCACTATTTCTAATTATTAAATACATCTAAAAATGGTAGTTGTCCACAGTTTCCAGTTAATTTAGAAACAAAATTGTCATTTATCATCAGTAACTTAAGTCGCTGAGATGTATTCCTAATCCGTTGCGCTCAACACAAAATGGCGAGTTTTAATTTTCCAGTTTCGGGGTGAGCGTAGGTGTGCCCTAACATTACTCGTGTTCGATACCAAAAATTAACCAACGACAGTCACAGTCAGAAACTATGCATCTTAGGCGAGGGTTGCGTATGTGACAAACCATCGTTCGGAAGTGATGTAAAGCAGTTGGTTCCTTGTCCATTATATGTTAGGCAAGTAAAAAATCCCTACTCCTTGACAGAGAAGAGGTTCAGCAAAATCTAGGAGGTGGAGACGTTCTCTTGTAATAGCGAATAAATTAAAGTCATGCAAATTCTTGGGTTCCGTTAAACTGCACTACGGAATTTTTATTTAATCCCACACGAATTTATACCGTGTGTAAAATGGTTAATGTGGCCAACTGTTAACAGAGACCGATTGAACAAGCGAAATGGAGGTAACAGTGTGAGTAGCTGGCTGGTGGGTTATAGACCGAGCCTGTCCCTATGCTTGCTATGTGTATCTTATTCCATTTCATTTCATCCTAGTTTGCAGTCATCGCTCGTATTCTTTTTCTAACTGGCCACAATTGGCGCTAAACATATGGTATACACGATGTTAATGTTATCGGAACTAGTAGTTCGATAATTTTTTGACTTCCAAAAAAGAAAAACTTTTTGTATGAAGAGCTTATCCTTAATTAACATACTTAAAAATATAAAAAAAGGTTAGAAGGTGGTAGAAATGATTTAAAATGTTGACAAACAAAAAGGAGAAATTGGTCTGTCACACTGAAATTTTTTTTGAGTTCAAAAGAGGTCTCTTTATTTTTCCACTTCAATGCATTTTAGAAATTGATTTTGAAAAAAAAAAATTTTTTCTGATCAAAATGAGTAAGATGAAATGGGTATCGTCTTTTGGGCAAAGAAAAACCAGGAATAGTAGTTAAAAGGTTGGACCTCGCCATGGGCGAAGATTCACGTCTTCGGAAGAATGGTAAAGGAAGATGATGAATTTTTGGAAAAAAAACCGATCCGGGAAATTTGCGATGGTAATGAAAGTACGCGACGCGATGGTGTTACAATCGAGAAGAGTTTAAAGAATTTTGGGAAAGTATTCTGACGCAGATCTAGGGAGTTTTCATTTAGTGGACATACGATTGGGCAAGTTAGGTAGTTACAGACAAACCAAATCGGGAAGAACTACTCGGGATATCGAGGCTACACTCGATAAAATTTTAGGCCATAAGTTGAAAGCAAGACAAAATGAATGAAATTTCAAAGAGGAACGTCATACAGTGGTAAGAAAATATGCGCTCAATCGGAGAGTATCTCTTATTAAAGATTTCATTAATGACCTTAGATGCGTCAGGCAGATTAATTTTCTACGGCGTGACCAGTCTAGGTGACTACACGAAAGTTTCGTAGTAGAGCGCTATAAAAAAGTGGCGCGGTACATAAAGGCTATAAATAGAGTCGATAGGGAAAATAGAGAATTTGTCGTCGATCTTCCATGGTTAGCAGAAATCCGACCATAACCTGAAAAAATACACATGGTTTCTGTACCGAAACTTGTTAGTGTTCTGAAGGTTGCCTCTAACGATTGCCTCTCCAATCAAAAGGACAATTTTTTGGGGCGATTGCCTTTGAGTAAAACATAAATTTTTTAACTTTAAAACCGCTTGGCCCTAAAGAATTTCATAACCACACATATAAATTTAATTTGCGAATTGTTCAATTTAAAGTGGTCCAACCTGAAAGCAAACTTGTTTCAGCGCGATCCTTTTGATATTTATTATTAATTTCCATTGTAAAGAAACTGAAGTTTCATAGACTCCTCAAGATTATTCTTCAAGCCTTCTACCCTTTAGATTTTTTAATCTAATAACGTTCTACTTTGATGTCAGGTACTAGTGGTATAAAATTTGCAATAAATAAAACACAGTAAAAGATAAGATACAACACATACATATATTTGAAATCACAAAAAAAAACAGATTCCAAAAATGTAGCGTATTCCATTTAAAAAAATGCAAGTTTGTATTGTCCCGCTTTTATGAGACAACCTGTATATCCTTTGAAGGAGTTTTAAGAGAGCTCATTTGATTCACTACAACTTTTATTTGAAAAATTTTTTTCTAACTCGAAAAATAAACAAAATATAGGGGTGCACCTTTTCGTTGGATAACCCTGTACTTAACAATATTAATATGTATTTTTAATAATAACTAATAAAAATATATAATGCCATAACAATCAATTCAGGATCGCACTGAAGTGCTGTAACGTCACGTAGTATATGAGACACAATTTTAGGTCAGCCGGCATGCGTTCATGTAAACGCCATTTTTGTAATTTCTATACTTTAAAAATTAATAGTGCGATACTATTTCAATAGAAATTATTTAATGACATCTAATCTAAGTTCTAAACAGGCATACACTGTATTTATAATTTAATCGCGCACCACACAAGAAGACTACCACCATAAACGTAAGTTTTTTATTCAGACTACACCCTACAACACAGAAGCACTGCACCAAACATCGGAGTAAAATGAGAAGTCGAGGACCGATGTGCACTCCCCACCAAGTACTAAATAGCGGGAAACTCTTTTCGGTCGCGATGTAACCAGACGAATATCAACGAGTTTTGAATTCTAATAAACTAGTAATTTGCGCTTAGATACTGACTATTTGCTTTAGAAATCAATATATTAATCCCACAAACTCCGTTATTAGTAACTAATAAAGTGGAATAAATAGAAATGTATATTTGTCATTAATAATCATATCTTAAACATTAATACATCATTTTTAATCATAATATCACTGTTGTTTGTACTAGAAAACTTGTGTTAAATGAAAGTTTTTATTTGGCATTATTAGTGGACTTTATTATTATTCAAAAAAAAAAACATTTCCTACTAATAAAAAGTGTCAAATAAAAAGTTTATTTGGGCCATTTTTCTCTGTGCAGGTTATGTTACTACATTTCAAAGATCTGAGGTTTCTTCAAGAAATACTTAATTTTTCATTTTTTTTATAGCTTCTGCTGTGAAAAAAATTGAGCATCAGTAAATAAGCTTACTACTGTAGAAGAAAAACAGATTATGCGTCAATAGATAAGCTTTTTACTGGGCAAAATATAATTAATGTGCCAATAAGTAATATTCGTTTTTAAAGTTTCTTACAATTTCTTCTTGGATGATACGTATTTTTTAAAAAATATGTATTATTAAAATATATTTAGAGTAGAATTTTCTTCTGTGAGAGAGCGACCACCAAGAAATTGAATCAGATACTCACATTTCTTTGACTTACATAAAATTAAGGTTGTATTAAATTTTATAATGTATTTTACATTAGCTTTATTACTCTCCGTTATGATTGTAATTTCATGGGTCGTAAGATTGTGCCTGTACAGCTAAAAAGGAATTTTATTTTTTACGCACAGTCACAAAGCCTATGATGACTAAGTGTATAAATTAATTCACAAGCTTCATTAACGCAAGATCCTATAAAGTTAGAGGGTTGTTATACACTCATTCAGGTGAATCGAATATTAAGGGTGCAACATAATGCATGCAAATGTGACTAATGAAAAATATATACATTAATTTATTGGGAAATGGAAATTTGCTGTTTTGCTTTAATATTTAATGTTAGAGCTATCAAAGAGTGGTGATTCATATATTCCCATTTTTTATTTTTCAAAATCGCTTTTGTTTAGTTTTGTGCCTTGGTTATTAATTCTTAGACAAATTTAAAAAAATATTAATATTTAAAACATACCGGTATTAGAGTGCATCAATATGCTTATTATGACTTATATGGGGAGTTTATACCAAGCTAAATATTATATAAAACTATTGCTAATGTACTGATGTTTCAAAATCCCGAGGTCGTCAAAAACAGTAATGTGCAAAAGGGCACTAAAGTTATAAAACGAGTTAAGCATATGGTGGCAAAAAATTGCGATTTCTTGATATATTTTTCAGAAAGAGCAAATATTATTTTATAATTTTCAAATAATAATACAATGGAGCTTACGAGAGAACAAAATTTGAAACGGTAATATCTCGATTTGAGATGCTACAAAATCTAATTCTATTTAGACAGTTTTTTCATTTACCTCGTATTATCTTCGAAACAAAAGCCCAAATCAAAATTATACTCTTAAGGAAAGTTTATCTTATCCTTTCTGAACAAAGTGATGCAGGATTTATAATCTTGTGGGTAATAGTAAATAATTTATACAACTAAATGCAATACCATGCAAATATCCTGTGATCCGTTTGCAATCGTGTACTGCAATAACACATCTTGTATTTCACTTTTCCTTGTAGCTCCGTTAAATTTTAACATTAGACAGCACCAACTACCATAGAGGTTGTGATCGGCGGTGTAAAAATCCATAAGTAATAATTTATACAAAGTGGTATTATATTTAGGTAAACTTAAGTATAATAAATTAATTACTACTTGTTTCCTAACTTTACCACGGATTTAATCACGAGGAAAGCACATTTGTTATCATATATCTTCTAATCGACGCATAACAATAATATAAATAATTTAAATCAAACTGAATAATAATTAAACTAACGTAAAGTTCACTCATCAAAGGAACTCTCCCAATCACATTTTGAAACCGGTAGAACTGCTACAATTGTTCTGAATGCATTACTGCAGGATTTCTTGGCCATACACTTACAAGCACCAAGCACCTATGTAGCTTAACCTATTTTAACTTTCTCTCTCTATCTATACTGTTAGAGAAAGTGTTGGTGTCGTGCAAACAATCAAATCCCAGTTTATGATGAAGATGGACGACGATTTGAAATAGAAAATTTATCCGAATCGGTATGCGGTCTGTGTATCTGTGAGTCTATGAGTTTATATGTCTGTGAGTCTATGCGTTTGAGTATCTATGTGGCTGGTCATCATTATCTCAAACACGTGTCAACGTAGAAAATATGAAACTGTACATACACTATGTGGTCCAGAGAAGAGCCCTGTTGAATATTAGTGAAATTGGTGCACCAGGGAGGGCACGTCTGTAAGGGGACCAAATAAAATTGCGTCAAACCAAAAAAAATATTACAAATAAAAATTTTTCAGAATGAGGAAATGTGCCGAAAAGAACTCTTGAAAATTTCTCGTCAGATTAACAATTATTGATAAAAACGGTCTAAAATTAATTTCATTCAAATAAAAAAGTAGTCTATCTCGACAGTACTTTCTTATCATATCCAATCTAAAATGAATTGTAAATAAATCATTTTATACAGTGTCTTAAAAAACGCCGCAAGTCATAACACATTTATTGTCCGATTTTAAAAAACCAAAAAACAAAATCAATGGTTCTACAAATACTACAAACTAGCTCTAATTTTGTTTTTTTCGAACATCAACTGTAATGTCAGGTGATAGTCAACTTTTTTTGAATATGAAAGCCTATATATTTTTTTACTTAGTCTGGTAGAGATTTTTTTTTGAATTCAACGATGTATCACAACTTAATTTTCGTGCAATACTAGTTGGCAAAGAAAGTAAGTAAATCTTTATCAATATTAATTTGGGCTTGTAATAAAATTACCAAGTGTGCCATGGAAAACAATCAAATCAACAAACCGACGCAAAATGTCATTTGAGTTTCTACATTAATCTTGTATTACTAAGTGTGCCCTGGAAAACAATGAAATCAACAATTTTTTAAGGTTATTAAATACTTTTCCAAGAGGTCAATATATTATAAAATATGAATTGCTGTTAAACTTGTTATAATTTACTCAAAGTTTATTTTTCAGCTGTCGACTTTGGTATTTATCAGAATAAAATTAAATTTTAGTTATCCCATTTAACTATCTTACGAACCATTTGAGGGCAATTTTTTTTATACACAAAACTCGACTAAAACATTTTATATAAGTGATATCACTTCGAGTATATTACTGAGTTCTTTTATCAAAAAAAATATATACAAGCATCATTCATACCCTAAAAATGAGGTCAGGTTGAATCATAAATCAATAAAATCCTTCAGTAAAATTCTATAAACTGACACAAACATATTTCTCTCTAAAAACAACCAAATGTGTAAAATACCGACACGACATATTTCTCTATAACACCCCTTAATTTCACACCCTCTTATCTCTTACAAACCATCACGCAAGCCAAACATATACATTTAGAATTTGCAGCCGAAAGAAGTGAAATCCCCCTTGTCCTCGGCCATATGACTCCTATTTTATCTTTCACCCAAACTAAATTATTGCATAGGGGTTCTAGTGCTTACTTGACTTCGTTTACTATACATAGCTTCGGTTACTAGGATGCACCAAAAAGTCTACTGGGGGGTAGAAAAGGCAAGGGAGTAATTAAAGGGAGATGCAGGTCTGCTTGGTGAGTCATGTTTAGATAGGGCTCATAGAAGTAGGAAATTAGAACACTGAAATTTAATATTTTTACGAATTTCACAAATTCTTTTATTTACACATTTTTTACAAAATGCACACATAATAATTGTTTCATATACAGTGGCTTCTTTGAATGTGAGTAAAAGACTGACATTATAATGCTATGGTGTTTAATACAGTTAAAAATAATCTTTAAAATAATTTTGATTAACTTAGGTATAGGTATCTAGCACAAAATATACATACATGTCATGCACTACATTAGTAACAAATAATAAATAAATTAAATTATAGAAAATATAACTAAAGAAATATGTTAATTAAAACAAGTCTAATAATAGGGAATTATTTGTTTCAAGCTGATCTTTTGGTATTTGAATTTTTTAGCAAATGATCATTTACTGGGTATCGTTGACAAATTAGAGACCGTTTATGTGTTTAATGTTGTATTTACTTCGACCTATGTTTTGTACCAGCTTTTGTTTGTTTGATATATTACTGATTAGGGACAAGAAAATCACAATTTAACTAGTCCTGAGGATTTTAATAAATATATAGCGAAACGTCCGTTAAATTAAAACAGTAATTTTTCTGTTTTGACTGACCTATTTCCCACTAAGTTGTAATATCTATATATAGCAGGTCACTAAACTTTCAACAAATATTTTTATCGTTATTAAACGTTTTATCCTTACGAGAATGTCGTTGGAAGACGACAGCCATTCAAGGTGTCTACAGCTTGCGTTGACAGTTATTTATGCAATAGTGTTCTGTTTCCTAACCTCATTTGTGTTACTGCTAAAGAATGTGGAAAGAAATATATTATTATTGGTATTTTTGCAAGATCCGCAAAGAAGGCATTGTCTTTGAAGGGCCACCGGAACTGTTCAGTTTCAGTATAATTTGTGTCCAATATTCCTCTAAAATAGCCGGTTTTGCCGATTCGTATTTATTAATACGGAACGAAATATTATTTTCCAGCTCTTCTAAAGTATATTGGTATAGTAACTCATGTCGCAGACTGAATAGTTGTGTATAAATTTTGCTCCGTAAAACTAATTTAATTATACCTGAACAACAGTGAAAAAATACGCAAAAAGCTACTATATAACTCAGTGTACACTACATTTTTAATAACAAAGTTAAAAAATAAAAAATGGGTCCAAAAATAACAAGTGATATTAAACAAACAGTAAAAGAAGCAATAAAAGAACTATTAACGGATGACATATTTCTGGAAACACTGTTCAAAAAAAGTTAATGAAAAACTGGCACACATTGAAGAAAAGGTAAACACAATGCAAAACCAAATAAATATATTGGAAATTAAAGTAGAAAATATGCAACAAAATGAGAAATTAAAAAATGTGTGTTTATACGGCATCGAAGAAGAAAAATCTGAAAAACTGGATGAAAAAGTACTTAAAATATTTCAAGAAAAAATGAAGGTCAAAATACATATAGATGATATTGTCAAATCATACAGAATCGGAAATAATACGAGGAAGGCCAGACCCGTAATAGTTAAATTTGAAAAACAAAAATTAAGAAATTACATTATTCAAAGCAGTAAAAATCTAAAAGGAACAAAATTTGCAGTGACAGCGGATTTAGTAAAGAGCAGACTTGAGTTATATAGAAAAGCGCAAGAAAAATTTGATCGAAAATCAGTACGTATCTTTGAAGGCAATGTTTTTGTATACATTGAAAATAAGAAACATAAAATCTCTAATGAAACAGAAATAAATAATTTACTGAATCAATAATATACAAATAATAATAATTTGATGTATCAGGTAATATTCACAAATAGATCTAACCGATATATGAGCAAAGAGCATCTTTTCAGTTATTAATTCATTTCTTTAGTCTTTAGATAAGTTTAAAATTACTGTTAGTTTGAGAATATTAATTAGGAATATTTGTAAATTTAGTTATTTACTATAAAATATTTCAGTTTTTAGGTATAAATTAATTTAATATTTACTTAAATAACAAATTACGGTCCTGTACTCTGTTTATCACATATTGTATAGTTTTTATTTCTCGTTCATATATTTTTATATTTAACGTTTTTGTATGAACAATATAGAGTTTAATTCCGAGTTGGATAAAAACACTGATATAAAAAATTATGTAGTAAGTGATCATACCAATGAACTAATAAAAAATAAAATAAATTTAGATACAATAAATATTATTCATTTAAACATTAGGAGTATTAAAAAAAATTTTGATAATTTAATGATTCTTTTAGAAAGTTTGGTAACAACATTTGAAATAATAGTCTTATCAGAAACCTGGAATATAACTAGCACAGAACATTTTAACATACGAGGTTATAATATTTACTCCTCAGGGGGAAATCACAATCAAAACGACGGTGTGATTGTTTATGTAAAACAGCAATATTTACCAGACTTTACTACTATTAAATTTACCGAAAATACGTTTACAAACTTACTAGTCGAAATAAACAATGTCATTTTTAACATCACCGCAGTTTATAGATTGCCATCTACAATTACTGCCACATTCCTATTAGAATTAGATCAAATACTAAAAAATAACAAAAAGAAAAACACAGTTGACATACTTCTCGGAGATATTAATATCGATCTAATAAAAAAACAAGAAAATATTACCAATGAATACTTAAATATAATGGTTGAAAATGGTTTTTATCCCTACATAAACAATCCCACAAGAGTTGTAAATGATACTAGTTCCTGTCTGGATCATTTTTTTATAAAATTACCACCCAATAAAACAAATACTATAAATATAGTTCCAATAATATTACTAAATAATATTACAGATCACTTTCCAATCATAGTAAAAATAGAATGCATTAAAAATGAAAATGAAATTAAGTTACAAAATAATCAAAAAATAATAAAAATAAATAATCAATTACTTAAAGAATCGATAAAAAATGATACATGGCAGGAATTATATAATATAAATGATGTAAACATGGCATATGAATATTTCTCAAGCAGGTTTTTGCAACATTTGGAAATATCTACACGAACAATTGAGGTTAAATCTTCTGAAAAAAAAATAAAACCTTGGATAACAATAGGCTTAGTAAAATCAATTCGAATAAGAGATAAATTAAAACTTGAGGTAAATCGAAACAAAAATAATGTGGAACTTTTAGAAAGATATAAGAATTACAGAAACAAAATAAATAACTTAATAAAAAAGGTAAAAAAAGAATATTACTGCAATAAGATAATGGAAAATAAAAATAATATGAAAAAATTATGGGACACAATAAAAGATGGATTGAATGAGGGTAAAAACCATAATATAGTTGAAATTGAACATAATGACGAAAATGTAAAAGATGTAAACTTAATTTCAGACATTTTTAACAATTATTTTATAAATATTGGTAAAGACATGGCAAATAAAATTAACGTAAATAAGACATTAAAAAATAGGGAAATATCTGTTAATAGTATATTTCTTAATCCCATTTCACAAGAGGAAATAATTAAAAACATAAATGAGTTAAAAAACACGGCAGCGCCAGGATATGATAAAATCTCTGCTAAAATACTTAAACTTATAAAAGGAGATGTAGCACTACCCTTAACTTATATTTTCAATTTAGGTCTACAGAATGGCATATTTCCAGATTCACTAAAACTGTCTGTTGTAACACCAGTTTTTAAAAAAGGGAAAAAATCTTTGACTAGCAATTACAGGCCTATATCTGTAATAAACAATATTGGTAAACTATTTGAAATGTGTTTAAAATCAAGGCTAATAGATCACTTAAATCGTAACAATATATTGTCAAGATATCAGTTTGGGTTTAGAGAAAACATGAGTACTGACGATGCGATGTATATGGTGACAAATACATTATACAATTCCATTGAAAACAACAAAAAACAGATTGCGGTATTTCTCGATTTAGCCAAGGCATTTGATACAGTGTCTCACAACATCCTTATTGAAAAACTAAATGATTATGGTATACGAGGTGTAGCTAATAACATATTTTATAGTTACTTACAAAACAGAAAACAGTGTGTTAAAATCGGTGATCAACTCAGTACGTTTAAACAACAATTAGAATATGGTATACCTCAAGGAACCGTTCTAGGGCCAACATTATTTTTAATTTATATAAATGAACTTTTATTTCTAGATACGAAATGCAAAATTATATCGTATGCTGATGACACTGTTCTTCTAATGGAAGGTACTAGTTGGGAAGAAGTAAAAAAATTAACAATTGAAGAATTTTCGAAAGTTCAACAATGGCTTTCCGAAAATCTCTTAACAATCAATATGGAAAAAACAAAATTTATATGTTTTAGTATCTATGACAAATATCTTCCAAATATAAACAAAATCCATTTGCACAACTATAATAATTGTATTCTCAATAAACTTTCCGATAATTGCTCATGTACGCAAGAGATAATAGCTGTAACTAACATAAAATACCTTGGATTAACTATAGATCAGAACCTCAAATGGACAGAGCATATCAACAATTTAAACAAGAAACTTCGATTGTTAATTTTGAAATTTTATCATCTCAGAGACATATTACCGAATTATATATTAAAAACACTGTACCATGCCTTGGCTGAATCAATACTGTGCTATGGAATAATAATTTGGGGTAGTACATATTTAACAAATCTTGAGGTTTTAAGAATTACCCAAAAATATTTAATCAAAGTAATATTAACAAAAAATAAGCAATATTCTACAGATCTTCTTTTTAATGAATTTGACGTGTTCAACTTAGAGCTATTGTATGCCAAATCAGTTCTCATGTTTTTTTATAAACATAAATTGATTTTAAATAAGCAAATCTGTCACACCTATGACACTCGAGGTAAAGCTAATTTAAATACGAACATCCCTGTAAGTAGCAGAACACAAACACATAGGTTTATAAATTATTTTGCGCGTAAATTTTACAACTATTTACCCTATCAAATAAAACAAATAAACAACACAAATCTGTTTAAGAAAAAAGTAACTAAATTTATTAAATCAAATAAGACTGTTTTTTCAAATTTGTTATCAAATAAATAGGGTTAAAATTTTTTTTAAATTTCTGTTAGGTAGGTACATATTATTTTTAAGAATCTAATTTGATATGATTGTACAGTTCCAGGAATCACCTTTATTTAATTATTATACATAATACATATATTTTAAGACTAATGATTATTGTGAATTACTAAACAAATTGAATATTGTAAATATTTGTTATACACACACAGATACTTTTTATCTAGTTGTATTTATAAAGTATTATAAATGTTTATGAAACTGTGCACCAATGTAAACGTGGTCAATAAATTTTGATTTGATTTGATTTGATTTGATATTGCAAACTAATATCTACCTAGTTGACTACTCCTTTTCTTTTTGTTGTTGGTACACATGGTATTTTCGGTGTTTATACTTATTTCTTTTCAAATAAACAGAAAATTCACAAACTGTCATATTTGACATTGATACAAAAATCAAAATATTACCAAAGAAATTTTTCTTTAGGTTTTAAGAACAGAATCAGAGAATATTCTGAAACGTCAATTTTTACAATCTAAAATATTTGATATTTAAGTTCCATTTTCAGGTTAATATTTTTTTAGATACATTTTTACACCTTTTTTTGAAAACCATTGACTAATCTTCTTGGCGTAGAGGTTTATTTATCAAATTTTTTTAAATAATTTATAGGACGGTGGCTTAATAATTACCCAAAAAAAGATGCGAGGAAACAGAAATAATCAATCATCAATTAACATCAAACAAGTATGACGGAAATTTGACAAGTTAGGTACAAAAAGAATCCCGACAACTTAGCTACTTGTGTACTATCCATTTTACAAAAAAAAAATGGTTTCGTTATCCAATTGGATAACGATAATCATCTCAACGAAAATAGTTACTGAATTCGAATTTTTACAAGATCGTTCAAACTATCGTTAGAAAATAGGAAACGACAGCCATTATTATACGATACGTCATGCAACGACATTTTACAGAATAAAACAAAGAAGGTTTAGTGCCATATCCCCAAAAAAAACAACTATGCAGCTACGGACACGTGTTTCGGAGTTATTGCCCCCTCATCAGCGTAGCGTAGCTAAGGAATTGGATCTACGATGAGATAGATCAGGAACAAGAACTAAAATAAGGCTGGAAAGTACAGTACACAGTACTCAATTAGTGCCTTCATGTTCCCATGTGCCACATATGGGGCCTCGATGAGCACAGTCAACACACAGAGCTCTATGTGTACTGCTCACTTCCACCTGGCACATACAAACAAAACAAGATAGATTTATTGGGGTTCAAAATAAAACAAAGAAGGTTTAGTGCCATATCCCCCAAAAAAAAACAACTATGCAGCTACGGACACGTGTTTCGGAGTTATTGCCCCCTCATCAGCGTAGCGTAGTTAAGGAATTGGATCTACGATGAGATAGATCATGAGATTGAGTACTGTGTACTGTACTTTCCAGCCTTATTTTAGTTCTTGTTCCTGATCTATCTCATCGTAGATCCAATTCCTTAGCTACGCTACGCTGATGAGGGGGCAATAATTCCGAAACACGTGTCCGTAGCTGCATAGTTGTTTTTTTTTTTTGGGGATATGGCACTAAACCTTCTTTGTTTTATTTTGAACCCCAATAAATCTATCTTATTTTACAGAATATACCTCTAAGTTTGTCTTTCCTATTTTTAGTTAATTTACAGACAGTGTTCTTTGTTTTATAGGCAATATTAATGTTTTGTTTACTTAAAGTTTTTGTACTCTTTTCTCCAAGTGTACCGATTTGTATCAGTTTTGAATATTTTATTGATAAATTTGAACATAGCTGTATTGAACTGTATTGTAATTAGGAGTGCGATGAATTATAGAACTTCGCAAAGTTTTGAACGTTATTGTTACATCTTCCATTAATATAATTGAAAAAATATTTTCAACCGTTATTTTTAATATGATAAGCATTTTAATAAGCTACTGGAATATAAAAAATGCATTTAGCGACTTTATTACATTGTTCCTATGTAGCTAATAAGGGTTAGCGGGAAATTTAAAATAGCATGTTTTAATATTCTGGTTTTCGATTCCAAAAAGTCTAAATTAAAATTTGGCCAAAAACGAAAAACTAATTTTGCCCAAGAAGTTTAAAATTCTCACATTTTATTCGCACAAGGTTTCCACGACGTTACCAACAGTTGTGACAATAATTGAAAAACAAAATCTTATGTACCATTTGTATACATAAGTAGTGGTAATCTGACTAATAAACTTTATTTGTTTTTAAGCAATTTCTCAATTTTGGAAACTATTTTTTTGATCTGAGTAGATCAATAAAACCTATGACATGATAAAGTTTTCGGAACACTACAACTCATTAAAACTATTTTTGAGACGATAATCTGCATATGATTATTCGTTAAAGATGCTAAATGGATGTCTTTCTTAGTATTGTAAACCGTGCTGGATCCTGTAACTTTCTGTAGAACCATAGACTATTCATATTCAGTTATTCTTATAATAAGTACTACCCCAGCAAACATTTTCCGTAAAATTAGCTATAACTAAAGCTGGCCGAGGTCACCTGGCCGACAGAGCCGTCATATGACTCATATGTTTATATCATATCATAATACTTGAATAAGTACAATAAATGGAAATAAATTTTAACAATAATGTTACATTTTATAAAAATTTGTATAAAACTCACCCTTTTAAGCAGATTTATGAAGTAGTTTGGTTGTCGTCATAACAAAGTGGGGAAGATCTATAGTATAATAGCATCTGGTATGTTTCTACAGTTGTCTCCGTCTGCGATGTTCGCTTTGGTGAAAATATATGTTTGTATTTTGAAAATGACCGTTCGACATCTACGGATGTAATACAGGCATAAGTAAAACAATCTGTGAACTCACTTAACGAAGTTGTAGATGCACCATCACAAATTTGTCTTAATTTGCTAAAATCAGGATCTTTCTGTAATACACTCTCGAATTTTTCACTAACGCGATTATTTTTTGCGTCATTTATAGCCTGTAGCTGTGTTTTTACGTCGTCCACTATTTGCAGCGATTCCACTAACGACAACGAACTATTTTGCAATTTTTCTATTGCGTCGTGTAGTCCCCTATAATTGTTATTAATACTTTTTAAATCTGTTTCAAGGGAAACGCCTTGAAAGCTTGTTTGGCTTTCCCCTAATAGCTGCAGCCTCGTTAGGGTTGAACTGTAGTATCACAGCTTTTATTTGTTGAAAATATTCAGCATAATAAAAAGCCGCTTTCAACCACGTTCCCCAACGTGTAAGAATCGGCTCTGGTGGTTCAGGGATACCAGGACACTGTCTGTGAAATGCTCGAAGCCGTTTAGGAGATTTGAGAAATACTTTTTTTGTATTTGCTATTAATGCATCTACCTCTGGAAAACATTTTCGGCAGCACATTAAGTCTTGATTGCAAACTTTACAAGTTATTTTGCATCCGTCATAGAATAAATCCGGAAAGTCACCGATAAATTTATTCACTGTGTCCGCGTACGGTCGTTTTTTACCCTTTGGCGCGTTTGACATTATGTATAATTTATAGGTACAACCTCACGCATTAACCTTTCAAATAAGACTGCAGCGTAAATCACTTCTAAATCGGCACGTGTGACGCCAGCGCAAGACCGTGGCTGTACTCCAGCCAGCTCGGCCAGCTTTAGTTATGACATAAAATTGACTGGAAAAATACTTTCCATAGAAATTTACCTATTGATTTTAGTTTATATTTAAATATACGTAAATAATACCAATAAATCTATCTCATGCACTATTTTGCTTAAAAGTACATTTAACTAAAGCGGCATGGGAAAAACAACTAAAAAAATCTACTACAAATGACCTGAGAGGTACATTTCTATTAAAGTCGAAATATGTAGTATAATTAAGTAATATTTACCTTTTTGGTGACTGGAAATCGTCATAATGGTAGAATATTCTAGCTAGGTAGATGAATATTCTAGCTAGGTAGATTTTATTAGAGATACTATGTAATTTATGACTATATAGCAACCGCCTTTATTAGCACAAGACACCGTATTTTTACCACAGTTATAGTACGATTTGAAATTGAAATTTTCAAAATGAGTTTGTATGGAAACGAACAGATGAAAAGGTTAAAAAAACACATAATTGTACTTGCTAAGTCATACTCAACGAGTATAACATATTTTTGACTCAAACTATAATTATAATTCTTTTACTTGATAATAGAAATTTTCATATTAATAAAAAATAAAAGGTGCTAATATGCACGTACAAATTTTCGGCGCATTCATTTCAACAACCGGGAACTTTTGATACTACCAATTAAATTGGATTTATTTTTATCACCGACATTTATTTATTTTCTATCTTACTATGAATTAGGTGTCTTTTCTGCACACAAACTTTTACAGTTTAGGTAGATCATGGGAAGGGAGAGGGGACGGGAAGACTACAGGGACAAGGAGATACAAAGACAAAAAAAATAATAGGTACTCGTACTTAAATAATTTATAATACTTAGTTATAGGGATTGAATATTATGTTTAATATAATATCTGTTTAATATATTGATACAATTAACTCATGTAATGAAATTAAGATCAATAAATTGAAATTGAAATTGAATTGAAATTTTCAATTTTATAAATGACTGTCAACAATGTTGCTATAGCACTTACAGAGAAAAATACCAAATAAGTATAAAATTAATAAAAACCCCTTTCAATCTTTTGCATCTCTTGGCACTAAATAAAAAAAAAAATTGTAGATTGTTTAATTTTATTTATAAATCAAACAAAAATCAAAATTTAGAGTAGGCTTACCTTGTCATCCATTTTTGTCTGTCCCAGTGTGTTTCAACCCAATCTATCCGTGGTCACTAAATGTGTATGTGTACTGAATAAATGCCCTGATCGACCCCTGGGCGAGAAGCGTGTGTCCCTGTCCTTATCCTTTTGTATTCTATTTAAAACTTTTTATATTCGTTTGGTTTAGGTTAAATTTAGGAAAAAAAAATGTAGTTAATATATAAATATAAATATTTAATAAATTAGTGTCTGGCTGTGGGTCAATCGCCCTAATGCCATTTAAAAAAAAAAAAAAAAAAAAAAGTATAAAATTCTTCTTTTTTTACTAGGAGTCATTTGCAATTTTGCACATAAATTCGTAGATTTTACCTAAAACTAGTCAACTCCACGTCGAATTGATGTCGAAATGAAGTCAAATGTACCTAAATATGTATTAGGAACCAAACATACTGTGCAACTACAAGGAATATTTATATGTAATTTTAACTATTTTAGACAATTTAAGTAAATTTCGACGTCGTCTTATTTTCCACTTATGTCGAGTCCACGCCGCGTCAATGTAAATTTTACTTAAATATGGTTAATTCCAATTTTGCCACTAAATTTATTATACATAATTTAGGTGGTTTCGACGTCAAATTAAACCAAAATATTTGCTTGGACGTAGGAACATATTGATTATCATGTTATAATAGTTTCCGTATGGATGATTGTTCTGTTTCCAAAGAATTCCTTCAGTAATGGAGGAGAACTGAATGTGGATTTTCCTTTTAAAATAAAAAATTATGAGCACTGAAATTTAGAATTACAAATTAATAACTTTTTTTTTTTATTTATTTATATGAATAAATTTGACCCTGCGAGTTATTTTCAAAAACGTCTCATGTCCAGTGAGTCATTGTTCTAGGTATTAAAAAAAATCTTCGGAAAATACGCATAAATGATATTAGCAAAGAGATTTCCGAAATACTAAATACAGGGTGGCCAGCTATATTTTGACCAATTTGAATAATTCTAGAAGGAAAAAGCTGTCGAGGTCCGATTTTCTCACATTAATTTTTGTTGACTGCGGGTATTTTTTTTATGATATAATGATTTTGTTGTAAACCGGATATACAAAAAAATAAAATGGGTGATGTCCAGAATAGATAACTTTGTTATTTCAAATGGGATACCCTGTATATTTTTCCCAATTCGTAAAGTTTACTATTTTCTCTTTTCGAAACTTAATTTCAGCATTTAACTTTAACCTTTTTTCGGTTAAAAAAAGAACATTTTCCGCTGCTAAAGTAAAATATGTTTCGTCAAACTCGAATGAAATTGACAACAATTATTGTATCAATGTATTTCCATGGATAACAATAAAAAATTAAAACAAATGTTTTGAAACTAAAATATGCTGACAAGAATAAGAAATGACAGAAACAAGGAAAGGATGTATACAATGTCATATCAACCGCCTCCACTTAAGTATAATGCTTTACCATAACATAATGAATTGTATTTTGTGAATGGAAGGGAGACAGTAAATAAATTTTGAAATTAATATTTGTCAATCAGATAGTAAAAGGAAACATTAAATATTAGGTTTCTCACTTCCCTGGTTTCTTATTTCGGTAGAAGCGACGCATTTATTTTAGGCGTCGCCACGTGGTTATAAGTTGCTTGCATCTGGAGTTTCCTTTCCGATATTCTATACAAATATTAACGTGCTACACTGTCTAGACTGTCGTCATCTTTATCTGTTGTTTGTTTTTGTGTATGTGTGTCCTTTTTTCTTGGGTTTAACGCTTTCGAAACTTAGTTTTTGCTTTTAATGTACCGGAACTCATATCAGCTGTTTTATTGTGTCTCTGCCAGTTTAATGTTCTGATACAATTACGACTTTCAATAAATATAAAACAGTGAATACACCGAGAGAGAAATTTAGATCTAGTTGTATGATATCAGAAGACAGTAGGCAATTTCCAGGAAATCTAATTTACAGAGGAAGAATAGAATAGAATGGCATAGACGACAAATTTCTCTCTTGAAATACTATAGGTGGGTGATTAACTTGAGCATAATATATTTACCTACACCTTAGCACATTATTTAATTTTACTACTGACTGACATGTATTGTTAATAAATATCTATATCTGTACCTTTTTTTTAATATTCATACTTTTACTTAAGAAAAATACTTACTTTTATGTAGAAAAATATAAAAATGATATTAACAGACCGTATAGAGAGCACATAATGACATTGAGTCTAATATTTGCAATGAAATTAATTCTGATCATTTGTAAGTTCGTTAAAAAATGATTGTCTCTGCCAAATTATACCGTACAGTATACAGGGTGTCCACCTAATGCGTGGTACTATAATATCTCAGAAAATATCAACATCATTTTTTTTTAAATGGCAACCTACCGTTTTATTTCATTTCTGGATTGCTCATGGAAAATGAAAGATATGTTGTGAAGAAAGTTTTTTTCGAAATTATTTTTCGAGGCATTTCGAAGTTAGTGCCAAAAATGAGATTTTCATTGCCATACAAAAAAAAATCGATTGCATGACAAACACTCAACGCATGGCCTACCAATCAGTTTCTTATGGTAGTTGATAAGTTTTACCCATTAAATAAGAAAGAAGTGGAAATATCTCTAAAACTTGTAACTTTTGGTACAGGGAATGGTTCATTAGTTATAGGGAATTGTCTGATAGAGCCAAACAGAAAAAATTTAGGGTTTTCCATTTGAAATAAGCAAGTTTTGAATAATTTAATTTCATCAGAATAAAAAATGTTTTGAACACCTTGTATAATCCTCCGTGTAGTCTACTAATTCAGCAACTAATATGTGAATAACTCCTGAAAAAATTTTCAAATACAGGGTGTATTAAAGCTGTAATCATTTTTGTTTGTAGGCGATGTAAATCGCATTTTTGGCACAAACTTCGAAATAACCCGAAAAATATTAGAATATCAAAAAAACTTTTTTCACAACATATACTCAATTTCCATGAGTAATCCAGAAATTAAATAATAATGAAAAATTGACATTAAAAAATTAAGTTGGAATCGATATGGCAAAATTGTGATGCCCTGTATATTCCAGTATATTTTCGTCTTATAGACTTCGGGAAAAGAGAAGGGGTTACCCTTTGAATTTTTTTTAAGTCTTCAAGCCTAACTGAGATATCTTAGACACACACACTAGGTGCATACCTTGTAAAAAAATAAATCAATAGAACCCATTGCAGTACCAGGTTCTTCAGACAATATTATAAATAATCTTTGTGAATATTACACCGATGCAGCTTCTCAACTTTTTAAGAAACTTCTGTTTTGGAGTATGGAAACAATAACAAGAGAAACGTACAATCAATGTATGTAGAACCAGTAATACCTACGGAAGTATTTAACATTATAAATACATTGAATAATAACAGCAGTGGAATCAACGGTAGCCCTACTAGTTTAATTAAAATGTGTTTGGAGGAACTTTACATGCCCCTATATCATATAAGTATGGGTGTATCCAGGACCAGCTTACAGTAGCATTAGTAAGACCACAACCTACTTAAAGAAGGCTGTGGTAAGACCAATTTACAAAAAAGGGACTCTGCTCGGATAGAAAACTATATGCCAATTAGCCTACTGCTCTCATTCTCGAAGATATTTGAAATCGCAATGTGCGACAGTCTTCTGTAGTTTTTCATGTTAAATGGATTAAACGATAGCGCTCAACATGGCCATCAGAGAGGTAGGCCAATAGATATTGTTATATTTATTTTTCTTATTAAGAAATTAGAAAATGGAAAAATAAGTATGGGAATGTTCTTGGATCTTTTTTAAAGAATATAATAGGTTAGGCCAGAACATACTGCTCCAAGAGTTATATATGTATAGGGTTTGTGGAATAGCCTAGTGTTGGAGTGGTTAAAGACTCATCTTTCAGAAAAATGTCAATGTATGGTTATACAAAGTGATCTTGAAATATATTACTCAGAATACTGTATTAGTGAAGGAATACCCCAGGTAAATATAACTAGGCCTCTACTATTTGTCATATACATGACAAATAGTAGGCATATAAATGACTTACCAAGATCTATAAATAACATAAACAATGATATTGGTATAGTCAACTAACTATACAATTTGATTGAAAACTCCGGAATTTATCTGCGTCTATTAAATAAATGCAGTAAATAATTCAACACGTTAGATCACACAAAAATATTAGTACCGATTCGAGAAAAACCAATTAAAGTCCGGTTTTGAAACACCACTTCATGCACAGATTAATGATAAAAAGTCGGAGTTTACATCAAGTATTAAATTCTTAACGGTGTTCATTGATGACACTTTGAGTTGGTTTCAGGAGGTAGACTATGTGAGTTCTAAACTTCTTATAAATTTTGAATCATACAAATCTGCGAATGGTCACAAGAAGGATTTCCGTTTATTTGGTAAAAACTTTTACTTGTCAGCAATCGCAATAAAAGCTCAATCACTTCTCTTTGTATGATACAAATTTTATAAATCATCAAGAAGTGTTGTAGCTACTTTATTTAATCTTCAATTAAATAAAGTGAGAGGCTTACGACTTTGGTATCTTGTATTTAGGTATTACTTTTAGTATTTATTACTATTTGAAAATTTGTAAATTATAATATGTTTGTGTAATTTACAGTCCGAAAAGAGGTTCATGTGAAAAAAATATAGATAACATAACAGACGTTTGATGAAATTTTTTTGCCTCAAATTTGACAGACTAACACCACAATAGGACCAACTACTGAAGAAATGTCTTAAGCCTTTGAAATATCGTAGCAATTATTATTGTATGTGCATTTTTCTCTTTAATATTATCGACCGTAAAATAGACTGCCCTGTACAAAAATGTTTAAACAAAATAATTTCAGATTTCTGTCTGAATCAATACGCAACCGTGCAACTTTTTAACACGCTTTTATTAGCTTCACCTGTATGTTTGTTTGTTTGTTTGTTTGTAACCGACTCTTTGGACTCGATTTTGACCCACTTTAAACGGACAGATTTAATTGAAACTTTGTACACTTACGAAGAACCGGTAACAATACAATAATTTGATAAGTTTTTCATTATCCTGATCAGGATCGCCAGTCCTTTCCTCACGTATCCTCTGCGTGAGAGCAAGAGGCTTAATATTGTAAGTATATTCGGTGATTCTCAGTTCGGTCGTTGGCCGAGCGGGCAAGTCTTAGTCGACGCGAAACGACGGACTCCTCGGGCGTGAGTTCAAATCCCATGGCTGAAATAAAAAAATATATTTTTTTTTCAGAAGTATCTGTTGGATCGTAATATGTTATAATATCAGCATCAATAAGCAATATAAATATAGTTTAAAAAAGCTACAAAACACGCTTTCATAGCACATTAAACTAAAAAGTGAAAAATAAATATAGTTTAAAAAAACTAAAAAACACGCTTTTAAAACACATCAAACTAAAAAGTGAAAAATAATTATTAATATAAACTGAAGACAATAATGAACGAAAAATACTAGTATTATTGTGAAAAAAGCGTGGGGCGCTTTGTGCCATATTTTTCGTATATCGAGCAACCTACGCTTTTTTCACAATAATACTAGTATTTTTCGTTCATTATTGTTTTCAGTTTATATTAATAATTATTTTTCACTTTTTTAGTTTGATGTACTTTAAAAACGTGTTTTTTAGTTTTTTTAAACTATATTTATTATTTACCAAGATCCCGTACGAATTCCTTGAACTTTTCTCCATTATCTAGAATATATTACAATTATGATAGTCTTTGTATTTCACAATAATCCTAGAACATTACTTTTATTAAGTTAGTTCATAAACTTATTTTCTTATTTCTTTTTATATTATACCCTCTCTTGAATAGTTGCCCTTTATTAAATATTAAATATGACATACTTATTACAATATATGTTATACATAATTTTTTTAGCAAGTCCCTGCTCTGTATTTAGATTTTTTGTAATTTGTAAAGCAGTGTATGTAAATAAATAAAACCTAAAATATTACGTACATGAGAATAATAAAAAAATCGGATTAAAATGAATGTAATACCAAAAATCCTTGTTCATAAACAAAGAGTATTCAGCTCCTCATTAAAATTTATTTGTTTTTTATATTATCTTGCTGAAAATAATAGGTCTAATATTGTATTCTCTATAAAAAGATACAGTGTATTTTCAATTATTTTTATTGTTTTTAGTCATTTAATTGTGAAATACAAATTTGTTGCCCACAGAACGGAGGGCAACTTGAAAATATTACGTAAAGAGGATTCGCATTTCGCTGTAGATTTTAAAGCAATATTTATCTAAAGCGAATAAAATTATTTTATATTACAATCGAATATCGTTTAATCATTTATTTGTGTGAAAATAGTGAGTTATTATATAGTTATTTCAAAGTCTAATAGTAAAGCTCAATATGCAGTACTTTTTCTTTGTTGATATCTCTGAAATATTATTTTAAATATCTCTTAAAACTGTGAAATGATTTAATAAAACAAATTAAATAACTAAAGAAAATTAGTATTCCCACTATCAAATACAGCTCGAATAACTAAAATAAGGTTAATTTCTGCCATTCCACCAAACAAAATATAAGGAAACTATAACAAATTTTTGATTAAAAATACTTGTCAACTCGGTCAATCGTAAAACAAAATTATTAACAAACGTACTGTTTAATATTATTACAAGAATATATATTTATTGATTATTATTTAATTGCTAGAAGTTTACAAGAATCGTTTGAAATAAGTTTCAACATTGAAAATCAGATACATACAAAATAAAAAAGAATTGAAAATTGTTCAACTATTTTAAATTTTTCAATAGGTAATAGTTTTCAACGTGCATAAGGTAAACCACAAAAATTATAACCATAAATGTTATAATTTTACTTGTACAATTTTATTAATCAGCTTTTAATAGTACAGTATAATTTTAATAGGCGAACATTATATAATTATGTAGTAGAAAAAAGTCTGCATGATTTTCAGAACAATGATTAGAATTTTTTATAGATTTAATAGATACATCGTATCCTCAGGTAAGAAGAATCTATTATCATAAGACATCTGCTCATCATTAGAGTAAAACCAAATGTCAACGACCTAAGTTTGCAATCGGATGTGAAAGAAAAAGTTGTTATAAAACCTAGTCTAGTTAAAACACAAAATGTTGCACAACTGTGGCGAACGCGCTTATATTGCATGTCGCATAATGGATAATTATATTTCTTAAGAAAAACCAGATTTCATTCAAACCATTCTTCGATTTTGCAGCAAATTGTAGGATCTCGCTGCTGAAATGTGCTTGAAATATTTTTACAAAGTTTCAGTAGAACATATTTTCCATCTTCAGATTTCATCTCTTTAATTTGTTAGGCAGAAGACCCCAAAGCTCAGTCCGGGTCTACAATTTAAAAACAATTTAGAAGTAACCGAAAATCACTTAGCTTTTTATTTGAGCAGATTTCTATTTTTTTTTCTGAATAGTAACCTCAACGTAAGAAGATTACGTTTTCAAAACTAACACCCCAAAATTGCACATTAAATTTGTTAACTTTTCGACTTATAATCGTAAAAAAGGTTTTCTTCTTAAAGGCTTTTTAAAAACAAATATGTATATATATATATATATATATATATATATATATATATATATAGTTATATGTATATATATATATATATATATATATATATATATATATATATATATATATATATATATATATATATATTTATATATATATATATATATATATATATATATATATATATTGGTTATTTATGACACACTAATATGCATGTATTAAAAAATTAAAACACCACAGACATTAGACCACCCCCAATTCCAAAGCCGAAGCTGCACAGGCGAGGGTTACACTTATGAAAAAGACACTGATATGCAGCCATTCCCACCGACACTGCCAGTGCCGGTGGCGGGATTCGAACCCGAGGACGATGGAGAGGTTATCTAATCACACTTGCGCACTCTAGCCAACTACTCCACTGAGTCGGTATTAAAGATGACGAAAACATATTTGAAAAATAGTATAAACAATTAACAAACAACTTTTGTGATTAGTTTTACCGTCTTGTTTTGTTTATATAAATCATATAAAATAATAATCCATCGCACCATAACCACTGATTATTATAATTAATTTACTTATGTTTTTTACTTTTACACGAAATTATATCAACAACTTAAAACGGCTGGTTTTAAATACTACTACCTGAATCCCTACATATTCCTTGAAATTGATTTAGTTAACGTTCTTGACGACAGCTGACATTGTATCAAATTTCAAGTTTTATCGGTAACAGTTCTAAAGTATAAAATTTATTTCCTCGATTTTGGAAAGTCGTTACTTCTTAGAGTTGAGAAATTTCAGTATATAATAGCCCAGTTTTCCAGATTTACACCCTAAATTTCATCCAACTGTGCCCAATAAGTGTCACAAATTTATTAGGGTTTATTAAATTTATTTTATATTAAAGAAATATTATTTAGGTATTTAGCAAAAAAACTTCCATAATTTTAATATTCAATATAAAAAATTACCTAGTTTATGTATATTTATGTTCTTTTCTGATCATATTAATATACAAATGTATGGTAATATTAATTAACACCTTAAAACGCAAATTATTGTATTTAAAATTTACTAAAACAACCAACTCATCCTAGAAGAAATTGGACTAAACAGCAAAAATAATATTGACCTTAAAATTATTAAAAAGTTTATTCATTCATCAGAAAACCTTATTTTTAAAAACAAATCCTTCACTCCGATTACAAATCAGAGTAAATAATATAATGTGGTTGTAAATATTTTCTTCATGTAATTTTCGTACGTCCTTCCTGAAAATTCCCAAAAAAAATGAAAGGGTGTGTACAAACTCCCGGAGAACTGCCGATTTGTAGAGTTGGCGCAATGGGATTAACGTTTTCAAAACTAACACCCCAAAATTGCACATTAAATTTGTTAACTTTTCGACTTATAATCGTAAAAAGGTTTTCTTCTTAAAGGCATTTTAAAAACAAATATATATATATATATATATATATATATATATATATATATATATATATATATATATATATATGTTCAGAGAGGGAAATTAGACGACTGTCTATGTTAAAAACAAATATTTTTAATTTTTAAGCAGGGATTGCAGTCATGTGACAGGTAATAAAAAGAAAAACTCTTTTTTCTGTTCAAGCTTTCGAAACTTTTATTGTTTCTTCATCAGGAACTCTACAATAAATTATGATTAATTAAACTAAGTTATGGAAAAAAAGTGAAAAGTACTTACGAAAGTGAGGTTAAAGTTAAAGTTGTATTCATTGAAAACTACAAAAATTTCTTGACAAATTATAGAAAAAAACACTAATAATTAATTGTTGGTAATTTACTACCACTACTATGTAAACTTAACAACATTATGAATGGATGACTAAGGATCCATATTAATTTAAATTCTTAGAATTATAATAGACATGTATATTTTTATGAAGTAAAAACAAAAGGAATTTGGATATAAAAACTTGTTAGAGTGAAACCAAAAGAACAATGACAGCAGTAGATACCAACAGCTCGATGTCTTATATTTAGGGACATGATTATTAATCCATACTATATAGGGTGTTCTCATCATTGTGGCCATTATGGTTGAAATGTAGTAAGTAAGTATAAATTATGCTCAAGTTATCAATATCCTTTCTGGCATTAATGGTATTTGGTTCTTTGAAAATGTGACACATTTCCAAAAAACTCCGTTTGTGATAGTTCATTTCAAAATCTAATATTTGAACGTTATTATAATTGACATTGTGATTATGTAATAATGCATGATTGGCTAAAGTGCACGACTGTTTGTTAAGTCTGATGTCACTTTTGTGGGAAGTTATACGGTCTTTAACTTTCCTTCTAGTTTGGCCAATATATTTATTGTTACAATCATCACATGGTATGCAATACACCACATTGGACATCACCAAAATATCATCCTTATCTTTTAATTTTGAAAAAAGGTTGTTAACTGTTACTTTGTTTTAAAAGCTAATTTGATATTGTTAAATTTGGAAAATATTTTTTTAAATCTGTGGTCAAGTGGACTCAAGTAAGGAAGTGAGCAGTAAATGATTTGAGGCGAGTTTTGTTGCGCCCTTTGAGAATCATGTAACACATTATGTATCGATGATCTGCTGAATAATAGTTTTTTTGACTAACGGTGGTGGGTAACCACTGTCTATAAAAAAGTTAGAAAGTTTTTTTTAAATTGTGTATTTTGAGTGATGTATGACTTGTAGCTATCACCCTATTTTTCATACCTGCTATGAGGTTGATTTTCATTTTATTTGGGTGATTGGATTCAAAATGTAAAAAGCGACCTGAGGCACCTGGTTTAGTATACCAAGTGGTAATTATTTTATTGTCTTCTCTTCTTATCAGTTTTGGTGTCCAAAAAAGGAACACTGTTAACTGTATCTTCTTGTTCAATAGTGAACTTTAAATGTGTGTTATAATTGTTAAAAATATTTAACAAAAGCTCAGTACTCCCTCTAGGAACGCTTAATATTATGTCATCCACATATTTTTCAAAAAGGGGATAGCAAAAGTCAATGTTGCCAAGACAATTATCCAACAGATCATCCATAACATACTGTGCTATTATGGGGGCCCACTGGACTGCCCATAGGCATACCAAGTTTTTGTTTGTACACTGTGTTGTTGTAACTAAACACTGTTGTATCAAACAAAAATTCCACTAATTTTAAAAACTGATTTTTGGAAATGTCACAATGTGGCTGTATTGCATCCCAGTGATTTTCTATGCTATTTAAGGCTGTTTGCAAAGTAATATTATTAAATAGAGCTTTAACATCTAAGCTGATTATTACATAATTATCTGGTAATTGAAATTCATTTATAAAGTTGCAAAATTCAAAAGTGTCTTTTTACAAAATAGTTATTGTGTGTATCATACGCAATGGTTAAAATATTAGTGACTAGTTGTGCAATGCCTCTATTAGGGCTATTAACACCAGAAATGATAGGACGTAAAGTTAAAATAGGTTTATGGATTTTAGGTAATCCATAAAATTTGTTAATAGTGCCATTGTACAATCTATACTTAGTACCATCTTGAGGTGTAATCATTTTACTTTTTTCCAACTGTGAGATGATTTTGTTTGATTTTGCTGAATTGTACTAGTTGTGTCTCTATTTAGTATTTCATAATAATTATTATCAATCATTTCTGTCGCAAATGTGTGATATTGTTCAGTTGTAATAATAGTAGTGACTTTCATTTTATCAGACTGAATGACTTTTAGTTCTGGATTGTCTTTGAGAATTTTTTTACATTTGATGTAACTTTTATAAATTACATCATTGTTCTTAGGATCTTTTTTTAAGTGGTTTGTAATTAAGTTAGTGGTTTGTGCTAAAATTCGTTTCTTTTCATATACATTTATTTTACTGACAATATAATCCACATCCGACAAAAATTTTGGTATGTTAATGTCTTTTAGATTTGGTGTTATACTGAATTTTGGACCTAAAGCAAAAATTGTGACACCTCATGTGGGATCTGTGTTACTGATTTTTTATCAATGTTCTGGAGTTTTAATTTTTAATAATATGGTCTGCTTTAATCTATTAAATTTATTAATGTTAGTATTTTTAGTTTGGAAATTGTCTGTTATAGCGAATAGATTGTTTTCTAAAGAAATCAACAATTATGTAATACGGTAATAACCTATTGAGTTCATTTTTAGTTTTGGTGAGGATTTTTCCAAATTACTAATACTATCATGTGTGACTTTAATTTCTAAATTAAGAATATTAGTTCTTAACCTGTTGTTAAAGTTCAGTGTGGAGTGAAGTGTCCTCCCTGTTGCGTTCCAGTGAGGTTGATAACTTCTTTTAATCATTGTGGATGTGCGATGGTATTAGGTGATTTCTTCTACAATTCATCAAGAAAGTTCTGCGATTTCTCAACGAAGCCAACTTGTTGTTAATATTTGCCTCTTATCTTGAGTTTTCTCATCGCATGGTACCCATAACGATTGTGAATCTCTTGATAAAACCCCATAACTATCTATAAGTTCAGAGAGGAAATTAGACGACTGTCTATGTTAGAAACAAATATTTTTTAATTTTTAAGCGGGGATTGCAGTCATGTGACAGGTAATAAAGAAAAACTCTTTTTTCTGTTCAGCTTTCGAAACTTTTATTGTTCTTCATCAGAACTCTACAATAAATTGTGATTAATTAAACTAAGTTATGGAAAAAAGTGAAAAGTACTTACGAAAGTGAGGTTAAAGTTAAAGTTGTATTCATTGAAAACTACAAAAATTTCTTGACAAATTATAGAAAAAAACACTAATAATTAATTGTTGGTAATTTACTACACTACTATGTAAACTTAACAACATTATGAATGGATGACTAAGGATCCATATTAATTTAAATTCTTAGAATTATAATAGACATGTATATTTTTATGAAGTAAAACAAGTTTTTATATCCAAATTCCTTTTGTTTTTTACTTCATAAAAATATACATGTCTATTATAATTCTAAGAATTTAAATTAATATGGATCCTTAGTCATCCATTCATAATGTTGTTAAGTTTACATAGTAGTGGTAGTAAATTACCAACAATTAATTATTAGTGTTTTTTTCTATAATTTGTCAAGAAATTTTTGTAGTTTTCAATGAATACAACTTTAACTTTAACCTCACTTTCGTAAGTACTTTTCACTTTTTTCCATAACTTAGTTTAATTAATCATAATTTATTGTAGAGTTCCTGATGAAGAAACAATAAAAGTTTCGAAAGCTTGAACAGAAAAAAGAGTTTTCTTTTATTACCTGTCACATGACTGCAATCCCCGCTTAAAAATTAAAAATATTTGTTTTTAACATAGACAGTCGTCTAATTTCCCTCTCTGAACTTATAGATAGTTATGGGGTTTTATCAAGAGATTCACAATCGTTATGGGTACCATGCGATGAGAAAACTCAAGATAGTGGCAAATATTAACAACAAGTTGGCTTCGTTGAGAAATCGCAGAACTTTCTTGATGAATTGTAGAAGAAATCACCTAATACCATCGCACATCCACAATGGATTAAAAGAAGTTATCAACCTCACTGGAACAGCAACAGGGAGGACACTTCACTCCACACTGAACTTTAACAACAGGTTAAGAACTAATATTCTTAATTTAGAAATTAAAGTCACACATGATAGTATTAGTAATTTGGAAAAATCTCTCACCAAAACTAAAAATGAACTCAATAGGTTATTACCGTATTACATAATTGTTGATTTCTTTAGAAAACAATCTATTCGCTATAACAGACAATTTTTCCAAACTAAAAATACTAACATTAATAAATTTAATAGATTAAAGCAGACCATATTATTAAAAATTAAAACTCCAGAACATTGGATAAAAAATCTTACTAACACAGAGATCCCACATGAGGTGTCACAATTTCTTGCTTTAGGTCCAAAATTCAGTATAACACCAAATCTAAAAGACATTAACATACCAAAATTTTTGTCGGATGTGGATTATATTGTCAGTAAAATAAATGTAGATGAAAGAAACTTAATTTTAGCACAAACCACTAACTTAATTACAAACCACTTAAAAAAAGATCCTAAGAACAATGATGTAATTTATAAAAGTTACATCAAATGTAAAAAAATTTCTCAAAGACAATCCAGAACTAAAAGTCATTCAGTCTGATAAAATGAAAGTCACTACTATTATTACAACTGAACAATATCACACACTTGCGACAGAAATTTTGGCTGATAATAATTATTATGAAATACTAAATAGAGACACAACTAGTACAATTCAGCAAAAATCAAACAAAATCATCTCACAGTTGGAAAAAAAGTAAAATGATTACACCTCAAGATGGTACTAAGTATAGATTGTACAATGGCACTATTAACAAATTTTATGGATTACCTAAAATCCATAAACCTATTTTAACTTTACGTCCTATCATTTCTGGTGTTAATAGCCCTAATAGAGGCATTGCACAACTAGTCACTAATATTTTAACCATTGCGTATGATACACACAATAACTATTTTGTAAAAGACACTTTTGAATTTTGCAACTTTATAAATGAATTTCAATTACCAGATAATTATGTAATAATCAGCTTATATGTTAAAGCTCTATTTAATAATATTACTTTGCAAACAGCCTTAAATAGCATAGAAAATCACTGGGATGCAATACAGCCACATTGTGACATTTCCAAAAATCAGTTTTTAAAATTAGTGGAATTTTTGTTTGATACAACAGTGTTTAGTTACAACAACACAGTGTACAAACAAAAACTTGGTATGCCTATGGGCAGTCCAGTGGCCCCCATAATAGCACAGTATGTTATGGATGATCTGTTGGATAATTGTCTTGGCAACATTGACTTTGCTATCCCCTTTTTGAAAAAATATGTGGATGACATAATATTAAGCGTTCCTAGAGGGAGTACTGAGCTTTTGTTAAATATTTTTAACAATTATAACACACATTTAAAGTTCACTATTGAACCAGAAGATACAGTTAACAGTGTTCCTTTTTTGGACACCAAACTGATAAGAAGAGAAGACAATAAAATAATTACTACTTGGTATACTAAACCAGGTGCCTCAGGTCGCTTTTTACATTTTGAATCCAATCACCCAAATAAAATGAAAATCAACCTCATAGCAGGTATGAAAAATAGGGTGATAGCTACAAGTCATACATCACTCAAAATACACAATTTAAAAAAACTTTCTAACTTTTTTATAGACAGTGGTTACCCACCACCGTTAGTCAAAAAACTATTATTCAGCAGATCATCGATACGTAATGTGTTACATGATTCTCAAAGGGCGCAACAAAACTCGCCTCAAATCATTTACTGCTCACTTCCTTACTTGAGTCCACTTGACCACAGATTTAAAAAAATATTTTCCAAATTTAACAATATCAAATTAGCTTTTAAAAAACAAAGTAACAGTTAACAACCTTTTTTCAAAATTAAAAGATAAGGATGATATTTTGGTGATGTCCAATGTGGTGTATTGCATACCATGTGATGATTGTAACAATAAATATATTGGCCAAACTAGAAGGAAAGTTAAAGACCGTATAACTTCCCACAAAAGTGACATCAGACTTAACAAACAGTCGTGCACTTTAGCCAATCATGCATTATTACATAATCACAATGTCAATTATAATAACGTTCAAATATTAGATTTTGAAATGAACTATCACAAACGGAGTTTTTTGGAAATGTGTCACATTTTCAAAGAACCAAATACCATTAATGCCAGAAAGGATATTGATAACTTGAGCATAATTTATACTTACTTACTACATTTCAACCATAATGTCCACAATGATGAGAACACCCTATATAGTATGGATTAATAATCATGTCCCTAAATATAAGACATCGAGCTGTTGGTATCTACTGCTGTCATTGTTCTTTTGGTTTCACTCTAACAAGTTTTTTATATCCAAATTCCTTTTGTTTTTTACTTCATAAAAATATACATGTCTATTATAATTCTAAGAATTTAAATTAATATGGATCCTTAGTCATCCATTCATAATGTTGTTAAGTTTACATAGTAGTGGTAGTAAATTACCAACAATTAATTATTAGTGTTTTTTTCTATAATTTGTCAAGAAATTTTTGTAGTTTTCAATGAATACAACTTTAACTTTAACCTCACTTTCGTAAGTACTTTTCACTTTTTTCCATAACTTAGTTTAATTAATCATAATTTATTGTAGAGTTCCTGATGAAGAAACAATAAAAGTTTCGAAAGCTTGAACAGAAAAAAAGAGTTTTTCTTTTATTACCTGTCACATGACTGCAATCCCCGCTTAAAAATTAAAAATATTTGTTTTTATATATATATATATATATATATATATATATATATATATATATATATATATATATATATATATATATATATATATATTGGTTATTTATGACACACTAATATGCATGTATTAAAAAAATTAAAACACCACAGACATTAGACCACCCCCAATTCCAAAGCCGAAGCTGCACAGGCGAGGGTTACACTTATGAAAAAGACACTGATATGCAGCCATTCCCACCGACACTGCCAGTGCCGGTGGCGGGATTCGAACCCGAGGACGATGGAGAGGTTATCTAATCACACTTGCGCACTCTAGCCAACTACTCCACTGAGTCGGTATTAAAGATGACGAAAACATATTTGAAAAATAGTATAAACAATTAACAAACAACTTTTGTGATTAGTTTTACCGTCTTGTTTTGTTTATATAAATCATATAAAATAATAATCCATCGCACCATAACCACTGATTATTATAATTAATTTACTTATGTTTTTTACTTTTACACGAAATTATATCAACAACTTAAAACGGCTGGTTTTAAATACTACTACCTGAATCCCTACATATTCCTTGAAATTGATTTAGTTAACGTTCTTGACGACAGCTGACATTGTATCAAATTTCAAGTTTTATCGGTAACAGTTCTAAAGTATAAAATTTATTTCCTCGATTTTGGAAAGTCGTTACTTCTTAGAGTTGAGAAATTTCAGTATGTAATAGCCCAGTTTTCCAGATTTACACCCTAAATTTCATCCAACTGTGCCCAATAAGTGTCACAAATTTATTAGGGTTTATTAAATTTATTTTATATTAAAGAAATATTATTTAGGTATTTAGCAAAAAAAACTTCCATAATTTTAATATTCAATATAAAAAATTACCTAGTTTATGTATATTTATGTTCTTTTCTGATCATATTAATATACAAATGTATGGTAATATTAATTAACACCTTAAAACGCAAATTATTGTATTTAAAATTTACTAAAACAACCAACTCATCCTAGAAGAAATTGGACTAAACAGCAAAAATAATATTGACCTTAAAATTATTAAAAAGTTTATTCATTCATCAGAAAACCTTATTTTTAAAAACAGATCCTTCACTCCGATTACAAATCAGAGTAAATAATATAATGTGGTTGTAA
The DNA here is from genome assembly GCA_029963845.1 of Rhamnusium bicolor. NCBI lineage: Eukaryota > Metazoa > Arthropoda > Insecta > Coleoptera > Cerambycidae > Rhamnusium > Rhamnusium bicolor. Next base: position 8,637 of record JANEYF010000641.1, on the reverse strand, counting down.
ATATTTTCTTCATGTAATTTTCGTACGTCCTTCCTGAAAATTTCCAAAAAAAATGAAAGGGTGTGTACAAACTCCCGGAGAACTGCCGATTTGTAGAGTTGGCGCAATGGGATTAATTTCAGTGTCGTTACATTGAAGATATAAAATAGATAGAGTGGTTAGAAATAATTAACTGTATTTACTTTTATTTCGTCCAAATCAATGGCTCAATATAAGCTGAGCAAACACCTGCATCATTATTATAGCTTTTATAATACTCTCATTCGCCTTCGCTTCGCTGCGAATGTCTCACTGTATTTTGAAAATAAACGTTCTACATCCATAGATATTATCGCATAGGGAAAATACTGCTGGAGGTTATTTTCATAATTTCCGCCCCTTAGGCGCTGGCGTAGTTGTGCAAAATCCGAATATTTCTTTAAAACATCATTAAATTTTGCGGCAGCTAGAATACCAGGGCCAAGCGTTAAATTATGTAAAGCAATATTTACGTTATCCACTATAACAAACAATTCGGTTAAGGATAAATCATTATCTTGCAATTGTTCAATAGCATCTGCCAATATACTATAGTTTTCATGTATAGTGCGCAAATAGATTTAGATTATTTAGGGTCGAATTTTGAAGCGACAGATTTAACTTCGAAGAAATATTTGTTACAATAAGCTGCCTGCAACCATATCCTCCTCCATTGGGTTAATACCGGTTGTGGAGGTTTACTAATTCTTGGGCAGGCGTTGTGAAATCCTTTAATCCGTTTCGGAGATTTCACAAAAATCGTCTTTGTATTTCCTATTAATTTATCTACATCCGAAAAACTGCTGCGAATTTCTTCTGCCACAAAGGGAAAGGTATGAAATATACAGGTTACATACTATAAATTAGGGCAAAACTTTTTTAGTAATAAACCTGCATTAAGCGCATACGCAGCTCCATCGGTCATAAACATTAAAATATTATGATTATACCGGGTGTCACTGAGATGTAGTTCACCCCTTATCTTTTTTTTATTTAGAACTTAGAAAAGTGGTATTATAATATAATAAATGGTCAATACACAAATAAAAATAAATTATTTAAAATAAAATAAAAGTATTTATCACTTTCGGTTTCAACGAAAATGATAGCAACTTTCTAATTTTTATCATGACCCCCTGTATATTTTTACAGTTGTTTTGGATATTTTTACGATCTTAATTATAATATTAATAGCATCTGCTAATATACTGTAGTTCTCATGTATAGTGCACAAATAGATTTAGATTATTTAGGGTCATATTTTGAAGCGACAGATTTAACTTCGAAGTAATATTTATTACAATAAGTTGCCTGCAATAGGTTAATACCGGTTGTGGAGGTTCACTAATTCTTGGGCAGGCGTTGTGAAATTCTTTAATACGTTTCGGAGATTGCTCAAAAATCGTCTTTGTATTTGCTATTAATTTGTCTACATCCGGATAACTGCTGCGAATTTCTTCTGCCACAAAGTGAAAGGTATGGAATAAACAGATTATATACTATAAATTAGGGCAAAACTTAAGCACATACGCTCCATCGGTTATAAACATTAAAATATTATGCTTATACCGGGTATCACTGAAATGTAGTTCACCCCTTTATCTTTATTTGATTTTTAACTTAGAAAAATGGTATTATATATGGTCAATACACAAATAAGAATAAATTATTTAACATAAAATAAAAGTATTAATCACTTTCGGTTTCAACGGCAATGATAGCAACTTTCTAATTATTATCATGTAAAAATATACAGGGGATATTTTTACAATTATTTTGAATATTTTTGCTATCTTAATTTATAATATGAAATCAAGTATACTGAATCGGTCCCGAAGGTCTTAAAGATCCTTCTTGATGTGTGAAAAACAAATAACTAGCCAAGAAAATTAAAATATTAATAGATTTATTAATAAAATTACAGTTTGTTTCGGACTAAGATGGGAGAGGAAATTGTCTATACCCGCTCTACGCAACACAAAATTCTAGGATTTTCCGGGGAGTTACTTCAGTGACTTGAAAGGCGGTTAAGAAAACAAACATTTAAAAAAACTAAAACATTTTCCCACCTTGTTATTCCTTGCGTCCGTGGTTTCATGAACAATTATGTACAATTATTTGTTCATTAAATAATTCATACATTATAGTATTTTCAATTATTACTTTAACATGAGGAAAGTGACAGTCGTAGTTGTCCTCACGTGGTAATGGCCGTCTAGGATCGTACTTTTTCCAAAACTAATGAAATTGTTCTTTGTCAAGTAAATTTTCCGCAATATACATACAGTTAAGATAAAAATAAGATCATATAACACCCAGTATGGAAACTGTAGTTGGCGATTTTTCTAATGACTTTTACTTTCGATATGTCTCTTACAATTACTTAAATTCCAACCAATGAAAGTCGACTTGCAAACAAGACAACGATCACCGTCCCATCGTATGTTAAATCGGGAAATCGTCTTATGAATTTACGAGCATATGCTTAAGTGGCAAACATCGCCGAGAAAATGCCATTGCTAACTAGAGCGGTGCGTGCGTTCCAACGCCTAATATAAACTATCACGAACCAGTCGAGTATGTCGGAACTTTGACTTGCTCAAGTCCCCGTTCAGCCGTGTGCCACTGTGTTATCTCATTGCTCCAACTCTAGTGATTTGTAGAGTTGGCAAATCTGTCCGCAAGTCACGGGCGGTGCCAGGTAGAGAAATACTCAAATACGTTAGCGAGACTTGGTTACTATTTTAGCAGACTAACATTTGATTTTAGTCTATTGTTATGCCTCGTGGTGTGAACAACGTAATTTATTCTTCTCTGTTGTATTGTTGATAATTTTATTTGTTGTATTTTATTCTTGATATTAATTTAATAATAAAGTATGTCAAACCTGCTCAAGGGTAAAAATCGGCCATAAATTTTTCAGTGAATTCCCGAATTTATTCTACAATTGTGCTATAATAATTTGTAAGGTGTGCGAGACAGCCCTGATGTGCTGGGACAAACGTAATTGTAAACGTCATGTAAATTCTGTGCAACATAAAACTAAAAAAAAATGGCGTGCCTTTAACAACACAGTTTATGTTCCATTTACTCTTAATGCTGATTGCCTGTGATGTTGCGCTGCACATACTCGATAATTAACCATTTCAGGAGTTCTGGAATAAATACAATCCCCAGGTGACGTTACCAAGTCGCAGAACGTTGCGTAACTATGTACCAACTGTAAGCGAAGACATTGTAAATAAGATCAAATGTGTACTAAAAAATATACGGATGTATTTATGTGTTGACGAAATGACAGATTGTAAATAATAAGTCTGTTTTAAGTTTCTACTGTTACCAGCTAGCAAAAGACTAACTGAGTGTACTGGCCAAAAAATTACGCGGGTGGTGCTGGAGACGTTAGAAAACTTTGACCTGTCAAAAAAGTCAAGTGTTGATGTTTGACCGATGGTGCCGCAGCAATGCGTTTGGTAGGCCTATCTCTTCAAGAACACGGTTGTAGGTTGGTACATGTTACGTGTAAAGTGCATGCTTTACACCTTGTGGCAAAAACTATTCGACAAGGTTTTTCAGAGGTAGCTGCATTAATAATAAGTACAAAAAAAGTATTTTAAATAAACAAAGAAAATTTGCTTTTAGATGTTTCAAAATTGTATTTTCACTCTACACGTGTTTCGGCTTTGTAGGCCCTTTTCAAGAGTACAGATGAGAGGTACTAAATTATAATTTGTGTTCCTTGCTTATATGCTGAATGTTACATCTGGCAACTTATACTAATAAAAATGGTTTGAAAGATTTGGAATTATTTAGAAAAGTTAAATTACTTTATCTAAAATGTGGTGACCTGCGAATATTTGTTGTTCATTTGTAATCGTTTTTTTGTTTTTGGAAGCTTTCTTAATTTCTAATATTTCTAGTAAGTCTAATTTTTTGCTTTTCTTTTCGGAATGAAGTAATTCTACATTATCCATATTTATAAAATGATTGTTTTCTATATAGTGTGTTGACATGCCGGTGCTATATACGTTGTTTACAATAGACTTTTTATGCTCTTCAAGTCGCTTTTTTATGTTATGTCCAGTCTGGCCAATGTATATAGCGTCGCAGTCACTACATTTTAGTTCATACACTCCTGTCTTTTGTAGTTTTTCTGTTTTATCCTTATTGTTTATTAACATTTTTCCTAGGTTATTTTTATTTACAGATATTGTTTTGCAACCTAATTTACTTAATTTATTGCTGACTTTATCACTAATTCCAGGTCTATAATTAATACATTTATGGATGCTATTGGCGTCTTGTACAGAACCAGCATAAAACTCATTATACAGATTTTTCTTTTGTTTTGTTTTTATTAAATTATCTATGATACTTTCTTTGTATCCATTATTCCTTGCTATTTGTTTTATTGTATTGACTTCTTTTTCAAAATTGTTTGGACTTGAAGGAAAGGTTAGCAGACGGTGAACAAAACTATGAAACGATGACATTTTTATTTGGAAAGACTGGTTAGAACTATTGTGTATTACTGTATCTGTACAGGTAGGTTTACGGTGGATATCGAATTCTAAACAACAATTATGATTTTTTATGTTGACGTCTAAAAAGTTTAAACCGTTTTCATCTTCTTTTTCTAACGTGAACTGAATTTTTTTCATTAAAGGAGTTAAGTAAATTTAGAAATTGTTTTAACTGTCTTTCCGTACCTTTCCAAATGCAAAATACATCATCTACATAGCGTATCCAAAAGAACACAATTTCCATCAAAATGTTTTTGGTGTTGAATAATTTATTTTCAAAATCTGACATGAAAATTTCAGCTAATAGAGAAGAGATTGGTGAACCCATCGGTAATCCGTCTAACAACTTATAAATTTCTCCGTTGAATTTAAAATAATTTTGGTTAGTGCAATTTTTAATAATGATATTTAACTCTTTTTTTCTTTTCTGCGCTTATATCTGAATTATTTATAAGTTGGTCTATTATATTAAATAATAAATAACTGTTTATTTAAAATATTTAATAATGTTTCACAAGGAGCCAACCGCAGAATCACTACAATGTACAAAAAAAGTGTTTCTTAAATCTCCTAAACGTCTTCGCGCATTTCATAGCAAGTGTCCCAGTATTTCCGAACCACCACAGCCGATTCTTACAGATTGGGGGTCATGGTTGAAGGTAGCTTTTTATTATGCTGAATATTTACAACAAATAAAAGCTGTGATACAACAATTCAATCCAGAAGAGGCCGAAGCTATTAAGGAAAACCAGACGAAAATATTTCCGTTGAAATAGCTTTAAAAACTATTCACAAGAACTATAAGGGAATACATGACGCCATACAAAACTTACAAAATAGTGCATTTTCGTTAGCGGAGTCACTGCAAATAAAGGACGAAGTAAATCGACTGCTACACTCTATAGGTGACGAAAATAATGAACGCGTTGGAGAAAAAGTTTGCACGTGTGTTTTACCAGATTAAGAGAAATTTGTGATAGTACTGACGATGCATCTGCAGATCTGTTAAGTAAGTTCAAAGACTACTTTAGGTATGCTTGTATTACATCAATAGATTTTGAACGGTCGTTCTCAAAATATAAGAATAATTTTTCACCCCTTCGAACATTACTCTCGGAGACAACTATAGAAACATACATGATGCTACAAAGTTTGTACAGATCTTTTCCAGTTTGTGATAACCAAGCTAGTTAAGAGGGTAAGTTGTGCATACATTGTTATAAATTGTAACAGTTTATTGCTTTTATTACTAGTTAATTTCTTTTATTACATTTATTATGATGCGGCGCCTTTTTTGCCAACTCTAGTGATTTGTAATCGAAATAAAGGATTTATTTTTTTAAATCAAGTTTTCTGGTAAATAATTTTTACTGTAGGGTGCCATTTAAAATTTCAATGTTGCGGTAGTTAGGGATAACAGGGTGCATGAAACAAGGTTGCAGTACACAAATGATGTCCCCATTTTACTTATGTTAAAGCTAGGTTTTCCTAACGACGCTCGGCGTAAAACGCAGTAGACTTGTTCAATGAGAATCAAATGAGAGCGTTTTGAAAACGTTAGGAAAACGCTCTCATTTGATTCTCATTGAACAAGTCTACTGCGTTTTACGCCGAGCGTATTGCGTCTTTCGTAACGTGAAATGTGCGTCGCTAGGAAAACCTAGCTTAACGTAAAATATTAATAAAATATCAAGCAAGTAACATAGTAAATAACAAGTTTTCGTTCGGTATAGTAAAGTTATCATGTAAAAAATAAGTCTAAAATTATATAAGCACGTTTATAACCACAACAATATATAATTTATATTAATATTATTATGTCACTCTAAGATTTATAATTACCTGTTTTATTAGGCCTCTCATAAACAATTAGCGGTCTAATTGGTTAAATTTTTATGTTATCTCTGTCGCCTGCTCAGTAATTCCGGTGGGTTCGTAGGTCAGGACAGTTGTTAATTGTTGATAAATGTTATCAAATAGGCTTTTAGCTTTATTTATCAATAAGATGTTAAATATAGATTACTGTAGTTTAAATAAAGTAGCACTAATACTAAAAAATTGTGAAATTTAGAATATTGGTTGATTCGAGACTAATTTTTTATACGGTATTAATCAAGTTAAAAGACAAGATACAAGTTAAGTGGGCGCCATGTTATCAGTAAAAATATTAATAACAATAGTTGCATGTATCAATACAACAACCTTATTTCAATGACCTTTTGTACAATGTGAGAACAGACCCTTCCCTCTTGGAAAAATAAAAACCGAGAATTTCCAAAAAACAAATTTATTACAATGAATTAAAAATTGCACCTGTAATAGATATAACAGTATATATAACTTAAATTGGAAAATTACTTACAACACAAAAAATAATAAGTTTTATTAAAATTTGCTTGATGGGTCAAAAAAATTGCATTTAACAAAAGACTAAAAAAAGAAAACCCAAAACTGTGAGACAGAACAAAACAATTCAAATTGTATTTTTCCCTTCACCCCGCAACTACCCCAACATTTACAAAAATTACTTTAACTGGTACGACGAATGTTTGTTAAGATTTGACAAGTTCTAAATATTACCGACAGACAGACAGTACCTTATTAAATCCTAGGCTGATGAAATCTCTTAGTTTGATCTCCTGGTTCCTTCTAGAATTATAGCTTGGCGGACAGCTTCCTGGTGAGGATATATGAGATACATACTGCCAGGAAAACAACGGCTACTGTTGGTCTAAATGGTTATTCCAACAAGCAAATAATTACCCTATCTGGTGGGATTTATGGTTGAACTTTCTTCTCGATCTCGTGCATAAAAGAAAATTACTAGTCAAAATTTACAGCAACAAATACAGAAAATATGTGTAGGTGAATATACGGTTGAACAAAAAAATACAATAAGGCAGAAGAAAAAAATGACTACTGTGTATAAAACAGTAAGTGAAATCAACTAATGGAATTAGTATCACAACTCGTTAATTTTTACAGAAGTAAATTCTATTAATTTCCACAGAAAAGATAAGTGATGTGTGTTACTTTAAGTTATAAATGTTATTTACTGTAAATATCGGTACAGCCTAATAAACTGTAATGAATCAAGTAAATCTACTTCTATACGTTAATACTAGCCAAAAATCTAGGCAATATCCCTTATGAACCCGTAAAATTTAAAATACGTAGCTTTATAAAGATAAAGAAAATGTAATTAACTGACATCAGAATAGACAGACTTTTTCAATGTCCACGAGACTGCGTGTTCCCCAGCAGGAAAAGAAAGGGCTGTGTCGAAAAGTAAATGAGGGTAAGCAAATTAGCAACAAAAATGCTAATTAATAAGGTACGATAAGATAATTACTAATTAGATAAGATAAACGATATAAGTTTCATCTACAGAGCTAATAAGGTGATCCAAACTCAAGAATTTAGTTGAAAATGTAAAGGACGCGCAAATACGGCGACTAGCCCATGGGCTTTACACTAAACTAACATAGCTCGATAAAAACCGATATTAAAACCTAGATATGGAAATAAATAAGTTGTCAAGAACACAGGAATGCTCTATATACTCTAATAGTTTAAAATGAAATTTTTAAATATTTTAAATTAATAATTTAACGATAATGCAATGCTACTCTCACCTTCCCGTTATTCTACTTTAAAAACACCCCAACCACTCCCTGCTTCATCCGCGCCCTCGTCAAGTGATTGACTCGCGCATGAACGAAAATTAGGTCATTTCGATTAAAACACCAGGGATAGCAAGGTCGTAACCATAATTTGTTAAAATTATTGTTACATTTACTGCATCCAATGCAAATGACATGGTTAGTGAATCAAATACAGCATCTAACATTAAAAATACCAAAAGTTACAAATATTTATTTTCAGAAATAGGTACAAGGCTAATATGATCATTTAGGTCTCGTTGAGTGACTGCATGCAAGAATAGCCAGCTTATTATGAACGTATAATTCGAGATTGGTTACTACGGTAGCCCTAGTTATAGACGTGCTAGTTTTTGTTAAATTCGATTGTCCCATCCTTCTCTTTTTGACTTGCATAGAATTTTACACAAAAATTTTATGTGGCTACTCAACCC